>OY796683.1:7216588-8416588 GCA_963680715.1 Tetragnatha montana | reverse complement strand
GGTCCAGCTTTGCAAGTGCATAAGAATTTTTCTATTATGAGTTCGTTATTCGACCTTCTCAATCTGCCTGTGATTGTGTGTGGTGCATTATTCAGCGCACTAGTTTGCAGGCAAAGCGCAAACAAATCAAAGAAATCGGACGAAACGTCTTTCAGTCCACAAGCAATTAGATGATTAGCTTGTAAAATTTTCTCCGCCTCAATTAAACATCTTGAATTAATAGTCCCCTGAACATATTCATAGATTTGGGTGATGATTAAGCGATCCTCCATATTGCTGTAAAAAAAGTCTACGTTACACTTTTCCACTGCAAACAGAATTTGGTAAATCATATGTCAAACCGCGAGACAAAACTTTATAAAATCTAAAATATTACAATAATAATTTACCTCAAAAGACAAAACACACGATAGATATGTAAAATCTTTAATTACGCGACCTTCTTCTTACTTCAACCAAACCAAACAATACTATTTCTAAATCCTATTAATACATTAGTACTTCTCGTTAGTAGTTCAGGTAGCTTCCACCAGAGGGCGTATCTAAGCGCTAGATTCGCGAATTTCATTAAAAAGTGTTCAAATATGAACATTGGTTCAAAGAATGATTTGCTTCTCAAAAAGTTTAGGGTCTTCTGCTTTAAAGAAAGAAAGCACCAAAATAACTATAGGGTAGTACGAGGAAAATTTCATATTCGCTTTGTTGAACCGCACTCAACATGACCTCTTTATTTAACGCATTCAAGCTAACACTACCAAAAAGAGTTATCCTCAAGAACTAATCTTTGATTTTGAATGTTTCCGCTCGCAACATTCATTAACGAAACATATTCATTAATTAACTCTTTTCTAAAAAAAAACCACCAAGCATAACAATATTTATTCACAGAACGATTGATCCAGCACAACAAGTCTAAAAATTAAAGACAACAAACGAAGCGCCAATTATGCAAACAAAATAACAACCTTCCAAAATTCCTCACAGACAATTAGCTCCAGGAAAAAAATTTCATGGTTCTAAAGACAACCGCTAATTATGTACTTCATTAGACAGCCAATGCGAAATAATCAAAAAAGAGGGAGAAATCGCAAAAATAAACGAAGCGGTTTTTAAACTCTTTTGAGTATGCCTCCGGCCTGAGTTTTCCTTTAGATTAAACTTAAATATCAGTGTTTTATGATTTTCAGAAAAACCAATCATACTTTAACCCGAACATCAAACCGATGCCATTCTCTGATAGATAAATAAAGCAGCGTTACCAACTTCCAACAAAGAAACACAATCAAATTCACGGGAAGGGAAAAAATACGATTAAAAGGCTGTTTTCGTTAATTAAACAGGATTGCTAGTAATTAAAAGCCAGTAGAACTGCAGTTTTTTTTCTATCCTCGCATTGCTATTCTTCTAGTGCTGTGAATCTTTAAATTAAATTCGCTGAGGAGGGATAGACGCACAAAGAATGGCCGTTCACTTTTAATGGTCTTCGCCTTCTCTTTCGATAGGAAGAGGATGCCTTCCTAATAATATGCTGACAAACTAAGACGTTCTCTGAATAAATTAAATTATCTGAGTGACTGAGAGACTCTTTGGAATTAATGAGAAAATTAATGGATAGTTAGAAAGTTATGTATGCTCAATCAAAACTGTTTGTAGAAGGGTTTGTTTGAAGGCAATCTATACGAGTTAACTGCGAAAGAAAGAAATGCATATTACAGATTTAATCTATAACTTCCAAACTTTTTCAACTATTGTATTCTTTTTATGCAAATTATTCTCTTATTCTTTTGTCATTCACATTATTGATTGTGCAGGGATATAGAACTCTGCTTTAATTATTTTTTTAATGACACTGTTATTTACACTTACGGTGTTAGTAAGAAAAGAAAGAAGGCAGAATGTTTCGCTTCACTTTTTTTTAATCTGTTTAACCCTTTCAGTCCAAATTTTCCATATGGTTTTAGACAGTCTTAGGTATACAGGGTGATTCAGAAATAATCATCAATAATTGAGGGGGAGGTAGAGGGGCCCTAGACAAGCATATTTCGAATAGGGATAGTGGGGCGCAGCCTTACCGTTAAAGAGCTAGGACCTAATGTAGCTAGGCTAATGTAGTGCGAGTGCGTTTCAAAAGGCCGTTTTTAGAAGGCCCGTGTGATGAAACAAAACATAATAAAATGAAAAACAATATTGCATGAGGTACAAGAGTATCCGTACTACTTAATTCCTCAATGTGATAGACATTGGACCACTTGCTAAACTGTGGGGTGAGTTTTAAAACGTGCAATATTCATCTTTTAGCCAAATAATGGAGTTCCCTTACATTAGTGTAATGGTATTTAGAAAAATGATGATGGGGGAAAGAACTTTCAATGATCATACAGTTTCAATGATCAATGTATTATAATTGAAAATTCCTTCCTCGATCATCATTTTTCTAAATACCATTACACTAATGTAACAACATGTAACCATTCTTTGGCTAAAAGATTAATATTGCACGTTTTAAAACTCACCCCTCGATTTAGCAAGTGGTACGATTTCTATCACATTGAGGAATTAAGTAGTTCTGTATACTTGTACCTCCTGTGTACGGATACTCCTGTACCTCATGCAATAATGTTTTTCATTTTATTATGTTTTGTTTCATCACACAGGCCTATTAAAAACGGCCTTTTGAAACGCACTCGCACTACATTAGGTCCTAGCTCTTTAACGGTAAGGCTGCGCCCCACTATCCCTATTCGAAATATGATCCCTCTACCTCCCCCTCAATTATTGATGATTATTTCTGAATCACCCTGTAGATAGAAAATTTAGTAAAGGAGGCTTCATGTTGTACGAAACACAATATACCAATTACCAATTTAACCTGAAACGCTTCCTTCCCCAGTTTCAATACTTTCTAACTTTTAAACTTTTCTAGTTTCTAACTTTTTGATAAGAGTTAAGAAAACATCTATTTATATTTCTATGAACATCAATTTTTTTCCCAAAGCCCTTATCATTTACATCATAAAAGGATTTTTTTTTGGGGGGGGGGATTGGTAGATGTATTTATACACGATAATTAATATCTTGTCTTTACAGTAGCCTATCAAAAGTAGTTTAAGAAGATTTGGTAAAATCTGTACCCATTATTCGTTATTTAATTATCTTAAACCTTTATTTCATCTCATCACAGTCATGTACAGAGATTAAAGTATAATTTTATTAACAAGGATTCGAAAAAGTGTTTTTTTTGGTTTTCGATAATTAGATTTCTTTTCAAAGCAGTGTTTTTCATATAAAATATTCAGATTCAAAAACACCCTCTAAGAAAGTTAAGTAAATAAATAAGTCTAAGGATATGAATAGTTAATGTATTAAAATGTTAATGTGTCTGTTTGAGGATGAGAGAGTGAAATATCAATTGATTTTTTTAAAGTTTGTGACAAAGTACTAGCCAGGTTGATGAATATTTTAATATTTTTCAAACATTATTAGGTTTTAGTACATTGCAATGCACTTGGAAAACCTCAATTAACAAAGAAGCAAGGGGGGAAAAGGCATCAAAAGCTGTAAAACTAATTCAGAATCTATTAATTTCTTTTAAAAAAAAACTGAGAATGTTCGTAATTATGTCGTACGTTTACCATTTTAAGTAAAATTGTATTAAATGTTTCTAAAAACCATAGTATTCAAAAGTTTAAATCGTCTGGTAAAACACGTAAAAAAATGCGGACATAAACGTGTAACTTGCACGTAATTGCTTTGAGGTAAAACAAATTTCAGCTTCTAACTCAGGTTATTACAACATTTACTTCGAAGCAGAGGTAGAGGAAATATAGATCATTAGTCCAGTAAATCTACTGAAAAAAAGGGTCAAACCGGGAAAAAATTGCAACAATTAGTTTTTCAACGGTTTTCACTTGGGAATGACCTCAATAATAACATACTAAAAATCGGACAAAATCGGTCCGCGGGAAGTTCAATTTTTTTTAAATTTTTAAAAAATGGCTGAAAAAAAATTTCAAAAAATCAATTAATAGTAATCGAGACTTATGATACATGTTTATAGGCTATTTTTCAGTGCTGAATACGAATATTCCAATTAAAATTTTAAAAAATTAAAATTTCAATTTTTAAAAAATATTTTAAAAATTGGATATACGAAAAAAATAAAACATCGCTCAAAACCACAAAATAAATGCAAAAGAAGTAATTCAAACGGCTATCCCTTAGAAATGACTTAAATAATGACATACTAAAATTAAAAGAAAATCGGACAATAAAAAGTTTAATTTATTTCCAATTTTCAATTTTTCTGGCCCAAAATCGACCTTTTTTAAAATTCTTGTTAAAAACGTTTGAAGCGTTTGCCAAGATCATTTTTCCATGGATATTGTAGTTATATAGCTATATAACATAAAAAAACACAATTGATGATTAAATCATAAGTTAATTAATTAATTTATTAAAATGAACATTAAAAATATAGGTAAAATCATTCAATCAAATATAACAGAAGATATTTTAATAATAATCAGTGACAAATCATCTAAAAAATAATTAAATTAAAAAGAGACAAAATTTCATTTCAAAAAATGAAATTTTTAACAAATTTAAAAATTTTAAATTTTTAAAAATTTTTAAATTTTGTAGTATAGGCATGTGATACATGTCTGTAGGCTATATTTTAGTGCTGTTTACGAATATCAGGCCAACTTTTCAATAAATTTTAGAATAAGTGTGGAAAATTGAAGCATTTTAATCAAAAGTATTAAGATAAATGCTTCAATTTTTCCACACTTATTCTAAATTTTATTGAAAAGTTGGCCTGATATTCGTAAACAGCACTAAAATATAGCCTACAGACATGTACAGGGTGTTCCAAAAAAAGCCCCTAACTTTAAAAATCTATAATAAATAAACGAATAGAGATAAAAATACGCCGTCTGCTGCATCCTACTTGGAATACTCACAAATTTTTGTATACAAAATTTTGAAAAAGTGTAGTTCTCGAACTTTCAGGTAGATGACAGCACTACTGTTTGGATTTTTTAGGGAAAAAGAATCGTCTTGTCCCTATGCTTAACTTTGTAGGGAAATCAAATATTATGAATAGAATCGATTCCAGAATCGAATGAGTAATCGAACCTTGGATCCCGCATACTATATCAAGATCGGCTATAACAAATTTAAGTGATTAAATTTGTCAATAGGGGGGGGGACATTGGAATAGAGAAATTTTTTAGTGTATTCGAGATTTAGGGTTCATTTCCATTAAAACCAGAGATGGGCGCAATCAGATTACTTTTGTAATCAGATTAATAATCTGATTGAAGGTAATCAGATTACATTTGTAGCCATCAATCTGATTACATTTGTAATCTAATAGAAAGTAATCTGATTACATTTTAAATCTGATTGAAAGTAATCTAATTACATTTGTCAATCAGATTACATTATTGTCATTCGTATTACTTTTGAAATCAGATTGACGTAACTTAATTACAGTGGTCCGCAACTCACCCGGAATTGGTTCGCTATCAACCGGAAGTGGTTTGAAATTTACAGGATGTGGTCCACAATTTACCGGAAGTGGTCCTAAATTTACCGGAAGTGAACCATAACTTACTGGAAGTGGTTCGCAACTAACCGGAAGTGGTCCAAAACTTACCGGAAGTGAAACATTACTTAACGGAAGTGGTCAGCAACCCTACCGGAAGTGGTTCGCAACTCACTTCCTTTAAATTTCAAACCACTTCCGGTTTATAGCGAACCAAGTGAGGGAAGTTTAGGACCACTTCCGCCAAGTTTAGGACCACTTCCGGTAAGTTTTGGACCACTTCCGGTAAGTTTTGGACCATTTCCGGCAAGATGCGAACCAACAAGTACATTCTGTGTGCCTTACCATTAATCAATCACAAAAAGTAATCAAGATTAATTATGAGATTACAAATCTGTAATCAGATTATAGATTACCCCTTTCTGTACCAATTTTTGTTCATCTTGATGTACTCTACCTACCCTACCCAGTTTGTACCACGAATTTATGACCACCCTGTATAAACTTATAAACACACGATTTAAATTTCCTCCATTTCAATAAACTGAGATATTTTAAAAAAACTAATATTCCGATCGAATCAAATTTGGTTAAATCGAGATCAGCTTTCAGAGCATCCATGCAAGCTGAACCATTAGTAAAATAGTGAAACCGAGCAAATGATCGAGAAAAAATTCTCCCAACTAACTAATGCCCCCCCCCCTTCCCGAATTACAAAAAAAAATGCCTCTATTCCAATTTTCTTTTTAGAAGTTCAATCGCTTAAATTTCTTTAAAGCCGATCTTGATATAGTATACGAGATCCAAGGTTCGATTACTCATTCGATTCTGGAATCGATTCTATTCATAATATTTGATTTCCCTACAAAGTTAAGCATAGGGACAAGACGATTCTTTTTCCCTAAAAAATCCAAACAGTAGTGCTGCCATCTACCTGAAAAGTCGGGAACTACACTTTTTCAAAATTTTGTATACAAAAATTTGTGAGTATTCCAAGTAGGATGCAGCCAACGGCGTATTTTTATCTCTTTTCGTTTATTTATTATAGATTTTTAAAGTTAGGGGCTTTTTTTGGAACACCCTGTATCACATGCCTATACTACAAAATTTAAAGATTTTAAAATATTTAAAATTTTTAAATTTGTTAAAAATTTCATTTTTTGAAATGAAATTTTGTCTCTTTTTAATTTAATTATTTTTTAGATGATTTGTCACTGAATATTATTAATAAATTAATTAATTAACTTATTATTTAATCATCAATTGTGTTTTTTTATGTTATATAGCTATATAACTACAATATCCATGGAAAAATGACCTTGGCAAACGCTTCAAACGTTTTTAACAAGAATTTTAAAAAAGGTCGATTTTTGCGGCCAGAAAAATTGAAAATTGGAAATAAATTAAACTTTTTATTTTCCGATTTTCTTTTAATTTTAGTATGTCATTATTTAAGTCATTTCTAAGGGATAGCCATTTGAATTACTTCTTTTGCATTTATTTTGTGGTTTTGAGTGATGTTTTATTTTTTTCGTATATCCAATTTTTAAAATATTTTTTAAAAATTGAAATTTTAATTTTTAAAAATTTTAATTGAAATATTCGTATTCAGCACTGAAAAATAGCCTATAAACATGTATCATAAGTCTCGATTACTATTAATTGATTTTTTGAAATTTTTTTTCAGCCATTTTTTAAAAATTTAAAAAAAATTAAACTTACCGCTGACCGATTTTGTCCGATTTTTAGTATGTTATTATTGAGGTCATTCCCAAGTGAAAACCGTTGAAAAACTAAATGTTGCAATTTTTTCCCGGTTGTGTCACAGATTGCCTGGACTACATCCAACCCTACAGCATCTCACCATCACAATCATTTATATAGGGTCGGGTGGGGAAAAATGGATCTAGTGGGGTAAAATAGGTCTAGGGATTTTAACAGTTCATATTTATAAAATTTAATGTTTTTTGGCATGCTGACTTAACTTGAGTCTCAATAAAATTCAGCAGGCCAAAAATCATTAAATTTTATAAATATAAACTGTCAAAATCCCTAAACCTATTTTACCCCACTAATCATAGACATTTGCAGTGCTGCCCTCTATCATACACTGGGATTTGAAAATAGCGTTTTGGATCCTCTGTTAGGCTTTTCCTCTGTGGTAGTTCCAAACTGAACATCTACAAATTCTTCACCAAGAATTTTTCCCTCGTTTTTTCCCCCAAAAAATACAAGTGCTACCTATACTGCCGTCCTTAGCAAGAAGGGCGCATCTCCGAAAATCAAGATTTTCAGTACAAGCACTTTTCGCCTAAGGATTTCAAGAAATTTCAGCGATACGCCCTTTTTCACTAGCGTTTTTGTGTACCTTTTCGTACCCATAGGTACATGAATGAGGTATCATAAGGTGCAGAAGACTCCAAAGATTCTAGATATGCAAAAACCTGAAAATCGCCAAAATCCGAGATACGCCCTTCTTGCTAAGGACGGCAGTATAACGCTCGTTCCTAAACTGAAAACGTTAGGTAAAACCACGTTGATTAAAACTAGGTTTTGGATAAATATTTTTATCCATTTCTTAACTTTCTCACACCAACCAGCACTCCAATCCATCCCAAAGACTCAATTTTCACCACATGACAACTCAACCCGACTCTTCCACGCTCCACATACTCAGATCTCCGGTTCTGGCAACGCTAATTGGAATCACAAATTCCAGAATTTACGGGAGAAGCATTCGATTCGCGATCCAAGATTGAATTTCCAGCAGAGAAGCCCCTGTCCCGATTCAAACAGCGGAAACATCTAATTTGGGGAAGGCCATACCCACAGACTCGGCCATAAATATTCATGGCCGCCTTTAAATAGTCAGCGGAAAGTTGGAGGCTGGTATTTGCTTTCCCGGGAATGGCAACATGGACATCAATCGGTCCTTAATATGCTGTATATTAAACGGATTAGCCCGATATTCGAACTTGAAGATGCATGATGGGATTTGGAAGGAGGAGATGGATCACTGAGTAGAGTTGAGATGGGAGGTTGCTGTATTTTGACGGATTGATCATTTTGTGGGTGTATGGAGATTAGGGTGAGTTCCCATTTCGGGCGAATGGGGAATAAAATGGAGTTTTCCCTTTTGATATATCCATTATAATCTGATGGGTTCTCCTTAAGTTTGTATGTGGGCGTTGTTTCAATAAGAGCCAGATGGGACTTATAAAACATTTGATTGAATTTAGCTTCTTGGTTGTTTGTGTGTCCTGTTTTTGATGTGATCTCAGGTTCGGCTAAATAAAATTTTATTTTGATGGAGGTATGTAGAAAAATTTAAAAATTCAGAGGAAAAGAAATGGTCTTTTGTAATCAAAACTAAAAGACTTTTTAACGAATTCGAAAGACAAATTATGAAGATTTTTTTACATTCAACTTTAAATTAAAAGTGAGTGGATGAGGTTATCAAGATGGGTTAATTAAACTTAACTTAACTATTCATTACAGGGTGTGTGTGCATATACAACAGTCAATTTCACGGCTTTTATTTCGAACCAACTTCTCTCATGGAAGTTAGGTGTACCCCAAGGTAAATGACCATGCTGAATCTATTGAGACAGCTTACAGCGCTCCTTGCAAAGAAACAAGAAAGTTAAAAATTATTAAAAAACTGAAGGAGAAAGAAAGAAAATTTCAAAAATAAAATTGTTTGTAATATCATGACAAACTCAAAGAAAAAAGTTTAATGAGAAAATATCTTTAATATTCGGAGGAGATATTAACTACTGAAAATAGCAATTATTCAGTCCTCAACTAAAAAGTTCTCATCTTTGATTTTTTAAATTAAATTTGTCTTTATTTAACTAAATTTTCTTATTTCGCCCGATAGGAGCTCTGTAAGCAGTCACAATGGGTTCAGAATGGTCACTTCCATGACCCTAAGAGACGTAAGTTCCAAATAAAAGCTGTGAGACGAACTTTTGAAACACAGTGTATTGTATATCAAGTTTGCTTAACTCTAGTTTTGTTGGTTTAATTTTAGGATTAGTTAACATTAAAGAGAAAGAGATAGACAATGACTGCATTACCAACACATATACCTTAATTAAAACAGTCTCTTAAGATACTACTCCTCTCTTTAAGAGCATATTGCAAAAGAGATTTATATATCTATTGATATTATTTCTCCTTATTTATTATATTGATATTTATATATCTATTGATATTATTTCTCCTAAAAAGATATAGTAATTAAACTTGTAAAAGGTTTATTTCATGTAATCTACATTAAATCAGAAGCTTTTTCTTATTAAATGTAAAGAATTTCAAGTAATGAATACATTAATTTGAAACATTTTGTACACACTTAACTGAGACATCAAAACCAACAACTTTATAATTAATCCCAAGAATTCCACACAATAGCGGCTTTTATTCGTGAAAATTAAATACATTCTCTAAACTCGGTCTAAGCGTACTTAATAGTTCTGCTGGCACACCTTCATTCCAAAAGTTAGTCCCTGTCTAGACACAAAACAAACACCGCACCGAATTTCCTGGAAATAAATTCCGGGAAATTTATTCAGGACTCTAAGGAGCGCTTTAAGGACACAAAACAAATCGTCGGTCCTTTCTTCTCGGACCGTGTCCTTTGATGGGGTACAGAACGAAGAGTCGAGAACGAGTTTATTGTCGTGAACGGAGATCTCCGTGTAAAATGAGCCTCAAAATCAATGGGTAGCGATTTAGTTAAGACTTCGGAAGCCGATTAAAGAAAGAAATATCCCGAATCCGGGAGTTTTCCGGTGAAGACCCTCGGGATTTCGTTCTTGTTCGGGACTTGTTCGTCTTGATCGAAGGGACATTCTAATTAGGGGAGGGTGGGGGTACTTTGGAATTTGCATTTTTGGGTTGACAGAGGAAGGTTGATGTCGTGGGGGGGATCAGCTGCTGGGTTCTTGTTTCTGTATCGAATGGAGAAATCTGGGAATCTAAATGAGCGCTGTGATAGTTAGGGTGAGCATTAGAGTTTAAGTTAGATCGTTTGTGTTAGTTTGTCTTCATCAGAAAACGTCAATACAAATTTTGGGTGTAGTATACTAATGGATTGTAAAATCTGGAATAGCCAACTAGTTTATTTCAGTTAGGTTACTCCCTAGATTTTGTGTCTTAAAACCTTCAGTGAGCTTTTTAATACACTATTGTTTCTTATTAGAACAGAGTCGGTTAACAGACATGTGACACTCCATAATATCAGTATAATATTTACCGACATACTTTAAATCATATTATAGAGTTTCAAGATAATGAAGCAAACTAGTTAGTAAAGTAAACTAGTTTATTTAAGTTGGGTTACTCCCTAGATTTTTTATCTTAAAACCTTCAGTGAGCTTCTAAATACACTGTTGTCTCTGATTAGCAGTGGCGGAGCTAGGGTGGGTGTCACCCGGGGCGGAAGTTCGCGGTGTCACCCCCAGGGTCATCCTTTCAGTTTTTGTTTGTGGGGAAAGGATTTTTTTTTAAAGCGGTGCTCTGGGCTGTAACCAGACTTTTGTTTTGGGAGGATTGACTCATCGCCATTTCTAAACCCCATACCCAGTTTTAGATCACTTAAAAGTAGTATTTGCATTATGGTGCATATAATGTCACAATTTAATAACTACTCCAAGTAAAAAAGGGGGGTCTGTGGGGGTTACCCCCAGAAAAATTTTGAAAATATGCCTTTAAAAAGTAGTAGACCGGGAGCCAGCAACATATTTTGTCAGTCATTTCCTCTCAAGCGATATTTGGTGGAAAATTTCAGGAAGTTATATCATAAAGCCTGGTGAGCGTCAGCTGGCTGTAGGGCGGTGGAATAGACGTCAGCTGGTCGTTTAACATTTGGAGCGTCTTTTTCAAAGATTCTTTGCGGCTTCAATTACGCGAGAGAAAAAGAACAAGAGGGAAACTCCAGGGAAACTCAGTGAAACTGTTATGTTTTTGTTTACATTTCGATTTGCTTTGTATTGAGGAGAGGTACGAAAGGGTGTGTGGTCGCATGAGCGGCGGATATCGTTTTAAATCAAGATTTTGTAAATAATGTAAATAAATATCTGTTAATTATTATCCAGCCTTTGGTTAGGAGAAGGAACCAACAAACATGAACAAAAATTTATACTCTCAGTGATTTCCTTTCAACGTTTCCTGACTTCATGAGTCTCAAGTTGTCAACAAAAAGCAATCCCCTTCTAGAACATTATTAATTAAATATTGCCAACTTAAAATTATCTGAAAAACAAATAAATACCTAAAAAATTAATTAAAACAGTGTCCTTTCAAAAAGTTGGTTTGGTTTATAAAAAGAAATTAAAAGTTATCTTTAGGGAAATTGGTTAGTAATTAATTTTTAGAAGTAATAATTTATTGTTCTTTAAAGAAAGTTGGTCTATTTCCTAACAATTGGTGATATAATTAGCGGTCTCTTTCAATCATCTCCATACACACACAAACATACATGCCTAAGCGTTGATTCGAACCCCGGGCGCCCACTGGTCACACATGGTGGCCGGACAACCTATATAATAGATGTACCGAAATGGACAAATACCATTCTTCCCCTGTGGTGTTCAATTATTAATGCTAGTAAAGAAATACATCCAAAAGCATGAAAGCCTTTTCATAAGCAATTCGCTATAAATTTGTAACATTAAAAAATTAATTGGGGGAATATAGAAAATTCTGATTGCTAATATACTCCTTTAATTAATAAAAAAAAGTCAGCTAGCAGTAAGTCGAGGGTAAACTCGCCAGCTGATGCACTGAAATAGACGATAGATGCTCCCGCCTAACTCCTGTGGTACAATTTTCAAAGTATCAGCTGACGATCTTTCCACCGAGATACAGCCAGCTGACATATTTATTCATAGTTGCATGTAAGCTAGCAACAGGTAAGTTTTTAGTTGAGAGGAAATCACTGAAAGTATAAATTTTTTTTCATGTTTGTTGGTTCCTTCTCCTAACCCAAGGCTGGATAATAATTAACAGATATTTATTTACATTATTTACAAAATCTTGATTTAAAACGATATCCGCCGCTCATGCGACCACACACCCTTTCGTACCTCTCCTCAATACAAAGCAAATCGAAATGTAAACAAAAACATAACAGTTTCAATGAGTTTCCCTGGAGTTTCCCTCTTGTTCTTTTTCTCTCGCGTAATTGAAGCCGCAAAGAATCTTTGAGAAAGACGCTCCAAATGTTAAACGACCAGCTGACTGCTATTCCACCGCCCTACAGCCAGCTGACGCTCACCAGGCTTTATGATATAACTTCCTGAAATTTTCCACCAAATATCGCTTGAGAGGAAATGACTGACAAAATATGTTGCTGGCTCCCGGTCTATAGTGTTTTAGCTCATTTTGAGACCTTTTGGGTAACATCCAAAGAGAACGATTCCTTGTAAACCACGCAATTTTCAAGGAAAAAAAATTATAAACCGATATCAAGATATCTCAGAAAAATTTTGAAAATTTGCCTTTAAAAGTAGTGTTTTAGCTCATTTTGAGACCCTTTGGGTAACATCCGAAGAGATCGATTCCTTGCAAATCCCACAATTTTCAAGGGAAAAAATTATAAATAGGTATCAAAATTTCGAGAGGGGTTAGGAATCCTCCCCCAGAAAATTTTTCGAAATTTTCTTTTAAAAGTAGTGTTTTAGCTCATTTTGAGACCTTTTGGGTAACATGCGAAGGGAACGATTCCTTGTAAACCACGCAATTTTCAAGGAAAAAAAATATAAATAGATATCAAGATATTTTAAAGGGGGCTGGGGGTCCTCCCCCAGAAAATTTTTGAAAAGTTGCCTTTAAAAGTAGTTTTTTAGCTCCTTTTGAGACCCTTTTGGTAACATCCGAAGAGAACGGTTCCTTGCAAATCCCACAATTTTCAAGGAAAAAAATTATAAATAGGTATCAAAATTTCGAGAGGGGCTAGGAATCCTCCCCCAGAAAATTTTTCGAAATTTGTCCCTTTAAATTTGTGTTTTGTCTTATTTGAATCTTCTTTGGGGAACACGCAAAGGGTAACCGCTTCTAGTAAGCGACAGAAATTTCATGGGAAAAACACTATATAACAGACTTTAAAATTTTGTAGGGGGTTTGGGGATTCTCCCCCAGAATTCTTTTTAAAATTTGACCTTCAAAAGTTGTGTTTTAACTCATTTTGAGACTTTTTGGGTTACACATGATGCTTCCTTGTAAGTTACAGAATTTTCAAGGGACTTTAGCTATATTTCATATAACACTGAAAACCTTGGGATTCAATTGCTCCCCCCTGCCTCTCTTAATAAGAAGATTTTTTAAAGGAAACATTTTTAATACTTTTGGGAGTGTTTATAATTAACTTTTACAATCACAAGTCACACAAATATCAAAAGAAATTATTTAGCAAAACACAAAAAAAGCTCATTTTATTCCTCCCTTCGCTTTTCCAAATAAGCATAAAAACATTTTACCTTTTGAGGAGACTAAAAAATTCCAGCAAGTGATCCAACAATGGTCATCACATCTACAATCCCGACGAAAACGCATCTGAGACACAGTACAGTACAAACACAAAATCTCACCCCCTTCACACACGAAGTCACGTGACGTGGGGTATTACAAAACAAAGATCCAATGCACACTATTGGACATTGCCTATACTAATTACGACCAGGGGTCGTTTTCGGCGAAACCCCCATTTCTTCCCCTCAACGACAGCTTTGACAAAGATTGATTTTCGGCGCATTTCTGAAGTAGGACACAACTGCAAATGAAAACAACCGTCCTCGAAACCAATTTCCTGTTCGACAGAGATAAGACATGTCCCCCCTTTGAGAACGGGAAGAAGGCCCATTTCAAGGACAACATTTCAAGGTCACGAAAACAGTAAACCACGTGCTAACTAATAGTGAATTCGACATGCTTGCACCCCCTTGGATGCTTGGATACGGGCCATTTGGGTAAACAATCTCAACAACCTGTCTTTACCCCCTCTGCAGGGGAAAAATTCTTTCTACCACCTGCTTTCCAGTGGGAGGAAATCTGTCCAGTGTTGTGACCTTGAACTCACAGGCCTGGGTGTCACCCCCTACATAGCCTGACGGGTGACACCCGGGGCGGACCGCCCCACCCCGCCCCCCCCCTAGCTACGCCACTGCTGATTAGAACAGAGTCGGTTAACAAACAAGTGGCACTCCATAATATCCAATATAATATTAAACGACATTACTTTAAAGCATATTATATAGAGTTTCAAGTTAATGAAGCAAAATCCTGTTGCAACAATTCTCTTTTATATTCAACTCTAGAACATAGTATGTTTTAAAATAGCAACAAAAATGTCTTCGCCTTTTAATTCCTTCAACAGAAATATTTTCCTCCAAGCCAAAATTCTAAAAGCTTCTTTAAAAAAACCTTTTTTTCCTACAGTTTATTTTACATAACAACTCTTCAATAATACTTGCTACATTAATTTCTAAGCTCAAATGTTCAGTCTGTCATATAGAATAATCATAATTTCAATGCATAAGTAATTATTCTTACATTTAAGTTGTTAGAAGCGATTACATAACCCACATATACGAGTTCTCTCATATCCATACGTTCTCACATGCTGTTAAGATCTCGCAGTTAACAGCTTTCATTAACGCACTCACATTATTCCTTCCCAACGAAACCAGCTGTAATCTGTTATTTGCAGCTGTTATACTCAGTATGTGGAGAGGCTAGATATTACATTTGGACTTAAATGGAAACTCAAGCTTGGAGTGTATTATGCTAGCCAATAATTATTATGTTATTTCCCATCACTGCTGAAATCATCTTGGTATTGATCGTTACTCTCGTAGCATTTTGTATTTGTCGTATAATTTATTGATAGGTCTATTCAAGTATTTGTTCCAAGTCTATTTTAAGTATATGAGTCAAATATTCAGGTATTTTGTTGTATGCGCTGATAAAAAAAGTACTTTACTCAGTATGGAGTTTAAGATTGGATAAATAAAAATTACATTAAAGTTATGTTATAAGGAAAGCTGTTAGCTGACTGAAAGCTAGGACTTCTTTTATAATGATTCTTTTTTCCCTAAACATTTTACACAGAGAAAAATGAGATTGTTAAGTCAGTTACAATTCCTTTTTTTGAATTGAAAATGATAGGATTCATACTCAATAAAACTCTTTAAAGATCATATACGGATGACGTTGGAGTTTTTATTTTTAAACTTTTATTTGAAACGTGAAAAGTCTAAAAATCGCAGGGTTTTAGGAAAGTCTAATTTTTGAAGTAGGAATTCTTTACCGTTCAAAAATTTTCACCATGTTCTTTCGATTTATTTAAGAGAAAAATAATTACTATTCAGTCTTCGTTTAAATCTTTATACTATTGTTTGAAGCGACTATAACGAATAAATTTACGGAATACAGCTAAAAACATAATTTCGTGGAAAAGAATAAACACGGTTGGACTTGGACTATTTCTTAAAGTGTTTTAAAATTAATATTTTAAAAACATCTCGGGTCTCTTTTAAAGGATAATTTTTCTAGAAAATTTCATCAACTATTGTTTTAAGCTCTTTAATAATCTTCAACCCAAACACGTTTTTTACTACTTTACTTGCCATGAACTATTCAAGACTTTAGGCTATTTCGAATATTTATCGAATTTTAATTAGTTTAAGGATCAGAACTCAGTTTGTATAAAAGAAACAGTTTTCAATTAAAATATTTTACCTATGAAGGGCCCCGAACAAGCCGATGCCACCTAAAAAGCAAGAGTTGGAATATTTCCTGCCATTTTTCTTCGGAAGAATACCGAATTCCCTTCATCTATTTAATTACTTTCCTCTTCCAGAACAAACACCACAAAATAAGCACAACCTTCAATTTATTCAAACAAACTATTGACACTTATTTTATGCAAAGAAGACCGTTGTGCTCTTTAGAATAAATAAAAGTCGTTTGTTATCGCGAAAAATTCTTTCGCGCCATTTTTTCCCTCGTCATTGTCATAGTTCATTTTCGGACGTGGTTAAAGTTTAATTAAAAGGAGAAGAGCAGTAAAGAACGTCGTCATCAGTATTATTAATAACATTACGTTCTAAGCGATGGCAATGATTTTTTTCTCTCGAAATTCTTTTCTGTTTACAGATTGGAAATATTTCGGAAGAATATGAGTAGGATGTTCGTCTTTTGTTCTAAGCCGTGTTGCGTTTTTCAGTAGTATTTCCTTATAATTTTTTTCGTGAATATTTTTGCAATTAAAATCACCCAAATTTGAAATATATTCCTTCCTTATAAAGAAAACTATTATTATGCCTGAAAAATTTGCTTCGTAATATTCCTATGTGAGATACTGAGATCACGTTTCTTTATAAAAAAAACCGCTGTGCGCAGTTCTTAAAAAATGGAAGATCTTTGGGAGTTTTATACCTTACTTTTAAAGCTAATTATTATTAAAATCCTATGTAAGACAAACAGACACTGGTGTATTCAAAGAATAACTTTCTTCGAGATTGTGGTTTATTATCTTCTAGTTCTAATTTATTTTCTCGAAAATTTTAAAAATATTGAGGAATAATCATTTTTTGATGTTCTTTCTTAAAGATATCGTATTTTATAAATTCCGTCAGTTTTTTATGTTTTGAGCGTATGTGCAATATTTTGAATAAGAATTTCCAAGAAAATCCCCAATAAATATTTTTTAAACTCTAATTGAAATCTGACGATCTTCCATGAATTTATTCGGGCTTCATGTTGAAAATATAATGCGGATTTGTAATGCAATTTCTTGAAGATTCTGATTATCTTCCAACTATATGTGATACAGGGAAAACCTTATACGTAAATCTTTTAACAATTACTACTTTTCTAATAAAACTTTTAATTTAATTTTATTTTTTCATATAACCATAAGCACTAAAACAGCATTTATGAAGAGAGCAAATAGGGGATTTAATTAAGTTATCAGGGAGTATATCCCCCACAAAGAGGGATAAAAATGTAGGTACTGTAAAATATAAATTCTAAAAATCTTCTTATAAATTATTTTTTTTTTACGTTCGTTAAAATGTATAGTTTTATTGCAAGTGGCAAGGATATTACCTTTCAATATTTTATAACAACTATCTGATTTTATTCCAAAATATATTTCTAAAATTTTGATGCACCTCTCCCCTCAGTAGTCAAACTTGAATCCTCCTCTGTACTCTGGCGCAACCATACACTTACGATAGCAAAAAGTGTCTGAATTTGTCAAGTAGTACTTGCATAAACAATTAAAACATTCTTGTCCGTATTTCACTTGTTCACATTTCGCGCCCCCTTTTTTGTTATAAATGTTTGAAACATTCAGTTTAAAATAATTCCTCTATGATTTTTTAGAGAACTCTTGAAACAATTAAAAAAAACTAATTCTATATTAATATAAAATTACTCAAACTTTTTGATACCTACAGGTTTTCTTCCTTATCTTTGTTCTAAATCAGTGGTTCCCAACCGGTGGTCCATGAGTCCTGAAAGTGGTCGGTAGTAGCACAAAAAAATTCCAATAATTAAAAATTTAAGTGTATTGAACGAAAAAGGATTTTATTACATCCGTACCGATGACTTTCGGTTGTGTAATTTGTTGGGACATTCACCATTATAAATTGTTTGCAGTACTCTCCCATACCATAAATATTTAAAGTCAAATTAAGACCTAGCTCTTATAACCCTCGTGAGATCTAGTTAAAATTTTCTTAGAATAGAGTTATATTCCAGAGCATTACATAAATTTTCATGCATACAATTAGGGAAAATGAACTTCTAACTTGCAATTTTGTGAGGGTGAAGCATTTTAAATTTAAATTATAAAGTGTGAAGGGTGGTAGGTTCCAAGTTTTCGCAGCATCGTAACAATGTCGTTTCTCAACGCTTAAAATAAACGTTATCAGAAAACGGAAACCGGCCAAACCGACCACGTGTCCTTTTTGTCACACCCTTTTTGCTCCACGGCTGCATCAGCTGAGTCAATTCGAAGAAATAAGGCTGAATGATCTAGATATAAACAGGTTTTTGACAACACTTGTTGCACTGCTATCGTGGTTCGGTGGTCTAGGGGTATGATTCTCGCTTAGGGTGCGAGAGGTCCCGGGTTCAAATCCCGGCCGAACCCAATGCTTAATTTTTTTAATAGAAATCAAAAGAATTTGAAGTTTGGATAGTGTAAGACTTGCTAACTTAAAGATTGTAATTACAAAGCAATATTTTTTTCGTATTCTAATATGAAAAAAAAAAAAACATTTTATTCACTGAAACACCTTTATTGAAATAACACTCCTTTTTTTAAATAAAATTAACCTCCTCGAAAGATGTGTGACAGATGTCATAAGTTTCAGTATTTTCCTGTGCATTCAAAGAAAACTGAGCGACACTTTAGCCATTTCACTCTAACATGAAACATCTGAAGTTGGAAGGACAATAAATTTAAGAACTTTAAAAATTTGTCAACAAGTCAGTTTTGCTAAAAATGGCCAAATTTTATTTTTGTAATACTACTTGTTTCACGAATTTAAGATATCAATATCTCTTTTAAATACTGATTTTGATTTTCGTAAATTTTGTCTCCGCTGTTTTACATTTGCACAATAAATTGTCGTCCGTTTAAAAAAGGTAAGTTTTATACTTTTATAAAGTAGGAATTTACATAAGTAATAGTTTTTTTCTCAAAACTGTCATTTACTCCTACGTATAAAAGTTAACTTGATATGTATGCAAAAACTAAACACGTCTTATAAAATTATTTTAAAAGGTAAATTAAAGTAGACAATAATGTATAAATAATTATAAAGAATTGCGTAAAAACACGAATACGTAAAAGTAGAGATTTCTGTAGTTACGGTTGTACTTAAGCGATAGCAACGTAGGGATTTTTGAGAAAATACTTTGATCAGTAAATTGATTGAATTTTCATATTATATTTCTTTGTTAAAAGACCTAATTTCAATTCCTATTTCATTAATTAATTGTATAAATTTTCATATTAAGTGAAAAAGTTAGAACATTATGTATAGTATTTGATTTAAAGAAACATAGTATGCGCATTTTAAATTTTTCAATTTTTTTTAACTATAAGCCGTATGACCGTAAATAATTGTGATTAGTTTTTGACTTTAACTTTATTGAATTGTCAAACTATCAATATGTTAAATTTATTCGAGGATTATCTTCTACAAAATGAAAGAACTAACCCCCTCTTCAATTAAAGATAACCTCAAAATCCTATCATTTTCCGGAAACCAGCTTTTAATCCTCTTAGACTATTTCGTGGAAATGCAACGTGACAAAAACTATTTCTTCACCACGGTTATAGCTTTCAAACATTTTTTTTTAAATATCTTAAAATCCAGTTTCGCAGCTGAAGTTAGAAGCAACCTCATAATCCAAAATCCCTAAGGACTCTATAAGCTGATTCGCCCTCAGCTCTTCACAGCACTTAGCGACTCTATCTCTTCCATTTTTTCCCCAACCGGAATATAAAAAAATGCAGTATTGACATACTGGCAATTCCGAAATCGGATATTTGTCAGTCGAAATAGACTTCGCAAATCGGGCGTTTCACGGCAGTCTGAATCTATAAGGGAGTGCCCGGGAAATAAAATACGCCAAATATGATTTTTGTGTCAGGCCGAAAATGGATTCCTAGAGCAGAAGAAAGCGAATCTGGCATCGCTGTTATTCTCGTTTTCAATTCTCATACTCTTTTGCGTGTGCGGGCAAATACTCGTATTTCGACTTGAACTGGGCCAGAAACACTCCCGAAAGTCGAAGAGGCAATCTGAATGGGGGTAAATATAGTTGAGTGGGTGGACTCTTTTTAAAAAGGGAGCCGAGTATGTGATACAATGTATCTTTCCCCTTTTGTTCAATCGTGAGTTTTAAACTGGGGATTTTTCTTTTAAGGTAACTTAGCTCTCTAATTTAGCTCTCAGTATTGACTTATAATTCACGCTCACGGAATTAGTTGCGCTGCGCTGATGAAGATACATATTTCATACTTTTTGCAATAACGGTTTACTTCCATTGTTTCTATGAAATCGTTTGAAGCCCATGGGTTTCATCACGTGATAACAGTAAATTTGGAGACAGTAATTATTACTGTAAGAGAGAGAGCTTCACCATTACCGCTGGTTAGCGGAACATAAGTGGAAAGCTCCAACTATCAAGTCCGGTCAATGGCTGGAGACGACGCTTGAGAGTTGGAGCTTTCCAAGTGATTATTACTGTTTCTAATTTTATTATATTGCCGATAAACCACAGAGAAATATCCTAACAGAGGGTCCACGAGGCTATTTTCAAATGCGTTACTGATGTGAGGGCGCCACACTAGAGTCTGGAACGTATGCCGGCCGCTTAAATCTCTCGCCAAATTAGAACTCAGCGCATGCACAAAAAGGTGTTTTCGATCTCCCATAGGACACTAGTGAGTTTAGTGCTATCCCAGCGCCACAATTCTCCCAACCTGTAACAAGATGTCATGATTTTCGATTTCCATTATGGCCTATGGCCGTGGACTCTCTGTTCTAGTACTCTGTGCGATAAACCAAGAAAACTGTGTATTTGTTTTGGAGTTTTTGAGCAAAAAGTCTGTGATAAAGTAATTGTTTTTGTACACAATATTTAAATAACTAAAAATTATTCTTACCAAAAAAATCTCAACTAAAGATTATTCCTGCATAATTGATTTCAAAAATTCTTGTTAGTTTTCAAGATTATTATTCCAAATGACATTAAATTCATTTTTACAATTTCACAGGGTTTTAAGAAGAATTAGTAGGTTTCCTTTCATAGCAGAGAGGGTATATTTTTCGCTTAAAACATCACATTTAAGTCTCGATCATAAAAAAGTCAAATCTAGAACGCCGCTTGATTTATTTTAAGTGCTGTGAAAAAAGTCCCGATCTTTGCCCGTAAAAATGCGCATATCCAACTAGCTTTAACAGGTGCTCTCATCTCACACACAATAGAGTACTTCTCCACATGCATTTTCTTTAATGGCAAGGACACAAGAAATAAAAGCTTTCTATTTTTCATTCTTTTATGCAAGAAATCTAAAGTTTGCATAACAGATGAGGGAAAACTTACTTTGGCAAACATAGTTTTTATTCTGTTTTTTAGTGTTTCGTCGACAAAATATGGCTATTGCCGAAAGAAAGCCTTAAACTCCCGGAGTGCATAACAGGATGTAAATGAACCCTCCACCTTACCATTGTCATAAAGCTAAGTAAAAGTGAGTAGATACTGTCGTACCGCGAGGAGAAGAGCTTTTGACGTCATACGATGATGCTGCGGTTGGTATAGAAACGGATTATTCCACTGAATTTTGGGGGTGGTGGTAATTCACTTGGCGCTAAAATAAATGTTCCGAGCCAAATCTGAGTGGGTATCTTTCAGCTGTGTACTTCTTTCGATTCTAGAGTAACGAATTTTGGAATTTCCTTTCGCATTACATCTGATTTGATTAAATATTTCTAATCTGACCTTTTTCAACTGATCTGATCTATTTTAACTGATCTGATCTTTTTCAACTGATCTTAAATGTTTCACCGAATCTGATCTATTTTAATTTGATATAATGTTATGCGATTTACATCAATTTATCTGATTTTATTTTGGATATTTTATAATTTTTACCATGTTCATTAATCCTTCTTTTTGAACTCTCAAGTCGCTTATCATTTATCCTATCAAGTAGTTACCTTTAATTTTATTGGATCTGATCATACCTTCTTTTAAAGTAGATGTTAATTCATGAAAATTAGCGTTTAAATTATCTTTCATCTTTTTAACCCCATCCGATCGTTCACAATCGTCTCTGTAGCTTTTTTTTTTATTCGCCCGACTGTACAAAATATAAGAAGCGATTATTGGAAAAAGATGGGTTGATCGAAGATATAATAGACGAATTAGTGATTAATTTGTCGGAGAGCGATTCGAATCTTTGTCAAACACTGACAGTGACTGCAGTTCTAGTGACAATGAATTGCATTAGATTGTATTTAAATGTTATAAAATATTTTTAAAAAAATAATAAATATTTCTATATTTTGTCTCTTTACAAGTTTCTAAAGCTTCATTTAAATTTCGAGTATGGTGATTAAATTATGAAATTATTAATTTAAGTGATATGAGCTATTTTATATAAAACTAAAATATAACTAATTCACTCAAAATAGCAATATTAAAGCATACTAAAAGTACAAAAATGTTTCAAGCCTAAAGGTATTTTCGATTACGAGAAATTTCAAAGATAATCTATATTTCAATGCAGTTTAATAAAATATGATTATCTTATTTTCATTCGCGAAACGCGTTTTCTCATTCGCCAAATGTACGCTTAAAAAGCCAAATACTGCCGTTCAATTCATACCAGCTTCCCTCTTCTTTTAAACTCGTCTACTCACGGCAACCCTGTTCAAAGCTCTTCTCCTCGCGGTACGACAGTACATTCCTCATGAACCTCTTTAGGAGGGTGCTGCCGTGACAATTGGGACGACAATTGCGGTTGGAGGATCATGTTTTATATTTAGTAAGAGGATTTTAATCAGCAAACCCGCATCTTTTTTGGGGGTTTTGAGTAATTTTGAATGCTTTTTGAATGCAAAAAAAATGACAGGCATAGGAATAATACAAATTCCCATTGTTAGTGTATGCGGTCAAATATTTGATTTTAATGCACAGATATTTTGATTTCATATGGATTGTGGTTTGTATTGATCATTCAGTCACACACAGTAATTGCTAATTGAAGCACATGACTCCTCCCAAGAGTAAAGAAATGTTTAAATAAAATCATTTCCGCACAAATAATTTGTTCAAAAATTGGATGTTGCGTAATGGTATAATGTATACAAGATAAAAAAAAGAATTGCAAATAAGTTTGGTAATTCTGTTATTGGGTCTCCCTTCCTTACTGTGAACAATAAATTTCATAGTGATGACCCCCCAAAAAAAGATATATATACACTGCATTTATACAGCGACAGAGAGTCATTTTTCATAGTCCATCAGTTTAAAACCAACTATAGGGGTTGAATTTCCAAAGTTTTCCCCCAAACCACGATTTGGATAAGAGCAGGGGTGGATGCTAATTTTATTTCTAGGGGTAGAGTGTCCATCTGTCTGTTGTCCAAATTTATATCTAATAAAACTGGATTCCCCCATGGATCCCCCTCGCCGATATTTCAAGAGGTCAGCACATTATAAGTCATATGAATACCTCAAATGTAGCTGTTTTAACTAAAAACAAAACCTCTTCGGAAATCACTCTATAAATTGCACTTTTATACGCACTATGGTGATGGTGAAGAAACATACTTAAGTGGGCTATGAACTTTAAAAGTTTAAAATGTTCCAACAATTTAAACAGTCATTCAATGTAAAGCTATAAATTTAATTATACTTTAAATGTATAGCTTTTAAAGTATACTTTACATAAGAATTTCTTATTCACTAGAAAATATTGAAGAAAACAATATACAGTTTTCTTTTGCCCCTCTTTCATGACAGATAAATTTTACAAACTGTTATACTCTTCAAGACATCAGGGAAACCTTGCAGTAAGTCATTTTCTTCCTTCTCACTCGCTATTGTCAAACATTCCTCTCCAAAGAAACTCATAATACTAAAACCACCATTTTATTATTATTATTATCATTCCTCGGAATGGTTTACGCATCGGACAATAAAAACCATCCTATTCATCTATCCCCCAAAAAGAGATCCCATCCCGTAACTCTACCCCATTCATAAAATCAGATTTGAATGAGAAGCAAGTCGGCTTTGGCGAGTTCTTCCTTGATATACGAATACTACTACTGTCATACCGCGAGGAGAAGAGCTTTGAACAGGGTTGCCGTGAGTAGACGAGTCCAAAAGAAGAGGGAAGCTGGTATGAATTGAACGGCATTATTTGGGTTTTTAAGCGTACATTTGGCGAGTGAGAAAACGCGTTTCACGAATGAAAATAAGATAATCATATTTTATTAAACTACATTAAAATATAGATTATCTTTGAAATTTCTCGTTAATAAAAATCGAATTAATGAACACGGTAACTATAAATCCAAAAAATTATAAAATATCCAAATAAAATCAGATAAATTGATGTAAATCACATAACATAATATCAAATTAAATAGATCAGATTCGGTGAAATATTTAAGATCAGTTGAAAAAGATCAGATCAGTTAAAATAGATCAGATCAGTTAAAATGGATCAGATCAGTTGAAAAAGGTCAGATTAGAAATATTTAATCAAATCAGATGTAATGCGAAAGGAAATTCCAAAATTCGTTACTCTAGAATCGAAAGAAGTACACAGCTGAAAGATAGCCACTCAGATTTGGCTCGGAACATTTATTTTAGCGCCAAGTGAATTACCATCACCCCAAAAATTCAGTAGAATAATCCGTTTCTATAACAACCGCAGCATCATCGCATGACGTCAATAGCTCTTCTCCTCGCGGTACGACAGTATTCTCGCGGCTTATTTATGGAAGAGCGTGATGTCTTGGCGAGAAGCGAGGCCACTTTTCTGCAAGGGATCCGTTCTGCCTCTATCAGCAATCATTTGCTGGGTCATTTGCGAGGATTTGGGGGTGTGGGGGGATTGGTAAAGTCGCTTTGCTTGCGCTCATTTATCGTTGTGGAGTTGGCGGTGCAGAAAGGAGGGGATGTTTTTGCCGGTGATTTTGTGTTTTATTTGAGAGATCATGCAGATTTGTGTTTGTTTGGGTTGGTATGCGAGAGAAATAAGTTTAGGAATGGATTGTATAGTTTCAGGGAGATATGCTGGAGGCTGTAACTACACGGTTTTTTTTTCGGGGGGGGGGGGGTTGGCTGGCTCAAAATTAACCTTAAATGCAGCTTTTTAGAATATTTACAGGTGGAATTAAATTTACTTATTTTTAGGTGTCTTGGTGTGCTTTATGTTTATTTTTTTAATTATATTGAGTTCCAAACAAAAAAGGGTGGTCTAAGAAACCTACCTCAGAAAACGTTTAAAATTTGAGTCTTAAAACATAAAATAAATGTTTTCACTCATTTTGGACATTTGGAATTCTCTGTGTTATACCCAAAGAGGGCCGTTCCTTGTACGTCGCTAAATTTTCCAGGAAAAACTAGTTTATTACTACCATTCGTCGACATTAGAAGTCTTCATTGTGTGGATTAGTTATCATCGCTTTGTATTAACTAGTGCTTTTAATGTTCATCACATTATAACCAAAAATATTTAAAAACATACACAAAAAATGACTTAAGAGCTCATTAAACATGTTTTCATCCATTTCTCTGCAATTTATAGCTTTAAATTTTCTTCGACATGCTTTTTTATTTTTATACTTCACTCTAGAAAACTTTTCTAATAGGCCGAAATAATATTTCCACATGCGAAGCAAAATTCCCAAAACCGTACACATACCAGAGAAGAAAACACAAACAACAAACAGAAAAAAACTCTCAAAAACTCAAACTATTTTCTCAACCCCGTTTCCACTCGAAAAACACACTTTGAAAACCCTTTCCTCCCCCAAAATTCCATATCCCATCTCCCCTTTGTGTACCAAGGTCACACCGGAATATTATATTCACTAGTCTTCCCGGGGCCAACCTTTCAAAACCGGAGTCAAGCAGAACGGCTGTTTTTGATGCGATCTCATATTCACTAGTCCCGCCCAGAAATTTCTCTCTGGCTGCGGAGAGTTTAATTTCCATAGTCATTATCTGCTTTACGAACTGCGTTTCCGGTCACTTGGGCAATCCGAGACGGTCGGTCATGAATTACGAACTGCTAAGAGAGCCAATTGAATTCCTTCCCTGATGGGGGTTTATGGCTGGGAATTACTAGGTCCATTACTGAAATTGGCCGATTTGAAGGAAAAGGGTGATTTTCTTCTTCAGATATGAATTACTGGATTATATTTCCAAACATAAGCCCAAATTCGATGTAAATATTTCTATTGATAAAAGTGGGAGGTTGGCTTTTAATAGAGGATCTGCCAATTTTGTAATAACAGTTTGTACTTTTTGTTTGACTGAGGTGAGAGAGCACAATTATTAAATGATTAATTACACAGGTCTGCAACGAAAGAGCTGGTTGAAAGTTTTTTTTAAGAAATTACCATGTATTTTTATGTGCTTGAAACAAATATCGAAAAAATTCCTAGTCAGGATTTTTCACAAATAAAATAACTACAAAATTATTTTAAAATTTTCCCATTTCTCACAGTTTTTGCATATTTGTATTGTAACTTCCTTACTTTGAAATATTACGAGACGTGAGTAAAGAACATAGTTAATTATTTTACCAAGATATTATAAAGATGAATAGAAAATACCAGAGAATTTTAAATAGTGCAATATAATGACAGATTTTTGTTGTATACTTCTAAGAAACTTTCTTGTTGCTACTCACAAGGGTAAAAAGATCTTCACATGATTAATAAATAAAATTTAGTGGTTTTAGACTGAGTAAATGAAGCCACTTAAGTTATATAATGATTTTTATGGAAAATAAATAACAACAATTTATTTCATATTCTTTTTATTTATTTTGAAGTATTGACCTGTTTTACAAATGTGTCAAAATTCTCAGAAAACATGACGATCTACCTTATAAATCTTTATTAATTTACTTACTTAAAAATTACCTTAATAAATCATTTGAACAAAACAATTAATTTCTTATGCATATTCTCATTTTTTTTTTTTTTGCGAAATGTTGCTCTAATTGCTCAATTTGTTAAAAAAATGCGATGTCTTAAAAATCAAAAGAGGTCATTTTCGGATTTGATTCGAATTGAAACAAAATACTGTTGGGGAAACAGGATTTAAAAGATCGGACTCCAACGGATCAAAATATTTTTGTATCGACTTTTAAAATAGTTTTGAATTTAAAGTAAACAACTACCATTCTTTCAGTTTATAAATGAATGGGTTTACATTATTTGGAAATATACTACAAGATAAGTACATTCGCTCCTTACATTCCGAACATTCTTATTATTTTGCACGTTTTATATTTATAATATACAATTTTCCCATTAATAAAAAGTTCAGACTCATTACCAGAAAAAGAACTACTTATTTAAATTGTCTCTAGTATCATTTCATTTTACGTAGATTTAGTTTCCTACAGAAAATAATTTGAATATCTGAATTCACCAAGAATAATGAGCTTACTAATACTGGCGAAAACTGCGATTATAAAACGAACTTTAATCCTCAATTAAAGTAGTTCAATTAACAATTCGCATTAATTACAACTGTACGCCATCCCGAAAACTACTCTGCTTCCTAACAGTGATTTCATTCTCCGTGATAACAATAATTATTCCTCATTCTCTTAACAGCGCTGCCCTGTGATTACTGTATCCTGAAACCTCTCATTTCAGTCCCTAAGATAAAGTGTTCCTAGGAAACCGGAAAGTTTAAATGAACCGGAATAGCAGGAAAAGGTTCAGACATCGGGACAGGAACCCATTTACAACTATCGATTCGGGATTTCTTTTTTTTTTTTGTTCTCCTTTTTTTTGTTCCTGATACCTCCGGGAAACAGCATTTTTGGGATCCGCTTTGCCGTGTTCCGGACTCCGGGAAACGGATTCTAAAGGGATACACAGTTTCCATTGAAGGAAAAGGGGAAGAGATGTTTCAATTAGGGAGTTGATTTCTGATGGGTAACCTATTTCGGAGGATGTTGGGTGGGTTTATTGTTAGTTAGTCCGTGGGCACTACGAGACCTGTCTGAGTTATAGCCCAGTCAAATGGGTTTTTTTTCAAAACTTTCATATAGAAGTTTTTTTTTCGACGGTTTTATATGTTTTCGAGGTCGCTGATTACGAATATGAAGTTTGCTGCCACGTGGGAGGTCGGCTTCATATCGAAAATCGCAAAAAAATCGCAAAGTTTTTGCTCTTTTTTCGATCTTTTGCTTATACATCAAAAACTATAAGTTTCTCGAAGATAATCTCAACTATAAAGTTGAAGTAAACAAAATTTCCTACAAAATGCACTACTCAACATTGATTTTCTGAAGAGTGGTTCTGCCGCTAGAGCGCGCTGAAAAACAGCGATTTTTTGGCCTTTCCGCAAAAAAATGAAAAGCGCGCGCTTCTACCCTCTACAAAAGGAAAACTATTCACGTTACCAACAAAACTTTTATACCACGTGAAAGAGAATTTAATTGCCTAAAAATAACTTACCTTACATTATTATTTTTTGAGAATGGGGGAGGGAGCGAAGCAAAGATCGGAAATAAAACTTTCGCGCCTTACAGCTAAAACGAACTCTCGCAGTTGTTAATTTCCAATCTGCGCTTTAATTCCGGTATATTACCAATAAAATTGGTTATTTTGGGTGAATTGATGACTAAGCATGTTTAAAAAAATAATTTTTAAAATTTATTTATGAAATATTAGGTATTTTAGGCGAAAATTCAATATTTTTAAAAAAATCATAAATTAAATTATGGGAATTTTTTAATGAACGAATTGATAGGTTTTTTGCATTGCTGAATCCGAATTTCAAGTTCATTTTCATTTCAAAAGTCACCTTCACATCAAAAAATGCAAAAAATCTCAAATTTTTGCTCTTTGGTTCAGTTTTTCACCGATTTTCTCAAAAAATTATTAGTTTTTCGAAATATTACAGTACACCAAATTAAAGTACGTAAAATTTGCTATAAGATTCACTGGTTTGTTTTTATTTCGCAAGAAGCGGTGTACGCTTTAGAGAGTTCTGAAGAAAAATGATTTTCTTTTTTCTGTGTAAAGTCAAGAAACAGCTGTAATTCAGCGCGCTCTAGCGTCAATTCCTCTCATTATAAAATGAAAGTTGAGTAGTGCATTTTGTAGGAAATTAAATTTACTTTCCTATGGTATAAAATATGTGTCTGTTACGTGTATATATTTAGAGCTGTAGTGGGGGAAAGCAAGCGCTCTTCACTTTTTTTGTAGAAAAGAAAAAAAATCGCTGCTCTTTAAAACCCTCTAAAGCGTACACCGCTCTTTGTAAAATGAAAACGAACCAGTGTATCTTATAGCAAATTTTATGTACTTTAATTTGGTGTACTGTTATTTTTCGAAAAACGAATAATTTTTTGAGAAAATCGATGAAAAACCGAACCAAAGAGCGAAAATTTGAGATTTTTTGCATTTTTTGATGTGAAGATGACTTTTGAAATGAAAATGAACTTGAAATTCGGATTCAGCAATGCAAAAAACCTATAAATTCGTTCATTAAAAAATTCCCATAATTTAATTTATCATTTTTTTAAAAATATTGAATTTTCGCCTAAAATACCTAATATTTCATAAATAAATTTAAAAAATTATTTTTTTAAACATGCTTAGTCATCAATTCACCCAAAACAACCAATTTTATTGGTAATATACCGGAATTAAAGCGCAGATTTGAAATTAACAACTGCGAGAGTTCATTTTAGCTGTAAGGCGCGAAAGTTTTATTTCCGATCTTTGCTTCGCTCCCTCCCCCATTCTCAAAAAATAATAATGTAAGGTAGGTTATTTTTAAGCATTTAAATTCTCTTTCACGTGGTATAAAAGTTTTGTTGGTAACGTGAATAGTTTTCCTTTTGTAGAGGGTAGAAGCGCGCGCTTTTCATTTTTTTGCGGAAAGGCCAAAAAATCGCTGTTTTTCAGCGCGCTCTAGCGGCAGAACCACTCTTCAGAAAATCAATGTTGAGTAGTGCATTTTGTAGGAAATTTTGTTTACTTCAACTTTATAGTTGAGATTATCTTCGAGAAACTTATAGTTTTTGATGTATAAGCAAAAGATCGAAAAAAGAGCAAAAATTTTGCGATTTTTTGCGATTTTCGATATGAAGCCGACCTCCCACGTGGCAGCAAACTTCATATTCGTAATCAGCGACCTCGAAAACATATAAAACCGTCGAAAAAAAAACTTCTATATGAAAGTTTTGAAAACGTCACTTTTGAACCCCATTTGACTGGGCTATTACGAAAAGAATGAATGAGGAAATTTTTCGCTTCTAATTGAATGTTTTAAAAGGGGAATATATTATAGATAGAGAGAATATTGACCTTAACTGTACTTATCTTGATTTATTCACAATTCTGTCGGTTGGGGAGAATAATAATAGTTATAGAGAGTGAATCTCTTACTTGTGAGAAGAAAATTTAAGAAAATTATTAGTCTGAAGCCTGCTTTTAATTTATTTAAATGCCTATTCAATTCATATTCCTCATAGAGCCAAACAGACTGAAATGTACTTAAATCATTGATATTCCTTTAAAAAACCCTTTAACTTAAAATAAATTGATACACATATATTCTCTGTTAGATTTTGCATAAGTATGTAATTCAAATTCAGATTATATTCTGCAGGACAATATAGTAGAGATTGCTAGGGCTGTGGTTTCTGCCCATGGCACTATTTAATTATAGTCGAGACTCAAGACATCATCATCATCATCATTATATTCTGCGGAACAGAAAGGTCTTAATAAGATCACCCAGGCCTCAAACTTTCCTGTATGTACTTTAAATTAAAAAAAACGACACTAAAGAGTACCTATTATTGCATTTGTTTCCTTAAGGTGGGTTGACATGTTACGTTTTCGTAGGAAGCAATTGACGCGTTCCGGCTCTGTCATTGGTTCTTGCCGCTGTTGCCTAAAAGCGCCAGAACCAATAGCAGATCCTGAACTAAACACACTTGTCATGTAAATCGAGCAGCAGGAAAACACTGCATAACATTCCCCCTAATATTTTTATTAAGCTTAAAATACATACATCTTCAATTTTTGAAGCCCAATAAAAATACCACTAAATATTAAGGGTTAGTTATTGAATGATGGAGCTCCTTTTCTGCCTTTAGTACAAGAGAAGCAGCCAAACACGACAATATGCAACGACAAGATTGAATAAGAGTTTTTCAATGAACCCAAATTCATTCTCAAACATCCCACATTATACTCACTCACTTTTAAGACCATTCATCAATCACAATCTCAACACACGTCTGCACAACCCTATCTCTTCATGCCTAACCTATTTCCCCACCCAAACGCACAATTTAAAAGCATAGACCGAGGGAACACAGCACCAGATTAACCCTTTACCAACTTCCATGAACGAACTCTACCGACACAGAAAACTCGCTGACTGAGAGGGTCCTCCATTAGCATCACGATAGTCGAATATATTGACTAGCACTTCATTAGGATATACCGAGATACGCAAACGTAGCCTCTGCACCATTTTCATCAGCATAAAATGAGATGCATCAATCATTTTAGGGGAAAAGATTAAGATTCAGAAATCGATATCGAAATGGAAGAGAAAGGTATTATTTAGTATCTTCCGCCGAACGCATTAATTTTGCTTAGAGACGTCCCCGTTTTTGGTGTCATTTTTAGGGTTGGGGGCTTAGATGGGGGGTTTTTTAGGGGGCCTGAAAGATACATTGTTATTTTTAGCTGCTGTAGCTGGCTTTGTGTAGGGTGATGATTTATTTGGAAGGGTTACGTTAAGTGTGTTTTTCAAGCCTATTTTTTTCATGATTTCTTTGGACGGAAGGTGTCTAGGTTCTGATGAATGATTTTGTCTCGTCTGAAATGATACTGGTTGTCTTAAGATTTATTTTCTAGGCTCTGAATTTCTTTATACAGTTTTGTAGTGATTTATTGAAAGATGGTCTGGTAAACGTACTCATTTAGTTCTAAAGTTTCTCTGATGCCCATATTGCCTGTACATTTTAACCCTGTTTAAGAAAATTGTCCTGAGTCCAAATTAAATGTTCGTTATTCACTATATCCCAGAATTATTGTCGGTTAATCATTTAGGACTGATGAAAAGGTTCATTCTGAAAGGATATTATTCCCTATATCCCTGACTCTATTGTCAAATCATGATAAATTTTAAATGATAGCAACCTTACTTTTGAATAATTTTCATATATCCGCTCCTGTGATTCCTCAAATGTAGTAAAACAACGTTTCAAACCAAACTTCTTAATGTAATTCAAATGCCTTTTTTTTGGTCAATCCAATAATACCAAGTCGTTAAGTCTCCACCTAAAGAGGAAAATATTTTTAGAAGTAACACTCAACTTAGAATTTCTTCCCGAAATGACATTTCGATAGTTGCAGCGGTTTGGCCTCTTTGAGCTCCAATATCCTCGAAGTTATACTGGAGAATATATATATTACCCTAATTGAAAAGAATATCTGTTGCGTTGATATATTTTGTTAATAAATTCATGTTTAATGTGAAACACGAAGAAACGATATTTAACCGTTTTAAAACTATATTTTCATTACAAAACATAGATAACACACAATGAATAAAACAAATTCTTCCTCCTATGATAAAAATATAATAAAATCTTGGCAAAATTTTAAAAAATTCATCCCTCTTTATAATAACCAACCCTTAATCCTCCCTATCCCCATAAATATTCATACACAATCCACCCTTCATAACACCCTCCTCTGTAAGTATTCAATCATCCAATCACCTCCCACACAGCACGACAACAAAAGGCCGAGATTACACCTGCCCACGAAGAACCCCCGGCCACTCGAGGGGGCGAGCGAGGGGTGGACAAAGGGAGAGGTCAAGTGGTCATCCATTCAATTGAGAGGGCTTCCAGAACAGGCCATCGGTCAATAGACCAGCGGCTAGGGGTGGAAAGGTAATTTCTATGATAATCAAGCCATGCCAGGAGGTGCCCGGAACTACGTGATAGAGCATGGGCAGTTGCAGTCTACCTAGGGAGCTGGCTGTAGTGATTGTGTGTGGTGTGCTATTATGCAGTTTAATCGGTTTTGTTTCTAGGTGTAGTGATGGTAATCAATCATGTTTGGATTCCTCTGGTTATTTGGGGGTTTGAATATGTATGCGAGGAATGTAGTGGGAGAGATTTTGGCTGTAGGGGGGGGGGTGAATGGTGGAGGGGAAGTTTTTGAAAATTATTGGTGATGTAGGTAAAACGAGAAATTTTTGGGGTTTGGATTTATTGTTGAAATTGCTAGCTTATTTTTTTTTCGAATAAATTACCTCATATTTTTAATAAGAAAATGGAAAGTATTTTTTAAGCTTTATGTTGCTCAAATAAATAAACATACGGTAATAATATATTTATGAAAAATAAAATATATTCCGTATAAAACATGTTACCATAAAATTTGTTTTTACTAATTTAATTAATTTTATTTATAGAAATCAGAATTTATTGAAGGGGTATATAAGCGTCTAAGTACTAAACTTGTATTTTTATAAATTTACAAAACTTAAACTTTTAATGATAGGATATAAAAATAAACTTCTTAATACAAATTATAGACACGCCATTTCTACTGCTTATTATTAATTTTAATGTCCTTAGGAAAATCGAATAATGGAAATTTTCGAAAGGTATGGAAAAATATACCATAGAATACAAGTCATAAATGAGTCATCATGGTTTAAATAATCCCTTTAAAATTTTATTCGGGAAACGAAGTTTTCACTTTGTGAACAAATGAAAAAAAAAATATATCTTTTTTGAACAAGTCTAACATTTTGTAATTTTCTACACAATACAAATTTTTGTAAAAATATTTTTTAAATTAAAATTTTGTAATTTTGAATCGCAGAATAAAATTATGCGTAGTTGCAAATATTATCGTGTTGAAAAAAATTAAAAGAGATATAAAGAAATACGCAATCGATCGATATTCATAGAACAAAAAGTCGCAATGAAAATAAGAGGCAATCCCTTCTCATTCATCTCACAGCACCCCCTCTAAACCCACTGATTTTCAACATCTTTTAATTGTTCTTCTCGCAATCAAGCATGAAAACAACCGCTAATCCACCTTCAGTTATCACGCAACTTCCCGACTATTCTTCCCTTTTAATTGATTTTTCCCCTTGCAAATAAAAATGACCAAATCCACTGCAAAAACCTCACAGCGGTCCCCTAAAAGCGCTACAGCAATTAAACTCCCCAAACGAGTTCCATAAATCTCTTTTTTCCCGAACTCATCCATTATCTCTCATATAAAAGCCCACGTCACTCACTGACTCACTGACTCACTGACTCACTGACTCACTGATTCTGGAACGCTCGCACACTATGATGCCATCTCGCAATAATAATCATAATCATCAGAAAAATATAAAAGCCCACGTCACTCACTGACTCGATGCCATCTCGCAATAATCAGAAAAATAAATAAATAAAAGTAATTAAAATTTTAAAATAATATAATAGAGCATTTTCAATCACATGACTCGGACCTAACAACGGCCTTAGCAACGTTGTTATTCGTCCAAGTGACGTCATGTGCGAATGCTTCTATTGGTTGCTTCTATTTCCCGCCCCTAACAACAGCCCTAGCAACGTTGTTTATTCGTCCAAGTGACGTCATGTGCGAATGCTCTATAGCTTTTAAATAAATATCTTTCAAGAAAGTTGGTTTACTTAATAAAGGTTAAAAAGTTACTTTTAGGGAAGTTGGTTTCTAATTCAACAATAATTACTTCTTATTTAATGTATAATTAATAGGAACTTGAAGTAGTAACGAGCGAAGCTCGCATAAAAGGCTAGCCTAGCTGTAAGACCCGGCTTTGCCGGGTCGTAACAGCTAGTTTTCAGGATAAAGCTCAAATTAACGTGAAACCCCTGGTTTTATTGTTTGTTATTACCAAGAGCACTTATCTCAGTAAGAAGCCATGTTTGTTACAGTTCAAAAGTTTCCGGGTTTCCCCTTATACCGAAGTTAGGGTACTTTTTTTTGTACTTTTTTAACCCTATCTTCGTTTTTTTAAAGGGGAAGAATAATCCCATAGGTATAATTATTCCAATTGCCGATAGTTTTGTTAGAGAGATTAGGTATATGGTCTGGAAGACCCTGAAGGCGAATTAATCTTCGTGTATTGGAGTGGTTGACATTAATTTTTTTTATTTCGCGGTACTTTGCGTCATTAGTATTTTTAAGTTGTTCGATTTATTCTTTTGGTGTTTTTTAGGGTTGCTTGGTTGGATGGTATAAGGTTTTATGGCGCAATGGGCCGTATTCGTCCATTCTGCTACAGACATGACTATATCTCACATACGTATAAATAAGTATCATATATTTATGGTATTCACCTCCAAGGATATACTATATGGTTATATTGTTTTCCACCCGGGGGAACTAGAGTAATCCTGCAAACTTTAGAACTACCTTAGGGTTGCTATGCAAGAGATAATAATATACCTATTTAATCTTTTTTATGTGCAAATAAAAAACGTTGTTTTTAACTTTTCATTTTATACCTATTTATTGTTTGTTTGTTACCATAATTCCCAAAAAGATTTTATTTATACTTAATACTCCTACAAGTTTATGATAATGGTACAGGGAAATTTCTGGGAAACCCTGAGCTTTTTTTTAAAATGAATTCGAGTAACTACTGATTTCTGATATTTGACCTCCCCCTCTTATGTAGTTAGTTATTAAAACCCGATCGGGATGAAAGAACATCACTCATCATCACTCTATTCTAAAAAAAATCATCACTCTATTCTAAAAAAAATCATCACTCTATTCTAAAAAAAAATCATCACTCTATTCTAAAAAAAATCATCACTCTATTTCTTTTAAGTTTAGAACTTATTAATACCATGTATGAAGAACTTATGTCAATACATCCATTCATATAGGTTCTATGACTTAGTGGTTCAATGTATGGAATATACTATAGTATATAATATTATCACATAAATAGGTGCTGAATATTTTATATAATGAATTAGAAGAGCTTTGAATAGAGTTGCATAATATTGAATAATTTACCAGTATTTAAATTTTGAAGTCTAGTTAAGTCGATTCCTTATACAGGAGATTATCATAGTAAATAGTAGCTAACTAATTACTACTTATTACCAAAACGAGGTTCACTAAAACTGATATTAATGTTTTTTGTTTAATGTTCATTCTAGACTGATGAAAAAAGGTTATTACAACTAGATTGTTCCTTATATGAGGTTTGACTGCATTTGATAAACAACTAAAAGACTAAAAGGTATGTATAATTATTCAATATCATTATAAAAATCGATTTTGTCACTAATATAGACTTTGATTTCTTTTTCAAGTGGGACTGGAGTTGAAAAAGGGTTGCAAAAAGTATCTAAAATCTTTTTTAGAATTAAACTGGTTCATTACCTAAGAAAATTCGTAAAAGAAGAACATATGGGGCTTGTTATTCAGGGTTAGCAACCTTTGGCGGGGAAAGTACTGAACTCCCGTAGACTGATCGATTTTGGTATTGAAAAATCGTTGTCTTTTGCAGAAAATTGATCACATTAAAAAGAATTGTAATTTATTTTCTACAAGACATGAAATGAGGAAGAATTGATTCAGGGTAAGGTTGTTCGTATTTTTTTACTTTAATCTTTATAATAAAACGTTAATGCTAATGTAGACGTTCTATTTCTGTTAACTTCTAAAAGCTTCATTAAGTTCAGCTGGATCACTTTTTTTAAATGTTCAAAACTAATGGTCATAGACTTTCAAATTTATATGCTTTGTTTTCATTTAATCAATATTTTATTTATGAACAAAGATTGATAGTATTAAAAATTATTGTAAAACCTCAAAGAAATGTTTTTACTTTTAAAAATATAATTATTCGACCTTTAAAATGTTTATCTAACTTTGATTTTGTTTATAGCTTCATAGCTTTATAGGTGTCTGTGTTATTTTAAAGTGCTTTTAATGAGTTTTTTTTATATTTTGTAGTTCTCTTTTGATCCATTCTTCCAAAGACAAGGTTGAACCTTGGTTAGACGACACCAGGAATCTGTCTATAATAAAAATTTGCGCATTTCATGGAGTTTTTTTTTGTATGTTTATGTATTTCAATGTATATTATATCTAAAATGTTTCTTTTTCAGGATTAATCATATTTTTACCTGAGAAAAAAACTTTTACACAGAACTTCCCTATATTCCCAATTTTTTGGGAAAAATGTTTCATTCGTTTTTAATAAATTTTTCAACCTTAAGCCAGAACATTAATACAGAACAGTCAAATAGTTTCACAAGAACTATTTGACTTGGAAAACAACCATTCCACAAGTGAGAGAACCTGGGAGGCACGCTAGAGACCTTATGTGAAAGGCTGTCCCAAAAATAAAAAAGGATTTTATCATTGAAAATAATTAAAATAACGTAGAAGTTGAGGAATCCTACCCAAAAATCCCCTTGAAATGCAGCCCCTCAATAGGATACTCAAAATTTCTTTATTTTTGATTCTTTCTAGTGAATTAAATTAGATATTTCCAGCTCTATAATTTTTTCTCTTCCAAAATTAAAATTCTTCATTATGTCTCCTTCTGCTCACCCTTTCTCTAAGCCCATCCCCTAGCTTACTTCTATATGGTCCCAAAAAAAGTCAAAACAACAAGTCCCCACCAAAAAACCCTTCGTAATTCCTGTCGCTCCTTTCACCCACCTCCTCAGATATTCATTAAAAACAAACAGCCCCCATAAAAGCCGCCAAACAATGGCAGAAGCAGGGCAATGAAGGGCGAAAATGATGTTTTCTTTGGTAATCAGATCCCCCAACGAAGGCCCGGAGCACTGCTGAAAGATATCACAGGGTCTACCATATTCCATCTATTCACCCTCTCTCTGCGTTGTTTGTTCTGACACATTACCGCTGAGGTGCTGTTTCTTCTTTTGCTCATCTTTTCTACTGCTATCCTCATCGTCAGTTGCTTTCTTTCTTCTCTTTTCTTTGGGCATGGATGAAAGAAAGGTGGGAGGTTTTCATCTTTATTTGATCCCGTCGTTTCTTTTTTCCCCCCTTTGTTTCTTTCGGCTTTGATGATGGGCGGAATTTGTTTGGGTGAAATATGGATGGATGGATATAGGGGGTTCGGAGGATGTTTTTTTTGGGGGTGGTAGAGGTTGTGTGGAGTTGGTCTTGGATAGGAAGGTAGCAGATAAAACAGTTATAAATTGCTGATGATAAAATGGATATTCACTTAATCTGATAACTTTTGTCCAAGAGTAGAATGATAACAATATCCGATCGATGATAATAATAAGCTATTTGATATTAGAAAATTCAGATAAGCCTCGTTGAGATGCTGTAGCCCTCTTTCGTCTCCTGGTAGGCCACGACTGCCTGGGCGAACACTTGTATCGTCTACACATTTATGACCATCCTGACTGTAGAATATGTGACGCAAAGGAACCAATATGAACAGAAAGCATCTTCATCACTGCAAGATGCTCCACACTCTTAAGTCCGAGACCGCAAGATATTGGCGTGCGAGAGAGCTCATGGGAAGATGACCTCGGTCTCTTTGTTTAATTCACCTTTTGGTGTTTTATGTTCTTTGTTATCTTTATGTATTCCCTGCCATTGGAAATAAAAAAAAAATTAAAAAATTTCAAAAAAGTGTAACTCGAGTGTTAGCTTTAAAATCACAACTATGTAGACCTAATTGAAGTATATGAAACGATTACCTAGTATGTATTTTGCATCTTTTACATTCCTAAAGAAAAATATGAGAGAGGAACATAAATCACTAATAATTAATGACTCATTTTGTAGGATTATGTTTTTAAATTGACCTTCAAACGGGAAATAAATGAGCTTTAGGGGATTTCACCAGATTTTGATAACATTAAGCGATATATTGATCATGTAAAAAGGTGCATTTTGAGTTAAGTTAAATAGCAGTGATCGGGACCGGTCAATTTTGATAACATTAACCGTGATCACATTAAGCGGAGTCGACTGTATTATTAACAACAATTAGTGGTTTTTAATTTTAAGGCATTTCTAAATTTAATTGAAGAAAACAACTTCGTTTTTGTAAAGTTAAGGTGATACTAAGTTTTTGGTATCCCAGCCCCGCAAACACGACAAATTACAGAATAAGTGAAGTAACAGCTTTGATTAAACACACGAACTTTATTTTTCTTTATTGGTACAAAAATTACAAAAAGAATTTAAACATATTTCAAAAGAAACTTAAAAATGTAACAAACAATAGACAAATAGTGATATCTGATTTACCTTTTAAAAATTAGAAATGGGTTATAAACTGTAAATGTACAATAATTTGAAACGAAATATACATTTTCTAAAAACTTTTTTATGTATAAAAAGAAAAACCAGTAAAACCTTTAAAAAAATTGTAATTATTAAATTATTTGTTTTGAAAATTGATAAAGTGCTTTTAAGATACATTGACATTTTAATTTGTGCGGAGAATTGTATTGTGTCTAAAATATACAAATATTAATACTTTTTAATGTCATTCTACTTTGAATGATGGATCTTCCAACTTCGTAGAAAGAGATGATTATAATGCAGATTTTCCTATATTACATTTTCGAAAACCCTCCAAAAATCACACTGATAGCTTTTTTGTTACAGAAATAAATACATCCTAGACATAAGTCACTATTTGTTCGCTTTTTACAATGAAGTAAGATATTCAAGTCTTTCACAGATGATATACAACAACTGCATAAAGTTGAAATAATTGTTCTTGTCTCTTCTCACTGATAAGGCTCGAGTCAAGTCTTTTCTCTTTACAGCCTATAGTAGAACCTGATGGTTTACGTCAGAAAAGCTACATCGTTGATAAGCCTCGTGTTTTAGTAATATGATTGCATATTTAAATGCAACTTTTGAGTAAAAGAGAGTAGGTCAACTGAAAAAAATGTAAAGTGCAATCAACTACAGCAAGGACGTGGTCCTTATTGAGATTTCTACCTGAAAGCATTACTATTTTTAATTTGAGAGTACACATATGATGTAGTAAACTTTTATTAATGTTTTAATCTTTTTTATAAGACCTTCATTCCATTTCAAGAAAATGATTCCCAATAAATATTAGAGGAACCCCGTAGAGAGAAAATCAATAGTTAGCTATAGTTTAAAAGTAGATAGATTTTGAGAGGTGCCATAGAGCCAAAGAGGTATAGGGAAAGGGTTTTTATTTTCCTTTGAATACTTATACATTTTGGGAAGAACCTATATCTTTAGGGATATGTATAATTATGTCCTGAAGTCAAGTTTATCATGATGTTTCATTCAAAAATATGTTTGGTTTTGGTACCTAAAATTTAAGATTTTACTTAATCATTGATTAGCATGCATTACGTTGCTGTGTTGTTTCTAATTTCTTGTTAGTCTAGTGAAAACTAGACCACGATACATTACGTTCCCTCTGATGTGCTTAATTTCTTATTTATTGTTAAACATAGAGAATTTTCAATCACACGGACCTAACAACGGCCTTAGCAACAGAAGGTTACAGTTTTTTGCCCTACAGAAGGTTAACAGTTACAGAAAATGACTGGCTGTGGAATTTTTCTATTGGAGCATTTGCCCCATACCTGTGAATATACGTGACCCCATACCTAAAAACCGCCTTAGCAACAGATACCTCGTTACTTAGCAATCGCCTTAGCAACAGTTAAAAGCCCTACAAAAGGTTAACAGTTAAAAGAAAATAGCTAGTCGTGGCGTCACCTGAAAACACTCTATACTGTACTAGAAATTGAGAGATATTAAACTTTATTGAAGATGCCTTTGGAATAATAATTTGCAGTTGTATTGTTCTGGGGGAGTGAATTTGGGTATTAAAGAAATTTCTGAGAAGAGCTGTCAGTAATCTTTGCCAAAACTTGAACTGATTTTCTGAACGATGGATTGGAAGATATACCCCTTCTATCGTCTTGAAAATATAATGTCTTTTTGTATATGTATTCCATTTTAATGGTACTATAAACGACTTACAGGTAGTAAACAACAGAACCACGTCCCTGCACATATACAAAACCTCTCCACCTTCCTCGACATACGTCCTTCATACGTCCTGCGCTCTCGATATGTAGGCACGACACAACAACCCTTCAATAAATATACACACTCAAGACCACCATCACCTCACGTCAACAATCTCACCAACATTACGAGTCCGAGCATCAGCCGAGAGTTGCCGAAGAGCAGATCTTGAGATGCCGCCGAGGAGTCTCCGACGTGCGCCGAAGGGCACTCGATCACGTGTCGTTGGATGTTCTGCCGGCGGCGGCGCTCGCAGTCGTCTCGCTGCGGCCCGATGCACGCCGCGTACGCCATGGCGTGCGGAATGTACGTCTGTTCCAGCACGCCGCGGAAGATGTGCGCCATGGGGCCGTGTGCGTACACGGGCACGTCCTCGCCGCCGTGCGTGTCCCAGCGACGGGGTACGGCGCTCTGCTGGACGTAGTTCTTGTCGTCTGGAAGAAAGATTGGGAGTTAATGGCCGTTTCCACTTCAGCGTTTGGTTGCGGTACGGCAATCTGGATTTACTAAATGACGAATTCTAGGCAGGCAGAAATGACGTCATTTCGTCCGGTCGAGAATCAAATGCAAAAGTGAACGAGCAATAATTATTTCGCCTTAGGTACTTTCGGGTTCTCACCGGATTGCCGCAACGCAACTAAACGCATAAGTGGAAACTCTCCCTTAGGGCTGAATGAAACTTTTCAAAAGCGTGTCGTTCAAGACGTCAATAGCATTGGTTCAAAACCGGTGGTCTGCGGACCATAAATGGTCCATGAAATCTATGAAAGTGGTCCGCAAAGAAGTGGGGTGTTACGTCATTGCTAAACAATTTAGGGATCACTTAGAGAAATTAAGATATTTGCTCAAGAGAGCCATGGCTGGGTGAAAATTAAAGTGAATAAAATGTATAAAGGTAAAAAATGCTAAAAAAGAAAAGAGATGCTGAAGAGTAAAGGGATGCCAAGAAGCAAAAAAATACATAGTAAAGGTATGATGATTACTTTAGGCTTAATACTAAAATGATCTGCTAGTTTCTTCGAGTTGTAAACCTCTGGTCTATGGAGGTGTCCGAATGAACCGAGCCTGCTCTGATTGGCTTAATAGGATACAACCAGCAAAGCAGCTTTTCCGATACCAACAATACGTCGATAATTTCCACCAATCAAAGCAGGCTCGGTTCATTCGTGCACCTTCTCCGTAGACTCTTGTGTCAAACAACCCTAACTACAAGAGACAATGTTCGACTCCCGGAATGAGAAAATGGTTCCGTGGTGTAATTATATGGTTTGGTTTTTTGGTACATATATTTTCCGGTCTGTGTGCTTGATCTCTAGGATCCGCTTATAAACCTTCGTCAAGTAAGACAGACACAACAGAATATTTTTACTGACACAAGAGAGAGAAAATACACCCAGGGCAAAGGCCGGAATCGAACCGACGGCCAATACAGTGCACACACTGCTAGCGTGGTTGTCTGCACGTTAACACAACCAGGCCACTTGGCCCCCTGTAATTATATACACATGAAGTCTGAATCAAGCTATTTAAGTTTGAATCTCAATGGAAACTTTTTATAAATTAAAAAAAATAAATTATTCTTTAGTTTCAAATTGACTGACCAATTTTCATTATAAAAAATTTCATTACGTTTTTTGGGCCTGTTCTGCTCTGTATAACTTACAAAAAGATTTCACAATAGTTATCCAACTTAAGTATTTTGCTGTAACCACGAATGTAATCCCAAATAATTCTTCTGAAACAAAAAATCAGGGGGCCAAGTGGCCTGGTTGTGTTACGTGCAGACAACCACGCTAGCAGTGTGTGCACTGTATTGGCCGTAGGTTCGATTCCGGCCTTTGCCCTGGGTGTATTTTCTCTCTCTTGTGTCAGTAAAAATATTCTGTTGTGTCTGTCTTACTTGACAAAGGTTTATAAGCGGATCCTAGAGATCCACACAGACCGGAAAATATATGTACCAAAAACCAAACCAAACAAAAAATCTATAAACCAAAACAATTTCGTTTTGATTCTCGGCTGGTGCTTTTTGTTCCTTTTGAAACATAAAATTTTTTAGTGCATATTAAATTCAACTGGCTATTTAAAATGGGATATGATCTTCAAGTCATAAAAAATATCTACTTAATTCGAACTGCTAAAATATTGATTCTTTAGCATGGGAATGAACTTAAGATGTGGAAGAGCAAAAACATCAAACAATCCACTATAAAAGTAAGTTCAATTTTATTAGCTTACGATTAGCTTTTGGTAATGAATTATAGTATAATTCGTAAAAGGAGTTACAACTTTCTTTAAAATTTGGATGAAGATTAGATTTATCTAACAATTCAATGTTTAAGTTTAGATACTGGTACCATATATTTAAAAAAATCAGTATATCCCTTGCCCGGTGGTGCCAAAATTGGCAATGAATTCTGTCCAAGTTGCCAAGGCCCGGATTGTTTGGACTCACCGAAAATTGTAAAATAACTGAAAGTATCAGACATTTACAGTTCATTTATGTTGTACATTTCATTTTACAATTTATTTCATAGCTTCAATTCTTTAAACTAAAGAAAAAGAAACATTTGAAACAAACTGAAAAATTAAGTTAAAAAGTTTCTATCGTACATTAGACATTAATACCTTTTAAACCTAAAAAATGATCAATATCAATAACGTATAGAAAATAAAGATTATTCACCTGTATTTGTCCCAGTTAAGTTTTCTCTTCCAGTTGAAAAATCTCTCTTATAACCAGGTCCATTCGCATACAATAGTGTCGTGTATGGCATATTGTCAACATCTGACAACTTGTTATCCAATCCTGTAAAGCCAATAATCGTAAGTAGGTATGAAATATGAGCATACAATAGCAGAATGGATTTATCAATTGAATAGTAAATCCAAATTGTTATACTAAATTCATTAAGCATACATAAATCTGTTGTGTCATATAACATATTTGAAAATTAATCTCGCAAACAACATAGTTTTAAACGCATTTGGTTACCCGTTATAAATCCTTTGTTGTATATCAAGTCAATGCTGGGTTTAAAATTTCAAATTTATTTGAATTAATTTTAAGGCAATAGGTATAGAACCGATGTAAACCCCTTTATTGGGACTGTATCGTATAACCAAAATCACTTCGTAGTACCTACTATCTATTTTCGAATTTAAACTATTTTACTATAGATAATAGATTTATGTCTTTCTATAAATACTATCGATACAGGCGTTCGAAAAATCAGGAAAAACTTGTCAGCAAAAAAAAAATAAAAACTGGTTTGCGGAGTTAGGATTGCAGGACTACAGATAATTTTTCCTAATAATTTGGATGCATTCTGTATAAAATTCTTGTATATTTCCTTTGAGTTCCCTCAAAGTTCTTCGTACTGACTCTACACTGCATCTATCCGACAATTTACCCTTGTCATTTTGGATGATTCTTCAAAATGAAGATCGAAAGTGAACCTAGCTCAAAGCTAATTCAGACATCACTTTTTGGGTTCATTTTGAATGAGTCATTCAAAGTGAAAAGTGGGAATTGGTGCGTTTCTCTCTTTATTCCTTCACTATTCTATGGAACTAGCATGGAATACTATTCTATGGATTCACAGGAGTAAATCGTTCAGGATGAACAGCGAAAGTTAAAAAGTGTAAATAAGCATTTAGGAAATCAAACTAAAAATTTTCTCCTCTCCGTTTGACATTTACAGGCAGGTAACCAACACCAACAAATCCGATGCTTTCACAAGGAATAAACTTGTGTATTTATGAGATTCTCAGCAAACTCAAAATCCCCCAAAAAACTGCACTTTTAGAAAATCCGGACGAAGAACACCGGGCGATATTCCTTCAACAAAAACACCGCCAGAAATCCACTCCAAACATGCACTATTCATTCAATATGCCGTCTCCAAAGAAAAAACGCAATAGATTCCCAGCGCGCTCACGGCGAAATAAAGATTTCTCTGCGAGAAACATTATACGAAACAAATAGCGGAAGCGCTTTCTTAGCATGTCTCGAAAAGAAAGAAAAAAAAAACACACACCATTTTATTATTTTTCACTTTCTCTCCTTTATAAATGTGCTGACAAAGTTCGGTTATAAATCGCCAGCGAATTCTTCCTCACCTATGTCTTATCTCCGTATAGCTGCGTATTGTGCGATTTTCGCGGGGGCATCGGTAGTTTTTTATGACCCGACTTTACGTGTGAGTTTTTTCAAAGAGTTGTACGTGCGCTCTCGGCTTTATCTGGTAGCAAGCAGTGGCTCGAGAGAGAACGGGTTATCCATTAGAGCCAAGTTGGGGGAGTGGGCGATATCTCGTCTGATTGCGAATTCTCCTAAGGGCAGCCGATTTTTCGCCGTTTTTGAACTTAGGATTTCTTTTCTGGTGTCCAATGTAGTGTTAAAACTGCAGAGAGGGATGTATTGAACGGTGGGGTAGCTTATTTCTCTTTAATGCTGCAGAAAAGTGAAAGTTGTTATCAGTTTTCTTTGGCATTACTCTCTCCTTTTTTTTTTTTTTTGGACGTTTATCTCTCATATCGGAGATGTAAGTCGGATAAAAGTATGAATGTTTGCTTATCAGCAACTTTGTAATACTATTTTTGTGTTTTTTTAAAGCTTCGTCATAATGTATGTGGGATGAAAAGCGATTTAATTCTTTTAAAATTATTTTGATTAATAATATTACGAAATGAATGTATATCCGAAAAATATTAATAAACAAAACGATGAAATCAATAAACAGGGGGAAATGCGAAAGTGCGTAAATCATTAATTACGAGCAGAATTTTTATTAATACTTCTTACATTATCTCATAGAATTATTTAACAAACAGAAATATGTTTAATGTAAAAATAACCGAATTGGAAATAAAATAAAAAATAATAAACAAAAAACAATGAATAAAAATAACAATTCATAAACAATAAAAATTATTTATTTCCAATTATTACTTTGATTAATTTAATAACTTGATAACTTTTATTGCAGTCATTGGTGCTAATGGTTCAGTAATTTTCAGTATGGAGGGGTAAAAATTATGATGTTTTTATGATTTTACTTTTATTTTACTAAAAAGAGTTTTAATAAACAGTAATAATGAAAGTCTGTTTTCATTATCACCCGAATTAGTATAAAAAATACAGAAAAATTTATTCGAGATTGTCTTTTAACGAAATCAAATTGAGTTACACGATTTAGAAAATACATGTGTCAGTGACAAAAATGATAGCTTGCATCGGCCGGGAATCGAACCCGGGCCGCCCGCGTGGCAGGCGAGCATTCTACCACTGAACCACCGATGCTACATTCACACGAAGAAGTGGATTGATTAAGTGATCTATAAATAGCACAATGACAAGAATCCCTTTTCAAATGGGTTACGAAGATCGAACGCATCTCCTCGGCAGTGTTGGGCGGGAAAAACAAAATGCAGTGAATATCGAAGTATAGAGTTTGTGATGAGATTATAGAAACATCTTTTAAGGCATTTTTCGGGAAATTCTGTGCAGGCAGTTTTCAAACAGTGTGACTAGGCAAAATGGCCCTCTTTTTTATAGTATATGTTTTTAAAGGTGGGTTTTAAGTCTTGTTTATATTAAAACCTATACCTTTCTCATAAAGAATCAGATGTCAGCTGCTTAAAAACACTACACATGCAATAAACTGACATTAATGTTTAAGAAATGGCAGTAAAGTATCTTTTTGAAAGGATATCATCAATTTATATCTTCAAATTATATCTTCATTTGCAAAAATTTTTCAAAACCAAACAGTGTATAAATATTAGTATCTTTTAAAAGTGGAGATTTATAATCCATTGGAAATAATATTAACCTTAAAAATAACGTAATTTAATTACTATTGATTTATTTATTGTTAGGTTATTTCTTTCATTGTCTAACATTTGTTACTTGGAATTGAGGATAGACGATACCTCTAACTTAAAGGAATAACCAAAATCCTTAACAAAAGATATAATTTGTTGTTTTAATGATTTTCCAAAATGCAACATACGAAAATCTTCCTGCAATGCGTATGCAAAAGTAAAACAAGAACTTAATCATTTCAGCTATCTAGACATAATTAATTAATGAATGCTCTTAACTAGGTGTTTAATTTGGAATACTCTTGAGAAGTTCTATTTTCGTTCACAATTTGGAGACGAATTAATTTTGTGCTTTTGTGAAGTCGCTTAGCAACACTAACTATTCCTTAATAGTTAGGTGTTAATAGTGTGTTGCGCGTTGAGGTTATTTTTTTCGTATTTCCTTAACCTAATTATATCGGTAATTGGATGGTAGACATGGCGTCTTTTGTCTTTCACTACCAGTTTCTTCCAAGAATTCTTTAAAATGTAGTATAATTGTGAATATAGAGTAGTCATTCTTTTTAGCCGGTTTGTAAAAATAGAAAAATGTAAAAATAGGAGTTTTGGTGCTGTATTAGAATTACAATCTATAATTGGAAATTTTTACAATATATTTATCTACCCCGTTAAAGGTCCAGTCAGTTCAAACCAGTCAGTTTGAAAAAAGGAATAAATCCAAAAACTAAGTTTTGAGAAAATTGAGGGGAAAAAACTATAAGTAATTGAATTTTCATTGTATAACCACAAATTTTGTACTTTAAATACAGCACCCTTTCTAGAGTACTGAATTAACATCGAAAAAATATAAGTACATTCAAATATATTTTACAGTTGAAAAAAAAAATGGTGGACTGATTATGAAACTGAGTCATTAAGGCACTATCAATGGAGTAAGCGAATATCGATGGAGTCAACACAATCATTGGATAAAAAAAGGAAAAAAAAACCAAACTTTTAAATTAAAATCCAACAAGTACAGAGAACAAAAAAAAATCAAATTAACTTAAATTTCAAATTTATTTTAAAAATACAAAGAATTGACATTGATTTCACCAAATTCCAGTGGCTACTATTTGTCGATAGGGGGTAGTTATTTTTTTTCCTCTTTACACTCATGTGTAGAGCGAAACTTGAAGATTTTTTTACGCACAACAAAGTCAATTTGCCATTTTTTTTTTTTTTTTGGACTTATTCCCTTTTTTAAACTTGCGATTCAAATAATCTCCAAAATATTTTACAGTCCAGGTATTCAAATATTGTCTTATTTTCATATCTGTTAGTTAGCAATTTTCGGCGCTATTTCTTATATTTGAGGGCCTAAACAGCTTGGCAGTTTTTAATGAGATAGATAACAGGAAAGTTGGTACAGAAATGTTTCACATAAAAATGTGTCTTTATTCACTATGATTCTTAATTTTAAGTAAAAAAAAATATTAAACTGATATTTTATCCGAAAATAAAATTATAGGGTTTCTTGAAAAGTGTTTAAGTTTTTAAGAGAAATACTTGGCAAATTTAACATATACTTTGAAAACAATGAATCAATTTAAATTAAACGTTTCACAAAAATATTATAAACTAACAAAAGCGCCTAATTATCTTGTCTCCCTTTTAGCGTGGGTTAAAATATGAAATTTCGAGAGATAGAGACGTATTTTGAAAGACAAAAATGTAGAAGAAACGATTACGGAAACGGCAAGTAGAAACCTACCATTCCCAAATTGCTCGTTTTCGTTCGTTTTGTGTGCTAAGGTGTGAAAAACCTTACAATTAATTATACACTGATAGTAAAATTATGGAAAGTATGATGATGTCCATTACGTTCGTAATATATTAATGTCTGAGAACTTGTTTTGGTAATTAATAGCTGTTTTAGATTTTTTGGAACTATTTAACGGACCAAAAAAAGTGTAAATGCAATCCGCATACGGTTCGAATCTCGGACCAATATGGCGGACCTCTCTCTTTTGAAATCTCTCGTGTCGAGAGTTTTTTCACCGTACCGTTCTCGTTTCTTTTACGTGTTTGAGTTTCTGAATACTGCCCTATAAGAGATGATAGTGAAAACACATGAAACGAACTTACCCAGAATGGGATTCCCTCTCTTGGGGTTCCCTCCGAAGGCGAAGACGTGCGAGTGGTCAGAAGTGACCACTATGAGGGTGTCGTCCGACCTGGTCATCTCCAGAGCAGCCATCACGGCGTCCTCAAGAGCCAGGGTGTCCGTCAGGGCCCGGTGCGCGTTGTTGAAGTGGTGCGAATGGTCAATGCGACCACCTGGAAGAAAGTGACCAATGAGCTGCTCGCAATGGCAGTCGAAATAATAAGTTTTGAGTAATCAAGTGCTTTTTTAACGGCTTCTGTGATGTCACTTGGTAGAGTTCCTTTTGGAGGTGCTCTTACATGCCTGATATTTAACTTTTTCTCAATGAAAACATTTTTAAACTTAGTTTTTTATCTGTTACTACCTATACTATTCCTCACCAAGCATCCTAAATTGCGCAAAACTTGTATAACTGGGATGGGATAGTAAATTTGTAAAAACTTTTGCCAAGGAGCAAAAGTTTGTAAGAAAGAAAAAAAATAAGGTTTTTCTTGAAAATAAACAATTTTTTTAGAGCAGAAAATGGTGAAAACTTTCATAAGTTTTGGGAAGTTTAATCCAGGCATGGGAAATTCTCTATTTAAGGCTATACCTTTCAATTATTAATTTTCAGTGTCTTAATCATGTTTATAATTGATAACATTTAACCAATAATCATGCTTATAATTAATCAAATTTTATTCCTTTACTATTTGCATACCCGTTATACTTTTGTGATCAAGTTATGAATCAATTAATAAAAAGTTCTAACTTCTAACCTAAAATCTATAAATTTGTTAAAAATAATGAGATATATTCTTTAACAAAATATTATAAGAAAAATTTAAAACACGAAGACAAAACAACCAACCAAGTAGTGAAATATTAACATTAAACTTCATAAGAAAGAGTAAAAAAGTTTATCAACATGAACATTTTAATGTTTAAAATATCTGAATTTGTTTACATTCATTACTCCCTGAAAGTTCCCAATAATCCCTAAAATTCCGGGTATATTCCTCCAAAATTCAAGGGATTATTTATTACCCCTCCCCAAAACTGCGGGTTTTTTGTAACCCTATAACCACTGTCCTCCCATGAAAAATCCCCCGCTGTCTCTTTCCTATTTAACCTCGCATGATTAAAGGAACATCGGCTATTTGTTCTGTGCGGCAGAGAAAACAGCCACCGAGGAAAGGAGCAAGAAGAGCCATACCTTCGACCATCAGGAAATAGCCTCTGGGGTTCTTGCGCAGGATTTCTATTGCTTTCCTTGTCATTTCTGCCAATGAGGGCTCTCCTTCTGGACTCGAGTCCCTATCGACTTCGTATGCCATGTGCCCGTAGTTGAAGAGACCTGCAACGAAGCAACGGTTTTGTTATTTAACGGGTAATAATGAAGGTTTTTCTTGTGTTCAGAGGTGCAAGATATGGGGAGCAATGTTTGTTATTTAACGGATAGTAATAGATGTTTTTTCTTGTGTTCAGAGGTGCCAGGAATAGAGCATTGGTTTAGCTATATACCAGGGAATAATTATTTTTTTTTGTTGTTTAAGTTTTAATGTTATTTAAATGATTAAAAAGATGAGATGAGGAAATTTACATTCAAGAACGGAATACGTTTAACTGGCAGAGTTAATAAAAATATTTTATATATAAGACGCTATTTATATATAAAACGCTATGATAATATTTTACTTATAAGACGCATAAAATCTGTTTGAAGCTTTCAAAACTTATGTTGACCATATTAACCATAAACTTATAAAACCATTGCCCTTTTTAGTATAAAAGTAACCCTATTAGTTGTAGATTTGTAAATGTTCTGACAAAGATTTCAACTTTAAAGCTCTGTCTCTGCAATTGATCATCTACCTAAAAATTATCTAAATTTCATTCTGTATAGCTGATTCTTTTTATGACAAGGTCTAGTACAACCACGGCTTACTAGATACTTATGCAGGCTAGCCGAGTATGGAAATCATTGCAAATCCAGATGGCAATAGTGGACCAACTGGCAAAGCATATCCACAGTGTTGAAGGGGGTGGGTGATATAGGAAGGTCTTGTAAAAACTTGGCTAGCCTGTATAAGTATCTAGTAAGCCGTGGTATGTACAACCCACGATAATTTCTTAAATTCACATGATAGTGATTTGTTAGGCTATAAAAGTTATATGTTTAGAAAAGCGTACTTAATTACGAATTTGTACTCATTAGGAATTAAGATTAAATTATGTGACTTTTTTGAATGACAAATAACAGATTATAAGCTTTACTAATTAAGTTGTAGTAAATTGAAGAATTCCATTAAAAATTCCACATTTTAAAACTCGAGTTTTCTTTAGAAATAACAAGAGTGAAATACGTATAAGAGATTTTCAAAGTGAATTAATGACTCTACTATAAGTTTTTAATTTATGTCCTTAAGAGTCTCAATTTCATGAAAATCATAGATCTCAACAAATTATATCTCGATATAAATAAGTCTTGTTTTCATTTCAAATTTTCTTGAATTTGATGCCTATTTTAAATTTTAAATGCTTTGTAAGACATGATTTCTATTTTCTTAGAATTTTATGTAACGTTTTTTTTCTTCAAGTATTTTTCATTTCTTTACTTTTTTGAAGTTAAAAAATACTTGAAAAACATGCTGTAAACTACTTATTAAATCATTTCCCCTAAGACTTTAACTATTCATCCTAATAAGAATCATTTTGTAATTCAAAAAACGACTTCCAATTATTTTAAAATAAATTAAATTTGCGATTACATTAGTTTCTGAGTGAACTTATTACAAGAAAAATTACTAAAAAACTCACAAATCTGGAATTTAATTTTTATGTAACAGAAAGCTAGTTTTAATATTCTATCTCAAAATATCATTACTATTTGAAAATTTCAACCTTTAAGAATGATGATTAAATTTGAAGTGGGTTCAAGTTGAATCAATGATAAGGAATCCTTTTTGCATGAGATGTTAAAATCATATTATTCCTTTATTTATACGATTATATCTTACTATTTACCTATTTCATTTTGAAATGGGTTTAACTTTAATAAATTGTAACTTGAAAAGTATCTGAAGCTCTTTTTTAGATTTCCCAGAATTCAAAGGCTTTGTTTAGAATCCTTTTGTACTTAATAACTTTCTACAAAATTTACTTAATTAATGATTGGAATTCATAGTTATTTATTAATAACCATTAAAAATTTAATAACTCTGAAGAAAGAATATTCATTGCGTCAGTTTCAGTTAAAAGTATCACTTTATAAAACTAATGCCAGAATTAAACGTCACATTTTAATTCATAGTAGGGTAGTGGCACCAGTAACTGACAGGGCACCAGTAACTGACACTTTGAGATTTAATTCATAATAATAAGATTTGTATTGTGAACTTGAAATAAATCATGGTCTCTCTTAATATTTTAGACATTTACCTTTAACTTTATGCAGTATTTATTTTATACCAAGGGGTTTTAAGTTTAATAAATTGAGAATTCCCATTTCATGTTAAGAAACTTCCTATTTTCAGAGTATGGCTTAAGGCTGAAATTAAGGACTCACATTTTTTATTAGGGTCTAATTTAATCAAATTTTCTTTTTGAAACCTATTTTAACATGAAATGTATCTGATAATAGTACATAAATTCATGCCACAGAGTTATTTTTGTAAAAAAATATTTTTTTATTTATTTTAAATGGGGTGTCAGTTACTGGATCTAAAAAATGAATTTCACCAGTAACTGACATGGGTGTCAGTTACTGGTGTTTTAGTGAAATTCAAGGTAATTGCTTGAAAATTCTAGGGAATATGGTGGAAGCTATTTAGAATAAAGTTGTGCAGTTAAATTTTTAAAATTTAATATTTTTCCAGTAACTGACACCCTGTCAGTTATTGGTTCTGCCCTATGTCAGTTATTGGTATTGGAATATAGCAGTGTTTTCATTCTGCTTGTATCGTAACAAATCATTAGATGGTAGGAAATAGAATGGATCATTTTCACAAACGATTTGTAATTACATTTTTTAAGTACTCAGAAACCAACTTTCCTAAAAGTAACATTTAAATTATTTAAGTAAATCAACTATTTTTATGAAAACATATAGAAAACTTTCCTCTTTGTTTGTACTTATAATTTAGTTTAAATATAATTTGTGTACAATTTTCAAATAATAAATTCTTATTAATGTGAAATTGTTTGACTTAGTATCATTTTTATATAGTAATATGGTATGTCTTTTAATATCCCATAAATGGCCCTTTTTAAATGTATTTTGATTTAAAATACCTTTTTTGCCCGATATTTTCCTTCATATTTTGTAAAATTACTTAAAAAATAAAATATTTGTTTTATTATTATATTATGTTTTCTAAAAAAATAATGTAGCATATAAAAAACAGCTTATTTATTAAAGGTATTTCAAAGTGTCAGTTACTGGTTCAGGAGGTGTCAGTTATTGGTTCCAAAATTTTCCCAGGGTGTCAGTTACTGGTGCTTCAACCATGCCAACTTAAAAAATATTTTAAAAATAGAAAAAAATTACTTAGACTAACAAATTGTGCTCTAAATAAATATTGAAACTTGTAACCAGCTCCTCAGCTCCTGTACTAGTACTCATTACCAAGAGCGCGAGCTAACGTATTATTGTCCCGTGCTCGCGTGTTTTCAGTGAGTTTTTTCAAAATGTTTTAGAAAGAGAGAGATCAAAATTTGTATCAATAAAGTTTGTCCGCCTTTTTACTGGCCTGTAGTTTTATTTCGGAAAATAACCCCAAGAACCTGAGGTTAAGAGAGACGGGAGAGTTCAGGACGGAAAACTCCCGTTACAAATTGGCGTCCCAACGAGTGGCTATTCAAACTACAGTTCCAGTAAAGGGAATATCTAGGTCAATCATCTGCACGGATAAGAGATAAGTAAATCATATAGTATCCTAAGATGAAGTATATGTTTGTTGTTTGAGTCATCCTGACTAATAATTTTGAGTGTTGAGATTTGATTAAAGTATCAGTAGTTACAGAAAGATTAGTTTCCTAACTTTGAAGAAAAGCAAAATTTCAACATTAGTAATATTTTACGGCAGTGATATATAGTTCCATTTAAAAAAAATTAATAGAGATGGCATTCTTTGGAAAAGGTAAGAAAATTGACATGTTAGCGTTATGCGAAGAATTGGAGCTAGAAGTAAACGAGAAGATGACAATGATAGAATTGAAACAAGCAGTCGTAAATTCAAACGAATACGATGAAGAATTTATCCGAGAGTTGTACCTCAATCTAATAGAAGAAAGGAAAGCTCGAGAATCAAACGATTTTGAATTAGGTAAGTTGAGGCTTCAACTTGAGTCGCAGCGTCCCACCGCAATATCTTCCGAAAGTCAAATATGCCCAATACAACCCGGTTTTCAAATACAAAAATTAATTCCAGCTTTCGATCCAAAAGAAAATAATATGGTTCTGTACATCACACTGTTCGAAAGACAAATGAAATTCCTTAGGGTAGCAAAAGAAACGTGGGTCGCGTACCTGCTTAGCGTACTCCCAAGTGACATAGCTCAACTGATTGCGAGGGAGCCCGAGGAAAAGGCCCAAGATTTCGATCACATAAAAATAATGCTACTAAAGCGTTTCAAGTTGAGTGCTGACAGACTCAGATTCTTGTTTGCCACTCACAAAAAGGAATCCTCCAGCACCTGGAAGGATTTCCATTTTGAGCTCATGTCCTACTTTGAGGGTTGGATAGATGAACTAAACATCACAGACTATGAGGGATTAAAGAAACTTTGGATTACCGACCAACTGAAAAAGCATGTCCCACCTGAAACAAAAGAGCATTTCCTAGACACCTGGGGTGAATGGATTACCCCGGATCAACTTGTGGAGAAGTTGGATTTGTACGACAACTTAAGAAGTCACAGAAATGATGCACGGTCGTCGACTGAGGCAAATAAAAAGTTTCATCCGAAACTAAAGGAACCAACAATGAGGCTCAAAGGAAGCGATTACGACCGAACGGCAGATCAAGAAAATCCTCCATGGATTCCCAGGAACAGTAGGTGGGATCCAGGGGTCCCCAGTCAAAGTAGGAGGGACTCCTGTTACGGATGTGGAGCACCCGGGTACATCAGAGCAAATTGTCCTAATTGCTTGAAAGGAGGGGGAGGAGAGACAATCGTAAGCTGCATGAACTTCCTCAATCCACGGTCAGATGGTTACCCCTCAAGTTTGATAATCTTTCGGCTCTTTGGAGAAAAGATTGCAGTGTGCGCTGACACAGGAGCATCTCACTCCATTGCGGGAGAAAAACTGTATAACTTCCTAAAAGATCATAAAGTTAAATTTGAAAAGAAAAGTATTTCTTTCACAGTGGCTGACGGCACCGAGAAATCCATGGTCGCCTTGAGTGCAGTTGTCAGTCTGTACATTGAAAATAAAAGGTTCAAAACTGAATTTATTGTGCTACCGGAAGCCAAACAAAATGACACGTTATTGGGTAGAGACTTCCTCTATAAAGCAGGTATAGTACTGGATATACGGGGAGGAACCTGGTTTTACCGTAACGAACCCAGGGTTCGCTACCCTTTCTACAGGAAACCAATTGAGGCACGAAACGCGAAGACAACTTCTATTATAAACGTCGCTCCTGTTATCATAACTGATGTTAGACTGCGACCCGACGAAGCGAGGAGCCTCAGTCAGGTGACAAAGGATCAACTAGATACAGGGCTACTAAAGTATCAAGATTGCTTCCAACGAGGGGGAGAGGCGAGACCTCAAGATCGAATTTCTACAGTCCAAGATGGAGGAGAAGTCATCGAGAGGGCACAATCGAATGTTGGCCCTGCGTATCAAAGCAATCCGGTTCGTCCCTGGCGGGGGCGATGGCGACCACCACCCTTACCTCATCTAGAAACGTTTTCCCGACGGCGACCACCGCAATTGCCTAATCCAGAAATGTTTTCCCGACGACGACCACCACCATTTCCTGGTCCAGAAATGTTTTCCCGACGGCGACCACCACCAGTGCCTCGTCTAGAGACTTTTTCCCGATGGCGACCACCACCACCCCTGCCATCTCGACGAAGACTACCACCACCGCCAAATCCGTCAACCCGACGACTTTCACCAGCAGCAGAGCCGTCAACCTGGCGACGTCATTCCTGGTATCCAAGCCAAAGACAGAATTTTGTAACCAGCCTCTCGAGGACGTATGAGACTGGTTAAGGGGGAGCTTGTAACCAGCTCCTCAGCTCCTGTACTAGTACTCATTACCAAGAGCGCGAGCTAACGTATTATTGTCCCGTGCTCGCGTGTTTTCAGTGAGTTTTTTCAAAATGTTTTAGAAAGAGAGAGATCAAAATTTGTATCAATAAAGTTTGTCCGCCTTTTTACTGGCCTGTAGTTTTATTTCGGAAAATAACCCCAAGAACCTGAGGTTAAGAGAGACGGGAGAGTTCAGGACGGAAAACTCCCGTTACAAATTTCATTTAATTTTTCGGAACAAAAAGTTTTTTCCTGGATAATTTTAGTAAGTAACAATAGCTAATTATTTCAAAAATTGCTCTTAAAGTGCCAGTTACTGGTGCCACTACCCTATGTGAAGTTCTGTGCTTTTCGTTTATATACAAAAGCTTTAAGATATCAAAGGTATATTTATTATCTTTTCATGACATTTTTTGTCTCTTAAAATCTTTATTCTTTTGACTTTTAGGGAGACAAATTAAACACAAATATTCAATTCGATTGATATAACTGATCATTTCCCCTTCGGCTTAAAGTGGAAACTTAATTGCAGAATAAATAACTACACCCAACGCTTCAAAAAGCGGTATTTCAACCGGCTTAATCCTTATTATGATGTCGAACATCAAAACAATCCTAAAACAGAATATCCTTTTAAAACGGAACATTTGTAAGACACCCATGTAAATTTTTTATACCAATCCCTCCTCCCCAAAATCATCATTAGCGTTGGGTCCTCACAAATACTCCCCCGTCTTCTGTTTTATTTAATGAGACATCTATTTTGTTGATTATGTGCCATGTGCCTCATTAATTATACTCATTTTTCTTCGGGCATACCAAGCCATAAAACAAACATGACTAATCACTCTTTTCGACGGACAACAGGCATTAATGATACCGAGCTAGCTTTTTCTCCCCTGTCTAATGACGATACAACATATCCGATCCATTAATAAGAAACCGTCGTTTTCATTGTAGGTTGTGTCAAATGATATCTCAAATTAGATACTGATTGAAATGACAAGCATTTAAAGTAAGTTTTAGTCCCCCCCCCTTAAAAACTGTAGGTTCATTAAAGTTTGGAATGTTGACCCAGCTTATAAGATGTTGGTAATATATGAGAAAGAAAGACAATTACTGTCATTCGTTGTATCGCAAATAAGATTCGTTTCTCTGGGAGATGTAAAAATGGGAATGTATTTTTAAAAATCAGGATCTATTAATATGAAATGGGAATAAGTACTGGAGTTATTAACTTTTTTAACAAACGAGTTTTGAACAAGAGTCGTTATTGATGAGTAATAACTCGTTTTAGCGAAATACTTTTTTTAACAAGATTTTCTATTATATTATGTTACTTTTAATTTTTAGCGTTTTGGAATATCCATTGTCTTTCAGTTTCATTTTTCAAAGTGATTTCAGTATGCTCTAACCTAAATTGAGGTAATTTATACACTTTTACTCTGTGAAAATAGGATGATAAAAGATATATGTTCAATTTCAATTCAATTATTTTCCTGAATATGGAAATTTAATTTATTTCAAACATTGAGTCAATAAGAAATTGAAATCTGGACTGCTCCTATTTATGTTGAGGAATATAGATATTCTTAAAGACGACGTTGATCCAGTCTACCACAAAAAAATAATTCTGTTAGTTATTTGTTAAAAATCCCTATGTTGTAAGAATTTATATTTTCCTAAATTCATATATGTATTCGTTTTCTAATACAAGCTTAGTTACTTTATTCGGTATTACTTTATTAGAAGTGGCAGGTCGTACTATGTATCAATTTCGCCAAGGGAACATTTTAAAATAGCCATATACTTGATTGTGGTGATTATACAAATTTGTTTATTTATATTATTTGATTATACAAGATTTTGGGGTGATCTTTTTCCCGGTATAATCGGTTTTGTTTCTGGATTAGAACTTAAAAAACTTAAGGTATGAAATAATTTGGCCATTTTCTGACCTTACCAGGCTTATGAATTCGTTTTTACAATGTAAATATTTATACTACCAATAACTCCTCAGTAAAATTATCTTGAAATTTAAAATTTCATGTTTCAGATATATTTAGTGGTTCTCAAAAAATATGTAGGATACTTGAGTTATTTGTCCAATATTTACTATTTTCATAAATTATTCCTCTCAATATTTTTTCTACAGTATCTTTTTTATGTTGTTTCCTTACATAAAAGTTTTACATTTATTTTTTACTTACTATACTTTTAGGGGAAACTGTTTGTCGGGCCTGAGAGGCCCGGCGCGAGTATCCATGTAACAAGAGAGTGCGCGCGTCCTCCCGGGTTAAATTAAATTTTCGCTAAAAAAAGTATGAATTTTCGGATGGGAAAATAGTGGGAAACTAAAAGAATACCTGTACAAAATTGAAAATTACCCTTTAAAACTCCCCAGAACGCCTCTAGAGAAAAAGTACACCTAACCAAAACTTTCATTTTATTTGTAGCACTTCCCATTCGATTCAACCATCTCCTTGCTACAAAAACTCAGTTTCGGAAATTTTTCCCCCCAAATTACAAAAGACGCCTTCAAATCCCGCACGCCCGAAAACGCGTTTGCCCCTAAAACTCCGCAGAACAAAAAGGGGACAAAAACAAATTCGGTAGAGAAACATCATAAACTTCGGAATAAAATAAAATTGTAAATGTTTTATTTTGGGGGGGGGATTCGGGAAAAGAGAAGACCTACCCAGAGAAAATAGAGCGAAAACAGTTCCAGAACAAAATGGCGATAAGAAGAAAAAGAACCAGGGAAAATTCGAGCACTCAATTCCCTACTTTCAGTCCCTCCTTCAACTTTTTCCCGCGCTGCTCTCCCTTCACTTCAATTTGTCAGTGATTGAGTGAGTGTTCGAACCGAATAAAAAAAAAGTTTGGGCGCAATTTCTGCAAGCTAGAAATGGTTAGGCGCAGTAGTAGTTTTGGCTAAATGATTTCAACGTAGCCCGACTTTATTTATTATTATATTCCTTTTTTTTGCGTATTTTTTTTCTGCTGATATGGCACGTATCGGGTATCGGGGCGCACTTTTTGATTTAAGGAAGAGGACTGCGTTTGACAACTTTGTCGTAACTACTTGAGAGATGAGGCTCGATAATTTGTGAGTGAACTTGACGTTTTAAAAGCAAAGGTTCTCTCGAGTTACACAAGGACTGGGAATCGAGACGAGGAGTTGCAGATAAATATGACAAGGGGAGAAATGTACTAGGAATTGTTCGATGGGGGAAGTAAAAAATCAAACTAAAGTGTCAGTGTCATTTGAGACTAAGAAATTGCTGACATGGAGTTATTGTTGTGTACAACTTGAATTATTTCCGTTGCATTCGCTGTTTTGTTTTTGTTTTCTAAAAACTCCTATACAAGACTGCAACGTTTCTTGACAATGGAGAAATATGCTGAGAGCTAACTTTAAGAAGTAAGAAGTTCCCAGCGAGACCTCCAAATTTCGAGTGAAATCAGGAACTTTACAATAAAATTATGATTAGTTTGTTAAACCCACACATATCCAGCGGTTATTGTCATAAATTTTGTAAAATGTTAAATATTTTTCGATTTCGTGGAGTAGTTAACGGTAGCATCTTAGCAGACGATATATTAACTCAGTTTTTTTCTGCGCGTTGTGACGTCATTACCAAGAAACGAAAAATAAAATTTAATACATTAAATTTTAAAAATTAAAATTTTAGATTTAAGATTTGTGAGACAATTTTTATAAAACAATTCTGACCAAGATGTTGGAAATTGCGTTGTTTCACTTTTTCTTACATCCCAACATCCCGATTAATTCAGAACTTAATTGATGGGAATTTTATGATGAAATTACTTAATTGATGTGAATTAATTTTATTCTGAAATTAAGAAAAACAAACAATTTTTGAAAAAAAAGTAACGTAAAATCAAAAAATAAAATTTAATATTTATCATAACGTGTTTTAGTATGAGTGTTTTTTCACTTAGTCAATAATTTTTCATGAATCATTATAGTACCCATTAAATAATTTCAAAAATATGCCCTGGGTTGAACCCAAGAAAATAATATAGCAAGCCTAAAAATCGAGGGCTTACCGAGCAGATAGTCGGTGGCCCTTGCATCGACTCTGTCGAACTCCTTCTTGTTGGTGACGTAGCGGAACTTGAGCCCCCGGGTCTTCTTGTCCGCCTGCCAAGCGTCGATGAGGTTCTGTCCGTCCTCGCGACGTCCCATGGGGAGCTGCGTCCCGTCCTCTTTTTTGGGCAGGAAGTGCCCTCGGCCGCCGCCCAGGATCACCTTAGGGAAAGAAAATAAATGGTTATGCGGAAGACAGGGAAAAAGGCCCCAGACTTAGTCTATGGAAAGTTTATGGAAGTTATTCTTAATCTATGGGGAAAACGTTGCGACATGGAAAAAAAGACAGTGGTGGCTGATGACAATTGATTGAAGGTTGCGAGGGGTTCATCTAGAAGAAAAATGGGTCCGTTTTAGGACCCTTCACAAAATTCTAATCTTCAAAAAAGGACCCTTCACAAAAGTTCAAAGATCAAAAATGGTTTGTAAATTGTTTTCAAATTTGTTTGTATCATTTTGGAATGGAATTTGCCTGTTTTGGACCCATTCAATAAGTTATGAATGCTGTTGTTGTATTGTGGGCCCTTCATTTTCACAAAATTCCATTTGATTTTACACAAAATTCCATTTATTTTTCACCAACTTCTTGAAACAGGACCCTGGGAGAAAAACCTGGATGATCCTCTGGTGTCTGAGGATGGATTAACAAAATTCAGCATGTCCACTTTTAGAAATTTTTCAGAAGAGACTGAAGCGTGATGCAGAGCCGCTTGGCTTTGATGAGATTACACGTTTATGCTATGTTTTTACAAGGAGAAATACTCACATTTGGAAGGTACAGTTTTAATCAAATGTGTAAGCCAGAAACTCAGTTCAAAACCGCAAAAAGAAAAAAAAATTTGGTCTGAGGTGGAGTTTTGATAAATTCCTTCTCATCTTCTGTATCACAGTTCTTTCAATTGTGGTATTTTTGAACATAGGTGAAGTTATGAAAACTGACACACGAAGGTGTTAATCGATATTTGTATGGGAAATAGCCTGGTTATGGGTACGGAAGTTATGTCTTGTTACCTTTTATTATGCTGGGAGATAAGGTGCTTGCGTACAGAATCGAGATAAAATGTTATAAAAACTACAGTGGACAAACAACTGTGCTTATAAAAGTAACTGTGTAACTGTGGTTATATAAATTAATTAAAAGCCATTTTACATTGTGTTCCACATGCGCCCATTATCGGTTAACCCTGAACCTTATAAGGATAAAGGATTGATATCTAAGTATCCGCCATAGGCTGTTAACTAATTTTAAATTTAATATTGTCACCATTCTTGAAAACTATGATAAAATTCTTTGCAAAGAGGCCATCTACATTCGGAACGTATCGCAATATTCATATTTTTATATAGAGACCCTCAATTTTTAATCAATGTTATGAAGGAGCGCGCCAAAAAACCTAAACAAACAAAATTTCATTTCTTTATAAGAAATTAAAAAAAAAGTTTTAAGTCAAAGAAATTAATAAGTTCAGCATGAAACGTAAAAAGAAACCTGGGGCCAGTATAATTTTTTCAATTTTCTAATATGTATTTTTTTAAGTCATGATTAGCGTCAAATTGAGTTTTGTTAACGTTAATTTCCTTCTAAACAAACTAGAAGATCTTCTTATAAAATAGAAATTTAATAACCTTGCTCTCATTTATCATAATGAAAATTTTAAAGGGATTAGAAAGAAATATTCTAGATGCTCTTGTAAATTGTTTCCTCATTTTCTTTTAGCTTGAAAAACGGCTCTGTGACAACGAGAGAAGAGTAATCATAATAATCTTTCCTGACAATCTAAATTTCATTTAAAACAGTAATAGCGTTGTTTATTATGAGGAGTAAGACACTCCTCATAAATATATACTCATACAGGGCGTATCTGAAATCTTGCAACAAATAGGAAAGAATCTTCAAGAAGATATCTTCGGCTTACAGGGAAAGGCACTGAATCATATTTGGAGAATATCTTTTGAAAGCGGTAGAACAACACCAACAAACGAGCAGATTCCAAAAATTTCGCTAAGCATCAGTATCAATCTAAGTATCAATCAGCATCAGTATGTTGATGAAATTACATGGTGCAAAGAAAACAATCAGATTTTGCCAAATTTGGCGTAACCTCGTACAGAGTAGTGAGCCGAAGTGACTTTATTCATTTCACCCGTAAGCTTGTTTCATACTGTGGCGAGCTTACTCACCACTATAAGAGTCAGATATATCTAATGGGTTATAAATACCGACTGAAGCGATTATAACTCCGGAGTATACTTTTGAGTCGTATGACCTTCGGGTCGGTATCTCCCCGTGGCTCGCACTTGCCACATTGGTGACCCGGCATACGAACACGCACCTTCACCACCTCCACTTACGGTCACCAGCTCCAAACCACCCTCTTCGCTGTGGTTGGGTTCGCAGCACTTGCCATCGCTCTCGGCTTCGCAACCTCACACCTCGGGAGTTTCAAACATGGACCATGGGCTCCGCACTCCCGGCGTCTCACCCTCACCTAGCCACGAGAGCTTGGTTCACGAATCCAGCCCAGCTGCATTCTGGAGGGGGAGTACTGTGGCGAGCTTACTCACCACTATAAGAGTCAGATATATCTAATGGGTTATAAATACCGACTGAAGCGATTATAACTCCGGAGTATACTTTTGAGTCGTATGACCTTCGGATCGGTATCTCCCAGTGGCTCGCACTTGCCACAATACCAAAGAACAACTAAACTTAACTACTTTTTACAAACATTGTTTTATCTAATTTAAGCTTTCATAATCATTCTTTTATAGTATTTATCATTTTTAAAAGAAACAACAGGAAAACACATACAATAAATATAAAAACTGGTAATAATTCAAATGACTGAAGCTGTAGTCAATCAGTAGTAAAGAACCTTTATATAATTAATAATTAATGGGTTAAAATAATGCAATTTTATTATTTTTAATAAAAATATTTTTCTTGTCTTAGAAAATGACGTCTATAAAATTGATCCTATAGTTAGTTAAAATGAATGAAGTGGTGTTGATAAACGGTTATTAATGACCATATTGGATTATCTCTCTCTGAATAATAATAGCAAAGTCATTAATAACTTTTTGACATGGGGGGTTGCACCACTACCCCAATTTATTATAACCACTACAACATCAAGTTTTCTGCTTATTTTAACTATACATCCTCCCCTCATCAAAACTGACGACAACCATCTCCAAACTATCACATTTTAAAACACATAGATTACGATCGCGACATCAACATAGACGAGAAGCCCAAACTGATACATCATCAACTTGTCAAGCTCTCCATCTCCAATAACAACGAGTACAACACGAAAGGGAGGACATCCAATTACAATGTATAACTGACAACCCCATAACGAATCTGCCCCACTACCCGAAGGTTAATATTAATTATTTCAAACAGTGCCCGTTATTATCATGCAGGGCTTCTCCGTACTAATAATCCGGGCTTAGCTGTAATAACCACCATTTATGAATATTAGTTGCTACACACTCGGACAATACGTGATAAGTTCCGTGGGCAGATCCTTCGAGATTCCGGGATTGCGTTGTGTTGCATTTAATTTCGCCCGGTTAAGAGATCGGTGTCTCTCTGCTACTGTGCTATGTGGGTTAAGTACATATTTGCATGAAGGGTTAATGTCAGGGCATGATCAACTGGGGCTTTATGGGGGGAAATGTATCGCTGGACGGGGGTTTGGTACCTGGTGGGGTGTGAAACCGAGAGAGAGGGTAAGGTTGATGGAATTGATGATTTGGGGCTGGGGAAGGTGCTGTGTTGCAATTTGTTTGCAATTACTAAACGTTATGAATAAATTTTATACATTACAAATGTTGGAAATGTTTGGGCATTATGAACTGATTTACACGTATGGATTCTTAGTGATTAATATAATGTATCATACTAGATGAGTAGCTTTTTAAGGTTCTTTTTGTATTGGTTTGAATGATAGATTTTTTAATTAAATTGTAAAAACTGGATACAAAACAATCAATACATTTTTTTTTCTAGAATCCAATTACTATTGAATACAAAGCCATATCAGCTTAAATTTCACTTTCTTATGTTAGTATATAATAGTTTTAGGGAAAAATAGTATCGATGTGATTGATAGATTCCTCTGCAGTGTGAAATACTATTAAACTCCTGCTACATAACTTGAAAACTGGCTTTCTTAACTAACGTAATGTTTTTAGAGAAGAAATATTATCTTAAGATGTTGCATTAGAACAGAAATATTTTATGTAATCAAATATACAACTTTCAAATTTCAAAATAATGTCGCTTTAAAAATTTGAGTTTTTATAAATAACTAACTGTACCGTGTACTTATTTGAAAATTAAGCAATTTTCTTTTTTGTAGGACGCTGGTGAAAAAATCACTAATCCAAAGGAATGTCATAATCAAGTTTGTTAATAGCCAGCAGCAAACTTGAAAAGATTTAATTACTTACGTTTATATTTCTTCCCGGGTCATTCTCCACCAACTGCCTCGCGATGTCTTTGCAGAGCTTCCGGTCCTTTTCTGGTATCTTGGGGTCACTTTCCCAGTACCTGCTGGCCGAGTGGCCGTACATCGCGGCAGGGGTGGCGTGGGTCACTCGGGTTGTCGTCACTAGTCCGGTGGACTTGCCTGTTGATCAAAAACATTGATTTCAATGACAAGAGTTAAAATGAAATTAATGATTTCTACATGGTTTTTATTTATAAACAACTGTTTTAAATGAAAAGATATATACTATTTATTTATTTATAAAAACATTGCTTTTAAGGACAAGAATTAAATTCCATTTAATGATTTCTATAAAAAAAACACTACTCTCAAACAAATACATTTAATGTTCAGTGAACAAAAAAAAAATTTTAAAGTTAAAGGCAGGGAGTAAAGGCAGGGTTATAAGTCTTTTAGTGCTTATTGTAACAGTTTTAACACATATAACTGGAAATTATTTTGTTTTTCTTCTTGAAAAGTTAAAAAGAAAAGGTTTTGAAACAAAGTAATTAAGATATAATACTAAAAACTACACTCTGTAAAAATGGAGGTTTCTTTAAGGGCTTACAGAAAAATAGTTTTTAATTTTGTGTGAACGGAATAATACCTCTTTGAAAAGACAGGTATTATAATAAAATAAGTAAAATTTCATAAAAATTAAGTTTTTATTAAAGTATATAATTTATAAAAAAAAGATTAAATATGATTTGTGATAATCTATCCATTTTAAAGTTGATAAAATAGTTGTAAGTCAGAAGTAAATCCATTTATGAATAAAATTTGTACATTTATTTCTAATCTCCAATCTGCTCCTTTCACTAAGTTCCTTCCTTAATTTATTCATTCAGCCTTTCCACAATTTAAAGCCTTTTAAGAGTATTGTTTGGGAAAGAGTGCTTGCTAGTTAATTGAAGTTAGTTCACAACTCGTGTTAAATCTTTAAATCTGACGTACCTTCTGCTTGCGCCCAATCAGCCAGACATGGTATCCTGGACTGGAAGCTACTCTCGCATTTCTCGTAAACTCCGCTGTCGTCCAGACCCACTGTCTCGAATCGCCCTTTCACACCGCAAAGCAAGGCCGTCGCACACGCTCCCGAATCACCCACCTGACTGTCGGTGTTGTAGGTCTGAAAAACATTTGTATTTGTAGGATTGATTTTTGTAGTACTGTTATTGAATATCTAATTGATATCAAATCAGACAGTATCGATATTGAAAATTGTATTGATTTCAATTCAGATAGCACCTATATTGAATATTATACTGATATTAATACAGATAAAATCGATGTTGAATATTGTATTGATATTAATTCAGATAGTACCTATGTTGAATAATTTATTGATATTAAATGCAGATAGCATCGATGTTGAATATTATATTGATATCAGTTCAAATAGTATCGGTGTTGAATATTTGTACTGATATTGATATGCGTTCAGATAATATCGATATTGATATCAATTAAGATAGTATCAATAATGAATATTATATTGATATTAATACGGATAACACATCGATGTTGAATATTATATTGATATTAATACGGATAACATATCGATGTTGAATATTATATTGATATTAATACGGATAACATCGATGTTGAATAGTTTATATAAGTAAAGATGTGTATTTTTCATATTGATATCAGTTAAGATAGTATCTATATTAAATATTTTATTGATATTAATTCGTATAATATCGATGTTGAATATTGTATACATTTTGATATCCGATCAGATAGTATTGATGAATATTTTATTGGTATTGTATTTGTATTGTTCAGATGGTATCGATATTTATTGTATTGTTATCAGTTTAGATAGAATCAATATTGAATATTATATTGATATCAATGCAGATAATATCGATATTGAATATTCTATTGATATAAATTCGAATAGATTAATTCAACTAGAAATAGCCCCTGCAGGTTAGAAAACTTCTCATATGGATGACAGAAATAGCCAGATTTTAATTTAAGACAAGGAGTACTCGGAAAAGTGTTCCGATAACCTTCTTCAGAAATTGTAATACCTAATAATCACACTTCAGGATACCTTTATACTCCACAGATGATCATATTTCTAGCACGTGTATTCCTAGATATCGAGCAGTGTAATAGTATACTGTATATGGCCATTGATGTCTTAAATAAAAACACGGTTGATATTGCGATAAAATTTTGAAAATCATAGTTGTAGTAAAATATTATATAAATTACTAATTCGTAAACCCTTGGATCGTTTCGTGTATCGTGTATCCGATACAGAAGAATTGGTATAAATACTGTATTAGCATTTGGTAAAAAAAAAATAATTTTAATAAAAAAGCAAGAATTATTAAAGAGGGTAATGATGATGTAAAAACTATTGTAAAATAATATTATTTTCTATCAATATCATTCACCTACAGGACAATTAATAATTGATAATATTATTAATATAACTAATATTGATGATTGATGTATAAATATTAATATTGGAGCTGACAATAACGGCATTTATTTTTATAACAACCATAGTAGTCATATAATTGTAACTCATAATATATTGGAATGGGGTTACTGATGGGTGTAAAGGTAAAGCATCTTCATACATAACTGATACAAAATGTATAATTTTTATATTGCATTAATATTTAACTTTCCTCTAACCTTCTTACTTTCTTTTAAATTACATTATATCTCACGTACCTTTGCAAGAGCGACGTATTCAAATTTGTCAAAGGCTAACTCGTTCTCTTCTCCACTCTTTCCCTGTTTCTGACCTCTAAGGATGCGAGCCGTGGTCACTGTCGTCATCCCCATTCCATCTCCAATGAAGAGAATGATGTTCTTGGCAATATTGTAGTTCCTGTCATCTTCCAAGTTTTTCATCAGCTGAACTCTAGCTTGCTGGTACCAGTGTACCCTATCTGGAAGATATCAAAATTAAATTTCGTGAAACCAAACTGTATCGCTACCATCACCACGCCAAAAACGCCATTCTGCTTTTTTCATAGTTTCGAGAAAAATACAATCACAGATTTTAGGGAATATCCCAGATTTGTTTATACAGATATTCGAAATGCTTGGTATATTTGGCTTTGGCATGGTGTACAGTAGGGTGGAGCGAAAAAAACTTTTTTTCGAAATTCAAAAAGATACCTATGGCAAAAGTGGTCTTATGTAATAAGATGAAAAACCGCGCAAAAATTTTTGAAATCGGTTAATATCTCAGTTCGCGCATCGAGCTCAAAGTTTATAAAAATGCTTAAAAATGAAAATTTTCCGAAATTTTTAAGATAATATTTAAATAAAATTTCTAGAAATATTCTCGCTTGTAACCTCTTTATAAAAGCTCAAAAAAGTAAAAAAAGAAAATTTAATGTTTATTTTTAAAATATTTGGGTGCGCAATTTTGCTTGAAAAATGCGAAATTTTCGAATAACACTATGCGACATAAAAAAATGGGTCAAAATGCCACAGAAACTTTGAAAGCAGATTCTTATGTAAAATGACCCCCTGAATCCGAATCCGACCCCCGTTTTTCTCCATCAGCCTCAGATTTTCGGGGAACAGCCCCTCCCACTTTTTACATTTTTCGACGACTTTATAACTTTGAACTCAATTTTCAGGGTCAAAGAGCATTGCTTTAGTCTTCAAATTGCCCCCCAGGAGACAAGAAAGGTCCAAATTAATTAAATATGAAAATTTGTAACAAATGGCTAGGTTTAAGGGGTAATTAACCCCCTAAAAAGACCCCTTCGGAAGACTTTCTGTATCGCGCTGGCGCACGCGCACTCAAGAAATATGGAACACCTCCATAAAACCAGCCAGTTACTATCGAACCAAAGAATTTCTACTTAGGAAAAACTTATAATATACGAAAAATGTCATTTTTAAAATTTTCAAACCTTGAATATAATTTCTTGAGCACGCGTGCGCCAGCGCGATTCAGAGAGTCTTCCTAACCCTTCCGCGGGTGCTTCGGGGGTGATAACTCCTCAACCGCTTTTCCTAAAAATCATTGCTGCATATCATTAATAAATTTGGGTCCTTGGGGAACGGTTAGGACTCTTTAAAAATGAATTGCTTCAAAAATAAGTGAAATAAATGGGGTATAACAAATCCTACTATTTTTAGCGATTTTTTACGATTTTAGGGGGTTAATTACCCCTTAAACCTAGCCATTTGTTACAAATTTTCATATTTAATTAATTTGGACCTTTCTTGTCTCCTGGGGGGCAATTTGAAGACTAAAGCAATGCTCTTTGACCCTGAAAATTGAGTTCAAAGTTATAAAGTCGTCGAAAAACGTAAAAAGTGGGAGGGGCTGTTCCCCGAAAATCTGAGGCTGATGGAGAAAAACGGGGGTCGGATTCGGATTCAGGGGGTCATTTTACATAAGAATCTGCTTTCAAAGTTTCTGTGGCATTTTGACCCATTTTTTTATGTCGCATAGTGTTATTCGAAAATTTCGCATTTTTCAAGCAAAATTGCGCACCCAAATATTTTAAAAATAAACATTAAATTTTCTTTTTTTACTTTTTTGAGCTTTTATAAAGAGGTTACAAGCGAGAATATTTCTATAAATTTTATTTAAATATTATCTTAAAAATTTCGGAAAATTTTCATTTTTAAGCATTTTTATAAACTTTGAGCTCGATGCGCGAACTGAGATATTAACCGATTTCAAAAATTTTTGCGCGGTTTTTCATCTTATTACATAAGACCACTTTTGCCATAGGTATCTTTTTGAATTTCGAAAAAAAGTTTTTTTCGCTCCACCCTAGTGTACAGCAATAAGTCACTCTAAAAATGCACTTTGGTGAAAATGACAAAAAAAAAGAAGATTGACAATTTTGGCGTGGTTATGTTAATCTAAAGCAATGCTCTTTGACCCTGAAAATTGAGTTCAAAGTTATAAAGTCGTCGAAAAACGTAAAAAGTGGGAGGGGCTGTTCCCCGAAAATATTAAAGTATAATAATAAAGTATATAATAATATAAATAAAATATTAAAGATATTAAAATTAAAAATATATTCATTAAGGGTTATAATTATTTAATATTAGGGCAGTTCAAAATTTTTTTAATACTCAAAAATTAAAATTAATGAAATATAAAAATATAATTGAAAGGTATTATTTTTTAATGGTAGTACCATATAGTTTCACGGTTTTGAACTTCAGCAATACCCGAGAGAAAACACATTTTTCCAAATGCAACTAATTTATATAGAAACATACGAGTGCTCTCCTTATTGAAGTTCTTAATATAAATAAATGCAACACCATTGCGCGCGAGTTTTAGATATTATTGTAGAATAGAAAATTGATTATTTGACACATATCCTATTACATTTTTGTTAGATAATTTTTGAAAAAAAAACCATGCTTCCCATTTTACGTATGAAATGTGTGAAATTAACATGAGACTACCAAAATCAATTCAGAAAATCGTCCCACAACTATTTCTTAACTTTTATTACTTATTTGATTTATAGCCATGAATGAAAACCAACAAGCAATTTCATTCAATGATATTGTTAAAATCAGTATTTTCAATTGTAGTTAGTTGATCTTAAAATTAACAAATCTAGTTTTTAACAAGATGGCATTAATTTTTAAATCAGCACAAAACTTAAACATTTTTTGATAGGAATTATATCTGAAGCATCTATGAAACTCAATAAACTTATTCACATTTCGGTAGTTTTTATTTCCAGAAAAACTTGTAAAAATTAATAACCATGAAAAGTTACTGTCCTGTGTAATACTTTTTCAGCAATTTTTTATTTCAATTCCAAAAATCGTAAAAAAAAAAACACAAGCTTGAAAAATATTAATATGTGAGAGTTGAAGTGTTTATTAAAATTGACTATTCGACCATAAAGTATTGACGTGTGTGAATAGCGTCAAAATAGTTTTTGTCGAAAGAAAAGTTTCTTTCCACTGATGTAAAGAAAATTGAAAGAGAAAACAAAAAAAAATATGTACACTTCAAAGAAGTGTGACATCTAGAATTTTAATGGTTGTCATAACAACCATTAGAATTCTTTTTGGTTGGAAACCATTCTATGGAAGAAATTGTTTCAAAGAGTTTTGAAGAGTGACAAGGGTTAGATGGCTTTAAATATTTATGTTGGGAAAGATTTTAAAAGAGCTTCAAGTTTTGCATCCTCTTATTTTTAAAGTGTTCGTGGTACTTCAAAGAACAGTTTCTAAGTTTTAAACAAATATTTATAAAATTACTCCTCGCTTATTCTCTCGACAAAAGTTTTAAAGATTAAATTTTGGAAAATACAATGAACTTAATTATTTTCTGCTGCGCTGTATGGGAAAAGCAATTTCTGTTTCTAAAACTTTTGAAATTTTAATTACCTTCTTAGAACCACAAAATGAAGAGTTTACCTCAAACGTTATATTTAAATGTGAACAAAAGATCTTTTTAAACCTTGAAGATACACATAAAGAAAATGTACGAAGAGAACCTTTTTAATACTTATTTGTGCGGGTGGGAGGGGGTTAATACTTGTAAAAAAAAGCTTCGCATCAAAGAAATATAGAAAGGATAAAAATTTAACTAGTGTTTAAGTAAATGTTTTGTGAAAAATTGTGTTAAACAGAAAAAAATATAAATGGGCATATAAAAAAGATTATTCCATAGTTTTACCTTGTACAATTAAATTTATAACATCTAAGATTTTAGTAACTGTTAATGGATTACTATCTACTCAACTCTGAGATTAGTATTCTTGGTCAAGGGAGTTTTAAAAGTGGTATTTTAATTTAAAATTGCATTACAACATTTTTTGCATGAAAAAGCTTTCTATTAAAATTTTAATCAAAGGGTATTAAGTAAATACGGTTTTAGTTGTACAGGGTGTATTAAAAAGGGAACTTATTGCATAAAACATTTTAATTTACATCAAACTTTATTCATTGAAAGATTGAATTATTACGACTTTTAAATTCATTAACTTAATTCCATCGAGTTAAATAATTTCTTATTGTAAGCACCACGTTTTAATTTAATATTACTGCTTTATAAAGCTGTCAGAAACTATTCTAGAATAAAAAAAAACAATTCACACGAATATTTAACACTTTAAAACGACAATTACCTTTACTTTAAAAGAAATTACCCCTATCATTGATTAACTCACCTCTCCTACTCGCAATCGAAATTCAAAATCGAACACCTCACACTTCCCCTCCACCCCCCTCCAAACGATTCCCCTCCAAATTCGTTTGCAGTCATGCCACCCGTCAAACACCCCCTTTTTCTCCCCTCCAGAACCGAAACAAAGACTGAGAAACTTTGTTCTTTTTTTTCTCTACATCGCTTTCCTCTCGGTCCATATATTTAAAACGTTCTAAAATCGGACGCTGTGTACCGACTGTCAGAACTGATATTCTGTCCGATCGATTTAGTTCCCCTTTTGAATTTCGAATCCGCTTTGGGGGGTATTTTTGAGAAGGTGGGAGGGTAGACCTTGCTTGGGGGATCGATTGATATGTCGTTCGGTATTGCTTCGGAATCTTTGGGAAGAACCGACACCCCCTCTGGGTGGACTTAAAATGACCGAGATGTCACTCCGTGTTTCTGTCAAGACGAGATTCGGTTGGGAGAATCGTGAAAGATATTTTTAGATAAAGTATCGATATAGTCTAGAAATGGAAACGGAAAAGTTGCTGAAAGTCTAATATTTGAATGACAATTTCCATATGGACACTGTGCTTTAAAATTATCATGAGACGTTTACGGTTTGTGTCGCATTGTTTGTAATCTTGCAGGATAAAAAATTTAGTGAAAAGTCTTATTTGTGTAATCCTACAGGATAAAAATTTAGTGAAAAGTCTTATTTGTGAAATCCTACAGGATAAAAATTTAGTGAAACCTTCTTATTTGTAATATACACTATTTGTAATACACATACTATTTGTAGTTATACACTAGATGACAACATGTTAGTGGAACATCTAACTTGTAATCCTACATGATAAAATTTTAGTGTAACCTCTTTTTTGTAATTCACAAATAGAGCATTCGCACATGACGTCACTTGGAGGACAAAAACAACGTTGCTAAGGCCGTTGTTATGGGCGGGATATGAAGCATCCAATAGAAGCATTCGCACATGACATCACTGGAGGATAAAAACAACGTTGCTAAGGCCGTTGTTAGGTAAAGTCATGTGATTGAAAATGCTCTATACTATTTGTGGTAATACACTACAGGATAACATTTTACGGCTGTATTCATCGGTAACTTGACCGGTGGTTAACCAGAATTAATGCTCTGATTGGCGGAGAACTAGTTTTCCTTCTTTAACTACCAATCAGAAGTTTGACTGCCGTTTAACCACCGGTCAGGTTACCGATGAATACGGCCATTAGTGAAACCTCTAATTTGCAATCCTACAGGATAAATTTTTTGTGAAAACTCTGATTTGTTCTCAGAAGAATGTCATTCCTAATAGTCGCTCTGCGAAAGCTGTGATTCTTCCTGTAGTATAGAGGTGGAAAGCTCAACCTTCAATACTTAAAAAAAAAGTCGGTTTGTATTTTATAAAAAGTGTTTGACAATACAACAAAATAATAGTCTTATATGTTTAGAAGACATGATTTTGTCATTGCTGAAAACATGTCAAAATTCCTGATATTTCGCGAGTGTGATATTGGCACGCATAGTCAACTTTTTCCTGTTATCTAATATCGAAATTTGTACTTTCGCTCTTTTCACTGCACCGTAATGTATCTTACTTATATTGTTTCCTTATTTTACACACATTAAAAACAACAAGTCTTCATTGAAGCAATACACCCTTAACCTTCATCCTTCATTACAAGTCATTAACCATGTTTTCAAATAAATTCATCCTACCTAAACTATAAAAGAACATATTAGTACATACAAAGCAGATTCTCACTTTTATATAGTTTATAATATACAGCTATAGTTTGGTTTGCAAAGAGCTATTTTCACAATTCGCCGCTCACATAAATCTTTTTTTTTTCTAGTTTCTACAACCCACTCCTACTACAGACTACAAAACTAGTGACTTATCCAAACGTGAAAACTTCGCCAGTGCTACCGAATTCAACAGAGCGAGAAAAATAGCGCGTTTACCGAAAAGTTTATACGAGCAAAACAAACAGAAACTTGTTCATTGCATAAACAAATAATTTGAAATTCCTATTGTTAGTCACTTTTGACAGCATAATAAACTCCCTTTCTCCCTCTCCAAAGCTGTGAGCTTTACGAGTTATTTCACTGCTTCTTTTGCTTTTGGAGAGAGGTTGAGAAAATATAATGGAAAATGTTCTTCATTCCGTTTCGTGTAGGTATTCTCTTTGTCATTTCATCCGGAGAAGTTTGATTTCTTTACAATGCGCGTATTGTTTTGCTGTCATATTCTAACAGCAAAATTTAATTCAAATACGCTTGAAGAATATGATTTCTTTTTAGAAAGACGTGTTTACTTTGTGTAATGCAAAAACAGATTGTTGATTTTGCTTAAATTTCTATTTTTTTCGTAACCACGTTAAAAAACAGACTTTTCTTTTCAACATGCCAAAGCAGAAAAAGACAAAGCATCTTTTCGATACTTATTATTTAAACCTACGTACATTTTTAAGCATATTTTGTACAACTTAATTTTAATATTTATATCACTAATTATTGTACACATAAATTGTACACATTATTGTACAAATAAAGGCCTATCCTTTAAGGATGGGCAGAAGACTTTTAAAACATGTACGAAATGTGGGTCGGCACCGGCTTCCCCTGAACACATTTTATCTTGTTTGGATTTTACCGTTGACGAGGTGCTTTCCGATCCTCAGTTGTTTTTAGATTTTTGGAAGCGTATGGTCTCGTGGATCTAATTTAATTTTAATTTAAAGCTGATCCGGGGATCAGACAGAACAGAACAGAACACATAAATATTTTTCAAACAGAGATTTCAAAAAAGAAAGCTTTAAAAGTTAATAATTTCAAAACCAAAGCAAAGAAATGAGAATGTAATCTGTTAATTGGGATTGCGGAAAGTCGGAAGATGTGGGAATTTGGTGAAGATCCGTCTAATGACTGAAATACTGCTTTCTTTCAATTCTCTAAACTAAATTGAATATACTATTTTTTCTCACGAATTTCGAAAAGGTTAGCTACCTGGAAGATAACCTTTAAATTCCCCAAAGATAGCTTCTGAATCGAGCAACACACTTTTACGTCCGCCGAAAAGTGGAAAATAGAGAATCCAATTAATTCCCAAGCACTCTCTCAACACCAGGGATATATCAAAAACGCAAAATCGCGTGCCTCTTTTAACACGTCCAGAAATAATTACAAAATCATCCAAATTACTAATGAGATAAGATGCAAAAAAAAAGACGACACGCGCAAGTGGGAAAAAATGAGCTTCAATTGGAAAAAGGACTTTTTAGTTCCCTGTAATTTGCATTTCGGCGATTTGTAACCAGGCAACTGTTTTCGTTCGAGCCGTTTCTTCGTTTATTTTTCCTAATTGCTCCAGGCTTATCTTTTCTATTAATGAAGGATTTTTTGGAGAAGTTACAATTAATGCCGGGATTTGGCTGGCGACAGCTTAAGACTGTCTCGATGAACTATTTCGTCGCTTAAGGCGCAACATGACATAACTGACATTTTGGCCATTTTGAGTTATATATCAATCTTAATGGAAATTTCGGCCCCGGATCACCTGGAACAAACGGTTTTGCGAAAAAACGACTCAAATCGCTGCAATCGTCAATTTTGTCATTTTAGCATAACTGCACTCTTAAGGCAACATGACATAACTGCAGGCCTTATCATTGACTTCTTATGGGACGCCGGCACAGCGAAGCGTTTCATCTCAAACTCCCGTCAACAAGGCTTAAAATAAAGGTTTACAAACTATTATAATATTAATTTCTAAAAGCTGACTAAATTCTGCATTCAACTGTACAAAAATTTATTGTCTTAATGTATTTTTATTAATTTTTTCTTTGTTTTTGTCATGCAAACCATAGATTAAGTTTTATTAAACGACAAATAATTCTATTGAATGGGGTCCACATCCTGTGGGAAAGTCGGATAAAATATAATCAATGGAATCCAAGCCTCCAAAATGATAAAAGAATGTTTTTTCAAGCTGAATAAAAAATTTCTGTATTCGATGTTAACTTGGGAAACTTTCAATAGCACCTCTGAATAGTACAAATGTCCTTCATCGCTTGAAAGAAAACATCCAATTAACATAGTATCAAATCATATTCGTAAACAGTAGCAGATGTTTATTGGAAGGGTCCACTTCTGTGGGAAAAAAGGGTTTATGTTTATCAGTTAGTTGTCTGGACATTGAATTGAACAGACGTCTCATACCTTTCATCTTATATCAAATGAGCGTAAATATTGAAGCTCAAGACATTTCAATTCTGTCTTATTTCTATATGCTGTCAAATTTTAAGAAGAAGGTATGGAAAGTATTTTGGTGGATAAGATGGAACTTTTCAACCACTAATTCCTTACGAAATAAGTTCAAGTGAAAAAGAAAAGGAACAAAAATAAACAAGTTAAAGGCGTATAGTGGGTAAGGTAAGCAATCTTAACTCACAACATTTTTTTCATACAATTAGGAAGAATGTTTTTTAATGATGGGTTATTTTCAAAAAAAGGCTCAAAATTTGACAACTTGCTCTATAATTAAAAAAAAATAATTTTGTGCTTTAAAACAATTTTGACTATTGCATAGATCCGGTTATGAGGGAGTCTACTGTATTCACCAAGTGTAGTACCTTAACTTTTATATTCATTCATTTAAATATAAAAAGAAACTTGAATTATAATTCCAAATTTACTTACCTAAAAAGACTACACAATAAACTAAGACGGAAAATTAATTTAAGTAGAGAATTATGTATGTTTTATTACGGTAATATGTACTTGTTCTTAATATCTTATGCCGTAATTTAACTGTTTTAGTTATCTAAAAATTCTTTTAGAATTAATTCTGCTCAATTCAACAGGATTCATTAAAATACCCTGTATAAAATATTGACTTGATACGTACTTAAAAAAATTATTACTCCACAATAATTGTTCACTTATTGTGATAATATTAAGAATTTTATTATCTATCTGTATTTTGAGTTGTGAACAAAGGAGCATTTAAGTTTTAAAATATTATACGAATTTTGTATTGCAATTTTCCTTCTTTAGTATATCTTTAGTTATAGAAATTTAAAATCGGAAATGGGGCAAAAATCAATGCATCTAATAAGTTAAACACTATGATATTACTCAATATTTTAAAACTAAAATTATAATAATTTTTTAGTTATATTCAAATATAATTATCATAATAATTACTTGGATCACCCTAAAATAACGTTTATAAGATGTAATCAGAATAACATAACTCCGTGCATTGTAGCATAACTGCAAGTCAACATAGCATAACTGCACGAATCCTTAAGTCAACATAGCATAACTGCACTAATTTTTTTATTAATTAATCCTGAGTAATGAAACTCTCAAAATAAGTTCATGAGATGGAAAATGACTCTAAAACAACCTAAATAGTCTCGCACATGCTTTTTATTAAGAGCGAAACAGTTTTTTTCGTCTCCTGTAAAATGGGGAAAATGCAGTTATGCTATGTTGCGCCTTAAGCGACGATTTGTTTCTTTTGTGATGTTGTTGCTGTTAAAAGTGAGATGGCTGAGCTTTTGAAGTGTTGGAAAAAGCGCCGGATTTATTGCTTGGTGGGGGAAGAAGAGTTTTTAAGGCCGTCGTAATGATTCCTAATTATTCAATGCTTCAGACAGCGGTATCGCGCTTTATTTTGCCTGTTGTGTTGAGTTTTCCGATCAATTTGCTGTCAAAATTCCTTGGTTAACTAATATGTAATTACATGCAGGTTGTTGAATTTAAAACGCTTTGCTTCATTTTTCGAATGCAAATTGAGTCATTTACTTTTTTGGAGAAAAAACACTGCGCTGCTATATTTCAACCATTTTTTTTACGTATTTTTAATGATTATTATATTTTTGAGGTATTTAGGGACAGTTTTGATGACTCAAACGTCTAATTCATAATTATGGATGGTTCGAAGAATTTTTTTTTTGATTCATTGAACTTTCTCTCCTAATTTTTATTTCACTTTTAAAAATTGAAGTTTTGAATTATTCGAACATTTAGTTATCTATGGCTTTCAACTATCAATGTTGCACTTTATTTCATTCAAAGAAATTACAAATAAAAATTAGTGATACACATTTTCTTTTTTCAACGAAATTTTTAAGAATGCAAAAAGGGAAGTTGCAAAAAGAAAAGTTTTAAATTTTACTTTACATCACGGTTTTAATGCAAGTATTAAAAATTATTGAATGACTTTATAATTTTTCTATTATAAGCTTTAGTTGTGACAAATGTTGTGATAGTCAGTGTAATTCATTCGGTAAAAGGGATTAATAAGCTGGTACTATAAATGGCAAAATATACCGGTTAAATTGAATAATGGAGTTTATCTTAGATTCATAACAACTTTTTTTTTTAAATACAATCACTTTAATAAGCCATTTTTACTTATTTTCTCTTATACTTTTTTTTAATTTATAAATTGACCACTTGTTTGTACCACAGTTTTGTTATTTTACCATAAATGCGCCATTCATAATATATGTGTCCAAAATTACCCTACTTAACCCCAATCAGATTATGTTTATATTAATACTGAAGACATTGTAGCGAAAATTTAAATTTATTTTTAACTTACGGAAAAACAACTGTGACTTTCTTTTACTTTTTTAAAACCTGCTGTGTTGTTTTGTGCTTTGAATTTTTTGCAAAGTGGATTTTCTTAGGGCGAGCGCGCACGGGCGACTTTTGTCACGGTGACAAAGACAAAAACAACGTTGCTAAGGCTGTTGTTAGGGGCGGGAAATAGAAGCATCCAATAGAAGCATTCGCACATGACATCACTGGAGGATAAAAACAACGTTGCTAAGGCCGTTGTTAGGTAAAGTCATGTGATTGAAAATGCTCTATTGTTTTCTAGTGATATTTTTGATACTAGTAATCCTGGTGGCCGTGACTTTAGTCACTCGTGCGCGCCCAGCCTTAAACGACGCATTACTTTCTATCTATATTTCTATTTAACTTTATTTCTATTCTGCATCTATTTCATTTTACCTTACAAAATCAATAGGCAATTCTCAACAAGTTTAATGAAATGAAAATGGCAATATTTCAAACTAAAGCATTTCCGACAAAAAAAAAATAAAACAATCTCCATTGTGCACAAATTCCAAGTTTGCTTAATAGAGCAACAATGTTCCCTAGAGTGCTAATCTCCATACTGATCAAGGCTTTCAATCAACCAACACAGTCCACCTTCCGGTCCAAGCCCCCAACAGATTTTTATCACCCCTTCAAAATCCCCATCAACAGGAAAATCCCTTTTCATATTCCCCATCCCGTCTCATCCATCATTCAGGGTTTTCCCTCCATTGTCGTTTTGCTCACGTGTTCTAGAACTCTTCCCGAACAATCGGGTGCCATTTTGAAAATTGCATCAACGAGAAGCGTTGCAAAGAGGTTTTTGAACGTGATTAATTAGTGTTGCCGAACGACGAGAGATAAACTATTTGTTTGAGCATAGGTGTTTTCTAGAAGATGGGTTTCTTTTTTCGAGTAAGAAAGGCTTAATCAGGAAGAAATGTATGCATGAATGGATATATGTTCGAAAAATTGTTGAATATTTTTTGAGGAGCGAATATTCCGTCAAGTGGAAAGTTTCTAGGTTATTTTATTAGTGTCAGCATTGCAGTGCTTCGGTTATTCATTTTGTCAGTTTGAAATTAGGCTTCTGAAGTATACTTATGACCTAGTTTGTTTTGTATTTATTTTTTGTAAAAGTATTTATTTTGAACTTTGGTTATGAAAAGTACATAATAGCCTGGAATATTTAATATTATTTATCAGTAATGAACAATATTCATAAAAACAAACTACAATAGCATTTTATATCAGTAGAAGGAAGTTACATTGAAGAATATTGAGTCATATCATCTTAGTTTGTTAGCTGCAAGTTTAGGAGTTAGCGTGCCTATCTTAAAAACTATTAGAGATACGAGAAAAATGTCAATCATAAAGTTGTAGAGCATTGTCTATTTTATGCAAAATGACACCTCGTACACAAAAATTACAAGAATAAGTCCCTAAAAAAAGTGCGTTTTTTATCCGCGTTTTCGTAGACATAGCCCAACTTATTGAGAAACGATGCATTGTTGAAAAGTCATTTTTGCGTTTCATGGGGTTAAAACATATGAAAACGCGAAAAAAAAACCTCGAATTTTTTTCTTGGGGGGGGGGGGTATTCTTGTTATTTTTGTGTACAAGGTGTCATTTTGTATAAAATAGACAATGATTTACAACTTTATGATCGACATTTTTCTCGTATCTCTAACAGTTTTTAAGAAAGGCACTGTAACTCCACAATTTTCCGCTAGGTTCAGTAGTAAAGGCTGTGATAAGCCTTACGACTGGACACCCTGTATAATAACCCTAGCCTAGAACATTTAATGTTATTTATCAGTTATGAATTAATATTCATAAAAGCAAATCATCATAGTATTTTACATAAGTAGAAGGAAGTTATATAGAAGAATATTGAGTTATACCAGCTTTGCTTTACAAAATATTCATCATTCAAGTTTCAAATATAAATAAAATGATTGCAACTTTGTTTCATCCAAAATTTTCATTCATTCACAATTTCAGTTTCATTCAATTCACTGAAAATATGAAGTTACAAGAGAATAAATTAATCGATATAGCTTTTTCAAAAGAAAGTTTCCCATTTTTTTAGTTTTGAATATCATTGAAATTCATTTTTATTTATTAAATTCTTTCTTTCTGTAAATGAAGAACATTTCCTTTAAGTCGAATATTTCAATGAGAAAGTTGGAATAATTTTGTTTATTGGTCATGATAGAAAACCTGATTAGTATACTCCTGTTCATAAAAAATGCAACACCATGAAGGACTTGTTAGATTTTGATGAAATTTGCACAGCTGGTGACTTTTGTAGGTTCAAATAAACGATTAAATTTTCAGAACAAAGGAACAAAATTAAATACCGAAAATCAGTGTTTTATGTAGTCCATACGCGCTACAATGAGAGCCTCTATCCGACACGTCATTAAATCAAACAGATTGCTTTTTTGCCTGAGGATGAGATTTTCATCAAAGATTCTTCTGAAACCAAAAGTTTGCCAAAGTTGGCAACAGAACAAGAATTTTGAGCATGAGGACTAATCAACGAAATTCCAGTCAAGTTCCATAGGTGAAATATTGGGTGAAGAAATTTGCTGAAAGAGAAACTGCTTTTGATGGATAAAATGGAAGTTCGGAACATTCCAAAAAACATGTGTCCAAGGTTTGTCCTGATCAAATACAGCTTCATGAATGCTTTAAAGGTAGGATATAATTTTTGGCTCCAAAAATTTTTTAAAGCATTTGTGGCTGTTAAGATCACCTTCATTTCTTATCTCATAAGGTTGCCCATGATACTCAATAGTGTTCCATCTCATAACGCTGGGCGTTCGTGCGGTATGACGCAAGATAAAACTCTCCAAAGATGGCGTTTTACAATATAGCGCCAAAAGCCGATGTGGGTGTCATGTTGATGAAAATTGAAATTGGATTCGTTTAAAAGGGCCATTTGTTGCTATCAATCGCGCGAAAAAAATTTTTTGATGACCCCATGGTAGCTTTATGCACTGATGGAATTCCATCAATGGAGCTCTTTAAAAAAGAACGATAATTCACGGAATTCGGTGGAGCAACCACCAATTAACTGTTGGAGCAGACAATGATAGACCTGTAGCAGTGTTTTGACAGTTTGAAAGATGTCGAAAAGTCGCTGAGTGATCTGGCACTGTCATGCGAATGAAGTCTCTTTGATCCCGTGCTGACATGACAATGAGGCGTTCAGCCCCTGATTTTCAACTCGCCTGACCATCTTGGGACCTCTGTTTTCACACCCATATCACTATTGTCTTTAGTGTTCGGCAACTAGTGGTCAAAAAATAGTTAACTACCAACTACTAACTAGTCTGGGAAAATCTAGTTGCAACTAGTAGTTAACTATTTTTCCTGGGACTAGTTACAACTAGTAGTTAACTGTTTCCCAAAGTAGTTAACTACTAGTTAACTAGTCTATTTAATTTCATAACCTATTTTTTACCCAAATTCTAATACATCTTTCTTATCTATATCACAAAAAACGCGCAAAAAGGGTCTTTAATTCTGGTTATGGTATTTTGAGTACTCTATATCATCTTAATTAAATTTGTTACTGTACAATTTTTTCTATATTTTGATAAAAATTTTAATAAGAATTTTTTTGAAAGTAGTTGAAATTTTAATAGTAGTTTCAACTAGTAGTTATTAAAAAAAGTAGTTCAACTAATAGTTGAACTAGTTTAAACCAAAAGTAGTTAAACTACTAGTTAACTACTAGTTGATCAGTAGTTAACTACTAGTCACAACTAGTTCTAGTTAACTAGTGCCGAACATTAATTGTCTTATTGGCCTTCATCTGAGCAGCAGTAACACAGTGTGGAAACACCCTTCAAGAAAGCCAATCATTGATCCTCGATCAAACACTGTTAAATGCTCATATGGCATCCGTTAAGGTATAAGGGGTATAATGACTTCCAATGACAAAATAATCAGCGGCAGACAACCTTCTTACAACTTCTTAACCACCCGTTACAGCCCCCCATATATACAACTAAATTAGTGATTGAAAAGGCGCTGCTCGTCTCACGCATGCGCTATAACTCTGAATTTGCATCAATTTAAATAGAAAACCATAATGAACATACCCTGAAAATTTCATGTTGATCGGACAATTCCTTCTTGGTGTTGCATTTTTTATGAACAGGAGTATAATTCATATTATTTAAAAGTATATACGATAAGAATAGTTAACTGTAATATCGATACAATTTAATTCAATTAGAATAGATTAAAATCGTCGAAAACTCCACGAACTCATGTCATTTGTGTTTTTGGATTAATTTGTTAATTTTAATGGTAACCCCCAGTAGGAAAACATAACATAAATCATTATTCATATGAAGAGTTAAAATTTAGACATGCGGTCCAAGATTGATTGGCATTGTTTTAATAATAGTGCAACTAAAATATTCAAGAATTTGATAATAATTTATGGATTTTGAAGAAGTATAATCACAAGAAAAGTGCACAGAAATCAAAAATACTATGCATAATAAACTATTCAGTTTAGAGCAATTTGAATAAAACTACCAAATTCAATCTTTAAATAACGATTTTATCAATATACCTACATCAACATATGACTAGTCAAAAGTTAAATGAATAATATACCTACTGTTTTAATTAAAACTTTAATAAATATTTAATTAAGTGTGAAAGAAACAATAAAAATGCAAAACCACATTTACGTTTCTAAAATAATTCTGAATATTCTAGTAAGTTTGCATTCAGCTATATTCTCATAAATTTAATACACTTTTTTACTCAAGTACCAATCCAAGCGAACTAAAAATTTTCCTTAAAAATGTTACATTGTTTATTTATTCAGATACTTCCCCTACTGTTTACTTCCCCTTTCCCCCTTCATCATAGCGGCTTTGTGATGAGAAAAACAAATTTACCATCATACGCCATCAAAAGCAAAGCTGTTGAAGTATAACTTTCATCACAATATTGTCAAGCGTTAAAAAAAAAAGATGACGTTCAAAAAGTAAAGAAAATATTCTCTCAAGAAAAAGAAAATACGAGATTAACTTTTTCTGAAAAGAGTTCCCTAGCTGTTTAGCCGTTACTTTTTAAAAAGTATTACTCCAAAATTCGAGAAATTCAAATTGCGTTTTGGAGTAGCTTATGAAAGGTTTTTTTTTTCGTATCTCGCTAGTTTATGCACTACAGAGAGCGGAGGAGTTATTTAAATGGAACTGGAGTCTATAGCAGGTTTAAATATTTATTGTATTTGAATGGACAAATACCCGAAGAAATGGCCCAATTTTGAATATTCGTGGAAAGAAATGCATTCTAATTGAAGATTTTATAAATGAAAATGCATTTCTGTGTTAGGAGGGTAATAAATATTCTCGGAAGAATCGAGTTTTTGAAATTATTTTTCTAGATAACTTTAATAGGTAACTGGTCCATTCTTGTATATTGGATACGGGTTATTTGATACGTAATGAATTTCTATTATGTGATTCAAATTTTCATAAGCATAGCTTAGTATAGTGTAAATAATTTTTAACTTAAAAGTACGGTATGATAACTTTTAATAAAGATATGACAAAATAATTTATAATATGCCTTTAATTTAAACGTTTACCGCTTGCGTTTTACAGTAATTATGGATCGAAACATTGTACGTATGTAAAAGTTTTAATTTCCTAGACAGTTATGTTTCAAATGTTCTTAATTTAATAAGGTAAGGCTTTAAATTAATAAGATAAGGGTACAATACCAATACATATTTGTTCACCTTAATTTTAATATCTTGAAAATGTACGAGTGATCGAAAATGTAACAAGAATATGTTACTCTTTACCAATCCTCATCTTCAAACGAGACGCGCTTTCTTTTTTTTAGAACTTAAACCAATCACCGTACAGATGAGGACGGATCAGCAAGGACTACAGAAACTTTTGAAAAATGTCGGCAAACCTATAGCGACATTTACAGACATACACATATTAAAGTTTTTTATGAGTAAAAATACAAATGGATAGATAGAGAAAAATGTTCGGATTTATTTAATTATCTTAAACTAAGATTTGTGTCACTCCTTTTTATCAGTTATTCCAAAAGAATATTCAATCGTATAAGGTAAAAAGGGACGATTTGATACTAGGGGCACATTCATACACTCTTAATATCTCAAAAACTATTACGGTAATTTAGGTCAATTTTTTTTCTATAAGTTGCTTTTATATGCATAAACATTACTTCTGAAACCGTTAAACTCTTCATTTAGTCAATAAATTTTAATAAAAGAAACACATTTATTTTCATCAAAATTTTTCAAAAGTTTATTCCTAAGTAAAATGTAAAATCCTAATGACGCTATTCTACTTTGAATACAGAGATCTGTAAATTACAAAAGCAAGTTCATTCTTTTTACCAATAGGGGATATACATATTTAAATTTTAAATAACCATTGACTAAATTTTAAATAAATGTTTTTGTTTAAAAGTATTTATTGGGGCATATTCATACACTTTGATGTACGGTACTTTGATACACTCATTGGGCACATTGATACATCATGTAAAAGTTCCCTTATTTTGCGTTGGGCGAAGAATATTTGTTAGCAATTTTAAAATATCAGTTAAGTGTAAGTTAGATCTACAGTTAAGGATATTTTTATCAGTTTTCGAATATTTGGGTTTTATTAAATGTTTGAGATTGGAAACTGCTTGCATTGTAGCTATGTGTATTTATAAATTTTCTTAAAGAAAAAGATGGTTTTAAACACATGACAAAACGATTGAATCAGGGACTCTGAAACATCTGAAAAGTTTTCAGCAATTTTACAGGTAACAGAGAACTGTATTTAAATAAAAAAAACAATAACAAAATAGTAATGTTAATTAGTGTCGTATTTTTTAATTTCTGGATGATTTTCGACAAAGTATACCATTGAATTTTATTTTACTAATTCAGGAGCAATTATACCTATGAAACTTTGCATCTTACTTCCTTAATTATGTATTTGTTAAAAATGACCATTCGTTAAATTCTTTGATTTTTTTTATCCTTGAATGTTGAATGGAAATTTCGTAATTTATAATTTATATTCAAAAAACAATAATGAAAAAGGGCTTAGGATCTCTCTCAATGAAAGAAAGTTAATTATTTTCTTAAATTTTTGTTATTAAGTATTATTTTTGTGAAAATTAATCACTGATGTATCAATGTGCCCCAAGCAATGTATTCAACTGTTCCATCGGTGGAGCATATTGATACAAAATTGATTTTTTAGCAAAAGTCGTTACATTTTAAATTTTATTAAACTTATATTCTTTTTCTAATTGGTCTCATAAAATTGAGCCATTCTTAGATATTTTTAGGAAAAAAGTATCTGAATAAGTTATTTTTTCTACTAAAGAAGTTTATTTGAATTTTGCTGTATTAAATCCCCCTTTCTCTTACATTCCAAAGTAATCCTCTTAACTTTTCATTCTGTTTTTTAAGAAAAAAAATATTCGATACGCATGTTTAAATAGGTTCTGAAGGTTTTTACGCTTTTGTGTATTGGTTCAAACGTCTCATTACTGAGAGTAGGAAATTCGTTTGAAAGAATTTTCTTGTTAATGAGAGATTTGAAAAGCATCACACAGACAGACGATTCTGGGCATTGGAACACGCTAAGAACATTTCACCGATCACGAACACCGATTCGAACGTCTCTTAATCCTCATTATTATCCGAGAAGAGCAGAGGGGAGAACCCCAATTAAAATCATAACCGAATTCACCACCGAAAACAAACGACAAAATATTTTTTCCAGCTGCCATTTTTCGATACAAACTAGAAAGAACTTCGAAACTGCAGACGATATTTCTTTCCATAAATCAACGCCACGGAATATCGCTGAACGATAGGATCACGAAGGGAATGTTTTTAAGAATATTTTTACATTTTTCCCTTAATTGCCGTGGGGAAATGCGAAATAAAATTACGTTGCAGTTTTCGCCATTTTTTTTATCACACAGCTTGCGTCGTTTCTCGAAAAGAAGAGAGTCGCGCGGTTAACGGTTAAATCGCGTGAGTATTTTTGCTCCAGAATCGGAATATTTTTTCGCTGTTCTATCTCGTTCTCTTTATTATCTTCGGGGTGCATAATGGCCAAGGGGCGTAGTGATAGAAGGATCATAAAAAAAAGTTTCACGAAGGGAGAAGCTGGTCGTATTGCCTGCCATGTTGGTTTTCAAGCAGTTTCACTGTTTATTTTTCACCACTTTTCTCAAACGCTATTGGAATATGCAGAATAGCTTGTTTTGTAAAATAAAGCAATTTAGACTCGCCAGAGAAGAAGCACGCTTAAATGTTTGAAAGTTGTCTTAAAATATTCTAAGACAATACTTCTAGTTGTCTTGTGTGTATAGCTCATTTCCTTACGAGAATGCTGTTTATAAATCCTAGCACTTAGATTATTAACTTAAATTTAGTTTAGATTAATATAAATATAATTTAGGTATCATATAAAGATAAAGAATTAAAGAAGTTCACGTTGACTTTTAATTTTTATTTTTCCCTTACCCTTTTCCTTTCCCTTTATATACGTATAAGACAACAGTTTTAAAAAATAAAGATCCAGATTTTTTTTTGTTTACTAAATAAATCACCTGCCATTAAAACAAGTTATTTATTACTTTAAATTGAGAGACGTAGGGTTATTAGATACACAGAAAATATATCAAACAGGATCATGTTAAAAAATTACTCACATTGATCATAAAATATTTTGAATAATGCGTTTTAATGCACGTTTTAAAATATGATTAATACAATGTACAAAATGAGATAAATACTTTTTATTTATTTGGTGCTTTAAATCTAATTATTCTTAGGTTTTTTCTGTTTTCATTTGTATTCTCATTTCAAGTCTCACTTCACATTTTAAAACTAATAATTCCTCAACAAAACCTTTTAAAATAAACTATCCTATTCTGAGAGCTCACGGTATATTAAATAACTTCATTATACACAAGAAGTCAAAATTTCTATGGGCTCAATTTTGGTAAAATGTTTCTAAACTATTCCACTATTTCTATTAGTAATTTTGATGGTAGTTGTTTCAAAAATACCTTCAGCATTCAAAATAAAAATTTATCTCTTTAACAGAGCATGATAAGTTTTCAACTTGAATATCCCTCAATGCAATCTTTCAAGCCATTATTTCAGTCCTATCCCTTTCCTTAGTCCGATAAGAAAGAAGCCCAACTGAAGCGGGGAAAGATTCCAGAGAAAATCATTCCGAAAAGAAACGATATTTCAACGGAAGTCGATACGTCTATTCTCGGAAGTAATGCTATTGTTTGCTTTTCTTTAGTCTTCGTGATTAAGACTGAGTTAAGGAAGACTGCAATGTAACTGTTTTCTCTGCTGGATAGACCGATTCATTTCAATGCACTTTTGCTTTGTAGGTCTTTAGTTAAGAAGCGTAATTCCATGCATGGTTGTCTTATCTCATGTGTCTATTCTGTAGAGATACAATCAAGGCTAATAAAATGTAGAACAAACTCAAAAGGCAAGGGTTATAAATCATGAAAATATAAGATAACTTGTCATTTTTTCAACTGAGGAGAAAAAAATTCAAAAGAAATATACGTACATTTTAATGATGTAGTAGAAAAAAGGGGTACCTACTACGAGTGAAACATTACTCATTAGAAAAATTAAGGGATTTCACGAAAAAGTTTCCAAATTTTAAAATGATTAAAAAACTAAAATTATTACAAACGTCCTTAGGGGACATCCATAAATTACGTGAGGTCAAAAAGGGGGAGGAGAGGTTTGGAAAAATCTCACCAAGGGGGGAGGGGGGTTGATTGAAATCTCACGTCAACTTTTTAAGTTAGAAATTATACGATTTTCTTTGTTTTTTAAGTTTGAGAAAGAAAATTTTTTTAAAAAAAGTTGTAGGTAAATCTTACGTGGGGGAAGGGGGGTCCAGCAAAATCTCACCAAGGGGGGAGGGGGGGTCCAGATTTTGGAAAAAAACACCTCACGTAATTTATGGATGTCCCCTTACTAACACGAGTTCCCAGTCTGAGACTTATTCTCATCTCATTGGCTCTGCGACTCGGGAAGTAGACTAGGATTTCGGAAATTTAGGTGTACGAAAAAATTGTAGTTAATACTGTTCTTTAATATAGAGATCTGTTCTTTAATATTTTATTCGCATTACTGCTACTTTTTTGTGTTAATTTTTCTTAATACGAAACATGAAGTCTAGCTCTTATAATTAATAATATAGTTAGTTGTAGCAGATAAAAAAGTGATTACTCAGCTTAAAATTGTATCTTTTAACATTAGTTAAATTACCAGTATGGATTTTTTTAACGGGAATTATTAATCCTGGAAATAAAGCTGCAGGCATGTAGTAATGAAGGGATTTATAAGAGAAGGAAATTCTTAAAAATGGGGATATGAGACTTCAAAGAGAGATCAAGTCTAAGAAGTGAGATGTTTGCGCTTTATGATTAAAAACATAATTAAAGATTAGTGTGTTTTTCACGACATCTTGATTATTAAAAAATGATTGTATAGAATTTAATTATTCTGGGTTTATTAATTATATGAAACCTTACATCATCAGGAAAATATTGAAAAAGTTTCCTTACCAAAACATCAGTGAAAATTAAATTGCATATTAAAATTTCGTTTTTTATGGAACCGGTAAAATGACGTTCCCTTTTAATTAAATAATATATAGTAATTTAACTATGAAAGCCCATCAGGCATCTCCTGACCATATTCTGGATTGTCTGGGACTTTCCAGACTGGATCTTTTTAACGGACCCAATTTTAGTTTTGGATTTGTTTTTAGAGTGATGGGATTCATGGGCATGGTTTAGCTTTGCTAAACACCGGAGATATGCAACAACAACTATGAAATACATTTTTAAGTTCTTTGGTCTAAAATTTTTATACTACTGAAATAAACTTTGAAAAAACTGTTTTCATCTAATACCTTAGAATTATTTTTAATTTTTACAATATCCTAAAATTTAGAAATCAACAAAAAATTATGTCTCTTTGATAGCTTTCATGGTAAGACAGAAATATGAGTTTTCTTTATATTATATTATAGTATATCTGCTAAAATATAAAAAGTTTAAGATAAATGAAAAATTTTAAGGCTTTACTACTGTGAGTCATAAACTTTGCCGTTGTCTGAAAGGGAATGCTTCTTGGTATTTGCATGAATAAATGAACTCACATTTTCGACTTTTTAATTATTCAAAGACTTTTTTGATTACCTACGTTAACAAAAATAACTATTGAAAATATCCAAAAGTATGTATTATTCATTAAATTTTTATATCATTTAGAATATTGGGCTTTTATATACTAATATATGTCTGGTAATTTATCTTTACTTTTAAAACGCTGGATTAAAACCCTATACAGAAAATATTTGTTGTGCATTAGCGATACTTATAAATATAAAATACTTAGTATTAAGCTTAAAAGATATCGAATAAGGATCTAAAAGTATTTGAAGAAAAAAGTTTTCCGAGACTTAAAAGTGGTAATAAAAGTATACAGATTTAGTATATCATTTTACAAAACTATTCAAATAGCATCCAATTCTTTTCCATATAAGTCTTAAAGTGTGTTTCAATAACATTTAAATATTGCAATATTAAAAACTTTCACGCTATAAGAATGGACTTGATTCCATATTTCTCCAATTCAATTCAAACTGTGAAACTTTTATCCTGAAATAGGGACGAAAAGGTCAATAGCCCAGAAAGATAGTCCTGAAAAAAGAAGGTGACCATTCAATTGATATAGCGTTTGGACAGAGATGAAGGGAGAAATATGGTTAGGAAAGATCTTATCTGAATATGTCCAGATCTAGGGGAAATGACCATGAGTGGAAGGGCAAAATGAGGAAAATCGTTTTTTAATGGGACGCGTAAGAATTTGACTTTTGTGAGGTGGAAAGTTTTTATTGGTTTAGTTTGATGCCAGGTCACACTTTGGATCATAAATTTTCTGGGTTTAAAGATAATTTCTGCCTTTTCATTGAATTCAAGGATGGATGTGGAAATTTTGTCCAGGTTGTTGGGTTTGTATGTGGACTAAAATAATTTCAGGTTTTTGTCCTATTGAAGCATTTTTTTCGCTTTTAGGTGAAACAAAATGATAAAAATAGCTTTTCAATTTTCAGCTTTTTTATCTGTTAAGTTGATTTTGTCAACATAATTATAAATGATTAATTTTATCAAAGATTAGGATTTAAACCTAGTTACATATATGGATTTATAAAGTTTCAATCGGATGCAATTCACGAAAAATATACTGCACGATATTTTTTACTTGTACATGTACAATATACTATCATAATTACGTAACATAACTTTAAATTTGTAATGTGTCGAAAAATGTTCAAAACATCTAATTTTCAGAAATACCTCTAAAATATGTTTCTTTACTTTTTGCGGATCAGTTTGAGGTTTGCTGTGTAAGATTTACATACAAACACTAATATATATTAAATATATTTAATGCCAACTGAACTTTTAGACTGAGCAGTGCCACCTGTATGAAAAAGGTGACATTTTGTCTTGATATCTCACAGCCGGATTCTTTATATACGCGAAACTTTCCAATTATCACAATCTACTATAAATAATAGACCCTCTGCATTGGTCAAACATGGCGTCATCCAACCAAGCTTTGGTATTCCAGACTCCAGCAATGGAGTTATCATTAGATCACAGGCAGCGTCACGAAAGAGTTCGTGTAAGGAAAATGGGCGATGATTCTTTAAGAGACCGAAAAGAGCTGAATTGGACTCACAGGGGTCGTAAATCTTTTAAGTGATATGTAACCCTATCGTCGGGAATTGAATCCCTCTTTTTCCCTTTTCGTAGGGAAATAATTAGCCACGCGTTTTTTCTGCACGCTTTTATGAGGGAATCGCACATTACCGCGACTTTATTACGACCCTGCGTTTATTAAAATTTACGGTTTTAAGTTCTGAGTGTTTATACCCATCAACTGTTTTATTCTGCGGTAATACGACCGTCTTTTCAGATAAGATAGAAATGCATTTTTACGGGAGCTTTTATACGAGGACTAGGGGAGGTTTTTTTCGGTCATTGAAAAGCATATAGTCTCTCTCTTTACTACCTAGGTGGGGAAGTATGCTGAAATTGGATTATTTTTCTACGTGTGTTCTGCGTTCTAATTGCCGGTCGTAAATATGACTTGTAGGATTAAGATGGGTTTGGGTATGGAGGGGTATTTAAGATACGAATGGGATATTTTATGGGGAGTGATGAATTTTTAATTTGGGAAGTGGGGCTTGTAATCCCACCTGAGCGCTTTTGGGTGTTTGGTTTTAAATTATGCGTTTTGATATGGGATTTTTGGGTTCGTCAAAAAGTGTTTGGAAGTGCAATTAAAGTATAGCGCATTTGCTTCTCTTTTAAATAAACCTAATTTTCCTTTAGGGCTGGAATTGGAAAAAAAAAGTGGGGCACGCCTTGAAAAGGAATTGTGGGAGAACTGGAGTGGTATGTAGGCTAATAAATATAAAATGATAGACAGAAATTTAAACTTTTTAAATTTATTTTTAGGAAAATCCATCCTGAAAAATAAACTACTCTCCTTGTTGTGTAAACCGTTTCTATACAAAACAGAATTTTTCCTTGCATTAAATTGTTTTAACCAAAACATGCCGTTTAACCTATCTAGAAAATCTCCGTCTGGAAAGACTTTGACAAACCAAAGGATTAATCAAACATTCCTACAGGTACATAGTTCAAAATATTCAAATAATTACAAATAGTTGAATTAAAAGAAAAAATAGATAATATACACATAATGTATGTCTTATTAATCCACGATTAATAGTCTTCATTAAATTATCTATAAAGATACCCCTCTTTCATTAGTAAATAGGTAAAATAAATATTTCTATAACTTTCTTTACACTTTTTTCTGCAAAACTTAAAGATCACCAAAAAAGTACAGTTTTATTGCCTTTTTACTTGTCAGGTCACAAAAGAACACAGAAAAAAATTATTTCTTCTTAGTGATGATTTTATTAAATCTAAATCCCCTTATGGAAGAATCCACGGCAAATTAAATTATACTATCTGGTAGAAGCAAACAGAATAACAGAATAGACTATGGAAAAATCAACCAACCAATTCAGGGTAAAACACGTTTTCCAGTCACACGGAAAACAGCTGGCGAACCGTATATGTTGTGCGTGCAGGCCTGCTTTGTAAAGAAGAGTTTTCAGTGGTTTTCGGTTCCAAATTGTTTATCAAGGGGATGTTAGTTAAATGGAACTTTAGTTTATACGTATATGTATTTTTCTCTTTTAAGTTATAACTATCCATCTTTCGTTAAAAAATATATTTCATTGAAATCGATAAAAATCTCCGAGAGTTTATTACTAGTTCACGAACTTTGACTTCCGAACTAATGCAATAAATACTACTACTTAGGTAATTGAATCATCATCGTTTCATAGCGAGACGATCCAATTTGCTTATGGACGAAGCAAACAAAGCAACTATCCGTGCCATTTCCCATAGAGCACAAACAATAGCTTTATCAGAAAAGCGAGCCGATTTTCTGAGCCATTACGCCCCTTGTCCGTTTATCTGGCAGTCCCCAAAAACCATTACGCCCCAAATCCATCTTCACAAGTCGTCCAAAAGGATTCTAGGGGGGCCCGTTTGGCATAATTAAAGTTGGAAATTGTCCCACTGGCGAGAAACGGCGACCGCATATCTGTATTAAGCTGACTCTCTCCCCATAGCATTGATTTTCACTTTGGGAAAAGTGAGTTCCCGTCCCCTTCTCCCGTTTTTCCAGGGAAAGCAGTCCCTCTTTTCCCGATTTCGTTATCTGGGAAGTTTAAGGAAAACCTTTAACAAGGGAAGGCCCTTATGTGTTTATCTTGGCCGATAATTACAGGGCCGCTTGATAAATGGACAACCCTATAAAAATGAACGGCTCCATAGATTTTGGGTTATTTATTCAAAGAAAAACGGCGTCTTTCACTCGAATGGGATGGAGTATTATAGGACTTTCTTAAGGTTGGACAAAAGGGTTCTTCGGAGAAAAATTATTTACACGCTATATTCAATGGTAGACGTAATAAATATTTTCAAGTTAATGATATACTTGCGTTATATAGTTAGAGGCTGAAACTATAAATCACGATTAGTTTACTTTGGTTTTGTTATTCGTAGTCATTATAAAATAGGAATTTTAAATTTGAAACCTTAATATTTTCGGGAGGACATTTTTATGAATGCTGAGTAAACTTTTCTTTTATTGAGTTGAAAGTTTAACGCATCAGGCTTTTCCTTTATTATTTGTATATTCTTCGGTTGGATAAAAGACGTGCTTCTAAAATATGCTTCATTGTAGTAGTATTCTATTCATGCTTCTTACATAAGAAGTAATAGTGGCACTTTAAGTTATTGTAAAAATGTTGTAAATATATATAAGATAAAAAGATTTTTCGAGGAATTTTAGTCTGGATTTTGAGAATTCGAGGAAATGGGAAATTTTTGTTTACTAAACACATTAGTTTTGCATCTAGTTCACTTGAAATACTTCTTGAGAAAACTTCCAGGAAAAACATAAAAAAACAGACACTGCATTTTTCTCTTTAAGAATGGATCAGGATAAATTTTTAACTCAAAACCTATCGGGGGTTTATATTTTTCGTAATTAAGAAGCTTGTTTGCTTCATCCTTTCAAAGAGTGTCTGGTTTCCTATACATATTTGATATTTTATTTTCCTGGTTAATTAAAAGTAAACAGATTTGTTTACTTCTCTCGTCTATAGATGTTTGTTGAGATTTACTCTCTCACATTTTATTTTTTTTTTTTGTGATGTGGAAGGCAAAAATGCGACAGTTAACAAGAACTAATGCTATTTTGGAGTACGAAATGTTTACATTACCAAAGGAAGAAATAATATTGCATAGGACTGAAATTGAATTTATATGAAAGATTTCTTAGAATTTGCATGAAGGATTGAACAGAATTTTTTGTAATTTTTAGATATTAAATGGAAAGTCTGTTATTTTTATTATTCGTGATGGTTAAATTAAAATTAATTTTCAAACTTCTTTTAGTTATATGTTTCTAAAATACCTATATTTTATTCCTATACCTTTTTAAGGTATATAGTTAATCTTAATATATTAACCATCTGGACCAATTTTATTAACTACTTTCAAACTTTTATTATTCCGGTACGTGAACATTAGAAGAAGAAAATAAAAGTTAGTAAGAAATAAAAACTATACTTAATATGTTCAAAAATCCATCCATAAATTAAAGACGTGGATGGATTTATGTGGAGAAAAGAAATGAAGCCAGAAAAGTAAATATTGAGTGAGGATACGCAGTTTAAAGTAAATTTAAAATAGAAATTTTTTAGACAAATGTTTTGCAATTTTAAAAAAATTGCTGTTTACATTCAGTTTTAGCTTTATATATTGACTAGCTGACTTACCCGGCCTTGCGCGGGTTGAGTTAATTCATAAATATTTTAAAAAGTTTTTCAAGTTATGTCTTTTCTTTTTCTGGATTTCTTTTTCTGGAACTTATCATCCCGTCGTCCCCGTCGTCTATTTCATCACAGTTCTTAACTGTAAAAATATACCCTAACTCATCCCGTCCCGCATTTCAATTTGGCGGTTACCTTCGCTGTAAAGAACAATCAAATTGAAATCATCATGATGATTTCAATTGACTTGATAAACCTGATATCAGGTTTATCAAGTTATATGTCTTTTCTTTTTCTGGATTAGCAGTCACTTATCATCCCGTCACCCCCGTCGTGTTTTTCTTCCCGGTTCCTTACTTTGAAAATATACCCTAACTCATCCCGCCCCGCTTTTAACTTTGGCTGTTAAAGAACAATTCAATTTAAATCATCAGGTTTATTGAGTTACATGGTTTTTCTTTTCCTGGTTAGCAATCACTTATCATCCCGTCGTCCCCGTCGTCTTTTTCATCCCGGTTTCTTACTGTGAAAATATACCCTAACGTATCCCGTCCCGCATTTTACTGTGGCTGTAAAAGAACAATCCAATTGAAATCATCAGTCTGTTGAAATTTATAGTTTAAAATCTTAAACAAAATTTCTATGAAGAATTTCCGATGTCCTTTTCAAAAATTACGCTTCGGTTTTTATAAATCACTTGATAAACACTTAGGAAGTAAAAATCACAAACCTCTTTGAGCCCCTTGGGAATAATTTCTTCCAGGATGTTACAAACTGTACATGAAGTTTCTATCGTTTTCCAAAAATGATATTAATTTAATAAAAAAATAATCCCTATGTGTAATTCAGTCAACAACCCCCGCCGGCAAAGCAAAATATTTAACTATACCTAATTTAATTTATATTAAAAAATGATAAAGAATCCATTTTTATTTGCATGATCCTACATCTCCAAAAATAAAAACATTTTTATCAAAATAATAAAATGCTTGATAAATCTCATTTTCCTTTTATCATGATAGCCAACTTCTTAGTAAAAAAGGTTTTCTAGTACTTAACAATAAAAATTTAGTGAATGTAATAAGTCTAGTAAACCATGCCCCATGAAACAATGAAATAATTTCAGCTCTGTTTCCATGGAAACCATTTATTTTCGCCTTTCCATAAATATATTTATTTTAGAAAAAAATTAAAATTACAAATGAAGGAAAATGTTGTTTCAAAATTAATTATTTGAATTTATATGTTTCCTGAAAATTGTTATAATTTTGAAATAGAAATTTACACTGTGTTTTTCGTCTTAATTTGTTATAAATTATGAAATTATATTTTATCACATGAGGCCAGACGAAACCTCAAGAGAGAAATAAACCTACTGCAATTTACGCATTTCAACAATGCATAATGCTATTTCAATGGGAAAAACGGAGTAGAAAAAGCGCCGAAAAACAGGGAAGGAGTCGTTGGATTTTAAAATCGTTTCTTAGTGCGCGTCGCATAGCTGAGAGGAACGTCTCTGTCAAATTTCAAGCCTCTGGGTCCAGTAGTTTTGGAGATTCCGTGTTGAGTGTTTGTCACTTACCAGTGAGTGAGTGAGTCAGTCAGTCAGTGGTATTTGGCTTTTATAGATATAGAAGATTACAATGAAGTTAAACGTAATTCAAAACTCAAAAATATCATACATTTCATTTAATTACAAAAACACATTTATGGTGCTGACTCTCCTTGAAACACAACATCATTTAAAGTAATAGTATAGAGCTTTAAAACTTAAAAAAATACGTAAAATTTGACTTAAACACATATTTAAATATATGACTAAGCTTCCAGTATTATCAAGGAAAAGTATACATACATACCAAGTTAAATTTAGTGTTGATCTTGGAAATATTGTTTTAAGATAATTCTACTTATAACTGAGATATTCTTCAGTTATGTAATTAGTATTAACACATCAATTGATTCCAATTTCTACATGTTTGCGGGTCATGAAAGAACAATAATGGAGTTAGTAGCTTTTATAAAAATGCTGGAAATAGGTGAATATGAAAAATACATAACCTGATTGGGAGATACGATACTTTTTTTGTTCGCAATTATTAGGTACTAATTATTCATTGCACGGAACTCGTATATTGTCATTATTTCATAAACATAATCACTATGTGTGTCTGAAGACTGTTGAAAAACTTCCTTTATCGGGAAAATTAATCAGATTTGTACGAAGAAGCAGAGAGGAAATCCCCTTCGTACGGAAAAACCTCTATACTTCAAGTTTCAGGGAGAATACTTTGCGTAGTTTAACTATGAATGCTGTGTTAAATATTAATATTGATTAATTCAATTGACTTGTTAATTATTTCATATCTAAATTTTACAAAACATTTCTAAATGTTAAAATTTTAGATGTTCTTAAGTTTTAATTTATAATCTCTACTGTTTTACCTCATAAAATATCTAAGATATTATAAGATAGGGTACCCTTCAATTTAAAAAAGTTTATGCAATTGTAATTAATAGATGTGATGAAAAAAATTGCGTATGAAGATAGAAGTTGTCCAAGATAGTTTGATTCAAAGTGAAAGTGTTTGTGGAGAAGTGAAACTTAATAACGTGGCCTGAGGAATCCAATAGAAGTATCCAATAGAAGCATTCGCACATGATGTCACTGGCGGGCAAAAACAACGTTGCTAAGGCCGTTGTTAGGCCGAGTCATGTGATTGAAAATGCTCTATTCTGAAATGAATTCTGTTTTTTGAAAAACAAAATGTCGGTATTTTTTTTAAAGAAATAAAATTAAATTTGCCATGGACCGATTTTGTCTGATTTTAGTAAATTATTATTTCGGTTATTCCTTAATAGTGAAAACCGTTCAGAAAACCTTTTTTGCACTTTGTCTGAAGTTTAACTATTTTCAGTGGAATTCAGTGTAATAAAAAAACCAGAATTTTATAGTGGTGAGTGTGGTCACCACAACTTAATTGTTTGGCCGGGGACCGTGTAAAATCTCATCGACGTCTCACATGGTGGACCACACTGATCTTTGATATTCTGTAATTGTACGACCGTTCCACTATTAAAACGATTCCCGACAGACCCCACCCGCACACCAATATCGCCAAAGCCCCGAAAAGCTCTTGGAAAGACAGCGGCTTCATCGGTTCCGTCGAATCAAACGAAGTCAACTGCCACATTTTGAAATAGGTGTCACGAATGAACTTCTCGATCAACCCGGCCTGGTGGACCTTTAAGAGCAGGCCGTCCATCCGGGCTTTCAGGCGGGGCCGCCGCTTGCTCACGGCTATCCCGATGTAGAAGTCCATCCAGCCTTCGGACTGGAACCTGGTCAGAAACGGCCCCTCCCCGTAGGTTATCCTCAAATGGATGGAGGAACCGATGTAGGCTGACCGGTCCCCCAACACCTCCTTGCCCATACTCGTGGGGTCGGTGTACCAGCCGTTGCTTTTGATCGCGGCCAGGATCGATTGGATTCGATCGTTCTGGGAGCTTTCCATCATCCTCCGCATGTGCGAAGTTCGATGCGAGAACACTCTGAATCCGCCTGATTCGACTTCTCGCGCCAGCTGGAAGAAGTCCTTGGGTGGGACTGTCAGTGGAGGGACGGACAGGCAAGAGAAGAACAGGGACGAGTAAGACAAGGAGATGACCAGCGTTCCGAACCACCAGGGGACGAGAAAGAGAATTTGGTGAGGTCCGGATATCGTCTGTGGGACGCATCTCCCGAGGACGTTCCCCAGCATGTGTAGCCATTCCTTCCAGAAGTCGCGAGGGCCGAACATAGCCACGAACACCACCGGCAAGACCAGGATCGAGCTGAGGAGAAACGCCCACGTCACTTGGTCGAAAGGATACACGAAGGCGTAGGCTCTCGGCTGAGGTTTAGGTAAATCGGTGGCGAAATTAATGTTCGAAAACAGGTAGGGAACCGTGAAGTCGACCACCTTCGATCGGTCGTAAGTTTGAACGATGGTTGTGATAGCTAAATCCGCTTCTCCTCTTTGCACGAGTCCCATCATACCCGTCCAGCTTCCGTTTTTGTTCTGTGTTCCACTGTCGTAGTCCGCTTTGAGTAGGTTGTAGTCGATGCCCAAAGCTTCCATTAGTGTGACCAGTACATTTCCTTCTATACCAGTAGGTTTCTGAGACCCGTCTTTAGGAACTTGGAAAAAAGACGGCAATTCTCTGTAGACGACAGTTAAATTGTTCGACTTTTTCAACGTCATTTTAGACTTCAGTTTTGTATTTCAAGCCTTGATCTCTCCCATGGGCTTCTAGTTCTTTAATGCCTATAAAATTATGTTTAGTCTTTCAAGAGTCGATTAATCGATTTTAAAATAATTGCTTGTTTGCATAGTAGGGTATTTTTCTCTGTTTATTTCGTTCGTTTCTCTTGTTCTACTTTCAACCATTCGGAATTTTTCATTGCATCTGCATCATGTTACGTGATGGCTCTCTATAGTTAATTCTGCAAAAAGGCATTGTCTTTCTTAAGGTTTTAGTGCGTTTTGAAGCGATATAAAAAAGTTTCCCCAATCATGTTTTTCCACATTTGACTCAAATATAAAGTAGCACGACTCTTGTACTGAGGCATTTTCTGTAGAATCGATAATTTATGGAGAAGCTTTCAATCTATTCATTATTTTCACGCAAAAATTTGTGCGAGTTCTGTTGTTTAAAAAACATTAAGAAAATTGGCTGATATATTTATAAAACAAGATAAATATTTGCTAGACGATTATCATTTTTACTTTTCATAACAAAAAATATCTATACTAATATATTAATATCTATAAAAGCCAAATGTCAATGTCATACTGACTGATTATCATTTATCACGAAATCTTAAAAGCTACTCAACTTAGAAGCTTGAAATTTAACAGAAACGATGAGCTCAGTTAGTAGGGACGCACTAGTCCCCTGAAAGTAACGGAAAAAGGGCCCTCGGACAAATTGGAATACACGGTTTTCACTTAGGAATGACCCCAATAGCAACATACTAAAAATCGGACCATGGAAAATTTTTAATATTTTTAAATGTCCAAAAAAAAAATTTAAATCAAAAATTAAAACTACCCTCAGAACCTTACAAACACATCAAAAGAGATAAATCCAACGGTTGATATTTAGAAATGGCCTAACTAATAACATATTAAATTTGAAAAAAAAATACGAGTTAAGGAAGTTTTTTAATTTTCATTTTTTTGACGAAGAATTCATTTTTTTTTTTCAAATAAGTATCCTAAACTTTATTACTTCCGAACAAGTAAAAATAAGTAATATACTTTTGCATCTCTCTATTATAATTTTTTGATATAACAAGTCTATTAAGAACAAAAATTTATTTAAAAATTTCATTTTTTTAAAGAAATTAAATTTTATTTAAATTTGTAATACTCGTTTAAAGATCAATTTTTATAATGCCAAAAATGCAGTATTTTTGCGATAAAATTTGAAATAGATCAATGGACTCTAACCGTCTGACGTCACACGGAACCAACACGTGACCTACTGAGCTTGCAATTGGTTACCACAGATACTGCACTAGTAGGACGTCACACGGAACCAACACGTGACCTACTGAGCTTGCAACTAGTAGATATACTGCACTAGTAGATCTACTAGTGCAGTATCTGTGGTAACCAATGGACTCTAACCGCCTATCTGGTTCGAGACTTCACGGAACCAACACGTGACCTACAACTGAGCTTGCGATTGGTTACCACAGATACTACACTAGTAGATCTACTAGTGTAGTATCTGTGGTAACCAATCGCAAGCTCAGTAGGTCACGTGTTGGTTCCGTGTGACGTCAGACGGTTAGAGTCCATTGCAAGCTCAGTAAGGTCACGTGTTGGTTCCGTGTGACGTTAGAGTCCATTGGTTACCACAGGTACTACACTAGTAGATCTACTAGTGTATTACACTACACTAGTCCACTAGACTAGTCCAGTCTACTATGTACACTAGTAGATCTACTAGTCCATTGGTTACCACAGATACTACACTAGTAAATCTACTAGTGTAGTATCTGTGGTAACCAATCGACTCTAACCGTCTGACGTCACACGGAACCAACACGTGACCTACTGAGCTTGCCATTGGTTACCACAGATACTACACTAGTAGCGTTTGTAGTGAGATATGATGATAATGAGATATGATTTGATATTGAGAGTTTGTTTACCACCGACACGTGACTTTTTATAGTCTCGAACCAGATAGGCGGTTAGAGTCCATTGCAAGCTCAGTAGGTCACGTGTTGGTTCCGTGTGAAGTCTCGAACCAGATCGGCGGTTAGAGTCCATTGCAATGTAAAATATTTTTCAACTGTTTTTACTCAGAAATAGCCTTATTATTTTGTTAACTTGTTACATATTTTGAAAAATTCTGATAGAAGTGGTTTTCCGACCTGTTTAACTATTTCTACACAGCCTATTTTTTTCGATCAATGGGTCTTATAATGGGCACATTGTATGATAGCATAATGTAACACAACATTCCAGACCTGGCTAAATATTGATCACACAATTAAATGGCTTAAAATTAAATAAAATCAAATACAACCCTTTAAAATCATAAAGGTTAAGTGAATTATCATTTTAGGTTTGCCAAAAATATAAGAAATAATTACAGAGCATGAGATAAATACTTTCGAAAATGAAAACTCCAGAAAAATATAAAGTGTCAAATAGAAAATTCCGACAGTAATCCTAAAGAGTGACATAATACCATAGGACGTCAACTGGAAAACTTTACACGAGAGACCATCTTTATCATTTACCATCCTATAATTCGAAAAAATAAATGATGCACAATTCTTCGTTTAGTGGCTATAGTCTTCGATTATGCAGTAGAGTTTCGGGGAAGTTATTAAACATTATTTTTTTCCAAGTGACCTGAAAGGATAGATGATATAATATTTCATAATGGTGGCCCTTTTATAAAGCGTTTCCCTAACGATGTGTATAGTCATTCAGTATCTCGTGATAAAGGATAATCTGTTACTTGAAGTAGTATGGAATTGAAGGGTAGCCTGATATATGACCTTACTTAGACAGTGAGTAGTACGACCGAATTCGATGTTTTCTGAATTAGAAGCAATCTCATGGGTCAAAAGTTACAAGCACTTTAGATTATTTATGCTTTTAAAAACATAGCATAATTCTTAAACTACATATAGTACTAAGTGTGCGAAGCGTCTATGACTACGTAACCATCATGATCAGAAATAAAATTCAATGTGAAATAATGGAAAAATAAATTTATAAAGACCATCCTCTGTTTTCTTTGCATAAGAACAATGCTCGAAGTCATATTATAATATAGCCTTAGAAATCTTATCTATGTTGTATATAGGTATAGGTATACGGTCTTCGGGAGAAAAATTAAAATAGTAGTCCTGCAAATATTTTACTAGACAAAAACTTTTCAAAATGAGATTTAAATAATTTATCTCTAAAAAATTCCAACCAACAAACTCACTTTCTAAAAAAACAACCTTTTTTGGATGAAGTATGTAACTTTTGAATTTGATAATCATGCTCTTGGTAGATAAGTTAGAAAGTTGGGATTTTCTATACTTATGTAAAATCTAATAATTAAATCAGGGAAACCTATCACAAATCTCTATTTTTACAACGTATGTGTAAATAATCCCTTTTAAAAATTCACTTCTTTCTCTTAATATTCTTTCACCTCATTTTTATCAACACTTTTCATCACAGTACACCATTTCTTCTACTACCCTTTTCCAGCCTATTAGTTTCTCGCAGAAAAATTCCTTTCAAAACATGCAAACACAACTTAACCAACACGAACACAAATCTCGAAAGATGCCAACAGTATCACTTGCTCCATAAAAATCACCCTGCTTATTAATGCTAACAGCAAACAATAATTCAAGCAACTAAGGATGAAAGTGGTCTAAGTACAAAAATAAAAAAATTGAAATGAATAGATTTGGGTTTCTTTTTAGATCCTTATTATATATTGTCGCAGTTGTCTAAGTCAAATTTCAATTAGTGTCCTGTAATATAAACTCGCATACGTATTTTACATAAGAATAACACCGGTGTCGTAGCAGAGAAGCTTCAATTACTTTAACCAACGTTCGGTGGACATAGATCATTTTCATTCTAAACAGCTCATGTATCTCGACACAAACCTTTTCCAAAACAAATTTCCCGAATACCCAACATTCTCATAAATCACTCCATCCCCTCCATCAAATCAAAAATTAATCCCTCCGGAGCATATCACTCCCCTGGCTGGCTATCCCCATTTCAAGGCAGGACACCAGATGGCGACACTCGCATTACGTATCACGCGTCACATTACGGCACTCAAAAAACCAATCCCGCGGACTTAAATGCTCTCGTAATTCAATCCCCAGTCGCAGAGGAGGCAAATCAGAATTTAATCCCAAGAGGGAAGGCTATCACAGCCCGCCCACATAAAGCGACACGCGCAAACATTTTAAAGCGTCACATCGCATCAGATTTAACAAATATTTTAAAGCGTCACATCACACAAACATTTATTCGCCTTGTTTGTTGACGGCATCTGCTATTAGTTCCCACACGTGTAGAGAGAGACAACAAACAAACAAATTGAATGAACGCAAACATCCTTCAAAAATGGAGGCAAACTTCCTCCAAAAGGGAAAAAAGGAGGGGAAACTTCAAAAATAACCAGGATACTCTCCCCATGCATAATTTATCCTCTCCTCTCTCCCGGGTTCTCGTTTTCATTATTCATGAGGGGCAGATAAAAGAAGTGACGCGAATTTTCGGGGCTCCTGATTTTTGGACACACTGTCGCTGGACGTTAAGTGGACACGGTGGGAGAGGTAGATAAGGGGGTTTCCTTCCCACTGTAGCGTAATGGATGTGACGCGGAAGATAAATAGGATGAAATGGTCCGGGGTGCATTAGGGATCTCAGGGGAGGGCATCTGCATACTGGGCTTGGAGAGTCCTCTGGATGGAGAAAAATCCGTGTTTTCTCAAGGGGGAAGGGTAGGAAACTGCCTTAAATATTTATCCCCTTGCTTAGATAGAATTTAGAGTGGTTCTTAAAAAACGTCCTATATTGGGTGAGAAGCCAAGAGGTAGTACAAGTAGCAATGAGTGAAAAGTTTACTGTGGTTGGTGAATATTATTGTTCTGAAAAGTCAATCTAACAAACTTTTCTTGGAGGTTTCATGCAATTTATCTCTGTTTTTTAACTACCTATAGGAGCCAAGGGAAAAGGAAACGTCTTGTTAGGAACGCCTATGGTCAAAAGAACTTTCAAATACGCATACTGTACAGAGGTTATATCGAAATTGTCACTTGTACTCCACGTGGCGTCTAACCCACTCGCTTGACTTTTTTTTTCAAAAATACTCCCATTTTATACCATCAGACAACTTAACTTAAAACTACAGATAAAGCTGGAGAAATATTATATAGCAAATATGCACAATAGTATCACAGTAAAATCGAACTAAAAAATGTTTGCTATATACTAACTAATCTATAAGTTATTGGTGATAATTTCCTAAGGGAAAATATAAATAAAATAAGGCGCCATAAAATAAGGCGTGAAAGCAAATGAATTGATATCCTTTTTTGTTCTTAAGTAATGATGGTTTTCACATTGATTGGAAAATTCCAATCAATGTGAAATTTATGGAATTCCAATCAATAAAGAATTAATTAGTAATTGGTAATTTTAATTGGTATAGTCATTCTTGTAGTTTTCCAAATGCTGCAAAGCTTATAAAAACCATTTGAAAACAAAATATTTTTCCTTAAAAGGCGGGTTTTTTGTCTTACCAATATTTTTTGTCAAATATCTTCTAACAATACAAAATAAAAAGTATACCACAATGTTTCCTTTCAAGTTGTACTTTTGTTACAAGATTTCCAAGCATGGTGATATCAATATTTTCTCTAGTTAGATTTCTCATGAGAAAATATCAAGCTTAATACGTCTTTTGAAACTACCCCGACACATTCAATGCTGTAAAGACCAAAACAAAGCTAAAAGATCTTAAAAACACCCAAGAAACTTTGGTGAAAAATGTTACACTTTAGTAAAATTTGCAATTTGGTACAAACCTTCCTTTTCACTCAAACTAAATCCAGTTTCCCTTAAAGCTCTTCGCATCATATTTGAAATTCAAATGATCTGTGAGCAGCTTCAAAAACCATATACGTGACATACATGCATCCTCATTCGCTTTTACATGCGTCAAAAACCTGAGCCAATTTCTTTTGAGAATTCTTTCCCCAAAAACTTTTCAATATTAATTTCAAAAGCCGCTTTTTCAGAACCTAACCATGCAAACCCAAACATTCGCAGATAGCCGAAATCGATACAGTAATAAGCGTTTCCGTTACAGAGTTGAAAAGCATAAAGAAACGGGGGAACCGTTTGTAAGGCAAGGGAGTTTCCCTCCGAAAATAAAATCCGCTGCCACAAGCCCTTTGCATATAAAGCCGATACAAACCCAAAAGCACTTCAGCGGTCATCGGAATCTGAATCGATTTTCTTGGAACACAAATTCCGAAGAATTTCAATTTGCCGGTCGCCTGCCGACATAGAAAGGGACAGATACGAACCTTAAATTCGCCGACCGTTCAGAATGTTATTTCTGCCCCTTGTGTTTTGTTCTTTTGTTTACTTTTTGTTTTCTGAGCGCGATCTTTTTATTCCTCTCCTTCTTTTTTACTCAACTCCGCTCGGCGACTTTTCCCCATTTGACTTTCTCGCTTCATTTAACTTTTTCCCCTGCAGAGGGATTAAATCATCGATTTTTCCCTCGCTTTGATTCCAAATTCTTCCAGATCCCTCTCTCTCTCTCGACTCGAAGGGTTTTTTTTTTTATCTTTAATTGTTTTTTTTTTGTTTGTTACTCACACTGCCGGTTTGTGGTAAATGACGCATTCGAAAAGTATGTGCCGCGGAGAGTTAAGGAATTTCGCGAGTTTTTTTCCCCCTTGTTGGGGATTTTTCGCGAGAGATTGAGCCAGTTTAATGGATTCTCTTTAATAGTGCACGAACACATGTGAAATTTATAGCAAACGAAAAGCACAGTCCATGCCAACTTAAATAGTAATTTGTTACCCCCATGAATAAATGATTTACACTCAGAGTTGATGTTATGTTATCGGACTTCGTCAAAAAGATCTGGAAAACATTCAATCACTCCCCCCACCCTTTAAACGTTTTTTTTTTTTTTTTTAACTTTAGAATCTTTGCTTATTTTTTTTTTCCAATTACTTTCCGAGAATAGGAAATGTCATTGTATCATTGCTGTAATGTTTGTAAACAAAATTTGGGTATATTTTTAGAACTTCAGTAAAATTGCAGGTATTTAAATTAGGATTTTCCCAACTTTATACTATAGGTTAAAAAATGCTGAATTCTTAAAATATAAAAACAATTCTGTCCTGCGGACTTCAGAGATTTTTTTAGAAACTTTTAATGATCATTAATCGGTGATGTTTGTTGATTAAATTCCTTCCTTTTCTCTATCAATTCCATTTATTTCTTCTATCAATTCCATTTATTTCTTCTATCAATTCCATTTATTTCTTCTATCAATTCCATTTATTTCTTCTATCAATTCCATTTATTTCTTCTATCAATTCCATTTATTTCTTCTATCAATTCCATTTATTTGCAAACTTTTTTTTCACATTCTCTGCATATAATATCTTTTGAAATATCTTGGAGTTATGAACCTTGATTGATTCGAGTTCTTTAAGAAATATAGCTTTATTGCATTCATGATATAGGTAATTTTATCATTCCCGTCAAAAAAAATTATCAACCAAGAAATACGTTTGTAAAAGATTTACAGACACAAAAACTTAACTACATAATTTAAAAATTAAATTACATAAAAACTACAGAGTAAACCTGGTACGAAAGATCTGACTGAATTATTTAAATACCTATATGGTAAAAACACATTTTGAGAAAAAATATTTTAAACTTTAAAATGTTGTGTTAAAATATCCTATAAAGAAAATATTTTAATGCAGAATGTTTTAGCAACGCCATGGAGATATTTTCCTTGTTATAAAATTTTCCAGAAGTAAACAGGGAGGGCACTTACATATAACATTTAGCCAATACTTTGTGGGGCATTGAACTTAAAAAATATTATCGAATATAAAAAAAAAACGATAACAAAGTAGGTATTGAATAATGTCATTTGTTAAGTTTATAGAAATTTTAATTTGTTGATAAATTAACTGAAACCTGAATTTATTATTACAGACGGAAAAGTTATGTAAAATCTTCTGTTTTCAAAGAAAATAAACTTGATAGGTATTATGTAAACTCCATGTCTTTCATTTCATAAAATAAATGTGTAGAATATATTAAATCTGCTGTATCATTGCCCAAGAGTTTTCTATTGAAGCATATTGAATAATTTCATATTTAATTTTGCATTCTCCTTCTTTTGAAATTTAACACTTCTCGGAATCCTTTATTGTTATATTTAAATACGGTAAGTCCCTAAAATACTTCAATTCAATGTGAATTACCATAATAACAAATTCATGCTGAAACTTAAATAGTTAGTCTTTAAGTAGAAAGGCAATCAAAAAGTTTTTGTATTCATTCCTTTTGTTGAAATATTCATATCCTTTATTCACTAGTCTATTCACACTTCTGCAGTTTTCCGAAAAAAAAAACTTATGAAAAATGATATCCGAAAACGTTATAAAAACTCAAATTTCTTGATAAAAAGAAGCAAAACCTTTTTCGTATGTGTGTAAAAGATTTTACATGGATACTTTAAGAGAAAGAAAAGTTAAATTAAAAGATTCTTTAGATTACGGTCGGGTTTCACCGAAAATATTTATTCCTAGGAAATGATTTTTAGCACATTCCAAAGATAATTAACTTTCAGGGAACGAAGTAAAGAGAAACATGTAAGAGATAAAATTTCAATTATTGTTTCACATTTGAATGCTAACATTCTTAGAATACTTCTTTGATAAACAGAGCTTTGAATTATTTCTTGGATACAAAAGAATGAATGAATCTTGTATGTAAGACATTTTTTCTTCTGGTAGATTGTATTCAGAGAAATAGAAAAAATGGAGTCACAAATATGCTCTAGAAAACTATTCCATTTTATAAGGAGGGAGAATACAGTTGAATACAAAATACTTCAGTTACATATTAAGAAGTTAAATTCAGATAAAAAAAAATCTCACGTAAGGTTTTGAGGATTACCTATATTTAAATTTTAAAAAGATTCCTTTAGGAAATCGTTTATTTTTCAAATAAACATATTATACAAATATATCATGCAACAAGAATTAATGCTGACATATACATTTTTGGAAAGACAAATGTGTCTAGACTTATCGGATTCTCAATCTCATTTCTGTAATTCAATCTATACATAAAAGATATTTCATTTTTCAGAACAAATAAGGGGAAGATAATCTTTACATTAAAAATTATCCTTTATGTTACTCCTGTAAATTTGTAGTTATTTGAAATAAATATATTTTATTTTGTACAAAGAATACTAGGTAATTAATTATTAGTTTATACAAAAATATTTTTTATGAAGTAACAAACATACTTACTATACTTTCCTGAATTTATCCTTAGGGGAATTACCATTAAAATATAAATTTAAAAAAATACGTTTCCATGAATAGAAATATAATTCAAATAATTTGGTTCTTTACTTCTTATTTTGCACTAGTGAAAGTGGTATTTTCTAATGCAAAGTAAAAAGCAAATTACTAGCTTTCACTTCACCGCAAAATTCAACGAAAAAAACCCTTCAGATAATTAATTTTAATACCTCATTATACTCCATCTTCTCTCAACCCATCGCCTCTCAAACATCAGAAAGGGAGAAAAAAAGGGGAAAATTCAAACGGAATTCCCCAACAGATTACATTACACTATGTTAATTTCCCTAGAGACAGATCTTCCAGATAAAACTCAGTGTTTATCAGTATTAACTTAATTGTTAAACTCTCGCAAATACGGAGAATAGAAAACATCACCTCCAGGAAAAATTTTCAGCCGCTCTACTCCACTGGGGCATGAAATAGGAATCGATTGTATAATGCCTGTATCGTAATCGATAGAAGCTTATTAAAGCTTCGCTGCTGAATCCATCGCATTTTTTGTTCTCTCGCGACTGTTTGTAATTAGTTTCATAAACATCTTTAAAAGGCTTAAAAGTCTCTGAGGTACTCGATTTAGTTAGAAGTGAATTCGTTTTGTCAATAAATGATCGGACAATTAATCTTTCGTAGTAAAATGATAAATTCTTTGTTAAGGAGCTGGGATGTCTGATAAGTTCGGAATGGATTATTAGTTCTTCTAATAGTGTGTTTTTGGTTTGGTTTGTTGACGTTAAACAATTGGGGATTTGAGAGTATAATGCTTTCATTTGAATTAATTTATTGTGAGTTCTTTAGAATTGAAGATTAAGACTATTTAAGCATCTATCACACTTTGGATGAAAACAGTCCTGACGGTTAATGGGGAATTCTTTTTAAAAGCTATGAATGAGAATGCAGTAAAATAGTATTTATTATAAAGTGTAAAGTTTGAAATTGAGAATTTAAAAAAAGAAACCTTTTTCAGTATAGACTTAAAAGAGCTCTTAAGCTTTTTTTAACAATTCAAGCATTAGTTTCTATTTCCTTTTTAGTATCAGATAGTTGTAATTATGATTTAAAATACAAAATTATTCAATTCCCCTCCCTAGTAAAAGTTTTTTTTCTATATTTGATATAGGTATCAAGAGTAATTTTAGTTTTTTATATGCACTATAAAATTTCTGCATTTTTCTTGGATGGGGTAAATCAATAATAACACAATAAGGGAATTAGGAAGTGCAACTCATAAATTTTCCAATAGAGGATAGTAAAGTATTATTTGAAATAAGAAAAATAATATATCTATATATTATGTTTTACGGCAATGTGATAAATCCGGGAATTATTATTAATGCCCGCTTATTTCGGGCAAATTGATAAATACTGGGAGAAATGCCATTGAATTTATCGTATTGCCCGTAACATATACATCCAATATTGATATAAAAGTGTATTTGTTACAATTTGAATGAATATTTCAATTTAAAATAGCAATGAGTATTTTGACTTGTTTGTTTAATACACAGTATTGAAATGGAAATTCAACTGTTTTGGCTTCTCGTACGATTTTTTTAAACATTAGATTAGAAGAAGCAAGCGTTTTTAGATATCAATAAATCAAACAAGTCACGACGTCATCGATTATGAAGTTATCCCTATTTTCGAGCCACTGGATAAAAAGATGGAGAAAACCCCCTAAAGGCTTTCCATTGGAATATATTTCACATGAACTCACAAGGAATCAAATATCTTTCGTTCATCATATATCTTCCCTTTTAGGATGTTTCAGACACTCACATATTAGATATAACTTCCATATCACCACTCGTCAAAACACTGAAACCCCTCTGATAAATAAAAAACACCCATCATAAAAGTATCAGTCCCAGCGCCATATAATATATGACACATCCTAAAGATAGATCCTGCCCTCACCTATTCAAATGCAGACGAAAAAAAAATTTTTCAATATTGATTTTTCCATCTTCCCCATGTTTACCGAAGCAGCTACACTATATCACAACGCTATTTGAATATCGGGTACTTATTCAGATACGGACACAATGAAGGAACTGGGAAAGGGTGGTTTAAAGATTCCCACCGTATGTGCCCGATAGAGATTTAGCACCTTCTCAGGTTTAAGACCTGCGGTATCAGGAGGAGCACTTCGGTAAGATTTGAAGCTTCAAATCCTGAATTTATGAGAAATACTCTTGGTGTCGTATTTTCATTCTTCGGGGCATAAATTTCGGTGTGCTGGTCGTGCGAGCTGATGGTGAAGTGAAAAGGTATGTGAAGAGTTTTCAGGTTTATTGGCATGTTAAAATTGGAGTTTATAAACGTGGGTTAACCTGGGGTTAAGGGCTGACAATTTGTTCCGTTTCCTTGAATATATATTTCAGATTTATTGCTTTCATTATTCATGGTTTATTGGTATAGGTCAATATTTCGCATAACTTATTTCCATCGGATATTACTGTGTTATTTATGAATGCAATAATTTCACTATGTGCTATGTGATAAATGAGGAATGTAAACAGCATTTAACTTAACCGTTTATTTTTTATATCTAAAACCTTATTTTTTATAATATCTGGTTCTAATACAGTCTTACACGTTTCAAATACTCTATAATTATTTGAACCAAACAAAAAAAAGGCAAAATAACTTAATTTAAAATCAATCTTTAATTAGCTTATATTTGTCCTACCTCCATAAAAGTTTGCCCATTTTTCAACTAAGGTTGAAGTGCTTTTTGTTATCCTGTTTAAAATAAATGATGTTGCTTTCACATCTGGAAATCTGATAATTATCAAAGAAACGATAAAAACATTTAATGTAATGAATAGTACATATATCGTTGCAAAAATAGTTGTTTACCTAGGAATTTGTATACATAAAGCAAGAAAAGAACCTGGTTTGGTTAAAGATTGTATGAAATTGTGTGGTTTGGTTTGAAGCATGATAAGGAATTAAAATTTTAGTTTTTCTGGTTTAGTTTAAAAAAGGTAAATAGATTAGAGAGGTAAGTTGATTAAATTTAGCAAAAAAAATTGGCTCAAATTTTATTGATAATAACAAGTAGAACATAACACAACCTCTGTAAGAGTTTGATCATAACTAAGAGCAATTAAAATTTAAAGAAAACGTTGACAACGAAAATGAGAAGTTAACTAGTGACACAAAAAGATCAAAACCTCACAACAAAGGTAGTTAATAAATATCCCTTCTCATTAAAAATACACAATTCCTTTTATAAAGACAAATAAAAGGGAGTATACCCAGCGTAAGCTATTACTAAATAAGGTAAACAATTACTCCTCAATAGGATACCTGAATCTTCCCTTACACTAAGATTAATAGCCCTCCCCATTACTTAATGATACCGAACCAAACCTATTTGAATCCAAGTATCCACCGCGGAACTCTAATGAACACCGGAGTTAAATTTGTATGCGGTCTTGTATCATGATCCTGAGCAACCCACATCCCCCCAATGGTTTCCATGCAGCAATTAGCCTTGTAGAACATTATGAATGCATCATTATCCGAAGTTTCGGGTCGCAGAAGTTTGCCCGTCTTACCCCGTCTAATGTGCGGCTTAAATACCCGAGGTGAGGTTTTTTTTGTTGGGGTATAGCGAGAGAATGTTATGGACTTGAATGAATATTTTAAGTCTCTTGTGTCGGGTTTTTTGATGTTTATTAAAGTCATTTTCTGGTGGTTGGGACGTGTTTGGTGAGGGTTGATGTTGATAGTTAATTTTTATGGGTGGGTTATGTTCGTGAAGGGAGGTTTGGTGGGTGGTTAATTGTTAAAAAGGGTGCTGGAAGAGGCGTTGATTTTAAAAGGGTTATGCAGGTGGTAAGAGTTGTTTATTTATTTAATGAATATGGTCTTTGTGCTTGGAAAATGTTTTGAAATGTCATTACGTGTTTATGGAAAGTTAAAATATTTACCTATTGATGATATGCCCATGGACGAGCCGTACTTCCTTTGGGATTAAAAGTAATTTCTTTTGTTTGAAGTGCATTTTATATCTGCTGTATGTAACTTTCCTTTTGTTAATACAGGATGTACCAAAAAAGACTGACACATTTTAAAAAATCAATAACTAATAACTCGAAAACAAAAAATATTTAAAAAAAAAGAGAGAAGTGAAAAAGAGGAAACGGTTTATTACATCCTAAGCCTGAGAGTCTCAGGAGTAGGATGCAAAAAACCGCGTATTTTTATCTTTTTATTGTTTTCAAATATTTCCTGGGAGCGTATGGTCTGGTGGGTCTGGTTTAATTTTAATTTAAAGCTGATCGGGGGATCAGACCGAACAGAACATAGTTTTCGAATTATTAGTTATTGATTTTTTAAAATGAGTTAGTCTTTTATGAGAGACCCTATAAATTTTTTAGTATTTTTTGGAAAGTAATATTAATCGTGCGCCTTTCAATTAAAAATAGTTAATCCGGGATATAGTGAACTCTCCACTGCTACCATATCACAGATCCCAAATGGAGCATTGGGACCAATATACCAATGCTTTAACAATATCGGTTTTAGTTAGCCTCCTTAATGAGCATTGAACAATTAATTTGGTCTCGTGATAGTTTACTTTGATTGGGTTCAAATGAAGTAGGAAGAATAAAACAGCATGGATTTGAGTACAGTCGTTTAAGAACTTGCAATGCACATCTACCATTTAGAACAGATGCAGTGCAATGTGGTCGCTTTTTTTTCTCCTTATATTGCATTTCTGTAGAAAGGATGAGAAAGGGATTGATTCCTTAAACAAAGAAAATGGCAGGATGAAACTGCCAAAACAGGATTGGCGAGTGTGCGTTGCTGGTCAGTAAACGATGACATTTATGTACGTGGTTTCTAAACCTAAATAAATTTCAATTAGCACGTTTCAGTATCCTCTACTTTAAAAACTTTCATTCTGGGAAATCAGGGAAAATATCCACCAAGTCTCTCTAACTGAACGGAAACAAAACCAAACATCAAAAAGCCATCATCAACCCCACATTACTCCAAATATCAAAAACCACACACGTAAAAATAACCACCCCACTCTTTCCAACTTACATTGAAAATTCCTCTCAGTCGTCGATTTCCCTACCAGCTATCCATCAACCTGAAAGGTAACACTTTGTCCCCTTGTTACTTCCTAGTGACCAGTCACTCCTTTTCCCTATCAGTCCCCGTCACGAAGTGACATCGCAATGACTACGGATTGCTTCAATCTGATGTTGGCAGCAAGCCCGGGTGTTGATCTCTTAAATCACTGCTCCAATGATCTTCGCAGGCAATGACTGTAATCTCGGTTATTGGCTGCAGACCACATTAGTCGTGCATGGCGATTGGTGGAGGGCAGTAAGGAAGGTTATTGGAGATGGTTGGGGAAGGGAGATAATTTTTTCCCTTTAATGTTAAGCGATTTCGTTTTATCGTTTATGTAATTATCTGTGCAATTTTTTGAAGGGAATATTTTGCGATCGATCGTAAATGTAAAATTTGAGCATGAGCGTAGAAAATAAAATAAATTAATTGTATCAAGTAATACACCTAATAATAGTTCACCAAAATAATTATGGTACAATACCTAAGTAATTTTAGCACTTTCCTATTAGCCCGTTGACCGTTCAGCGGCACAGTTAATAGGCTTTTGTGATGTTTTTGTATTCAGCGGCACGGTCGACGGGCTAATATGTAAGTAAGATTTTTTTCACTATGACCTATTTACTATTTATTGTTTTACATCAAATAAAGATCAAATTCCATTATCTATCCATATCATCAGAACATTTTTAACGCGAAATATTCCAATATTGACAAATTTTATTGATATCCATTGTATATTTTAATCGGTTGGTTTGTAAGTTTTTGTGATATTTCTGATCTTTGATGCCCAAAATAGTTTGGCGATATTTAATGCGACGGGTAAAGGATTGAACTCAATTAAATGAACAGTCACTCAAAGAAAAACGTCAATTTTCATGATTTAACTTATTTTTAAAAACTATAACTGACCATTTTCTCTATGTAGCCCTCTTCATACGTAACGTAGCGCAACATGTTTCTTTTTATGGGTGATCCCCAATTTGTATTTCATATTCTTTAAAAGAACTCACCAAAAAACTGAAAAAAAATATCACAAAATTCCGTATGAATGTTCCGTATGAATTATGGTTCAAAATAAAACATATTTAGGAATTGACATTTTTACATTTCATTTTTATAACATAAATCTGAAAATGTTTTTCAAGGAACATATGTGTAGGAGGAGAAACTTGAAATATTACAGGATTTTAAGCAGTTTTCACAACAAAACAAATTCTTCTACCGCTAGATTCTTTAAATGACTATTTTAAACAGTTAGTACGAGACTACTTTCAATCACATAAATGTTTAGCGGGGAAAATATTTTGTTATTATTGTGGTTTAAAAGTTATTTATATGCTACTCACACAAAATTTTAGATTACAAAAGGAATTTTTTAACATTATCTAACCTTTAAAATAAAAACTCGTACATGTTTTTCAACATTAGGAAAATAAATTGCAGACGTTATTTTAGATTACTCTTTCCAATCTTTCAATTGGCCAATCTGCGTCTAATCTAAAGCAAAAATAAACCATAATATAGAGACTTACAATGTATTTTTGAACCATTTGGAAATTTAAAAAAAAAGTAGTTTTAATCTGTTTAATGGATTTATGAAAAATTTTTATAACAAACTTTCATGCATACCTTTTTTTAAAAAATGTATGAAACCTAAAAAGTTTTTTGAAATGTATTTCATGATTAAAAATCCTTTGTAATACATTGCATAAAGCACGACAAATTATTATTTCTTCAACATACTTTTTAATCCTTTCAGTTTAAAAGGAAATATTAATGGCCCATCACGTAAGTACAAATAAGATATAAATAAATGCAATTGAATTAAAAAAAACTTAAGTTAGTTCTAAAAAAGTACAGCATCAAATACACATAAAAACTTTTTTATAACCTTTATATTTATTATCTTTATACTTTTTGATAGCTTTTTTTTTCAATCCAATTCGGGGTATTAAGCTAATTTTAAAATTAAAAACTCAAACACTGTACTTCTACACTGCATATTTACTATATATAGGCACATAGAGTAATTAGAAAGATATAATTTAAACTCTTAAAACTTGCTTAAGTTATGGAAAACTAAATTTTTATTAATTTGTGGAATTCATTTCAATGGACTAATAAGAATTTCTGTATTTATAATGTAGAATTATCAATAGGTATATTTTATTACGATATCATAAGGCAAAATAGGCCCACATACAAAATATAGTGTATTGTATGTGGGAAGTAGAAGAATTGTAGCAGAATATTGGTTTTACATTTTGTTAGAGCTACCTACTATTCTGAAATGAAATTAGAGCTATTAATGGAGGGGAGATGTCTAAATTTATTATACTGTAAATAAGTGGAATTTGTTACTTTTGTTAACGAAGTTTTGTTAGTTTTGAAAACTAATATTGTTTTGAAAACTAATATTGTTTTGAAAACTAATAGTTTTCTCAATAATAAAATAGATTTTTTACTTCAACTTATAATGTAGTAACTGTATACGTTACACACATGTTTTGAAAACATTTTACACTAAACTCTTCTTTCTTATATTATTTATTACACTTTCTTTAAAGTTTAATCCTTTCAAAATTATCTGCCGCAAGAGAGAAAAAAAGTTTTTCCTTACTGTAAAATTTTGTAAAAGTTTTAAGGTAATACACTTTTACTGTATTTTTTTTTGTCCAGCGTTAGTCAGTGTTTTGTAAGTCGTTCGTAGAACTAAATACAGCGTTATAATATATTTCTTAATTATAAAAGTTCTGAATCACTGTAGAATTATATCTATGCATAAATTTTATTTGTGCGTACATTAATAACAAAGTTTTACTGCATTTTAAAACTTTCTCATAACATGCCCTTACCTTGGGATCTAACTTCACAAACGAGCACGGCAACCAAAACGACCGCCAAACGCGAAATCCACGTGTTCCAGAACATGATCAATCACATCACAGTCCCAAAAGTTCCAGAACAATCCAATATAACAACTGGATTAAACTCAAAAGTATCTCCTTCGCTCAAACTTCTCCAGAAAAAAAAAATCTATTGCCACACTCGATACGAGAAACTTTGAACCGAAACTCTCTGATTGGCCGGTGAATGCTCCCGAAAAAGAGGTCCTCCAGCAAACGGGATCAGGATCGGGAATGGGAAAACGTGGGGAACTGTCTCGGAGTTAAGGGGATCGGTGGCCAGGGGGCGCTGCGGTGCGAAACAGAAGCGGGAGATCAACAGTTGATTGATAGAGGGTGAGCAGCTTGTTGAGTTATAGAGTGATCTCATTATGGGAGGGAATGAAAAGGAAAGTGGGTGTTGATTACTCTATTGTTTGGATTGTGGGTTTGTCTGCATTGGTTTTTTAGGGATTATTGATGATTGAGTTTAGATGTGCTCATTAAAAACTGCTTAAATAAAGTCGATAAATAAATAAAAAGAATGACAATTCATCGTATTGAAAAATTTCCTTCCATTTTTGTCTTTTTGAATAGTTAGATGTTATATTGTACATGAGTTTTATAGTTTATGCATTAGTACAGTATATAATTTTTGTAACTTTTAGATGTTCTCACTCTAAAATGTGCACCAAGTTAAATCAGATAAAAGAATTAGTATTTTCACAATTGTTAAACAACGTGAGTTAAGTATAAAAACTTTTTCATAAAAATATAATTTTATGAAGTATTCATTAGAATTAGTTAATTTAGTTTAGAGTATAAGAATAATTCATTTATTTCTCCTGTAAAATATAATTGTTTCCTGTTTAATATAAAAACTATAAACGCTATAAAAACCAATCAATTTCATGCACTTTTTTTCAATAGTATACCAGTTGGAGTTGGAGTGCTCTTTTAGAAGGTTTTTCTCACATAAGTTTATTAATTTTTACCCACTAACCATATATGTTTAAATAAAGGAGAATGTTATGATTTACATTCTCATCGTCAATTACTTTGATAATAATTTATATTAACTATCTTCATCATGATTATCAGTTTCCATTTTTAAGTTAATTATTTTAATAATTTTAAGACAAATATTTTACTTCAACAAAATTTAAATTCTTATTTCAAAACTATATGAAATATCTTTTAAATCCGAATTTCTTCCCGGAATGATGGCAATGATTTCAATCACCGGTCTTCCTGTTGATGAAAAAAAAACTAAGAATGTGCACTAACTGTTTTATAAAACACGTTATCACTCACTTGCTTCGGTCCTTCAAGATCACAAACAATAACCCATAGCAAGACCCCGCACCCCTTTAAACAACCCAACGACTAAACTTAAACCCGAAAATTCGAACCCCCAAAAGAGATCCTCCCAGTTACCTGTCACTAAATTCATCCATCGACACCCCACACTCTCAACAATTCAATTCCATCTTTCAACCGCCCAATCAAGCGCCCGCTTAATAAACACTGAACGAACTCGGCCGTGCCATTAAGCGGGCGTCCGATTTACTCGCGGCTTAATTGTTCCTCGCTCCCCGCTTAATGGCGAGTAATTAGAGGGGCATTACACGGGGCTCTATTAACTTAGCGGGAGCTTAAGAGAGCTCGGAATTTTGAAGGAAATCGAGTGTGGACGGGGTGTTTAATAAGGGGTTACGTGGCGGGAGTTTGAGGAGGGATTCTTTTGAGAGTTTCGGGGGGTTAAGGATGGGGATTTGTTTGAGGTGGGGTGGTTGTTGGTTCTTGACCGGTGTTCTGTGGGGAAGGGTGTGCTGTAATCTGTTTTGAATATTAGTGGGGTGTATATGGGAGGTGGTGGGTTGGTTAATGTTGAGCGAAATGTGTTTTTAAGTAGTATTCAGTGAGTTTTATTTGGTGTTGGTTGAGTGTTATCGATATGGGGTAAGTTGAATATGGATCTGCTCGGCAAAAGTGTTTAACTTCAACTTTGATGTCTCAAAAACATTAATACCTCGAAAAGATATAGTTCTCCCTTGGAATTAAACAATCTTTAATGCGAATAAATACAAATAATTTCGACCAGCTACAGGCTTGAAGCGCAGTAAGGTTGTTCCATTTAGCCTGAACTACCGGATTCTAAGTATCTGTCAATTTTCTTGTTTACTCCATTGGATATTTTCCCTCGTTATCTCGAAAACTCGCTGCCTCGAAATTTTTTCGGGTCCCTTCTATTTGGAGATATAGGTTATACTGTATTAGAATTTCAGTTCATTGGAATGGCTTTAGAATTTCAGTTCATAGAAAGGTTACATTTACACTTTGCGTGTTTTACAAATTATAAATGCAGTAATATCAGTGGGAAAAATCATGAAGAAATCGAATAAAAAACATTCAATCCTCAACATTTGTCACATAATATATCAGTTTTTTTATTGTTTTCATTGGGTTGTTCATGTTTTTCAAAATGTTATTCTAAATCAAAATAAAATGTATAAGTTGAATCCTGCTTGGAGATGTAATCAGGCCGGACTTCCAAATGGAGATTCAATGCAGGATTTATTTCCCTGTAGGATTCAAGTGTCCTAAAAATCTCGTAAGGCTATAGGGTCTTAGAATATCAACAATGACAATCATCTTGTGGTTCAATGAAATTTCCCTAATAACATGAATACTCATAGTTTGTATGAGTGTATTTCGTTTGTCTTGAACACAAATAAATAAATATGCTCGGTATTTAATCCTTATGTTTCAAAGACATTTTGTGAATGACACAAATACGTATAGTTGTATTTATGTTTTGTTTTATACGGTTTTGATCGACAGTAAATGTTATGCAAATCTCTTACCATATCTTAGCATTGTAAGTGTTCCCCCACTCATAAAACCATCTAATCCCAAGTTCATTCACCTCATTACAAAATGTAACATTTTCTTGAAAGAAATACACGTTTCATCTCGCTCATCACTGTAACATTTCCTAAGCATAAAAGTCCCAACAGCCCCTCTTAAAAACCACTCGCATGGAAAGCATCACCCTTGAGATACAATATAGGTCCTGACACAGCCGAGTGGGCCTTCCTTTACCAAGCTAAAGAGGTGAAGGGGGAAAACAGGCTATTAACATGCTGAAAACGTAGAGATGCGGGAGCTTAAATTAGAGATAGTGTTTAGAGAATGGGTGGGACTCCTCAGAGGGGGAGGTATTTTAGGGGTGTGGGGATGGAATGGAAATTGTTTTATGCAGAGCATGTGTGGAACTTTGCATCACGCTCGCAGTGTGTTCTAAGCATGCAATGGAATCATATATGATTGAATGGAGTGATGAAGGGATGATTTAATTTTACGTTAAGAGGGGGAAATGCATGTGAGGGGGGAATATTTGGGAGCGTGTAATAATTCTATTAAAAATTGTACTGTCAAGTGTCCGTGCTCTAGAAACTGTCATTGAAATATCTCTAGATGGTTTGTATGAGTGAATATTTGATAAATCTTCTCCCGTAATTTTATTAACAAATATTTTCTCCACATGAAAAAAAATTTCCCATTTTAAAAAGAGATAATGGATGTTGATAGTGGCATTTTATGCCGTTAACAAAATTCAAATGAATTAAAACGGCTAAAAAAATCAAATTAGTTTTGATGATTAATTGCAAGAAAAAACCATTGAAATAAAATTATTGAATTTTTCACGATTTTATAGGTTTGTGCGCCAATTTTATAACTATATGCACCGATCTCCCATCGCCGCAACTCTGCCTTTAAAGGCGGCTTCTTCTCGTTTTTGTTGGTTGTATAGCGGAAAAAATGACATTTATTCATAGATGGATGTTCTTGTCTTTCCCGCAATGCAAGCTGTATATGAGGAGATACTGACTTTACAGACCGTAGCCGTCGGTAAAGTCGGCTTCTCGTATTTGTTGTACTGTGGAAAACGGATTAAACTTTCTAACTAAAAACTTGCTTATAAGATTATTTCTCATCGATGGCTCATATTATGAAAGAAAAGATAAAAAAAATGAAAACCTTGATTTATGCCTAAAGTCCTAATTTATTGTTATGGCTTTATTGTATGAAAAGTTGAAAAGACAGTTTTGAGTGTATTTCACATTTTTATTTTCATTATGCAAAGAAAGCTTTCAAAAATGAATCCCTCTAAGATTTTCAACATTTTTAAAGAATGTTTTAAAAGTTCTCTTTTTCTCTCTTTACAAAGTAGTTTTTCACAAATGGTATTTTTTGAATTTTACTTTTAATGGAAGTTTTACTTTTTCCCAGTTACAGTTACATTGTATACATTTTGAGGCTTAGTCTTTAAATGAAATTTTACTATGCACCGGGTATGATCAATTAAGCATTTTCTAATTTTATTTTTAAGAAAGAATAATTTGATTACTTCAATTTCTCACCAAAATATTTTTTTTTCATAAAAATGGGCCCCAAAAAATAAACCTAGATCGATCCCTGATAATGTATGTGAGTCGTTTAATTTATATTTAAATTTTAAATATAATTAAAAACTCGAACAATTGGAATGAAACAAAATTAAGACACATAAAAATTGACATTCCGTTTTGTTCATGCAGAAAGCTTGCAGACAATGTATTGTAACCTAGTTAAGTACTAAAATACTACATAATTTAAAAAAAGAAAGAAACATATTCAGAACATTAACATTTAAAATTTTTAATAAATTACTCTTAATTAAAAATATTTCGATAGTTTTCTCTTAATGTTTGTTTTTAAACTAAGTTTGATTTTTAGATTTTTTTTATTGATTTATTTAAAATAATTGTTTCGATATTCAAATCCATTTCTAGTAAATTAAATTGAATGATGTTAATGTTAGCAGAAAACACGAAATATGGTAGAAGAACAATACATGTTTAATTACAACAAACTATAGTTTATAGCTATTACCGTTAGATCGCAGCACCATTTGTCCCTCTTAATATTAAAACTGGCCTGCTGTTTTATTTTCGCATTAATTCAATAGAGAGCAGCACTGTAATTTGGTAGCTTTTTTCCTTCGATTCCCTTCCAAGCATTTTTTTTGTAGCCATTTTAATTCTATTGCTCTTAAATTGTAAGATAGTAAATAAAAAACACAGTTAAAATTAAACACAGGTGAAGATTATCCATTAGAAAAATCTTTGGTTCATTTGGAGGTACTACTTGATGTTTCAATCAAGCTTTATTATTTGTTCATAATTTTAATTTATTTTTATTTATTTAATTTAATTTATTTTATTTAACTTTAAAAAAAAAACAATTATTCTGGGTTGTTATTTCATTTTCTAAATAGTTGCATGAAATTACTTTTATTCTATAAAACAAATTTTAAGAAGAAACCCCGTTATCATTTGGAAATCAATGTGTTGAAATTTCTACTTGTTCTATCAGAATTGGAGAAATAATGAAAAAAGTTTTCACACTTTTTTTAAACGGTAAATTAAGAGCGAAACATTTAAATTTGTTTATAAATAATATTTTTTTATTATTATTTTACATGTTTAAGTATCCTATTAAACTAATTCCATGATTTTTTTTCTCCATGACACTCTTTCTCTTTAAAGAGAAATATTTTAAAAGGATACTGTTGAATTTAACTTACCGTAACTTCAGATTTTTGATACGCCAATCATCCAAACTGCTTTCAGATTTTTACAGTTACGACAGTTACAGTCACATTCACAACCATTAGCGCATCGGTGTTAAATCCTTGGTTAAAGAAGGATTCCACCTATTAGAAAAAGCTAACTTTTCTTTCTTTAGCTGCTGGTTAAATGCGACGCTGATGAATATGACTGATTATACTTAATGAGGCTCCCTTTAACTGTATTGTGAAAAATGCATTTTTTATTTATTAATTCTGATACTTGAAGCCATTTTGTATGAGGGGATAATTTATTCATAAAAAACATCGACTAAAATAATCAAAAACTCTAACTTCATTTTTACTTACTTCCAAAATTACACAACCCACCTTGAATTCCAACAAGAACCACAACACTCCAATACCAAAATATTTCTTCCGAAACACAGACCAAACAAACATCCAAAATATTATGCAATCGTTTTTCAATAAATACATTCTCCAACACAAAATTCTCAACCTTCACCGCAACCCTCAAGGAAAACAGAAAAATCTCCATCATTCAAATTACACCAAGCGAAACAGCAAGAACTCTTCAATTCTCCACCCCATCATGTTACTTGTCGTATTCGAAATTGCGTAAGAAATTCTAAGAGGCCGGCATGGTGTCTCCATAATAACAACCACGTGTTGGAATCGTCCTCAAGTCGGCACGTTCCAGTAGCCACGTTCATGAAAATAATAAAAGCTACTACTGCTACGCCAGGGAGCTTGATGCTTCCTTCCAGCACGTTTTATGACCTAGAAGAAATGCTGAATATGCATAAGGAACCAGCTTCTTGATTTTCTTCGTTATAGGGAAGTATTTGCGGAAAATGGGAGGAGAGAAGTTTCCATAAAGTAGCTTTTCCTAGTGAAACCTTCAAACATTTTCACTAGAGCAGACGGGATAAGCCTACTCGAAAAGCAAGATTAAAATATATAAAACAAAAAAAAATTAGGAAACCCCATATAATTGAATGTATAAAAAAGAGTGGAATTTATAGACTTTAATATTTTTTTTTGTTCCTGGGATCTGAGATATTTGAATGTGGTTTGTGCTGTAAACATATGGTTTTCAATTGTTTTTTCAAACAAAATTATGCGCAATAGTGATAACTATCAATTGAACTAAAATCACTTTCAATTTTATCACTTTTTTACATTCCATATGATTGCGTACCGTAAAATGAAGTAAAACTATAGAAAATAATCAAATTTAAAAGAAAAATAATTTTATTCACTTTTATACTTGCTGCTTTTTACGTGTCATTGTATTATTTTTGATTTAACATATAAATATTAAGCAGCCTAATGTTCATTTAATCTCCCTAAATCAGTAGTTCCCAACCGGTGGTCCGTGAGAGTCTTGGAAGTGGTCCGTTGTGGAGAGACCAGAAAGCGTGCAAAAAATTTGCAATAAATAATAGAAATTTGGATGAATTGAACAAGAAAAGATTGAATTATACTTTTGTCTATGAAATTTGTGGGGATAAAAGTCACACTACATTAATAACAATTTTTTCTTCTACTTTAAATATTTAAAGTGAATTTAGGAGTTCGGAAAAAAAGTTATACCGATTTTGCAGTTTCCGAAGATTTACTCATCTTGCAACAAAAATTGCTAATTTTCGTGAGATGTATTTAATTTTTTCTTAAAATATAGTTTCATAGCATTATATAAAATTCCATGCTTAATTGGGGATAATATACTTTCATCTAGAAATTTTGTAAAAATAAGGATTTTAAGCTATAAAGGGTGGTCCGTGAAGATTCGAATTTCAGATTAAAAGGTTCTCTGAGTTGGGAACCACTGTCCTAAATGAAAGCGAAGTAACATTCCTTTTTTTAATTATTTTACTACTTGAAAACCCTGTATTTTATACTGCGTGGACCTACAGCCTTGAAAGCAAGTCGAGGCAGGTGCGAAGTATTAAGAAATTCTAGTTCGAAATATTAAGAGCAGGTGAATGAAAATATTTTCAAGGTGATCTGATGTTTATCTTTTCTTTATGGAACCAAAGGATCACGCTATATCAAGGATCCAAAACCATACTAATGAAAGAGCCAGATATAAAATCCTGGAAATAACGAGTGATCCAGATAACTGAATTTATAAAACTAAGAACTTATTGACTATTCAGTTTCAGTTATTGTCCCTCTCTATTCTAAAAACAGTTTTTGGTGAATGGTTTCCAGGGAAAAACTTTTTAATTAATGGTCCGAATGATACATTTTTGGTATTAAAACGTCCGGATTCTTTTGAGGATTCCGAGTGAAAGCTTTTCGATTTTTTAAAGAAATTCCCAATTTTAATATGATTCCATTCTTTTTAGATTACAAATAAGGTTGAAGTTAGAAGCAATCAACTTTCATGAAGCTCATTATGCGTCCAATCAAAACTTCACATTCATATTAGATTATTTGAATTAAAGTCAGTGAAAGATTGGCCTTGGGCCTGATATAAGCTTATCTGTAGTTAACAAAAATATCTGCTATGTAATTTTCAAAATTTTTCTTAAAATAAATTATCTCTTTCCCTAAAATATATAAAAAACAGTCCCACCGAGTTAAACTGTAGGATACACGAGGGAAAAATATATAAATCAGTGACTGAAAAACTCATTTAAAAATATTGCACTAAAAATTGAATTTGATTTGTGTTTATATTTATTATAGAGGAAAAATATGGCCTTATTGTCAAGAGAGCAAAGTTTTAATATGGGAAACTTTTTGAGACATTTAGCTTACAATACGTTTTACGCTATAAAAAATATCTGAAGGTTATTCTTGTTTCTATGATGTTTGATTTACAACACCAGTGAAGGACTTTACTTAAAAAAACCTTGAATGTGTCAGAAAATGATACACACATAGCTTTGAAACAAAACTTTTTTGATGTTTTAGTATGTCATTTTAAGGTAGTTACCTATTTAAAAATTATGTAGGTATTTGAAAACACCTGAAAAGAAAAGAAAAATATACCATCGGGTTCCTTTTGAATTTTTTTAGTTTCAGTGTAAGAAAATGGAAGGCTAGATAATAAAACTACTATTTCTCATTTCTCATAGTTCGAAGTGTATGGGGAACAAATTTTGGGATTTGAGAATTTTCTTTTTACTTTTCTTTTTTGAATTGTATACACCTTTTCTTAAAAAAAATAAAAGTTATTATAAAGACTTTTATTCTTAACTCAAGAAAATGATTTCTGACTTTCTATTGTTTGAATACTATGGAATTCTCACCAATTTTATATGGTAATAATATGTTTCTATTTAAATTCTGACCTGTAAGATTTCAATGAATTCATATTTTTCTTTAAGAAATAAATAAAAAGTCTTTGTTTAAAAAATTCACCTTCTCTCACCTCTAAATCAAGGATTTCCAAACTTTTTTAACCAAGAGCTGGATTAAATTATGAACATGAACAATGCCTATCAGGTTGATTACAAGAACCTTTCTCAGACACAGTTACAAATAAAAATGCCTGGGAGAAAATCAAGACTTTTGCAACTTGTTTATGGTTTACCTTAATAAAATGTCATGGAAAGAAACGTAAATTCGATACTGACAATTAAAAATACACTTTTCAATCAATATGTATGCAAAATAATGTAAAAAAAGGTATGTTTTTAATTCCCGAAAGGGACCGAATTCCCTGTCAGAAGGTCACATTAAGGGTCCCCCTGCTCTAAATCAGAAAACTATCTAAAAGAAACGTACTATGAGTTTTCGGAAGACTATTTCTTTTCCTTCAGCTGTTTCTCCACACCTCCAGCTGTTGCAAAAAGTCACCCCCATCCGCAAACAAACTTAACACAAACGAAAGAAATCTTTCATAAAGCCCTCACAATCTCAACAATCATCACGGGGGCATCTTCATCGCTTCATCACCCTATGGGGGGACCTCCCTCCACCAAACCCCCTCTCATCATCCACCCACCCACACATCCTAGAGGCCTCCTAAGTATAGAGTCTCCCCCTCAAACTATACGCAAGGAGGGGACGGGGTAAAATCGTGAATTCCGGCGAGTTCCCACGAAAACCATAGCTCCGCGTAAATTGCTTCATTTTGTTTGGTCTACCGTTGAATCGTGCTTGTTTTCACTCATAGGGTGGGTTTACATGGTTCCGTAAAGGCAACGCGATCGTAGCAGCAGGGACGCCCATAAGAGGGGGGGACAAACACGACGAATATTGGGGCCCCGGAGCATCGTTGGACTCAAAGGTTCGTTGGTGTTTCTATCTCATTTTTAGGTTTATTTTCAAATTTGACTGGGAAAAAAATAGATTTAGTCTATAACATGTCCAGTCAAGGTGGTCCCATGTTTCCATTCTTCTAAAGTCAACGATCTACTTTCACCCTTTATTCCAACATAAATTCAAATTACGGATCAACTATAAATTACGTAATTCGTGGGAACTGTAACACCTCCCTCAATACGATTTTAGCTAATTTTGCTCACGTTTTTTCCTTTAGAAATATGTTTGGCAATCCACATAATGTAGAAGCTCAGAAATAGTTAGAAAAACATAAAAGAAATAAGGATTGGGAAATTCTGTAAATACGGTTAAAGTTTGAGGACTTTGTACATATGGTACTTTTTTCCGCTTGATAGTGTGTCAAAAGTATATCTTTATCTCCAACATCAAAAGGAGAATTAATTTCTTCAATTGGAAAAAATAGCAAAATAAATATAATGAAATTTCTTTGCAAAAGAATAATTTAGGGGGCTTTAAAAAGTTTTGTCAGGGGATGACCTGGAACTTGTGTTGCAGCGCGAAAAAAAAAATAGCTTCTTCGTATTATAGCTCAGAACCAATGGAAGAATCATATTCTTCACTGGTTCAAATCATTTAATTAAGGTGTACGATAGTGAATTTTCTACGGGAGCTACGATCGCGTCGAGTCTACCAAGCCATACAAACCCATCACGCATAGTAGCGAAGTTTTTTTTATCGCGTTTTCTGAGAGAATCGTGAGTTTTGTTGGGTTTTCTACTTGAAAATAAAGAGGATGAAGCAACGAGTTGGCGATGAGATAACAGTCAAGGTGAGATGGTCAAGATGCTGGGAGGATTCCTATCTGGGTTTGTTTTGTGTGCGGCGCGGTGTTACATCTTCATCAGATTTTCGAGATTGGTATCTTTTCTTTTCAGCCATTTTGCGCTCTTTTTCACAATTAGCCAGTTGTGCAATTGTGTTGTCATTGAACCTAGTAAATTGGATAGTAGTAGGGTTTTTGTGTTTTATTTAGGCGTGAATCGACAGCATTTTGGCCTACTTTAACCAGACAAGCAAGTTGAGTTAACAAGGTAATCGTAAATAATATCAAGGTACGAACAAAAACCTCAAAATGTCACCGTTAGTTTCATTGAATTCTATACCGTAAAGAACAGCTTAATTTAAAGTTATTTATATGGGGATATGATTTACTTTAAAAAGGAAATTATATATTTCTGTTTTTGTCGAGGTTTCCTTGTAGAGCTCACATATTATGTATTATATATTTTTTAAAATATGTATACTTAATACAATCTTCACCAAGCCTCTCCCATCCATTACCAGTCTCGCACATCTCTCCCATTTGTCTGTATTGGAAACATTTTTATAAAAAATAATAGAAAAGAAATATACACTCTGCTAGTTGAAATATTTGTATTGTCTTTTAATTTAATGTTTTTTTTTTGTTGTGATTTATCGATACACTCAGAGCTTATACCCGGCTAATCCTTAAGTTCCCAAATAAATAATATCGCGGTAATTATTTTGATTTTCTCAAGGGGTTATCTAACTTTAATTTAGGAAATCTGCATAAGAAAATATATGATACTTCAAAGGTTCAAATGTTTAGATAATTAAAAATATATGCCTTCATCATATTCATCTATATATGACTTTATTAACAGAATATAATCTATATGTTACTAGATTTATATTCAGAACCTTTAAAATATTTCGGAGGGAGCAGAAAAAATGCAGTTAGGATAGCTTTTCCAACACGTCTTTTTACTATTGCATTAAGTATTAAAAAAAATCAGTCATTCTCCTTTAATACTATCATAGCTGTCTAAAAATGTGCTTACATTATTCCTGTTTTTTTTTCAATAGGCCTTAAGTGATTGATTCAATCAAAAAACTCCTAATCATAATCTTTCGCGTTATGATTGAGCGCATGATGCACACAAATAGAAACTACTTTAAGTACTGAGAAATAACCTGAGCTTCGTTAAAAACGGTAAATTTTCCCACCCATAGCGGGTACAGTTACAAATCTTACCTGAACTGTTTCAATAGAGAGAATGATTACTTATAAGTCAACCTCACAAAGTAGGAAGAAATGCCAATGATTGATGTGTCAATCATCTTTCCTTTCAATGAAATCTTAACTAACGTCCAATAGTAATTGGTGGGGAAAGATAAGCTCCAAAGACCGGAGAAGGCAGAAATGGTTGATGGAAAAGATACTGAATAACAAAGGTGAAAGTCACGTGAAAAATCGATTCTGAGTCGTTTGAACTTGGTAATGTTTAAGTATGTAACCTTAAATTAGATATTTTCTAAGAAATAATTTTTATCCTCATGTTGAAAGTTGGAAGACGTGTTAGCTTTTTTTACGATGATGTTAATTTTACTCTCTGGTATGTAAGAATTGATTTTTATGTAGTTAAAATAAATTCGTTTCGTGGTTTTTTTATTAATTTCGGGTTCAGTGGCTTATCTGAATCTTAGGAGGTAATTCGAAGAACTCCAGTTATATGTATTTTTTTTCATGTGTATATGTTTTTATCCATAGCTTCGTGCATAATCTCTCTGTTAAGTGTGTAAGGTCTATTAATTGAGTTCTATGTGTTCGATTCCTAGTTATTTTGAGTTAAGTATTAGTTGTTATGAGTTATTTAGAAGCTGTGTTTTTTGTGACGTAATTTTACTAATATATACCCTAGTTGTTTTTATTTTGTGTAAGTTCCGTTAATAAATCAGAGTTTGATTTTACCACGTAGTGTTCCCTGTCTCTACACACAGCAGGTTGGAGTAACATTTTTGGTGTCAGAAGTGGGATTTATAGGCGGTGGCCATAATAGTGATTGTGGCAGGAGTGGTAGAGATGTCTACTGTTCGTTGTTGTGTGTTAGGGTCAGGTGAATTCAAGTGGTTGTGAAGTTCGTCTAAAGGTTTTGGTTTGAATACGCAAGTTGGGTCGTAGATATTTGGATACAAATATTGTGTTTAGTATTAGGTAATGTGTCGCTAATGCTTGTTGTGGTTTATGAGGTGTAAGCTGAGTTTTTGGCTAGTACTACTAGGGTTTGAGTAAGCTAGTTACAATTGGGTTGTAGTTAGTGATCATCTGTGTTGTTAGTTGTTGCAGTGTAGTTAGTGTGGATACTTTTAGTGTATTGTGAGTTGTGTGGGATACAGGTTTGAACGTTTCAATGGAGACTAATATTAATTCCTTGAGGAAGGATGAGTTGATTATATTAGCGTCGGAGCTGGGTTTAGTGTTGAAGAGTGATAAGTTTATTGAAATTAGGAATTCAATAGTTGAGAGTGAGGTTTATAAATCTGAAACTGAGCTAGTAAAAACTATAATTGCATCGGTTAGGGAAGCTGCAGAGGCCGAAAAGAAGGAAAAAGCAGATAAGTTGTTTTTAGAAAAGAATAGGCTAAAACTGGAAAGTGATAAGCTTGAGGTTGAAAGAATCAAAGCTAGTTGTGCAATTCCTAATGCGGAAGTTGAGGACATTAAGCTAAAACGAATCGAGAAAGAATTAGAATTGGAGAATTTGCGAAAGGAAAGATTGATGGAGAAAAAGGGAGAATCGGGTGAAGATCTTGAGAGTTTGATCAAGAGTGTTAAAACGTTGACGATCTCTGTACCTACGAGAGCAGAGTCATTTAATCTCTTTTTTCAGTCAATCGAGAGGGCTTTCAGGACAAAAGAGGTACCTGAAAATCTAAAAGCTGAAATATTATTGAATATTTTAGGAGACAAGGTCAACAATTTGATGATCTATGTGAAGGAGGAGGACATCAGCGATTACGAAAAACTTAAGTCTATAATTTTGACAGAATTTCAGCCAACACCCCAAGAGTGCTTAAGTTCTTTTCGTTTAGCTCAAAAGAGACCATCAGAGAACTTTGTGCAGTTTTCGACAAGGTTAAGCGCAAATTTTGAATACTACTGTCAGCTCAGGAAGGTAAAAGACTTTAAATCTCTATGTGAGCTTACTGTGTCGGATAAAATGTTCGGTGAGCTTGATCGTGAGTTGAAGTCTCACATAGCTGTAAAGCAGGGAGAGACCTGGTTTGATCCGGCTACTTTAGGTAGAGAATGTGATATCTATCTATCTTCAAGGGGTAAGCAAAAATCTGAATCTCTTCTCGCAAAATCATTCGCGGGTAATGATTACAGGAGAGATGAAAGTAATTATACTAAGTATAGAAAGTATAATTCTAAAAGTGTTTCCAATGTATACGTGTCGGGAGTAAAAAATTATACTTGTATGTGTAAGGGCAATCAAAATCACGCATTACAGCATTGTCCAAATTTCAGAAACTTGTCAGTGAGCGAGAGATTTGAGTATATTAAGCTCAATAGACTTTGCTTTAAATGCTTTTCTGCTGGTTGTAATGCCAGAAGTTGTAAAGCTAAAAACTGTTTTTGTGGGAAATTGCATCATAGCATGCTTCATTTTCCTAAAGAAAATAAGATTGTTCCGAGGGATGAGGGTCAAAGAGAAATCATTGACACTAGGGAAACACAATGTAATTCTTCAGTTTCGAGATCTAGCAAAATACCATCAGTGCTATTACTTACGTGTAGTGTATATGTTAGCGGAATAGGAAAATCTAAGTTTAGTAAGCTAACTAGAATCCTGTGTGATAATGGTTCTGAAAGAAGTTGGTGTACTAGAGATTTAGTGAACTGCCTTAATCTCAAACCGATCAGAGAGGAAAGGTTGGTAGTTTTCTCCTTTGGCTCAACAAAGCCTACTGAAAAATCGTATGAAATAGTTGAGTTAAAACTGTCTAGTCGATATAAGCCTAATCAGGTTATAGAAGTAGAAGTTTTAGTGTCAGATACTATTACAGCAGCAAATGTTTCTATTCCTAATGAAGAGTTGCAAAACTTAATGAGTTCACGTGGATTAGATATAGCCGATTGTTGTGAAAATGATACAAACATTGAGGTATTAATCGGAGCAGATGTGTTTTGGCAAATTGTTGAATCATCTTCGTTTGAAAGGTTGGACCAAACGATAACTTGTGTGCCAACAATATTTGGGGTTGCTTTGCAGGGAAGCCAGGTTGGAAGCGACCATAGTGTAAAAAGAGCAGTGTCGTCTAATTTCTGTGTAGCTGCTTCAGATATCCAAGTGTTATGGGAACTCGAGTCTTTGGGAATCACAGAAAGAGAGGAGTTAAATGTAGCTGAAAAAGCTATAATAGAGGACTTTGAGAAAAATCTTAAGTTTGTGAATGGGAAGAATGAAACTGACTTATTGTGGAAGTTAAGCTACCAAGAACTGGGAAATAATTATTTTTTGGCTAAAAAGCAGTTTGATGAGTTAGGAAAGAGATTTTTGAAAAAGGATTGGGTTGCCAAAGAGTATGGGGAGATAATAAACAATCAACTCCAACATGGAATTGTAGAGGAGTGTGGGACGGATGAGCACGAGTACTTCATGCCACATAGAGCGGTGGTTAGAGAGGATAAAGAAACCATGAAGGTTAGAGTGGTCTTCAACTGTAGTTCAAAATTAAAGGGTCTATTAAACTCTTGGAAGGCCTTGAGAAACAGTAAGAGATGTGTACTGCAGACAGCAGCTAAAATTTTTGATCCTGTGGGTATAATTGCTCCTTTTGTTGTGCGTATCAAATTACTGTTGCAGGAAATTTGGGAAAGAGGTTGTGATTGGGATGATGAGTTACCTAATGATTTGAGACTAAAATGGGTTGCTTGGTGTAAAGAAGTTGGCAATCTGTGTAACATGGTCATTCCCAGGTATTGTTTTCGGGATTGTACGAAAGGGCAAGTTGAGATACACATTTTCTGTGATGCCTCGCTTTGCGCGTACGGAGCTGTTGGTTATTTTAAGTATGAGGGTAGTAATGGGGATGCTAAAGTGTCGTTCATTATGTCCAAGAGTCGGGTGGCACCAGTGAAAAAGTTGTCTTTACCTCGCCTTGAACTTATGGGGTTGGTAATAGGTTCTAGAGTTGGAGAATATCTTAAAGGTGTTTTTGGCGATAAGATTGGAAAAATAGTTTATTGGAGTGACTCTACGATTGCGCTGTGTTGGGTTAAAGGCTGTGCGCAAAGGTGGAAACAGTTTGTCTCAAATAGGGTGATGGAAATTCAGGGTAAGACTAGTCCGAGTGATTGGTTTTATTGTCCCACAGTCGATAATCCCGCAGATTTACTTACGAGAGGAGTTTCAGCTGAAAGTTTGGTAAGCAATGAGAAGTGGTGGTATGGTCCTGGTTGGCTTCGGTTGGGTGTTGAGTATAGACCAGAGCAAATAGTCAGAGTATCTCCTGGAGTAGATAGTGAAAAAGTTGCAATAGAACAGAGGGTTGATTCAGTCATGAGTTTTGTCGTGAAAGTAAACGTGGTTGAGGAGCTTTGGAATAGGGTGTCAGATTGGAGCAAGTTGCAGAGGGCTGTAGCAAGGTGTTATAGGTTTCTAAGACTACTGAAGGGAGACGAGAAGTTGCCTCCTTACTTAGAGACAGTGGAACTACAAAAGGCCCATAAAACTTTAATTAAACTAGTTCAACGAAAAGTGTTTAGCAGTGAAATAGCATTGCTAGAAAAGTCTAGAGTTTTAAAGAAAAGTCCTTTAATCTCTTTAAATCCATTTCTAGACAGTGAAGGACTTTTACGTGTTGGTGGAAGGTTGAGAAATGCTAATCTACCTGAACCGGTAAAGCCTGGAACCTGGAAAACACCGTGTGAGCAATTGTGTGTGAACGATATTGTGTTGATAAAGGATGACAATCTGTCACCACTTAAGTGGAAAATGGGCAGAGTTGTAAAAACGTACATAGGAAATGACAACAATGTACGAATGGTAGACTTGAGAACCAGTTCAAGTGAACTAAAGAGACCGATTCACAAATTGGTCAAGCTACCAGTGGATGTTGTTAACTGAGCTGTTTGTGTATTGAAGTTGAATTTAAAATGAATTAATTACTTGTTTCTATTTCAGGTTTAAGAAGGAAATTATTTTGAGAATTATCTATTGTGTATTAATTTAATTTGTGATGACGGGAGTCATGGGGGCGCAGGATGTTAAGTGTGTAAGGTCTATTAATTGAGTTCTATGTGTTCGATTCCTAGTTATTTTGAGTTAAGTATTAGTTGTTATGAGTTATTTAGAAGCTGTGTTTTTTGTGACGTAATTTTACTATATATACCCTAGTTGTTTTTATTTTGTGTAAGTTCCGTTAATAAATCAGAGTTTGATTTTACCACGTAGTGTTCCCTGTCTCTACACACAGCAGGTTGGAGTAACACTCTCTTTACTCAAATATAAAACGACGGATACTGTAAATCAATTTTATCAGGTAAATTGTCTGTTAGTAACTGATAAGAGTAATTTTTGGCTTTTAGGTATTATAAATCAGATATTTTGTGGCAACAGACAGATATATTGTTTTCTTCATATTCCCCATAAAGACGTTTTTCTTATTGTATGCTGTATCTTCCTCTTTCATTTCATGTTATGAAAAATTGTATTTTTTGGAAACAAGGAGATCCTTTTCAGTATTTAGAGTCCACGTAGCCCAGGGATTGCTGTCGTCGATAGCCTACAATAGGCAACCATAGGCAAATTTAGGAGGAGGATCCTAGGGGTGGGACAAGATAGACTCTTGAGTCCATTGACTCCATTAAAAATATGGAATAGGTAGCATAAAAAAAGTAAAAGGGAAGGGCATAGCTCCCAATGTCTGACTCGTCTTAAATCCTCCCATGCTTGATCAATGAATCCTTATTCCTCAGCATTTTACTCATATCTGAAAGCTCATAAATACTGCTACTTGTTTTATCAGAGAATGGTTCAACCTATTTCAAGTATGAAATGTTCTGAAAATGTCAAGGGGGCTAGCTCCACCATGACACCTTGTTAATACGCCATGATCCATGAATCCTTATCTTTTTGTCGTATTTAATGTGAAACACAAAGTTTATGTAATAATATTGAAAAATTTTTATCAATGAATGGTGTTACGCTCTACCCTTTGTTATACTCCCGATATCAGTTATTACTTAACAATCCCCCCTTAAAAATGCTGCATCTTCCACAATCTACTCCATTTGGTATTACTTGGCCGTTGATCTCTCCTCGCCAACAGTTTGGCGACGAAAACTTTTTCCGGAGACACTCCGAAGTTTCCCCGTCAATGGCAGAGTTTTTCACTACTCGTTCCGTCTGAGTAGCGTGAACAACTGAGTTCCTCCGAAAACCGGCTTCTCTGCGGCTAGTGAGTGCGTGTGTGTGTGTGGTTCCACGAGTTTTGTTTACCATTGTGAGGAGACAATATAGGATTATACCTTGGTTTCGGTTCCGGTCTTCGTCTCGTGAGAAACCGGGTGAGTTCGCTTTAAATTGCCCTTTTTTTTGGTTTTGTGTATGTTGAGGAAAAGTGCATCGTGATATGTAGATATAATAATAATTGAGTAGTTAGGGAGTTATGTAAAAAAGCAGTTTTGTGGTATTGGAGTTTGGTTGCTCATCATATTTATTCACTTTTCAAAATTTAGAGCGATACCATTTTAAGAATTGGTATAAATTTTTCTCTTTAAACAATTGAAGGGGCGAAGAAGGAGGTATGTGACATTTTCAAGAAAAATGTAATTGTAGTGGCTGGATAGTGTGCGTTTAGACCTAAATTTTAGTACAGGCACCATCTTTACACGAGGATCATTATCATCAGAGATATCAGTGTGACGAAAGTAGTATCTGACTATAAAAGATACGAACAAAAAGTTTAAAGCTAAATATCTCAAAACAAGCTCCTTCTTCCATTCTCCAATTCAGTTGAGATATTTTATCTTGGTGCTTGTAAAATAGTGTGTCTCAAAAACTGCACTTTTGGTGAAAGTTTGAAAAGTGGCCGGATAATGTGGGGAGCGAAATCTTTAAATGGAGAAGTCAGCAACTACCAACACTTTGGCTTTGGCGAAATTGAAAAAAAAAATGTTTCAAACCCTTGCTTCCGAAGTGTTTTCCCATTCCTTTTGCTCCTAATAAATAGTTTGAAGTTTTATTCTCAATTAACCTAGAGTTTTCCTGTATAGCTCTGATTTGAATAAAGTAAGGGAAATAACAAATTTTCAAAATTAAAATAGTTATGAAAAATTAAAAGATTAAATTAAATAAAAATCAGTTTTGAAATAAAAAATAAATTAATTGAACTAAATAAATAATAAAATTAATTTAATGAAATAAATAATAAAAATAACTAGTTAAATTAAACAAATAATAAAATTTATTAATTAAATTAAGTTATTAATTCATTGATTCCTAATGTGATAGTGTTGAGAACTAGTCTATACGTATGTTACGGGCAATGTGATAAATCCGGGCATTATTTATCACTTTTCCTACGTATTTCAGGCAAAGTGATAAATACTTATTGCTAAATATCATTGAATTTGTCACATTGCCCTCCTCTCCTTCGGGCATTATTAATAATGCCCGGTTTATCACTTTGCCCGTAACATATGCATTTTTATATGCATTAGTTATGACGAATTATTTTTGGATAGATTTAAATATTTAGAGGCATTAATTTTCTAAAACCCCTATAATAGAATGTCTTTTCTCGATTATATTGGATATTTAATTACTTGAAGTTTCAAAATAATCAAAGAACTCTCTCATTTCCCCACTTCTAAAGTTCCAAACAAATTGACCGGCAATACCTTACGTTCTGAAACCCACGCGAAAGTATGTCAACACGAGACGTCTTTTGAAGATCTTTCCGCTTCTCTGACTCTTGCGTCACTCTGCTGCCGATCACTTAATTTTCATCCAGAAACAAAAGAGGTGTCGGGGGAATAAAAGCGCTTCCTTCAAAGTGAGAGACCCAGCCCAAGAAAAGAGTTCAGTTTTCTGAGCTGAACCTACGCGAAAGTGAAGTTTTACGGTTGACCTCAAAACTGAGAACCTCGAGTCATTTCACCATTATTTCACGTTAATTATAAAAATATGGGCTCAGTATTGGTATGTTCTTCCTCCTTTTGATTTATCATTAGTTATAAAGCAATGAGCGTATGAAAACGTCTGTGATATATCTGGGATATATCAGTAGGATGAGTTGATGTAATTTTGTTCTTCCGTAATATGCTTTGATAAGGATCTATTTCCAGGAAAGGGGGGAATTCCGGTATACTTTTCATTAGGAACGTTTGAAAATATATTTATAGTGAAACCTGTCAGTAACAGTACTGTAAGGACCTATAAAAGTATTGTTATGCACAGCTTATCCTTATTGACTGTTTGTCAGTGTTGGCTTTGACCTGGCTGAGATCATGGGGTAATAGGCCGTTCGTAATATAAAGACAGGTTGTTATAGGCTGTATAGAGAACGTCTATCCGTATTATTGCCCACATTGTATCCCACAACCTGAAAAATCATTGTACACAAGTTTTATGGTGTTATAATTGTAACTCACAGAAAGTGTACTAAAATGTAAAATTTCCCGTAAATGCTAATTGGTTTGAATTGCTCATTGAATTCACATCTTTACTTGACTATGGAGTAATTTTCCTTATATCTCAAAATCATTCACATACACTATTGGCATAATGGTTATTTTGGTTCTAAACGAACTCGATTATACATTTGTTTATTTTTTAAAAGCATTTTTAAATTTATGTACTCTAACTAAAATATAACACTTTTGCAAAAAAAATCCTCATAAATTATGTGATTTTGTCAAAAAACGCTTTCTACTGGCAAATGTAATCTACGTTTAATCTCAAATAAGAATGTTTAATAACAGTTCATCCCTTTCTTTAAAATCAATGAAACTAGTCTGTTCATCTTATTCACACCATCTGAATCCAATATATTTGTCATACAGGCGACGTCTAGTTGTTAATAATTAATGCATTTCAATAATAAAACTAAGTTAACATGTAAAAAACATCCACTGACTATTATCATTTCTTGTATGACACAAATAAGGCATCATTAATCTTATTTAAACAGTCATCAATACCCCATGCATTATCAACAGCTTTTCTTGCAAGATTAAGTAATTTTGCCTGACGGAAATCCTTTGACTTCTTCATACATAGAACAATGAATATTAGTCACCTTTTCACCCCTTTTCCTAAAAGACTCATCCGGACCATACAGGTGAGAGCGGAGTAACCTCCTCACCTCTAATCTTCATTAATCACAAACATCTCAACTCGTCTCCCCGGGCCCTAAGTTCCGTTTATTTCCTTTTATTTGTTGCCGCTTGGTGTAAAAGATTGGGATTTATGAGAGCCATATTTATGGTTTTTGTTGGCAACAGTGAGTTATGGGGTGCCATATTGAGCGATTGTTATTTTTGGGGAGAATGAATTGAATGACGGGTTCTTGACCATTTTTGTCTATTGGTTGGGGATTAAAGGTTTTTAATCTTTCTTTTCTATGACTCTTTTTTTTTTGTTGGTTATTTAGTGTTTTATGACCCTAAGACCATGTTAGGTCATACTGAGCCTACCTGTTTTTTGATAAGCTACAAACCCTTTTAAAATATTTTTTTAGGATACACAGTATTTTTTTACTCAAGTTGTTGGGTGTTTTGATAAAAAAACACGATAATTTTTTCATCAATTAAAAATTTAATTCAATTGAACCCGGCGTATACTGGCCGCTTTGAGTATTTTACTAAGAAGCCTCAGTCTCGTCCGGTACTAATGAATGAATATTTCTCCGGAATGGTATGTGTGGAGTGGAAAACACAGTACTTCACCTCCGTGGTAAGAAATACTCAACTTGGCATAATACGGAAGAAGAATTAATATCCAAGTATCCACCGCTTGTTACTATAATTTAATTGAATCAAGAGAATATGAAACGACCGAAAAATCCGCCAACTATGAAGATTGCAGTAGCGAATAATTTATTCAAATAGAGAAGTTTCATTTTCCTTAAGAACTGTTTAGATAAACAAATATTTGAATTGTAATAAGGGGCCATTCATTAATTACGTAAGGGTCCCGAAGGGGAGGGGGGTTGGAAAAATCTCTATTATACTCTCTATTATACTATATACTCAATTATACTTGGGGGGTGGGGGGTCAAACCCATTCTTACGTAAGATTTTCCAAGTTAATGTACACAAGCTCTAATTATTCTAAAGAAATTACTATTAAATAATCCAAGAAAAACTTTAAAATGTTGACAATCTCGGTATATTATTGAAACTTTAGTGTAACTGATCCTTTTCTAGCATTTTATTATTTTGAAAAACGAAGTGGAATCTTACGTAAGAATAGGGGGGAGGGGTTAGAAAAATCTTACGTACCCCTTACATGGGGGTAGGGGGGGGTCAAAAAATGCCAAAATCATCCTTACGTAATTAATGAATGGCCCCTAATAGGATTCTTAAGAAAATGAACTCAAGGTTCTGAATTTATGAAAAAATTAAACCTTTTTTCGCAAGAACACAAAATAATTTCAAGTATCTTTAGAAAGCTTACGAAACAAAGTACGACTTAAATTAAGAAAAGAAAATACGGTGTTTTCACAAATTATGATAATTTTAAATGTGTACACACACTTACCTATTCTATTTACTTTTATCATCCTTGTATGAAGAGAATCAATATATTCTATTCTGTTGAACTGAAAAATCCCTTGCACTCATCGATGCTTTATTTACTTTTAAATTGAATATCTAACAACTTACTAAGTTTCGAAAACTCTATTTGATGCAGAATTTTGTACCTATCCCTTATATTTCCCTTTTAAATTAATTTTACAGCTTTTTTCTGTGTATAAGTTACGAGCAAAGTGATTAATCGGGCATTTAATAATGCTTGAAGTGAAGGCGGGCAAATTGAAAAATTTAATTGATAAATGCCATTGAATTTATCACATTGCCCGCCTCACATCGGGCATTATTAATAATGCCCGGATTTATCACATTGCCCGTAATATATATAAAATAATACTAGTAATCCCTTAAGAACAATATCTGAAACTAAACAAGCTTTTAAAAGGGCAAGTGGTACCAAAACTAGGAAGAACACTCATACCATAATTTCAACAATAAATAAGCCTTAAAGCCGCGAACAATATTACAAATGGGGTTCGTTAGCAATTTGTCAGCCTATGACTAACTCGTTTTCGGAGCAATTTAAGGGGAGAGATATATGCCTTTCCTTTCTCGGCCTTCCTTATTAGAGCTGCGCCTATCCCTTGATCTCACCGATTAAGGAAGCCTAGAACAAAAGAATACTGTTTACACCGTCTAGTCATTGACCGCATAAGTTTTGACCGCTGGTGAACGAAAACACATTATTCGGGACCAAATGATAATTTCAAATTCATTATATGCGTTGTGAAAATATATTATATTGCAGTTGTTGATAATACTGGTATACTTAGCATAAAGTTACCGATTTTTTCTTTATTTTGATTTCATACAAATCGTTAGATAAGTTCGCATTGGATTCAAATTTATAAAAAAACATAATTTAAAACAATGAGGGGATTTATATAGGTAAACATAATCAAAATATCATCAATCTCAATACCAGGATATGAAGTTGACAAATGAATTGTTGTTTTTTGCATTAGGTTTCTTTATAAATAAATAAGATTTATTTGAACTGGAATATTTAAAGAAAATTGTTTGCCTTTGTTTAGGATTTCAATTGCTGTAAAAATAATCCCTTGAAATATCTACGCCCTTTATGTAAGATCTAAATAAAAGTTAGATAGGAGAAATTAAGAGAAGATAATAGATTATAGACTTTAATTACACCAAAGAATGTAATAAAATCCTTGGATATATTTGACTTCGGCATGGACATGGACACGACACCAACAAACCAAATATAAAATTAGTATGCTAAATTTTATTTCTTTAACAAATTAAATTAGCTATATTTATGAATTTAGTTACACATTAATTATAACCTACAAGAAAACGTAGTCTATCTTCCCTTCACACAGTTTTATTTATAAAAAAATATACCTAAACCTGAATATTTTAATATTCAATACTTTACTAATTTTTTTTTAATTCGTGGTCTTTTGATTTCTTTTGCTACAAAAATAAAGGCAAAAACTTTATAACAAAAATAGATAACCTCAATTTTAATAGTATTATAATATGTGGATATTCTTAGCAATCATTTTACTTTTTGAGAACTGGCAAATATCCACTTACCGAAACCAAAATTAAAACTAATGTATTATATCTGAAAGAACAGCAATTACAGCAAAGCTCACCATCACGTTTTGGTTAAAATAAGACTCAAACACACATAAATTCACTTGTCGGCCAAACATATCTAACCTTTTTACAAATCTTAAATACTCATTCGTATCTTTTAATCGTCATCGACTTTGAAATCGCAGGGAAAATATGCCTCCTATCTAGGGCACCTCGTTGTGTTCTGTGGTAATCGAAAAAAAAATCCAATACATAAAAAGAACGAATGCCAAGCAATGTTCATGAAATTCATGACCAGTGTATGGCTTTTGAGCAATGCCTATGTTAAGGAATCATGTTTGAAGGATTAAGATTGTACTGCAAATGTATGTATCACAACTCATATGGGGAGGCAATAAAACAATTCCAATTAGCATTGTCCCAAATTGTTTAGGTGGCTCCTTTCTAAGCAAATGGTGCCTTTTTATTGCACCATTAAGAGTATCTTTGTTGGTTTTACTCGTTCCTTTCCATAGATGTAAAACCGTTGCATGTCTACGTTTGTGTAAGTCTAAATAGGTTGGCAGTTTATTTGTATCATACAGCAGCACATTTTTATCTGGAAAAGTGTAACGTCACTGAGTTTTGGATGAATGTGGTTATTATTTATACCTTTTAATAATTTTTTAACATTTGCTCAATTGTAACCATATTATTTAAACATAATTGAAAAGAGAAATGAGATTTTCTAAATACTCTCTAAAATATTTTTTTTTTAGTTTCTAGCATAAGTTTCGCTCTAAGCTGGCGAATCTTAGACTCAGTTTTTGTGGGGAAAACCCTGAAAAAAGTGCATTTAAATTTGAAGTTTTTGAAGAAAAGATTATTCTTTAATCGTTTGGAAATAATGTATCGGCAGAATCTTAGAGGTATAATAGAGTTCAACCCCTGCTCAAAGTTTTTATTTTTGCTGGTTTGTTCCATGACAATTATGTGGTGAATCGAGAGGATGATCCGACGGCGGTGTAACACCAGAGCTCCTGAGGGAAGGATCACAAACCAAAGAACCCAGAATAGTATAAATATTTAGCACTACCAGATTCAAATATTATCTCTTAGCTTACAACCTACAATTTAACCTATTCAGTTGAACCCCGAAAACTGCAAGTTATCTCTAATTTTAGTCATATATACAATAATTACATGCTCTTTTGAAATAAATTAATCACTTAACAACATCTTGTTTTAATACTATTTAAATTTTCTAATCGTACCATAATTTTCACTTTAAATTTTTTGCACTAAAACAACAAAGGAACTGACGTGCCTCTACCAGGACCAGGACTTTTCCGACTTCCAACTCAAGTGTGGGGATGTTTCCTTTCCGGTCCACAAGAACATCCTGAGTGCCCGGTCTCCCGTCTTCAAGACCATGCTCTATAATACAGACAAGAAAGCATGGTTTTGAAGACGGGGGACCTGGCATGGAGCCATCTACGCTTGGCCTCTTCTTGACCACTGGGGCAGTTGATGACCTGCAGGGGGAGAGCGCCCTCAAGCTCTACTACGCAGCAGACAAGTACCAGGTCCCCTCCCAAGAAGACTTTATAAGACTTCTTATGTGCCAACGTATCCATTTCGAACGCGCGCAATACCCTTGTCCCTTGCAAATAGACACGAGGAAGACCAGCTGATCCCAGTGGCTCACGGTTTCTTTTTTTAAAAAAATACAGGGAGGTTTTGAGATCTGATGGAGAATGGAAAGGAGAAAAGTAGACAAATTTTGTTTTGTCTATACTTCCGATACTTTAACCGGCATAAAGTGGCCCCTGAAATTTTCATGTATACCGACCATGGCACAGTACTTAGCAAACCGGCAAACGTCGGCTTAACCTCTTCGCTAGAAAAACAATGCGAGTCTTTGCATAAAAACCTACCTACTGCCTGACCGATTTTTATGCTGTTTTCATCCAACGCATCTCATTTCACGGTGATTCTCCCTCTCTCTCCTATCGTAAATCCTTCCTTCACCGCTTCTGGATTTTTACCACTTTCGTCTACAAAAGCGACCTGCTAGGCTTCTCAAGGACGCACGGTGTACATTTCTGTTCGCATTTTGAGTTAATTTCGAATTCGATGGGAGATAGTGACCTTGGGGTATTTGGGTGGGACAACATTGTGGGTTTGGTGTTTGGTATGCATTCATCTTCGTATAATGGGTGTAATCTCGCGTCTGAAAATCAATTGGTAATATAGATGGGTATAAAGATTACTTGGTATGCATAGTGAGAGGGATGACACATTTGTAATCTTAATAGAATCTGTCCGACTAATTTGTTTTTAATTTTTAGGAGGATTTTCTTAACGAAATATTATGTTACTCTAAGTATTTAATAAACACAATAAGTTTAAATGTATTTAAAGTAAAAAAAAAATAAAGAACACTTATCCATGCAAACAAATGCACACTTAAGTGCAAACCTCTGCTTGAGTTCTCGTATATTAACTATTTCTAGAAATTTATTAGAAGTTTCATGAACAGTACTTAGTATGGTTTGGTCACGGCTAACTAGATAATATACAGGCTAGCCGAGTTTTGAACAATGAAAACCATTTGACAACTTTTCCCGCTTGGATCGCCAGAAGTCCTACCTATATCACCCACCGCCTTCAACACTGAGGATATGCTTTGCCAGTTTGTCCAGTATTGCCATCTGGATTTTTAATGATTTCCGTACTCGGCTAGCCTGTTTAGTATCTAGTAAGCCGTGGTTTGGTTAAATCGCCGCAAGAATCAAGTAAGATAGTACAGCGCCAGAATTGTTCTTAGTTAGGAGCCTGTTGCATTCGTAAAAACGTCCCTTTTACTAGCTGACTGACCTTTAACCTGAGTTCAGTAACAATAGCTCTTAAAAGATGGATTTCCCATTTTTTTTCTTTTTTCAAATCTCAATAACTGAATGAGGTTTGAACTAACTGAATGAGGTTGTTAGACAAAAAAAAATATTTAAAATTAGGAATCAAGGATTTCCATAATTTCTTATCAGTAAAAAATAACATAAATTCATGCATGTGAATATTTCCATACTTTAGCGTTTAGAACAATATTTAAAAATAAAATGAACTCTAAAACAGTCATTATACAGTTTAAAAAACTCTGCGATGTTTTTAATTTTCTTCAAAAATATTAATTTAACGCAGTCCATTTTCTGATTTTATAGTGTCCTTAAAATATGTCTCAAGTGCCATTTTCTTTTTGAATGCAAATAGACATAAGTTCAATGCTCTCTTGCGACACCTTGTTAGCTTCCGCCTACTTCTTCCAACGCACATTTCAAGAGCAAATCATTAGTTATGAATGTCTTGAATGAAGTTATGAACTTGTCTTGTTCACACTTCAAGGAAAGGTAAATTTAATATTCCCCTAAATCCTGTTTAAGGAATTATTGAAGTTTAGGTACTTATATTAGTATGATATTGCCCCGTGACCATATCAAATAATTTAACTACCATCGGAAAAATTCAAGATCTTAGTTAAATCTTCAGGGTTTTTTACCAATTAAAAATTTAAATTTAATTTATTGTTTGACTTTGACGATATACTATATTTTTGAAGCTAGATGTACTTAATGTTTCTAAATTCTAAAATATTTAAAAATTGTGACTACATATTCTGAGTGTGGTCTCTTTTTTTTTGTCATGTCCACATTTTCTATATTTTTAACATTTTGCAATACTTTCAAGGGTTTGAAATTTGTTTATTTTCTTCTCTTAGAAATAATAGTTTATTTATTTTCTTTTATAATAATTTCGCTACGGTGTTTTAAAGTGTACTTTCTTTTGAAGGGTATCCCTATCCAACATGCAGAAAAAAAATATTTAGAACCTAAAAAAATCATTTATATTATTAAGTTAATCAGTAGAGTCTAAAAATATTTCCTTGGAAACATGAAGATATTTTTTAATCACGGTTGACTGAGCTGGAGACAAGGTATAAAAGTCATTATTTTGTCCATTTTGGGTTTAAAAAAATTAAAGTTTTGCACTCACTTTTAAGTATACAAGGCAACATTTCAATGAAAAACAACATGCAGTTAGTTTTATAGATTAAAATGATGCAACAAAATTAGTTTTCAAAGTTGAAGAAAGTTTATAATAAATTTAAATAGCACCTCTTACACCATTAAACTGAAATTATTCCAAATCCAGGGCTTTCTTCAGGTGAATTTCAGTACCCCGCCTTTTTTACTCTTTCAAAATTTCCGCTTTCTTTTCGAAGAATACGAGTTTACGCCTCAAAGCATTTTGTTCATTCTTCATTCAACGATGCTTACAAATGGCCAATTCGTTCTAAGCATTTGGCTTTCGGAAGTAGACCTGGATTTTGATACCAAAAGGAATAACTTTCATCGTATCGAATAACAAAGCACAGAAAACGGGAAACTTACGACCGCTTTCAAAAATGTTTATTCTGATAAATATTTATAAAAAGAAGAGTTTGAGGGTAAGAAGAATATCGTGGATGCGCATATTTTGTTTCCTTTTTGCCTGGATGGCCAGTGGTAAACTTGCCTTGGCCCTAAAACCCAACCAGTAAAACGTGGGTATCACTTTACAGGAAGCGAAATGGAGAATTGTTTTATAGTCTTAACGCTAGCGATATTATACAAATTTCAGGACGTTTCACTCTTTGAAAAAAAATTCTTTTATAATATAAGATTCTTCGTAAATTTAAATTTGTTTGCTCTAAATATGGAGTTTTTAATGCAATATGAAAAACTTTTTTAAAGGTTTTCACGAATAAAAATTCTAAAAATTTTTTTATCCACTTTTAAAATAAACGTTTCCAACTTAAATTTTTTAAAAATAACTCTCAGTGTTTGTAAATTTTTATCTGATTTAAATAACTGATATAACCTTATATCATAACTTTTTATATATTTTAACACCTGATTTCTAAACTCTTAAGAATATTGGAAGCTGCTGTAACTTTTGTCTTGCTAAATCACTTTCAAATTATTAATAATATCCTGAAGAATTTTAATGTTCTGCAAATTTTAGTAAGAAATAAGTGTCATCATGAACTGTGTATTTAATTTATGAAGAGGTTTCAAAACTGTCCTGGAATAAAGTTCACTTTAAAAAATTATCAAACAAGTTTTTAAAAGTATTTTTTAAGATTAAAAAACCATTTTGAAACCATTTATGAACTCATCCTTACATTTAAATTAATTTTCACATTTTTTTACAAAAAAAAAATATTTTTTAAAAATGTCCGATATATTCTTACATGGAAAACCACTTAAACAGCCTTTCAACATTCTGTAATCTCTATTACTATGTTCTCTTAATTATTCATCTTGTAAGTATTGTTGCTTTAGAGGGAACATCACGATCAGAGGTTACGCCACAAAGGTTATTGTTTTACAACTCAGGACTTGTGAGAGATGATACAGATTTTTAAAAACACAATTCTATCTAGGAGGTCCAGGGTTTACTACTATTATCCAATTTTTTATAACTTATAGTGGTCAAACACCGGGATTTCATATAAACAAAGGTTGCTTTGTCTTTATAACGGTACTTCGGCAAATGTTGCAGATACGAAAAAGCTTTAAGGTTATGAGTAATAGAGGTTTTCCCATCGCTGCTAGATTTAGGTACGGCACAAGCTATTGCGGTTCACTTAGATAAACAATGAAGCATTGTATGCAAGGCACTGAGATATTTCTTCAAAGAGTTTAACTTTTTTTAACTTTTGTCGGCTGTATTCATAAACACTCAAATAAAATAAATTATTTTCTTAAATATACCAACACATCAGAATATTTTTATCGCCTTTTGAATATAGTTATTTGCATGTTCCGACACATATAAGGGAATATTCTTTCTTTCATTTCTTTAAAGGGGTAAGGAAACGTTGTTGTCGAGTATAGTCAATGAAGATAGTAAATATACGTCAACAGTCAGTTCTTTAAAAAGTAGTACTTGTTCATCAACCTTCTCTGTAATAAAATTTTATTTAGCACCATGGCAGAGGAAGTCAAATCGAGAAAAAAAATTATCTTCGTAATTGGTGCTTTCTTTTTATAGCGCCGTTATTTTAAGTTCAGAATTTCATTGCTTGACTTGTAGAAATTAAAACTATTATCTGAGCAATTAAAACTTTTTTTCGAGTTTCGGGACATTTATTGCTACAAGTAGTTACTCATTAGCATTTACTGCGACTTTATGGGCGAAATACAGCATTGTGTGGTCCTATCGATTGGATATATTGTAATATTGCTGGTTTTAATTGTTGGAAAAGATCATTCAAGTAACATATAAATGAACTTTCATTTTAATTTCTTGTAATATTTGGAAAAATAGGTTTATCGCCATTTGTGTGGCAAGGTATAAAGTTTATTTAAATTGTAATCAAACAATTGTTGGTTGAGAAACATAATCAATTAAAAGTTTTATTTTTGAGATTTTGGAATAGTTTATTCAATTTTCCCGAATTTGTATTGTATTTCGTATATTTTATTATTAATTAAAAAACTATCATTTTAAGGCCTTACTTAGTTATGAAAATAGTAACTGAAAAGTATCAAATTTTTATTATTTACATTTTATTAATTGAAAAACAAGGGCTATATCTTAGAGATTTTTAGTAAGAATAACATTTAACACATAATTATAAGACCGGAATTACCCCTTACGCTCTAAAGAAATGTTTGCCACACATTATTTCAATTAGACTATTGAAAGTATATTTCCAATTTAAATTATACTCTAAACTTATGCTCCACTGTTTTTCCCTTGTAGGTATTTTAAAATTGGGCGAATCTTCATTATTTTAACGCAATGTAATTACAGTTATTTGCAATAGAGTTAAATTTACAAGAGTTATAGATATTAAGTATATATTATAGTATTATATTTATGCAACAAAAACATGATATTATTTTATTACACTTCATGATACTCAAAATACTGAGTCTATAAAACTTCAATAAAATTTTTTCCCCAACCGATATTAATATTTTTTATGTACTAATTTCATAAAGGAAATGGATTAAATAATTTTAGTGACCAAACAAAAAAGTGGTTGATGTGACTGGCCTCATGCCTTTATCTCTAGGCAACTAAACTATACTTTTATGAACGTATTTTGCAAAGGAAGCTGCAAGCCACACAGACTTTACAAAACCTACAAACATTGTCGCTAAAATTATGAACACAATAGCCACTCAAGACGAAACAGGAACAAAAGACTCAGAGAATCATTTCGGAATCTTGGCTACCAAATCGTGACGTCTTTTTCACGGTTCTTCCATTCATTTCATTTCTCTGGTCTGACTCATACGAAAGCATGCCACACGTGATTTTCCTAACGAAAAATATTGAAGGGTTTGACCGCCAAACAACTGCTTATAAATAACAGCAACACCTTGAGATAGATTAGATCGGAAAATTGATGCCGATGAAATCGATTCCTTGAAAGCTATTCGATCGTGATAGTTTTTGAAAATCTGTATCGATTTAAATATGGTAGTTATAACTATCGTCACTCGTGTAGTTTAATAGTGTGAATGCAAGTAGTTGTATAAAGGTGATAAATTGTCTTAGTATCTTGTATTGGATCTAGAGTTGGATAATTTGATTGAAGTTCTACCTGGTATCGTTTTGATAGTATATTTAATCTTTGAATATCAATGCTAGATAATTATAATTTTAAGGAATGATCTTAAGCTGTCTCTTCAGAGAATTATCATTTTAAAATTGGAAGGAAGCATGGAGTATGTTTAAATTGTAAGTAAACACGTCATGTTGCAATGGTAATAGTTTAAACGTTATACTATATTTCTAAAATGAAAATCCCGATTCAAAAACAACTGGTATTAATTGGATTCAAGTGCCACAATCCAAATGTGTGATTATATTAGAATATCATGAAAAACATGAGTAAAAGGTCATTAAACCACGTTTACCTATGAATTTCAAGTTAAATATTGTTCTGCAAAAATTTTGTAACTCTTTGTGAATATATGCTGCTGAGGAACAACAGTTAAGTATTGTTAAGATGACGGAAATTGGGCATTTGAAAAAATAATTTGTAGAAAAAGCGGATTTTATAAGAGGTACAGCTTTTTGCTTAGTATCTGGAGTTACCTTGATGTACCAATTGGCATAAGCTTCTATTCTATTCTTTTTAAGTTGAGTACACTCTAAATTCGTTTTTAAAATGTTTAAAAAAAAGTATTCAAAACTAACCTCAAATAACGAATCAATCAAATCAAATTCTGCCCGGGCCTAGTGGGCCATCAGGCGGTGCCCATATCCGTTTCATAAGCCTTTGGGCCTGGGGTGCTAATTACTTAGCTTGTGTCCAGGCCGAGTGGCTAGCCCGACGCTGGACCCTCAGTTGATTCCCCAAGCGAGCTTGGTGCTCATTTTATCTACCCCGCAAATAACGAATATGCTGGAATTAGAAAAACTGATATAGTTAAATCCCTGAATTACACCACGTTGAGTATTTAATTGCAAAAAAATAGTCGAGTTGATTCAAAAATCAAATGTTGCTCAAGAGTAGGTGAATTATAGGTGCATACTACTCCCAATTTTAGAAATAGAAATTGAGGACGCTGGTGTTAACATTCATCCTCAATGACTCTATAATAAAGAGCAAGGACGTCTCACCATCATCAGATACCTCTAAGTCCCGAAATCATCCATCATATTCTCATAACGAGGCTTTCTTATCATAGTCCAAGAAAGTTAGCTCAAAAAAGGGCTTCCTTCGGAACTAATTGTAAAAGAAAGTTTGATGGTTGATTCTTATAGGAAATTTTCCGTAGAAAACGATGGTGAAAAGTCTACCGAGCTACGACGTGTCCTTTAGCCAATATGGCGGATTTTCCAAAATGGCGGCCGCTTATTTTTCATACTTTTATTTTTTATGTTTTTACATGTAAATACATATTTTTTTTGCATAACATAAATTATTCTCTATTAAATTACCTATAAAATGGTATATTAACCAAGATTGTGCGATATTTAGAGCCTAATAAAATCATTTTCAAAATGGCGCCCGCATATTTCAAACTTAGTGGAAAATGGATATTTTTGAATTCTTACCCACCTTTAAGAGTATTTACCCTTAAGTATCGGTAAATTATGATTATTCTGCTCATATTTTACTTAATAACATGTAAAACTTCTAATTTTTAAGAAAATACACAAATTTAAAGCAAACATATATTTTTAATCTGGACTATTTATTCTGATTATTACAACATTTTCCAACATTCCCTTTGATTTTATGCATACAAAACATTATTTTCTTTGAACAAATAATAATATTATAAAATATTTATAAATAATATAATGAATTTTAGGTTAATGAAAATTAAATTTATTTAATTATTAAAACTTAAATTTAATTATTTTAATTTTAATATCGCTAAGTTCTTAATAAAAAGTAACATTCATTATGTTTTTTTAAACGTTATAATGTCTAATTATATTTTTAAGAACTATTTTAATCATCTTCCATATCTACATGTCCAGTATTGCAGCAGCTAACACCTCTACAGTCGCTACAAGCACTTGTACATATTTTACCTTGTTTTCTGCATATACATTGTACGGTAGCACATTGGCTAATTTTAAATCCACATTTGACAAATTTCAAAAGATGGTCTGGAGCAGGTGCGTTTTTCATCTCTATAGGTCTCAAACCTCCTTCCCGTAATTCCCAACCCCAGTCACATGGGTCCATGGAAATTCCTATCCACTGCTGCTTGATGATAAACTCTTAAACAGTGAAAGTTATTAGAATTTATTGTAGGAGGCAATATTTCTGGTGTTACTTGGACTGATTTTGTAGCTTTTGTTTGAAAGTTTGCAGTCTTACGTCATTTAAAGAGTCTCCCACTCTGCCCCCTAGAGAGATGTCATTGCTCTATTGGCCAGCAGACTGGATTTGTTACTACAATGGAAATCACCATAAAGAAGGACATTTTTCTTTTAAACAGTGATAATAAACAAGCCTTCATTGATCATCTATCAAAAAAGTTAGCTGAATCTGGATGCATTACGAAACAAGCAGAAGACGATGCAGATGTCATGATCGTAATTGAAGGCATCACATCTGCACTGAATCAACCGACATCTGTTATTGGTGAGGATACTGATCTTCTGGTGTTACTAATCCATCATATGAACTCTAAGTCCTGTGAATTATTTTTAATACCTGAACCAAAAAAAACTTCAAAGAATTCAGTCATATACAACATAAAGGAAATTCAAGAGAAACTTGATGAGGATGAGTGTTCCAATATCCTTTTTGGTCACGCTAGGCTTGGATGCGACACTACCTCCCAACCATTTGGCTTAAGAAAAAGTGATTGCCTAAAGTTAATTTTAAAAAAAACGAGGATTTCAAAAATCAATGTGATGTTTTCAAAATACCCGGACTGCTGGCCAATAGAGCAATGACATCTCTCTAGGGGGTAGAGTGTGAGACTCTTTAAATGACGTAAGACTGCAAACTTTCAAACAAAAGCTACAAAATTAGTCCAAGTAACACCAGAAATATTGCCTCCTACAATAGATTCTAATAACTTTCACTGTTTAAGAGTTTATCATCAAGCAGCAGTGGACAGGAATTTCCATGGACCCATGTGACTGGGGTTGGGAATTACGGGAAGAAGGTTTGAGACCTATAGAGATGAAAAACGGACCTGCTCCAGACCATCTTTTGAAATTTGTCAAATGTGGATTTAAAATTAGCCAATGTGCTACCGTACAATGTATATGCAGAAAACAAGGTACAATATGTACAAGTGCTTGTAGCGACTGTAGAGGTGTTAGCTGCAATACTGGACTAGGGGCCATCCATAAATGATGTCACACTTTTTTTCAATATTTTTGACCCCCTCCCTCATCTATGTCACAAAGTGTCACACTTCACCATACCCCCTCCCCCCCCCTTTGTCACATGTCACGGACTGTTACCAATAATAAGTTTAGAATAATGTTGGTAAGAATTTGGGACCCAATGTTTATATTTAAGTTTAGGTGCACCATACCTAATAAGTTCAAAGTGAACTCTTATTTCGTTGGTATGAATCTTATAATAATGTCATTTAAGCTATTTTCCAGAAAAGAATTTGTGATTTAGTTTTATTTTTGATTTTCAATCTGTGATGTCACAATTCTTGATCCCCCCCTCCCCCCTTGTCACAAAGTGTCACAAATTGATGAACCCTCTCCCTCCCCTCTAAGCGTGACGTCATTTATGGACGGCCCCACATGTAGATATGGAAGATGACTAAAATAGTTCTTATAAATATAATTAGACATTATAACGTTTAAAAAAAACTTAGTGAAGGTTACTTTTTATTAAGAACTTAGCGATATTAAAATTAAAATAATTAAATTTAAGTTTTAATAATTAAATAAATTTAATTTTCATTAACCTAAAATTCATTATATTATTTATAAATATATTATAATATTATTATTTGTTCAAAGAAAATAATGTTTTGTATGCATAAAATCAAAGGGAATGTTGGAAAATGTTGTAATAATCAGAATAAATAGTCCAGATTAAAAATATATGTTTGCTTTAAATTTGTGTATTTTCTTAAAAATTAGAAGTTTTACATGTTATTAAGTAAAATATGAGCAGAATAATCATAATTTACCGATACTTAAGGGTAAATACTCTTAAAGGTGGGTAGGAATTCAAAAATATCCATTTTCCACTAAGTTTGAAATATGCGGGCGCCATTTTGAAAATGATTTTATTAGGTTCTAAATATCGCACAATCTTGGTTAATATACCATTTTATAGGTAATTTAATAGAGAATAATTTATGTTATGCAAAAAAAATATGTATTTACATGTAAAAACATAAAAAATAAAAATATGAAAAATAAGCGGCCGCCATTTTGGAAAATCCGCCATATTGGCTAAAGGACACGTCGTAGCTCGGTAGACTTTTCACCATCGTTTTCTACGGAAAATTTCCTATAAGAATCAACCATCAAACTTTCTTTTACAATTAGTTCCGAAGCAAACCTTATTTTTCTTGGACTATCAGCAAAGTCTGCAGATTGAGACAATGCGATACAAACGCCTCAAGTCGGAAAATCGTTTGAAGACAACAAATAAACCCTATTTTCCTTTTTGCTCATAATCGGCGGAAACTGCCCACACGGTCAATGCCAAAAGAAGAGACCGCTCCGGGCCCCTTGTATTTGTGATTTTATGACTTAATCTGGAGGAAGCCAAAGCCGAGATAATGACCCTAAATAACGTTAGATGACCGTATCGTATCGTAAAGCAGCTCACGTAAATAACGGGAACCAAAAACCATGACGAGGTGGGTTTTGCGGAAGCCGGGGTGCACTTCTGGGGAAATTCTTGTGTTAAGTGGCTTCACCTGAAATTGTGATCTTGAAAAGGACTAACTAACAAAATAAAAATTAGGCTGAAAGTGTGGGAACAATCAGTAAAAAAATCGTTTAAAACAGCCCTGCATCCCAACTTTAACTCTGATGTGGGCCAAATTATGGGAACTTGACTTGTGCGGCGGGCCAAAAAATCTTATCTGGTTTGATAGAGCAGGCCAAAATATTGCTTATAATTCACAACTGTTTGTTCTTTATATCGAGATTTATAAATTATAAATATTGAATAACAGAAGAATGATTGCATAGTAGTATTGAGTTTGGGCAAATTAATTGAAAAAAGGATACTTTTGTAATTTTTTCATTTGTATTGTAGTTGTTGAACTAAATAGTTCAGAGTTTTCTTAACACATAGTGAAATTCTTCAAATCCTTAAAGATTTACAATATAAATGCATATTTTTATAAGTAAACTTCCTTAATCACTTTAATTTTTAGAATATAATATTCAAGCCAAATCTGGCCATAAAAAAAGGGCTGACTGGTCGCATCCAGCCCGAGGGCCGTATGTTGTGCAGGCCTGGTTTAAAACATTTAAAAAAATAGTTCAAAAATAATTTCTAAATCTTCTATGAAATGTCTCCTTCGCATCATTATTATGATATATTTTACGTAGTTGTTTCTTTAAAAGGGAATAATATTTCATAAATTTGATTTTGACTAATTTTATGAACGTCTAATTAAGGATAAGCATGAGTTGAACCATACTAAATACTATACAGGCTATCCGAGATACGGGAATCATTATAAATGTAGATGGTAATAGCTGACATCTGGCAAAGCGTACAATACGTATGGTAAGTTATAGGTAGGACATGGGGTGATCCTAGCGGGAAAAGTTGTCAAATGGTTTTCATTACTTAAAACTCGGCTAACCTGTAGCCGGGGTTAAACACATAGATATATACCACCGTAAACTAAAACAAATAACTGTCAATTTTTCACACAAAATGTAGGTGCAGGTTAAAAAATCCATTAGAACTCAAACTAAGGTTAGGAATCCTTATTCGTAGCAACACCGTATACCAAAACAAATAATACGCGGAAGTTACCTGTCCCATCTACAAAAAAATAACAATAAGAAAACAAAATAATAATAAAAAAAAAACTGATAGGGAGACCATGGGTGCGGAGGTAACGACCCTCGTGACCCAGAGGGGCGGGCGTCCCCCTAATGTGATTACAAAGGTAAATTGAGCATACGGGGAGGGAGTACTTTTCTCTGTATGCGGTTCAAGAGCTTATGTGTTCCGCAAACATTTGGAAGTAATGTCGGTGTCTTGCAACGCCTTAAGCCTGTGAGTTATGTTGAGCATCACCATTGAGGTATTACTGGAGAATGGTGGCTTGGGAAGGTTTGGGGTATTGGTATTTTATTTTGGTTGGATGACTGTACATTTTAGTGTTTAGGGAATTCGGTTTCGAAAGGTCTTTAGTTCAATGGACGGAGATTATTTTTTCGTGGTGGTATGGAGTCGATATTCTAAAGCTTTGGAATTGATGTTGCGGGGGAATGTGGATAATAATTTTCATTCTGATGATTCAGTTTTTGAAAAATGAAAAGATAATGATTGATGAAGAAATAAATATTTATGATCCAAAACTAAAACGTAAAATCAGTTCATTTTACAGGATGTTATGAAGCCTAAAAAAATATTTCAAATTATCAATGATTTCTAATTAGTTATTCAATTAGTATTATGAAAGATATTGTTCATAGATCGCAGCTATAAACAATATATTCAAACAATCTTGTATTTTCATCTGAAAATATGTAGTTATCTTTAGAAACCAAGTCTTCTCAAAGCACTTTCTGAAGTATTTAAAAATACTTTTAGAATCTACTTCAGTCTATTGAATTTTAAGTGTAGATAGTACGATGTAAAATGATTCTCTTAACTAAACCAAATGTTATACAAATTTAAATTATTTTTGTTAATTTACTTGAGCTTTAAGGGATTTTGAGTTCCATAATGATTTTTCATTGAATCAAGTTTATTTTTTAAATTTTTGACTGATAGAGAAAAAAAATTTGTTAAATCACAAAAATTAAATCTTCTTAAAAAACCTTAATTTTTCAATGAAGTTTAAGTGTTAGACAACATTACTAAACGTTACAGTGTTACTAAACATTTCCAATGATAACAACTTGGTTTTTTTTCAAAAACGGTGTATTTTCCTTCAATAGACCACCAAATCAAAATTATACCCTTTTCAATGAACAAGAAATTTCTTCTCTTTTTCGAGAACTACCTTTATTAAGTACTTACTTGAGTAAAAGAATAAGACTGTTTGAAGAATATTAAACCTTTTAAAACCGCTCCTCCTTTCGTAGAAAAATAACACTATCCAGATGTTTGTCTGGGTTTTTCTTTTGTATTCAGAAGATGTATTCGTACAGACCAGGCTTATAGAATAAGAATGCTGGTATGGTAGGTATTACTATTTCCCTTTTAATAAATACAACTTTGAGTCAACCCTAAATTATTTAAGAATCTTGATTTTATCTTTCATTCTCGTTACAGAAGCAATTTAACATGAATAATGTTTTTAAACTTGTCTGCGTTCCTTTTTACAACCAAACATAATACAATTTTAAAATTTAAGAAGTTCCTTTCAAAAGATATAGAGCAATTGAGATTACAATTCAGATATATTTATTTATTTTGATGTTTGTAGCAATAAAACATGATATAACTTATGAGATAACCTCTTTTTGATCTTGGTTGAACTTAATTTGTGGAGCATGTGTCTCTTCCAATCAAATTCAAAATAGAACAAACCTACATTTAGTTCTTACATGTAAAATTGCAAAGTTAGAGATGTAAAGATAACGGGAAATAGTGTATTCTTCAGTTTATTGAATTGATTATTAATTTGAAAATGCACAATGCAACACTTCTTTGGAAAGGTGAATAACATGAATGGTTTATCTTATAGGTCAAGCTCTGAGATTTCTATTAGGCTATATAGTTCATTTTTTAGAGATTTTTTTGGGACTTTAATGATATATTTGATTCCCATAAAAGATGAAGATGGCAAGGCTTCATATTTTTTATGCGTTCATTGTGTTCTTTTTTCTAAATGTGCATTTTAAGTATACATAATTAGTTTTCTGTGAACTCATTTTCCAACCTTTTGTTTTGTATTTTTCTGAACTTTAGAGAAAAACTTTTCATTCTTTATTTAAAATTAGGTTACCTTAACACTAAATCAAGCTTGCCATTTCAATTAAGACATCACTATTCTTAATTGAAGTTATCACTATCTTCAATTCTATAACATCACTATAGTATAGTAAATATAAGTACTATATCTTAGGAGCAGCTATTTAAATTAGAATAGATTTATTGATACATTTTTTTTATTTTATAAAATTTAAGACCTATGGCCCTATGGTCCAACATGTTTTAGCTTAGATAAACTTAAATTTTGCTTTAAGTTATATTTTTTAATGTTGTAAAGAAAAGGTAATGTTGCAAAGCATTACCTTTTCTTTACTGGAATTGGTTGTATAAGTAAATTCTTCTAACAATCAGAACTGAATTTGTTGCTATATCCGTATTTCATCAATACATAATTATGATTGATTGAAGGTCCTAAAAACTTTAAATTATGTAATTATTTTGACAATGTTTTAAACATTTATGTTTTTTTTAATTTGTTCTTAAATTTTGCTAATAATTGATTTTAAACCTTTTAGAAACTAATGGTAGTTAACTTATATTTAAAGCTTAGGTATTGTAATCAATACAATTCTAATATTTTACTGGATTGGTTGGTTGCAATCCTGTACTTAATTGTTCAGACTACGTATCACATAATTCTTCCACAGTCGATTAAACCTCAAAAACGCAATTGTGTAAAAAAAAAGTAGAAAAAGTAGCACTTTCCATGTCAACTTCACTTCTCCTCCCAAACTTCAATTCAATCTAAAAATGTTCTCTCAAAAGACTAATTAAAACATACTTGACTGCCTGAACTAGTTTCCTGCGACATTAAATCGTGCGAAAGCGAAACGTCTCTGAAACGGTCGAGTAACCTCCCGTAAGCTGAATACGTGATTCTGACTCTCCAAGGTCAATCCGATTTGATTGATGCATTTCAGTTAAATTTTTCTTATTGATCTCAGTCAGTGTATTCGGGGAAGGCAATCAATTGGTTTGGTATTAGCGGTCCTGCGTTTTGCGTTGTTTCAAGACAGGCAGGGTCTGGGTAAACATACTTGGAATACAAGGTTAGCTGGGGACATGGATAAGGTCAACGTTGAACGGTCAACAGGTATTTGGACTGCTGCTGGGAAAATTTTGATTGGTTTATTTTGACTGTGGTTGGAAAGCGTTGGAAATAGTATTTGGGGTTGGATAAGCATTGAAAAGGGAATGAGAAAGGTTCACACAGATTTACTGTTTAATGTCGGAAGATGTGAAGTTGTTGTGTATATGGGACGCTCTGTATTTTATAAAAATATACAGGGTGTTTCAACAAGTCCGCCCAAACTCTACACAACCAGCTTCCTTGCGTGCAGAACATAAACAATGTTCACAGAACTCTGCGACCCATAGTTTTCGAGAAAGGTGTGACGTCACACGTCACATTCGGTTTGCGTTAAGGTTTATGGAAAACTTGAACATGATTAAAATGTTTTTGCACATTAAGACGTTAATACCCATTGTACATACATGCCCTCCCCCCACCGTGATAGGGAATATCGGATATGACGTCAAATTTTTCAAAAAATAAGAGTCATTATAGAGGTATAATTCTTTGGGAAATTTTTTATGTACTCCACGTATGTTTTATGTAGTACGTATTTTTAACTTTCTATGCAGAGTTTGGTTGTAAAACCCTTCATTTTGTTTCAATGAGAAAAAAGAACGAAGAGAAAATGACACTAATAACACAATTTAAAAATTTAAATAAAAGGTTTGGTAAAATAAAAAAGCAGAGTTTTATCAAATTCCAGTGAAATAACGAGTTATCTATTGATGCTCTGATGGTAGTACTCCCACATTCACAAAACCTAGTTACCAGAAAAGTCTTCAACCACGCCATAGTTTGAATTTAATCATTATATACAGCATCTTGTCTTTTAAGGCGCAACGTGGCATAACTCAATTCCCTTAGCTTTTAAGGAGACAAAACACTAGTTCTCTTTAATGGGCATTTCTATGAATGAGGAACTGCACCGACGATTTGAATATAACTAGAGTAGATTGAAAAGGACCAAAAATTTAATTATATTATGCTGCGCCTTAAAAAACGATCTCGAGATTGTCACTTGAGAAGGAAATTGCAAAAATTAAGGATATTTTTGTATTTTCCACTCGTTTTGAGAATTCATTTTCCATTATAGAAACAAGAGTCGCATTCTAACAACAAGGTTGAGTCATTTTTCAGTTTATTACAGAACAAAATCCATTACTACAAATGAAATTATGATGTGAAATGTACAATTGTTCTGAATTGTTTCACAAAAATATTAAATCCCAAAATGAAAAAGTTATTTTAAAATGGGTCACAATAATAAGAATGACGTGTTATAAAAATTAAAAAGTCGTTTGAATAAATAAAATCACACTTCCTTGTTCAGTTTTTAACCATCCAGTTAGATAAGGTCACCTCAACTAACAAGCATTTTACTTATTTGAAGGCCAAAAATGGATGCTATAAATTCTTTTTCAAACTTAAAGAGTCAAGATCAAGAACCTACGTATATTTCTAGAACACACCATAGCACCAGCAAAAGCATTATCGCCTGTGTCAATGTAAAACATGAAGGGAATAAATAACCTTTAGATGTGTGCTATTTTGCCGTCTAAATTGAATGCTAGTGAGAGGATGATTACAGTTATTTCAGAGTCGTGGGCCACAAAAATGACACCTTGGAAGAATGATGTCCTGTTCTTGATACTATAGAGAGAGGGAGAGAAAATAAAGGCAAAATTTAGTTTTACCCTTTTTAGCCTATGGTTAAGCACATTTTGTAAGGAACGTAAAATAAAAACATAAAAACTCAGTAGTGTTGAATTAAGGTTGGGAGGATTTAAGTTCTTGTGTTCGTTGTTCGAAAATTGTCGGTTAGGTCAATTTGTTGGTGGTTGGGTTTTGGACTGATACTCTGTAATTTTCATTTATATTAATGTGTATTTAAGTAATTGTCGGTCATTCACTATATTTTTCCAAACAATATGTCGTGATTTACACCTAAATGACCAAAAAATGTACGTTTTCAATTAAGAGATTCCTTTTAACAAAAATTGTATGGTATTTTAAAATTAAATTTTTGGTTGGTTGTTTTACATTTGTTTTATTATCAAGTGGAATTATTGGGAAGTTATGAAGTCTAAATTATTATATTCGGCAACTGTTTTAACTATTAAAGTAGACCTTTTCAAATGGGTAAATTGAAAAATTTATTCCTAGAGTTTTAGAAATGAAATACGTACTTGATACTTCGCCGTCAAGAAGGTATTTCATTGCAAATTCTGTACTAATATGTTGGAATAGTTGGAATAAGTCGAAGCAATATTGATTTTTCAGGGGCTGTTGTTGAAGTCATTCCTTCAGGATTGCTCCTCTGCGCCACTTTGATTCTTTTGTCATTAGATATAGCTTCTCAGAATCCTCAAGATTCATTCATATGAATTGCTACTCTACATCCTTCAGAATTTCTCCTCTTTATCCTTTGTGATTGCTCCTCAGCATCCCTGGATTGCTTCTCAGCATCAGCATCCCTTGATTACTTCTTAACATCAGCATCCTTCTTTATTGTTCATCTGGCTCCCTTGATATTTCTTCCCAGCATCTTTCTGGATTGATTTTTAGCATCCCTCCAGACTGCTCCATAGAATTCCTTTATAATGCTTCTTTGCAACCCTCCGCAGTCCTTAAATATTTGAGAAAGCTTTCATGGTGTCATAGATGACTCTTAAGAAAACCTTGAAAAGTTAATTAACATTTTTAGTAAAGAAATAAAAGGATGTGTATGTGTCTACTACCATTAAAATCTTAAAACATTAGTATTTATTACTTTCGCTTACGTTATTTAGCAGCAGTTTTTCTACCAAGATGCCTACAAAAATTTTAAGTGGTGTAAAGGAACTCTAAACTTAAGAGTTCAAAGTTTTAGTATAAAATATCTTTCAAATTTCTTGGAAACTACTATTTACTGTCACTTTACACACAAAGAAAATAAGATTTTAAGACCTTACAAAAAATCCTCAACAGTAGGCTATTTTCAATCTCTAACTCATAATTATTTCTGAGTCTGGGTTCAAAATATTCATATTTAGCTCGAATATATCAAAACCAAATTCCACAAACACGCGGTAAAGCAATATCTCTTTGAAAAACCTAATAACTGATCTTTTTTTGGATGGAAAACCTATTAAATCTCCTTTCCGTACTTTCTCTTCTGAAGCCGAATCCCGAATACACAAACACTATAATCATCAAGCGGAAAGCATCCCAAAAATGACCGTCTAGTTTTTCAATATTTTCCTGAACAAAGCGACTTGACGATAACACCATCGGATGTCTATTTACGATACTTCTTTAGTTTTCTGCATGTTTTTTTTTGCACCCATTTTCACTTTCACTGGTAATATTCGATTTTAAACTCCAGGGTGGTTCATGTCCGGTTGGAGAGAGTGCAAAAGATTTCGTTAAAAAAATCGTTCCATCGAAGGATGTTCGAATCGTCCCGAGATCCCTTATCCGATATCGGAAAGTATAGGTACTTCGCGTTTTGTAAATTATTATGTGCCAGCTCATAGACAATTACGGTGCATAATTTTCTCGGTGTGTGTTTGAAACTTAAAAGTAGTGTTCAAGCGATCAATGACTTTTTTGGGAGAGTATTTGGGAGAAATCGTGATGTGCCCATTAGACTGATTTTCGAGATCGGAAGGTTTTTCTTTCCGTATTTTGATGAAACGCATTGGTATAAATATGCGGGTTTTAGGGTTATCTAATATTAGTTATGGGTTTCCATAGCAAGGGAAGATTTATGCTGCAAAATATTTTTTTACTTGGTCTGTTATTCAAAAATATAGGTAAGTGGTTCTGTAAAAGTGATGGGTTTTAATAACTTCATGACTATTTTTAGGATAAAAGTTTTACCTTCTCTTGGATTTTAAAAATAATTAAGTAGTGGATAATCAGAGTTAGATTATCAAACACCGAAAGGTTTTTAAAATTATAGGTACTTACCATTTTATCCACCTGACATGATAAATATGTTACTCATAGCCACTTGTTCCTTTAGGTTTCTAACCCATTCAAATATTTTTACTATATACATAATCAATATCATGATTTGGCAAAAAAGAAATATTCGCAGTAGAGATCAAATGTCTGTTCATCCCGCAAGATTGATCTTTAGCTATAACATTTTTACAGTAAAATGGTATTAAAACTACAATAAACATACGTTTAGAAAAGTTTAAAGTTCAATTTATTACTTTTAAGGTTAGCAACTTTTATGAAACCTTCCAAATGATCTTTGGAATGAATTTAAGTATTATTTTTCTGTTATAATCTACTGCAAAAAACATAAAATATCTCGTTATACAATTTCGGGAAATCCAAACGCTAAATTATAAAAATATATTTTCCTGATTACGTTTTTTGAAGCTAAATTTTTCAAGACCTAGAGGAAGTGAAAATATATAGGGAAAACTAATTTCCTCTGAAGTTTTCATATTCTTTCATCAACATCTGTCTTAAAATATCTTATAGAGTTAAAAATACATCCATTAGTGACAAATTGACACGTTTTCTTACCTCGCAAATTAAATGAATGTCACACAATCCCAATCGAAATAATCCCTGTCGAAAAACCGTGTCAATTAACGGAAACAATTCATCTCCACAAGTACGTACAAATTAAAACAATAAGACAAAAACAAAACCAGTTCATTTCATTTTCACTCACCAAAAACAATACTACGCATAACCGAACCGATTCATTCACTTATTCCGAACCGAAAAGCTTTTAATAGAGTTGGTTCATCCTGCTACGCGAATCAAGAACTTTTCTTGCTGATTTCGAGTCACGCGATACAGATTCCCGTAATGACTTCTTTAAGGATTACGATCCCCGTTATTAGCCTACTTAGATAGACATGGATAGACAGGACCAACTTTCTCCACGGGTTTCTCACCGACAATCGACAGTTCATCAGTTCGTCGATAAATTTCCGTTTCGGGAAAACGTGGTGAACCGAAATGACCAAGTTCCACGCACACGAGGCGTAGGTATAGGCAAGGGCGGATCCAGACCAGATTTTCGGGGGGGGCCATGTCAGAGTCGGAGGGTATTACATTCGAAATTTTCAGCGCCTCAGAAATTTTTTTGAAGAGTGCTTGCTTTTAAGCAGCTTTTTAGGGGTTTATAGTAACTTAGAGGATATCCAGGGCCCGTGCCATTGTTTTAGAAAGTGGGGGGGGCGAAACCTTTTTGGTAGGGGCATAACAATACTTATGTTTCGCGAGGTGTTTGGCTCCCAATTTTCCGAGTATAACATAAATAAAATACGAAACTTTGTTAAAGTTATAAAGGTTTCATCAGATAATGCTAGCTCGAAAGCTAAAGGGGGGTTCTGGGGGTCCTCCTCCAGAAAATTTTGTGAAATTTGGCTTCCAATAGAAGTTTTTTTACTCATTTTTGTACATTTGGTACCCATTGGATAACACCTACAGAGAGCAACTTCTTGTACTCCTAAAAGGAGAGGAGAGAAACAAATTCAAGTAGAAAACAGTAAATAAGTAACCATGAGAAATTAATAGGGGGTCTGGGGGTAACCCCCAAGAAAAATTTTGAACATTTGCCTCTAAAAATAAAGTTTCAGCTCATTTTGAAAGCATGAACCACAGAATTTTCAAGGATGAAATTATAAATAGATGCCAAATTTTGAAAAGGATTGGGGGTCCTCTCCCAGAAAATGTTTGCAAATGCACCCTTTCAAACTATAGTATTCATCTATTTTAAAACTTCCCAAAAGAGAACAGCTTCTTTTAAGCGGAAGAATTTTCAAGGGAAAACACTCTAAAACAGATGTCACATGTCAAAATATTAAAGGGGGGTTGGGGGTTCTCCCCCAGAAATTTTTTTGAATTTTAGCATTAAGAAAGTGTTTTTTAAGCTATTTGTTAGGGTTTCTCGGGGGGGGGCCATGGCCCCCAGGGCCCCCCCCCCTGGATCCGCCACTGGGTATAGGCATCCTCAACGAAACCAACGCCTACAATAAAGAATTACTAATTGTCGAGGAACTGTTTCCTTTTTCGTATTTTCAGTTCCTATAGGAAGCTTATAATAGTATTGTCTTTCTGAGGATGTGTGTATTTCGTGAGGATTTTATCTTAAGTACTAGTTGAAAGTAAAATACGACCCACGATTGCGTAATGATTTAGATCCCCTACCTCTACTTTAAATACGCTTTGTCGTGGGTTAAGGGAAAGGAAGTGCCTTTTACTTTTTCAATTACTTTATTTGGAACTGGTCTATTTGTGTTTTAAATTACTTTGATGATGGTTCATTTTGTGGTATTTTATTCTAAAGTGTCCGTAAATGGCTTTTCTTTTTAAAAGTTTTTTCTTTTTTAAATCATTCGTACACTGTTTAGTTTTTAAAATGGATCAAAAGAATTGTTTCCCTTATATGAAACTCTTATTTTTAATACAGAACGTGATTAAAGAAATAATTTGATTTTTAGAAAGTAAAAACTCATTCTTTCTTATTAAAAATTTGCATAAAAATATAATATACTAACTTAGCTTGGAACCATGGACGGATTTAGGTGGGGGACTCAGGGGGGGGGGGGCAAACTGGAAACCTTGGGGGGGGAAGCTGTCCATGATGGCTTTGGAAACATGATTTTCCCTTACAAAAAGCCCCCCCCCCTTTAAATCTGCCCATGCTTAGAACCCAAACTTTAAGGAAATTAAAAATGTAAAAGAGGTTTGTTATAGTTTCTATATTTTGTCATATCATTGTATAATTTTAAATTAGACTGGGGAAGATATTAAAACAAGATAAATTTCAATGTTATATTAATAGTTTTTATTTGTATTCAAGCTTTTTAAGTTAATCACGAATTAAAAAAAACTGTAATATTATTAAATTTGTTAAATCCTTTAAAAAAGAGTGTCATCCGAAGATGTTATAATATCGTTTTAAGCATTAACACTGACTTTTACTGCCAATTTGTCCAACCAAATGTCAGCTACAAAGTCAATAGCTTCAACGAAAGGAAAAGTTTACAGGATGAGATAGAATCAGGAAGGGATGCGGTGGAAGACACAATAGTAACCCAATACCTGCAGAGAGTGAGAATGAATAAAACATAAATCATCGCACTTATACGTATTTGTAATTCAAATAGCTTTAACATTCTACAGTTACCTTAAATCTCGTTCTTAGAAGCCACGGTCTACAGCTTTTGGCCATTAGCTCTAATTCTCGAGTTACACTTTCATTTGACTTCTGGGTATCTTGAACTTTTTTTTACCTAAAAAAGCAACTGGCAACTGGTATTAAACTAAGGCTTCCTTTTTTTTAACGGTAAAAGCTTACTATATTTTTATCTTACTAAGGTAGCTTTTTTTATAAACTTATTTAGTAAACACATGAGCTTTAGTTGTTGTTTACATTTTTTTCTAGAATAATTTAAAGTAAAGGGTGTTGACCAGGACTTGTAAGTTTGGGATTTTTTTAGTTATGTGTGATGTCGGTCATTGATGCATCCTCAATTTTTAAAAAAACAGGTGAGTGAATAATTCTAATTCTCAAATACTCTTTTAATCTGGTAGTACACCGGTAATATCATAAAAAATTTAACAATGAATTGATTGACAATACGAGCCTATTTTAGGTGGCAAAATTCATTCAAGAAATAACAATGAAAATGACAATTAATTATTGACATTTAAGAGTTGGTCCTTTATTATTTTTTATTGGAAATTTTTAAAAATATAATTTCAGAAGAAAAATTTGAAGTAATTTTTAATTATTTTGGATTTAAAAATATAAGATTATTATGTTTTTCTGCAAAACTTGAGGTTCGTAATACACAAAAATATGCCCGATTTAAAGATTTAAAAGGAGATTCAGCATTACAAAGTTCAACAACTCATAAATAAATATTATCAACTCTCACACAATGTGATAAACTGTTGTGAATTCTTATTTGCTATAAGGGAGAATACATTAAATAATTTCTTCCTTCAAATATGTATATTACAATAGATCTTACGATAATAAATTTTCTTTTTAAAAACCCATGCCAAACTTTTCAGACCATGTGACTTTTGAACTAAAGCTACGTTTAACCCTAACCATTAATTCAAACAACCAGCCAAACAGCATTTCCGAGTACTATATCGCTGCAATTACATCGCTCTCATCAAAGAGATTACACGCTATTTGCTATCTTCATACTTTCGATTACTGCTCCTTTCTAGATACTCATAAAGATAGCAAAAAAAAAAATATATAATTTCATCCTAGGTTCATTTTGATACCGCTTATTACAGTCCAGATTGAATTGTTTTTGGTTCAGATTGTTTCGTCTGGGAGAAAGTCAATTTCTGAGTTCTTCATTTTTATTGAAAAGAAAATAGGGATGGAGGATCAGAAAAATAAGAGAAAGTACACAAATTTTGCGATTCTTAACTCAGGTATATATTATGTTTGACATACTATAGAAATATTTTTAATTTGAAGGGTAATTTATTTTATCGATATTAAAATATGACAATTCATTAATAAAAATATTTAATTTTTTAGTAATATTAGGCTTTGCTATTAAAAACAAATTTAGCAATATACTAATTGATTTTTTTATTTCTTATGAAATTTTTTTCACTGTATTTGGATTAATTGTTTTTAGAAGTAATAAATTACCAAATATTCAGAGACTAAGTTTACATGTAAGATAATAGCTATTCTTATAATATTTTCCTTATGAAATCAATTTTCCTAGGACCTATATTATCATTATCATCATCACTATGCAGAATATATTCCTCTTTGTTCAAAATCTTCAGCTTCCTTTTGATGAAGTATGACGTCAATGAAAGCAATGATAAATGGTCACGTGGTGTTTTGGCTATCCTAGCCATAGAAGAGGTAATGCCTGTACCACTTAGCGTCTAATCTACTACCCATCGAACTCACTAAATTTACAGTTACATTCAATATTCCACACTTTGAATTGAAAGCAGGTGGTCATAAAATAAAAATGCATCAAATCCGTGAAAGGATTTTACAATGATCAAATTGTCAGCCCATGAATTAATGCAAGTATGCATGAATAGACCTTCGAGAAAAATATCCTCCCATCAATTTTATGACATTTTCATTCATTTTTCACCTGATATGAAGTGAGAACTCCGGTGCTTGAAACCTTGTATACTATAACGTCAATTTCACGCATTCCCGTTCCAACTGAGTTCCGGCGGTAATCTCCGATCCATCGATACAACCAATTTGATTCACCTGATTCTGCCTGGATAAGGACACTCTTCTTGTTATCCGCGGAACGTGACTAGTTGGATAAATACAATCCTAGGGCCATATTCAGATCTTCGTAACCGCCGTGGCGTTTACGAAAATCCTAATCCGGCGTGAATCTGACTCACCGTATTCACATCTCACTCCGAAGGAGGCGGTGATCTCGGAGAGTCAGCTCATTGGTTAGTTGTGTTTTTGACGAAACCGTACGTAGCGACCAATAAAACCCGTCGATAAAAGTGGAAATAACAGAAATAACAGGTTTTGAAACGGATAGCGTCACTTTAAGACACACTGATGATGCCAAAAATGTAAACAAAATAGGAGAAGCGTGATTATTCCTAGTGCAGCAATTTATTTTGATATACAGGGACAGGGTGATTCAGATAAGTGTTTCACAACTTCTAGGGGAGGTAGAGTTACATCAAGACGAACAAGAATCGGTATAGGTTAGGGGGTCGCAGGTGGGGTCTAAGGGGTGAAAATTAGCAAAAACACCTCGCATATCTGGGCAGAAAGAGATACAATTGTTCGATTCCGGCATTTTTTACATTCAACCAATTCAAATTTTTCATGTAAAAACGAGATGCAAGTGTTTATTCTAATCCCGTTGGTTAAGTTGCAAGAAAGACAGACACAACAGACATTTTCTGACACAGAGAAGGAAAGTAGTACACCCAGGGAAAAGGCCGGAATTGAACCAACGGCTGATACAGTGCGCGGACAGACTGCTAGCGTGGTTAGCGGTTAGCAGCGTGTAAACCGACCAGGCCGCTCAGCCCCCTTGTCTCGAAGGTTCCAGCCAATGAGAGAAGAGAAAATCTTGCCGTTTTCGAATTCGGTGGAGGCAGGCCCAGTGAATCAGTCGGCTCTGTTTTTCAGCGTTCCAGACAAATTGAGTCGGGGAAAAGTCAATCTGAATACCATTTCGGCGGATTCGCCCCGCGTTTTCACCGTTGGCGAACATCTGAATATGGGCCCTAGTCCTATTGCTAGCAATAGGGTTGGAACACACTGGACGATTAGAGTCGCTCCAAGTCGTTAAGATCCTTGTTAAACTGTGGGGGAAAAAGGAGAGTTGAGAAGCGATGCACTAGGACTAGACCTAGACCACAGAGTGCTAGAACAGAGCGTCCATGGCCATAGGCGATGATGGAAATAAAAAAGAGGCGCAAGTTTAGAGTTGCGTATGCTTGGCGAGTTTTGGCTGTTTAGCGGCACATTTAGAAGCCAAATCATTCACTTAACATGAGTTAGGGTTACCATACTAGTGATCTTTAACGCTAAAAACTTGGCGCATACGCAAGTCTAAACTTGCTCCAAAAAAAATCATGGAATATTGTGCTATTTTGGCGCTGGGATCGCGTCATGTCACGAGAGGCGAAGTAAAAAGTTTGATAGCCCTTCGAAAGGACAGATTGAACGTACACGTCACAACTAATCATAGCTTTGACCACAAAAATGTACTGACTACCTCTCTGTTTTGGACCCTCTATTAGAGATAACCCTCTGATAGGATTTTTCTCTGTGACCAAGACTACCCTTGTAGTGGAGGAAAACGGATGTTACCCTTTCACTTCCAGTCTCTATCTTCTGACGCGCTTGTGATAGAACTATTATTTAAACTGGAATCTAACGGAAAATGTTTGCCTTGATTAATGTGTAATTCGAAGAAAATTGGAATATTTTGCTAGACTTTTCAGCGGAGAGTTTTTCAACCGCTCTACTACAGTAGTAGTCTCTCAACGAATTCGATCGACTCTATTTGCCCAGTGTGTTACAACCCTTAGGACCCATCTCCGTACAGTCTGACCCGATTATCTCTCACAAATATAATCCCCATTTAAATAGAGGTTTATGATCTCAAGATATAGTTAAGATAACAAGGAGTTACTGAATAGAAGATAAGGTTCACCCACCTTACGGGGATGATTTTGTCAGATAACCTTAAATATATGGTACCCATAAATACCAGAAAACAAAATTGTTGAGTTGATAGCTGGGATTTGTTTTGTTTGCTGCCTCGTTAGAATAGAAGAAACGTTTTCTTTTCAATGCTAAAGGTGGTTTGAGTTAAAGATGAGAAGTGAGAAAATTTGAAGATCGTGATCAGGTTACGAAGTTCTATGGAAATTTAAAATGAACTCAGGAACTGGGACTCTTACGGATTCGTGCTCACTTTAAATTTGAAATACCAGTCATCAAAACGTGACTGAGATTTTGAAATAATCATTTTCACCGCTACGGAATCGTCATTTTTTCGACCTTTACATTTAATTTAAATTGGATTCTTTACTGTGAAAAAAATGTTCCCATTTTAAACCTACTGTCTCATTTTATATTGGAATTTCAATGACCAATGAACTTAACTAGATTCTATAATATCGTTCTTCAAAGGGAATTTTCCCAATTATTATAACAATATAATTACTACTATATTTCCAATTTGTGTTTTTCTTGGAGAATCAATATCTTTTTTTTAGTTTATCATAGGTTAAAGTATGCCTTTCATCAATAATAATAAATGAATATCTTAATAAATAACAAAAATGATTGTTCATTCGTGTTTAGAGTTTATTATTCCATTGACAATGCGAATAATTTTAACTTAGTCTCACATTAATTTTAGAAAATCATCAACATACAATGAAAAATATTCTATGTAAAATGTATAGATTAGTTCCAAAATTAAAATAAACGTTGACAGCAGTATTTTTTTAGTAATCTTATAATGCATGCTCTACACTAAACGAATGCATCATAACTTTGCATCATTATATGGTTTTAAAAGGACAAAATATCATTAGCAACAAATTTCACCTAATTTTCAGTAGCTTTAAATATCATTTCTATTTTGATGGAAAAAAGTATTTGAAAACTTTCTTGTTTGTAAGCAAAAGCTGTAGAATAAGCACTTTTCAAGATCATAATCCTAAGAGAGCATCTCTTTTCCCATTTCAACACCATTATGCTTCACTATGATTATCCCTACCTGGAAACACCTTTTACTTTTCATACTAAGAAAGAACAGCCGCCCTCTAGATGTTACAGACCTTTGGTCATTCGGTGTGGCTTAAGTTCAAAGAAAGGTCATAGGTAAATAAACGATAACACTTGTTTTGTTAGGGCGTTTCTAATGCTATTTTCTTGAACTTGACTTTCTTCGCTTTGTGTACAACGTTGACTTACTATAGTTGTATTGTAGTTTCCGCAGAAAAATATTCATGATGCTTGGTAATTCGTCATTTTGAGAGTTATTTACTACATGGCTTTTGATGATGCAAAGCTCACAGACATAACCTTATTTTAAGGTTATCTAACATGATTTTATATGAATAATTTGCGATTTTTCACTTCTGATTTTATTTTGTTTGAACGTTTAAAAAAGTCTTAAAAGTTGATGTTACTGTTAATGAGAACACGATGTTATAAATTTTGAAGTGCATTGACATTAGTTAGTAATATTTCCCTACTTTTTAACCATATTTGATTTTCATAATTCTAAAAGGGGGTTTCCTTTTAGTACAGAAACTAATTCTAATTTTTTTTTTAAATTTTTCATTTTACTTACGTTAGATTTGAAGTTCATTTTCTTTCCACTCTTTCCTATATTGTTTTATGTCTGGTAAAAATGAAAGAATTTAATAGTAGTTACTTAATAGGTTAATATTTTAATTTTTATACTCTCATATAATTTTATGTAGAACAGGTTCGCGGATCCCTTATAAGTGAATGATACAAACCCAAAAGTAAGTTTCGACACAATAACCTTGGGGAAAATAATATGTGTAAGTCTACATTAACATTTTAAAGCGAAACCTAAAAATACTACCCATCAATCAAAGACTGGAACTTCCCAGAACAGAAAAAAAGGTAATTTCTCTCATTGTTTTCCAAAAATCAATTTATTAATTTCTCACACCAACCGTGAGAACCTTAAACGGCGAAATAATCGCAGTCCATTAAAGTGGTTCACATTCAGTGAGAGAAAGGATTATAAACCGGTTTGTGGCTCTGACAATTATAATAAAGGAAGCTCTGTATGGAGAGGAGTTTGCCAAGGGCTTTGTTATTTACAGAGAGCATGCTTGTTAATAGCATGGGTGTTGTTTTATTTGGTCAACTGATTTTAACCTTCACCGTGAAAACTTTGGAAAGGTAGGGGTGATTGAAACAGTTGTATTAAAGCAACGCTTAACCTGTATTTCTGTGTCATTGAAGCTGAATTTAAAATAGTTACCAGTAGGGTGTCAAGTGATAGGAATTCCGTGTGTCTCTTTATTACATTTATAAATATGGGAGGCATTCAAATATTACGCAAGCACCTAGTGGGGGTGGGGTTTGTTATTTTCTTAATTTTGGTGGAAAGGTTGTTATTTTAACACATATATATATTAACATATTTTTCTGTATGAAACTATTTCTGGATAATAACGAGATCGAAAATGTTGGTTTACTACAATCTCTAAATTCAAAGGTTTAGGACTTAGGAGAGTTGATATTTTAGTAAAACTTCCACCAGAATTACTAGGTCATTGAAACATTTAAAAGCTTAAGAGGAGCCACCATTTAAACCGCTGATAGTGATATTATGAAATGTGTGTCATCATTCTTCCACTTAGCTTATTTTAGCTCACTCCGTTAAGAGTTATGCAAGAGGTTTTTGAAGGACCTATTTTTTGGTGAATAATAAATAATTTTTTAAAAAAGGGCTGTATTTGTACTTTAATGCTACGTTAATTTTAGAATCAATCTTTAAAAATAAAAATATGGTCGGGGTATTATCCTTATCAATAGAATTTATTTTAATTATACTCATAGGTCATATAGCTAACCAAAATGGTTCACCAAGAAGGAAAAAGGATTTATATGCCTAATTTATTTTCGTGATTAGACAAATAGTATCATGGTTAATTTCTTAAGTGTATTGCATTTACACTTCGATATTTTTGACTCTAACTTTGATCGTGGCACTTCATTCAATCCAACACTTCGTAATTCAATAATTTATTAATCATCGTCAAAGAATTACTGCGGTTGCTAATTGTACCACGTAAACCACAAATATTTAACCGCGGCACTTCCCTATCTTAGTCAAATACTACGTACAAAGACCTCAAATATCACGGAAGAAAGCCATGTCAATTCTTTTCTTCACCTAAAGAGGTTTAGCAGTTTACTTTGGAATTTGATCAAATTGCTCGCTCAACCATTTTGATTTTAACAGGCGTTCATCACAGCTTTCAGTAATTTTTATTGGTTTGGGAGTTATACTCCAAGGTTGTTCAAATGCTTTCTCGCAAATTTATAACTCCTTATCATTGAGAAACAATGAATTAAGTCTTTGTTTTTTTTTAGTGAAATAACTCCGTTTATTTACACCTATCTCACTTGATTTTGTTTGAGTTCGTTATGAACAATGAAATTTATTGCCAGTGTATCTTAAACTTAATGTGAAAATTTGTGAGTTTTCTTGAAATTTTTTTAACAAGCTACATGCCTATATAAGTTAGCTAAAGATAGATAATGGTTTTGAAATCATGCAACTCTTTTTTCTCATTATTTACTTTAAGATATTTTAGATTTAAGGAAATCGCTTTATAAATGAAGAAACAGGCCTTGGAGATATCTTTAGCGTTAGGAAAACATTAAAAGCTTTAGTTAGTAAATATCTCTTCTGTTTACTTGTTTACTTCATGACTACTGAAAAACTGGCATCTATAGGATAACTTTGGTTTGGGATTAAGTTTTTTTTTTTAATAATAAATCGATTGGGGGAGAGTAAAATATTTTTTTCTTAATACCTTCGTTGAAAATGCTTAATAAGTTTATTTTAATACATTGGAGAATTAACCTTATCTAGCTAGTTTAACCAGTTAACGTATTCAAAAGAGAGCTTGTATGGGGAAAATATTATTACCGATATTGCTTAAATCTTTGACTTTATTTAATTGGTGAATAATATATTTTGGTTTAAGAAATTTGTCTTAATATCGTATTCTACTATTAAACCAATTCATATTTTCATTTTATTCATAATGCTGACCTTGAAAAACTAACTTTTCTCCCACTGCTGAAATTTTTCGAATTTATCTGAATGCATTGGAATTTTATTTGTTGTATTCATACTTTAAACATGAATATCTAACTAGTAGGTAATTAAGGTCATTGAATCCTGGAAGTAGAAATATGTTTCCATAACTTTCGAAAAAAAATATATTTTTGACAGTAAATTGCCCTTATTTTGTTCCAAGATGAAAGACAAGGCCTGCAAAGACCAAAAAATCAAAACGCTTAAAAATAAATGAAAACAAAACTAGTCTATCAAGTTTCCCATTAGTAAAGAGGAAAACATATGCGAACATTCCCTTCAAACTAAAATCTTGACATTGAATAGAATCGAAACTAGTTTAGAACTTTTAAAAGTTTCCTTTTGTTCTCAACTACCTCCACGGAGAGAGAAGTAGAACAAAAATTAAGAAAACTTCTCAGTTTCAAAACGGCCGTTTTCAATTATACCATGAAGTAGGTAAAGGTGACGAATAGTAACATAGTATCAGAAGTGGTCTCTCACGATCTTCAGATTTTGCGAGAATGTGGACCACAAGAAGTTGCGAAGAAATATTTGCCCCCACAAAACACAGCCGGCATTCCAGTTTTCGGGGGAATGATATGCATATCATGCATATCTGATAACAACGAAAACTGGTTTGCGCCAGTATATTGTCAAAGTCATAGAGGAAATTCGCATGAGTTGAGGAATCTGGAAGGATGGATGATTCAGTAGGTGATATTTTTAAATGTTGTGAAAGCCGGCTGGCTCATTTCCTGGTGAAGAATTTAAAATATGTGGATTGAGATAACAATTAAGCATACTAAGGAATGTTATGCTGGGTCAACTGAGAATGTATGTTGTTAAACGTATGAATTCCCAACCCTTAGGTTCTGAATGTTTTGTGAACATAACGTACAGAAACATATATGCAATTAGTTTTGTAGTTTTTGATACATACAAAGAACATCAGCCCTTGCGCCATATAATCTCACCAACCAACTGACTAACCAAAGAACACCAATTTCATATATTATCACTTGTTTGCTGAATTTTTAACATCAACTTACATATAAGGTAGCAAGTTCTCAAGAAAATCTATATCATATCGTATGTTTATAAATGTGTTACATTATCATATAGTTTTAAAAAAAAATTGTTATTTGTTTTTTTTTTGTTTGTTTAAGAAATGTTTATGGAAACAAGACCTTATAATTTTAGGATGGGCTTTTTAAATATTTCTCCTTTACAATTACTTTTCTTGTTAGTGTTTAAATTTGATTAAAAAATTAAAATAAAATAAAATTTATAAAGTGTATTAATATTTATTAAGTTTTAATAAACCAATTATGACTTAGGATTCACCATTCACGGTGATATGTTGATTCGTCGTCAAAGAAACATCAATATTTTATTATTTTATATGGTTTATATTCATTTAGTCTACCTTAATTAGAATTTGAAACCAAACCTTTTGCAATTTCTAAATAGGTTTAAAAAATATTTTCAAAATTTAAATGGGAACATTTAGCATACAAGGTTAGGTACGATAAGTCACCAAATCATATATGTAACGGGTAATTTAAACCTTCTGAGTTTTTATTGTTATCTACAAAAATTTCGGAATTTCGCCAATCCTATACATAACTTTTTCCTCATCATCACTTGTACCCAATGGCATCTCACCCACTCATTTGAACTCTTTAACTTCTCAACATGTGATATAAATGCAACAAGGGTTGCCTCCTACGGCAAATTTCCTAAAATATAAGGAAGTTATTTCTCCTGGTGATGAGAGGAGAAGCCATACTTTATTTGCTGTAAAATATAAAAGATGTACCCATCCAGTTGTTATTTACCTTATTTGAAAGTAAACAATACGGTTCATATATTGTAATTCTGCTTTTAGTAATCGTTAAATTTGCAGTAAAACCTTTAAACACCTCCAGAAAGGACATATTCTCAGGACCCTGTTTACTCTTGGAGACCTTTGACCTCGTGAACCGCTAAACTTTGATTAGACTTAAGCAAAGCATGTCAACAACACGTTGAAAACATGTCCTATTAAGTATTGGCTTTGTTGTTTTCCGTTTGCTGATGAAATAACTTGATGAGATTTTGCGGATTCTGGTTAAGGAAGGAACTAAGCTTGACAAACTGCAAAAGGATATGTTTCGTAATACTATGTATGTACCTTTGAAACGGTTTAGATATTTTACGCTAAAGATGCATGTCATTCAAGGTTTAATTAAAAATTGATTTTATGCTTTTTAAACACTTTCCCTACTTTTGTTTAGCTTTTAAGAAAGTTTATTTCTTAACCAGTCGATAATTGTAAGTTTTTTAAAGAACTTATTATAAACCTATCTTTCATTTGAAACACTTCATAAAAACTTAACTTCAAAACCCCTTTGGTAAACTAATTTTTTTTTAATTCTTTTATTAAGAAATTTATATCTGATTGTCTGTGAATTGAATTTTACTCATTGAAAAGATGGATATTTAAACCTTTCAGTCCTAGCCACCCAAAATTTACCATAGGGTGCAATGGCCATTTATATTGATCAAATATTGATATTTCAATTAATGAATTGATTAATCTAATTAAATATCATTGTACTAAGAAAAACTGAACTCTCACATTGTTATTTTTTAAAACTTTGATTTGTTTATACTCCGTTTAACATGGGTGTAAAATACTTATTTCCACAAAAACAAGTTCCTGAATTTGTAAGATATGACCTGTGTCCTAAACTCATTACCAATTATTTCACTTTATAGTTATAAAATTTTCATTTTCAAAGATTTTAATATAGTGTTCATGTTAACTTCATCAAGATAAGATCTCTTTCAAAACACTGAAATTAAACAATAACACAATTTTGATATACAGTGTAAGAAATCTATATTTTTTGTAGGAGGAATAATCCCAGAATAGGCACACTTTGTAGGTTCGCAAATTACAGCTATTTCCTTAAAAAGTCATGAACTATCGGTATCAGATAGTGTGAAACAATCGATATAATAGTCTTTAATCACAAAACAAAAACTTTTACGGACCTAAAGGGTTTTTTCTAAACTGAAAACCTGACCTTTTTATTTACAAGCATCATTCATTTTTCCCACGAATCACTGTCTTTTCTTCAGGTATCTCAAAATCTCACTACAATCTCAAGAAAAACTGCGGAGATAGCATCTAAAATGCAAATTCATAATATTTAATAAAAGGGCATCCTATCCTTTACAAATTACACCCATATTCCCTAAAAGGGCGTGAAGCACCTCAATTGCGAGTATCAGATGGTGTGAAACAAAGCGTATAATCGTCTGTCGGTCCCTCTTTTGGTCAGCTGACACACTTTAAATACATACGAAATGACCGCAAAAGAATAATAATAGCAGCAGCTTGTTGAAGAGCCTGGATCACTTTTATTGGAAACCCGTTGCGATGGACGTGACTTGACTGAGAATTTCTAAGGAAGGGAGAGAAATCACTTGTTGAGCTTTGGGGGATCTAAACGCTTTCTTTAGATTTGGGGGTGTTTGGTTATTCAAGTGGTGTTCTTGCATACTATATCAAAATATGGTATTTCGTTATTCATCATCATTTTTTATATTTGTTTAGATTTCTATTTTATTGATGGGTCGTGCGTTTGAAATTTTCAATTTCTTCCCTTTAGTGTTTTAGTCTACTTATCAATCATCTGATATTTTTTAAGTATGTCTTAGAAAACTTGTTTCTTGTTATTCTTCTAGAGAAATTGAATCGGTTAAGTTTATTTTATTTTGTAAGTTGTGATAATGTATGGTGTTATTTTTAGCTGTACAGTTGTTGTTGTTACAGTTGAACTCTTTTTTTTTTATTATTTGAATGACTATTTAGTTTTAAATGAAATTCGTTTGCGGGTGTTTGTACTACCAAAGTTTACACCGAATATCGTGAAATTATTTATCCTAAAGTTTTACCACCCCAGTTTATCTTTGAATAAAGTAATGCTGAGCTTAATCATTGTGAAAACAGGTAGGAAAGCGTTAAAATTGTCTACTTACCTAAACAGGTGACAAGTACCAATTATATTAAAAAAAAACTTGTAAAATAACATAGAATCATAATAGTTTATTGGTCCATTTTGGTAAATTTATTTCTTCAAATAAATGGCTACAAAAGAATTCCATAAATTTTTCGATTATTTTGAAGAACGTTCCTTTTTTTCCTCTATCAGGAAGCAGAATATTTCCTGAAAATGTCGACGTATAGGTCGAGAATTTGAAGGAACGTCTATCTTATTTTCGTGACTGCGTTATTTGAGCCTTTGCCAATCAAGTTAAACATCTGAAGTGCTAAATTTTTTACATCATCAAAGTATGGTATAAAATTAACTATTAGGTGCACGGATCTCGTTGCACATTTATATTCAAAAGAAATATCTCTTAAATTCAGGAAAAACAACAAATTTTATGGTAACTTATTTGTTCTTGTTTATTTTTGTGGAAGAATTCCGAAGACAAATAGAACTACGGATTTTCCTTTAAATTTAGATATTCCTCATTAGTTTTTCCTCACAATAAATATAACTACTAAAATTTCCCGTCATAAATATTTAATCATTATTCGACCGACATCCTTTTACTATTAAAATATCTGTAATTGATTGCCTATAACTTTCATTTTCGTTCGGCTGCAAATAAATTATGCAAATGAAACCCACGAATTAAAATAACTTGAATGATCTACTATCAGCTCAACATCAGGCATCCCATTTGCATCATCTTTCCATTACCACCGACCCACGTGCCTAGGAACACTTCGCAGAATATTTAATAAATTTGTTCAAATCTTACTTTAATGAGGTAACAGTAATTCATAATAATTTGAGAAACGGTTTTAATGCATTTATGATAAGTGTTATATCTAACTAAGGCATTTATTTCCTAATTAACCTCCACTTATTTAGTTAAGATTAGGTGTCTGGTTTATTTTTCTACTAAGAGGATATATTTGTTATTCGAGGAAGATTTTGCTCATAAAAACAACAAAACGACATTCCTATGTTTTATGGTAGGAGTACCCTTACATTTTACGACAATATAATTCATATTACTCTTGACATTTCCAAAGTGATTCCCCAAAACTCTGAAAAAGAAATTTTATACAGGTTAACTTTTACAGAATACATTTTACTTTGTGGATCATTTATATTAGTTAAGAAAATTCCAAATAATTTTAGCGCAGTCAAATTAAAAAATCATAATAGTCCTTCTAAATTTATGAAATGGTTTAAAATGGCAATGCGTTGAAATTTCTAAAAAATAGTAGATATAAATTTTTTTTTCGCTGTAAAAGTTTTATAAAAATTTTATACAGGTTAACTTTTACAGAATACATTTTACAATTCCAAATAATTTTAGTGCAGTCAAATTAAAAAATCATAATAGTCCTTCTAAATTTATGAAATGGTTTAAAATGTCAATGCGCTGAAATTTCTAAAAAATAGTAGACATAATTTTTTTTCGCTCTACAAGTTTTATAAAAATTTTATACGGGTTAACTTTTACAGAATACATTTTACTTTGTGGATCATTTATATTAGTTAAGAAAATTCCAAATAATTTTAGCGCAGTCAAATTAAAAAATCATAATAGTCCTTCTAAATTTATGAAATGGTTTAAGATGGCAATGCGTTGAAATTTCTAAAAAATAGTAGATATAAATTTTTTTTCGCTCTAAAAGTTTTATGTAATTTAACTTTTTAATGCTTTTAAGATAAAGGTATAAATTATTCCAGGAAAGGTACTTTGACCTCATCTGCTTTTTTATTCCAAAATCGCATATAATTTTGAATTAATTTTGAGAGAAATGTTTTGGTTTTTACTTTTTTTTTCCAACTTTGAACTATTGTAAAAATAGTTTGTTTTTTACCATTTTTGCAATACTACATAAAGAGAGTAATACCTTAACAAGCACAAAAAAGATAAAATGAACCACCTTACCTTACCTTACCCTAGGAAACTACAAAAAAAGAATGCCATGGTGTACTACTATTCTTCTCTAGTATTCCAATGAGCCTGAGCAATACAAAGGCTTCGCGGTCAAGGAGAATACCACAAAAAACAGAGGTTTCCTAATGCGCTTTTTTTTCTCTACCCTGGGGTGTTTTAGAACTCGATAATTTAAGGGGGAGAGTAGGGTGGAATCTAGGGAAACGTTCTTTTTATTCATTCACCCCTCGGGGTGTAGAAGCCATCACACGGACACCTTGCGAGAAAACTTTTCATCGTCCCTGTTGGCTGAATACTATTTCGATTTGGATTCACAGGTATATTTTGTTTTCCGTTTTTAGCGGGAGTGAATTAAATTGGAATTTATTTTATTTGTTAAAAGGTGGTAAAATTTGGTTGAGTGAATGGAAAATGTGGTTTTTTAACGTTATCATTTTTTTGGTTCGTCATTCCAAGATAAAATGTGTCAGTAATATTTTGGTATGGAAAGCGTTGTATTTATTACATACAATTTATATAAAAAGTAGAATTACTCTTTTTTTTCTTTATTGTATGTTTTAAAACAATAATGATATGATATCGAAGAATAATCTCTAAGTTTTAATCACCTACTCCATCCCTTTGTCTTTTAAAAGAAACTTGATAATCTTGTAGAGTAAATTGTAAAGTTTTATATAATGAATGAAAAGAGGACGTCAAGATCTGATTACCAAATCCGTGGCAATAGTTGATATTTTGGCGTAACTTCAAAGAATTTCACGATAACTCATACTTGTTATTTAAATTTAAGGGGTTATAACTCCTTTAACCACTTTTATACCTGTAACTATCCTGTAAAAAAACACATATAGACAGTCAAGAATGTCCTCTAATTAAACTCTTGATTAAAACATTGTATCTTTCTGACATCTACGAATAACGAATTGTCACATTTCTGTGGTTCGACAAGCCTTATTTCTTATTTGCGGTACGTTTTCTTATCACAGAGTGCGTTTACTTATTCATCTACGTAAGAAAGTCGAGGGAATTTCAATTACTTGATAAGGCGATCAGATTGTAGGCGGGGAAATGGTGTCAAACATTGTTGAGTACTAAATTAAGGTTCACTTGATATAGAATGTAGAAAAGCCTTGAAATTAGTGAGAACGTGTTAAGTGAATAGACGAAAAGAGTATCTTTGTTGCGAAGTCGGCCTGGGGGCATATCATCTTTTATCAAGATCACTTTTTTGTTTGAAGATAGGTAATCAGGTTTAAGGTGTGTTATTTTCGTTTCTTTTCTTGACAGCTTATTTTTACTATTCAAGTCTTAATTTGTGTGAACTTTTACAAAGTGTTTATGTGTTATAAATATACTTGTTTTGTGGTTGTGTACCGAAGTCAAATTATCAGTAGAGTGATTTTTGCTTTTTTTTGTACAAAAAAGTGTATTCGAATTCTTTTAATCAATAACGCATTTCTAAAGTTAAAAAAGTAATTTTGAACTCATTGCTTGATTTTCAAATACTTTGAATAAGCATATAAATTTGTAATTCTTTGTTTCTAGTTAAAATTCAAAATATTTCAAATAATTAAAAAGTTTAAAAATTTGGAGTTTTTTCCTCAAATTCAAGAAGAAAATTTTGTACTGCGCCTAAATTGTATAAACATTCAATTTTACACACATCTTTTACAAGCACAATTAGATTTACATGAAAAATTCCTCCATTAACAGATGATAATTTATCCGTCACAGTTGATAAAATATGACCTACACTGGTCATTAAAATTATCTTTCATTTGAATATCTATAAAGGAATTATTTTTCTAATCATATAATAATTTTTTGTAGGTCAAAATATGGATTACAAAGAGGCATGTTTTTCAGTCTCCGTATGTTGACGTCAGGTAAGATATTTATAATTTATTTCTTTTAAAAACGCCAATTTCCTATCTTTAATACTCTTTTTTTTTAATTTAAAAACCAATGATATTGTGCTGCAAAAACGTATTAGTTTCTTGAAAAAATAAGTTTGTGCTGTAAACTTATTACTCGTTTGATCTTTGGCATTGTGAAATAACGTTGTTGTTAATTAAAGCCAAATCTTTTGGTGTCGTTCCTTATAAATTGTGTTTTTAACTTTTCTAAGAAACATGAGGGTTAGGAAGAGGCCATCATTGAATGAGTATGAGTAATGTCGTATTAACAGCTTTAAAAGAAGTATGCCAGTTTCGAGTATGAGAAAACTTTTTTTTTTGTATGAATTCTAAAAAAATTATCTGACATTAGTTTTATTATTGCTTGTGCTTAAATAATTCTATTTTCAAAAAATTATTTTATTATAACTGATTCTTATTTTATTTTCTATCTTTTGTGATAATTTTTAAACACGAAAAAATTGAAATTCTTAATAGACGTTTATTGTACATTTTTTTAGTAAATCCTTAAATCTGATTTTCAATTTATGATTTCAATTTTCATTCCAAAATGAAAACATAACCATCTGGTGTTATCAATTTCTAATTAGTATTCCTATTACTAACTGAAATCGGCTGTAGCGCAGAATTGGAATTATTACTTTTAGTTATGACGTCCAGTTCTAAAGATTTTATAACCTATATTTCTTTAAATCTCTCAAGACAACAAACCTAAATAAACCGAAGAAAGGCTGTATTAAAAATGACAAAGGATATAGTACACCCGATGAATTTAAAAGGGTATCTATTTTAAGAACTTTTAGGTGAGATGCTGTTTTCTCTTTAAGCTCCTAGCATTGTGTTACGAAATTTGCTGTCATTCTTCTCCCAAAAAAGGTGAGGCAAAATTAACGGGAGAAGCTATCTCCTAGAGATGTGGGAGATGATAGCGTTGATTGTTTCGCAAAAGACACCTACGATGGAGAAGAAGGATAAATAGGCGACAATTTTTGGTCTAAATTGAGTTTGTTTTGATTGTATAAGTGGAGTCTTATTTAGTGAGTCTTAAAGTTGCCTTTTCCATGTTGCAATTGCCTAGAATTTGAATTTGGCTATTAAATAAAAATAGATTTACAAACACTTGATTGAAAATAACTTCGACGAAATATTTTTTACACCCTTTTGTTAATATCAATTCGAACTAAAATACTCTCAAATTGTTTAGTAAAATTAAAAGGAGTCGAAAATTGATGTAGTCAGGTAGCACAGGAAGATAGATCAGTGTTGCAACGTTATTGGCCAATATCAAAAATATCGATAAATTTCGGACGTTTTGAAGGATATTTAATTATTAAAAGCAAAGTTAAAAACATTATAAATAACACTATTTGAATGAAATAAGCTCATAATATTATATTAGACTTCTTACCCCTATTTTAATGATTAATGTTGGAGAAAGGATATTGATCAGGGCAAAAATGAATACTAGGAAATTTCGTAGAAATTGACCGATATTTCGGAGGAGACTGTTTTGACAGCAGCGTCCAATATTGACATAGCGACATTAGCTGATGTTTGTGAGAAAACTGGAAATATTTTGAAGTTAAATATGTTTGTTACAATCACTTTCGCCTTCTTTTCTTACCTCAATTACAGCATAAATACAATTCAAGTATAAACAAGCCTGTCTTTATAATGTATTGATATATTTTTAGATACCCCACCGTGCTTCAAACAAGATATATTTCTTCCGATCTCATATTTTTTTTGGTGGTGCATGATCTTAGAATACACTTTTTTCCTCATTGTAACCGGATTACCTCTAAGTCTATTTGAAACACCATTAATATATCTTCTACTGCGGGGTAACGATATTTGGGGCCTGTTACGGGTTAGGCATTGTTAACACTGGTCTTGATATTCTTAAGTGGATGGCCTTGGACAAGAATAAGATTCAAAGATGGGACCCAGGTAGTTTGAGGAATTTCTTTTCAGCAAGTGTCATCTAAATTTTTCATCTGTCATTCACCTTGTGAAAGTTCAAGCTCCTCTGACCGTTTTTTAGTTCCAGTTGCTTTTTTCTTCATGTAATGAGAATACATCTTTGTTACTCATCCCATTGCTAGGCTTCGAATCATATTATTTGGATATTGTAGTTTATACGAACATGAAATTGTTCTTGTCTTGGAGCATTGTCAGTTATTTCCCCCCTAAATAGTATACACATTTTTTTAAACATTTGTTAAATTCAGATAGTCATACCCAGAGGTTAGAACTTTCAATCGTGACCAATAGATTTTAAAGCAAAACAATGTATTCCTGAACGTTCTCATTGTTCACACACAGTTTAGAACAATTTTAAAATATTTCTGATGGTAGTTAAAATTATCAGAGCGATGCAGTCCAACATAAGGTAATTAAAATAAATAAATTTTGCGTAAGCTCATTTCTATTGCTGATAAAATCAAAATCCTTTTAATTTGAGACAACCTATCTTTAAATTAAAGCAATAAACAGTTATAAACAAATGCAGCATTTATGAAATAGGTTTACATCAACAAAATTTACCAGATTTCAATTTAATATCTCTTTTATAAACTTGACTTAGTCCGTTTTGAAAATCCAATGACCATATTTGGGAGCTGACAACAAATTTAAGAATCTGAGTAGGTAAAAGTACAGCAAGATAAACATTGTTCGTTTATGCAAATGATTGAAAATGCATTGTTCTTGATGAAAAACCATCACAACTAACTCACCTTCAAAATTCCAAGAACGAAACTATTTTTTAAACCACCATTATTTTGTGTGGTCTATTTCTCAAAATTTATGAAGGTAGAAGAAGCATGGATCTCCCGCTTTAAACGAGTAATTTGCATTCTCTTAGCTTTTATTAATAGCCCTTTCATGGGTAATATTCTGGGCCAAGCTATCGGTCTACCCGCCCAAACATTTAGAGAGAAAGAAGACCAGATTGCTAACACCTGACACATTTAACTGCATAAAAACCGTAAGATGGGTGAAATATCTCTATGAATAATGCTAAGGATGGGGTTAAAAATAAAAAGTTCAATCCTCCCCTTAATAGTAGTTTTGTAGCATAATCCCATGTAATCTAAGGCGTGGTGGTTCAGCCTTCACAATTACAAAAAAAAATGTATATTTAATGGAGCATGTATGCCGAAGTTTCATTGTAGGGTTTAAAATTATTACATGCTTGCTGTTTTTTGTAAGACGGCAATTTTAACTTGGGAAATTTATTATTCAAAATAGTAGGTAAAATATTTTCAATAGGGAATGGGGTTGGTATGTTAACATTGAAGAAAGGAATTATTTCTATGGTTGGAAAATTGGGCTATTTTTATACTAACTTTGAATGAATTTTCTTTTAGAGTTTGATGAGCTATATTAAGGTATATGTTTTTCAGAAAAGCAAAATTGAAAACATTATTTCTTTTCTGGGTACCCTATATTTGGTAGCTGTACTTTCTGCATCTAATGTGTAGAAGGTTAATATTTTATAATTATATAAATCTCTATAACTACAGTTAAACTATTCACTGGAGTTTTGACTGAATCCTCTACACTTGAAGCATGGGCAGTTTTACCAAGTGTTATGGGGAAGCAATGCCGGACATAAACTTTTCTTGATTGTCTATTTTTTTAATGCTATAGGATTTTTCAATGCAATCAGGGATATATCCCCCACAAGCTTGTTTCCCCAGTAACCCGCCCATGACTTGAAGTTAAATTCAATAATATTATAGTTATAAAGTTTTAAACTGAACCTCCATATAGAAGTTAAAGCCTTCAAAATTTGCTCAATTTTACACTAGATTAATTTTGAATTCATAATTTGCATCTCAAATCAGGTTGACTCATCTTGAAGAAAACATGATATGCATAGATGCAGTCTTAGACGCAGAAATCGTAAGGTTGCTATTTTTCATCTGAATACAAAGTGAAATTCTGAGTGTATTGATATGCTACATTATAAATAGCCCTATTCCTTATTCCACATCACGACTTACATCAACTTGAATTAAACGAATACACGAATTGCAACCAGTTTTTATTAGATTCTCACATCATTTAAAATTAAAACCATCACAAAGGGTTTATCCAATTCCAACATACATTCCTGATTGTGCCCTTGGGTTGTATCACGTTTCTCCAATTCATAAGAACATGGATCGAAATCGAAAACCACCCGATTCCTTTGTTACATCCAAATTCATAGCTCAAAAAGATGCGCCATTGATCAATCAACTTTCACAAAGTAGGCCAAAGGCATAAATTAATCCCGAAACTGGGAGAGGCCAACCAAATAACAACACCGCCGAAACAGCAAACTTGGTAAAAGCAACAAAATAAAATAAAACGTCTATTGTTGAGCGATAGCCTAACTTTGAGGGTGGATTCTGTTCCACATGATCGGATCTAGTTTTCACCGTTTTCGCTTCTCGAGGCGTTAATGAAGATGATTCAATCACAGCTAATGAAAGAAAAACATCCAGCCTTGAATCTATTTTTGTCGGGAAATAAGCGATATAAATAATAACGAAATCGGTATGCCCCAATTTCGAACGAACTTCGCAGCGCTTCCATTATATTCGTACCACACCGTGGTCTGATGTAGACATCCATCATCTCCAGAACACTGTGAAACGAACAGCTGGATATGGGCTTCTATTATCACCTTCGAAAAGGGTTTCCCCACCTTCGCTGAGGACCCAGCAATTTCGTCTGTCCAATAAAAAGTAGACGAGCGTTGTTTTTCTTTTCACAAACAACTTTATCGTGGCATCTACGGCTAAACAGAAAGGCCGACAAGAATTCGTATCTGTGTATCTTGATTTGTTCTAGATTTTATTTTATTTCTTAGGGGGGTGGAGACCGTTTCAGAGTTCTCAATACAAGTCCTATGTTTTTCGTTTGCGTTGGAGATAGGCAGGTTGTTGGGATCCTGGCACTGGGCATCCCATAGCTTTTCATGCTATTAATTTTCCCATACACATTAACAATGCGTATTTGCATAATTGCCGTTTATCGTTTCCCAAGGCAATATTCAAACTATTCATTTTATTGTGTGCTGGTATCGTGAAAACAAATCTACTGTAATATTCATTTCTTTTTTTTTTTTTTGTAAATTAAGTTCATAATACTTTTTTCATAAGTCAGTCAGTTCCCGGATGATAATTTATTAAATGTAAAGAATGTATTTTAGATGCATAAAATAGTTTTATTTCTAGTGTAATCTTTTAAATTTTTAAACAAACAATTTCGATGTCGAAGATATATATAATAAGAAATTGGGGGTCATGAGTTTTTCTAAATATGTTTGTAGGTTATTGTAGGCAGAAAGATAATATAAAAGTAAACTCTTTAAAAATAAACCCTTATTTGTAAAACTAATTTTAAGTGAAATATTGTATAATCATCGGAATTCATAATAATAAAAAAAAGTTAGATGAGTAAAGAGGAAATTTAATGGAAAATCCAGTTATTTAATAATGTCATTGCATTGTCAAGCTTTGAGCTTAATATTTCCAATTGTTTATGGACTCCATTCATTAAATAGTCATAAGTGTCAAAGTCTTTGACACTTATGACTCAGAGAAATTTAATAAAGAAAAGAAATATTCTAAAGGATTATTTTACAACGAAATGAACCAAAACATATTTAAAATATTCTTCAGAATAATTTTTAATGCTAATTTGATTAAATATCAATGTATTAAGTCAGCACACGCATTTAAATATAATGGAAAACCAAATGAACAAAATAACTTCCCAATCGCGTATCTTAAACAGCTTGAAAATAATAAACAGGAATAAGAAACAAAAAATAAGGGCGTAACAAAGAAGTTAAGGTTCTGCTTTAATAGAATTCTAACCGTCTGTTTATAGATTCAACCTTAAGTTTATCGGTAAGGTATCCCACCCACCTAGAATGGTCAGTTGGGCAATTACAGTTGGTAATGTATTCACCCAAGACATAACGATAACGTCCTGCAAGTTAGAGTTTTCTATTCTTAGAAAAATGGTTCATCTTCAAAAATAATAAAGAGTTGGGGATACTATGGGATAATATGCGTATTGAAAACTGGTTTCTATGAGTTAAAAAATCACGCCAGTTTACAAGTTGCAGACAAAGGATTCACGCTGGTGGTCTAAAGAGCTAAAAGTAATAACTGTTATTATGTGAATTAAATAAGTTTTAATCTGTGCCAACTTAAAATGACCTACATCTACACAGTTACTAAAAACTTCAGATGGTTAAAATTAAAGTGGAATGGGCACTTAAGTATTTATAGTTTTGTTTGAAATATTAAAGAGTCGAGAAAGCAGTTATTAAAATGTATTAAACGTTTAATGATATCTAGTTATAATTTAATGAATTTTGACTTTTTATAGGTTGAAATAAGTAGAATAGGTAATTTTAAAGTTCCCATTATTAAGTTTTATGACCGAAAAGTAATTAGTTTTTATTTATTAAATGACATTTATTGGTTTATTCTTCTTGATTTGTTATTTTCCAAGCTAATAGATACTAACAAAGCATGCTAACAGAACATTAGTATATAAAAGGCATACAAAATTTCTAATTAATATAACATTTAAAAATATCCCAATTAATATGTGTCCTTAAGTTCATACATTAAACAATTATCATTTTTATAGCAATTTTGTGTGAATTGAATATTTATTTGAATAAACTATTAAACGATTTGCAAATTCTTCAGTTAAGATGTAAAAAAAACCTTCATTAGTAATTACTAAAACTTTAAGGTAATGCATTATTAACTATTGTTCTCGAGAAACGTTTATAATATTTATAAATAGACTTCTATATCGATTAAAAGAAGAGAACAAGAATCTTAATCTAATCAATTTCCTGTTCAGTAGCGTGCGAAGAATACCCTTCTCTTGCGCTCTTCCTTTAACTACAAAACCATCTCTACTCATACTCATATAACTTTCCTTTCGATATCATTAACTCTTTAGTAATTAGGTAACTGCTAACAATACTGCTGTTGTTATTAGGTTCACAAATGACCTTCTTAATGTGATAGAAGCATTGATGTTCACTAGATGTCTTGAGTCGAGCATTGTGGTAGATATATTGCGTGTTTGGTATCTCCTATGAATTTGCATATGAATTGAATTGATGTCTTGTCAGAGAGAGACACGCTAACTAAAGTGAAAGCAAGTTTTAAATAAATTCAAGATGTGAATCTGTCTGGTATTGGTTATTATTCAAAATGTTTTATGTTATAACTATTAACTGTAAATTGATACTGTTTTAAGATATCATGAGATTAGATCTCATCCTTTTGATTGTAATCCGACCTTAGTATAAATTGTAGAAACCAGTTGGTTGATTTCATGATGTTTGTAAAATTTTATAGTCCATAACATGTAATTTGTGTCTATTAAATAAACTTCCAATAGCTCCACTAATTTTCCATCATTAAAGATAGTAATTGTAGCAAAGTTCTTAATATTTAGTAAAAAAATATAATCCTTGTGTGTAATCGTTAAATTATAATTTACTAGCTGACTTACCCGGCCTTGCACGGGTTGAGTTAATTCATAAATATTTTAAAAAGTTTTTCAAGTTATGTCTTTTCTTTTTCTGGAACTTATCATCCCGTCGTCCCCGTCGTCTCTTTCATCCCAGTTCTTAACTGTAAAATATACCCTAAGGCTGCGGTCAGCCAGAAAATCAGGATGGTATTTGTTAAAAAAATCTGCAGTATCTGGTTATCGGACAATAGGAAAACCGCAATCAACCCCTTCAATGGTCCCTCCAACAAAAGACAGCCCTCGGGGAGGAGCGAGAAGTCACTAGTCACTATCGGGTGTCTGCTAATTGACTGGGGGGGTGACTTCGGACTCCTTCGCTATTGTTGGAGGGGTCATGAATGGGGAGATAGGGCAGATTTTTTGAAGAGATACCATAGGTTTTTTGGCTGACCGTGCCCTAACTCATCCCGTCCCGAATTTAAATTTGGCCGTTACCTTCGCTGTAAAGAACAATCAAATTGAAATCATCAGGTTTATCAAGTTATATGTCTTTTCTTTTTCTGGATTAGCAGTCACTTATCATCCCGTCACCCCCATCGTGTTTTTCTTCCCGGTTCCTTACTTTGAAAATAAACCTTAACTCATCCCGCCCCGCTTTTAACTTTGGCTGTTAAAGAACAATCCAATTTAAATCATCAGGTTTATTGAGTTATATGGTTTTTCTTTTCCTGATTAGCAATCACTTATCATCCCGTCGTCCCCGTCGTCTTTTTCATCCCGGTTTCTTACTGTGAAAATATACCCTAACGTATCCCGTCCCACATTTTACTGTGGCTGTAAAAGAACATCCAATTGAAATCATCAGTCTTTTGAAATTTATAGTTTAACATCTTAAACAAAATTTCTATGAAGTATTTCCGATGTCCTTTTCAAAAATTACGCTTCGGTTTTTATAAATCACTTGATAAAAACTTAGGAAGTAAAAATCACAACCCTCTTTGAGCCCCTTGGGAATAATTTCCTACAGGATGTTACAAACCGTATATGAAGTTTCTATCGTTTTCCAAAAATGATATTAATTTAATCAAAAAATAATCCCTATGTGTAATTCAGTCAACAACTCCCGCCGCCAAAGCAAAATATTTAACTATACCTAATTTAATTTATATTCAAAAATGATAAAGAATCCATTTTTATTTGTATGATCCTACATCTCCAAAAATAAAAACATTTTTATCAAAATAATAAAATGGTTGATAAATCTCATTTTCTTTTTATCATGATAGCCCAACTTCTTAGTAAAAACGGTTTTCTAGTACTTAAAAATAAACATTTAGTGAATGTATAAGTCTAGTAAAACATGCCCAATGAAACAATGAAATAATTTCAGCTCTGTTTCCATGGAAACCATTTATTTTAGCCTTTCCATAAATGTATTTATTTTAGAAAAAAATTTAAATTACAAATAAAGGAAAATGTTGTTTCAAAATTAATTATTTAAATTTATATGTTTCCTGAAAATTGTTATAATTTTGAAATAGAAATTTACACTGTGTTTTTCGTCTTAATTTGTTATAAATTATGAAATTTTTGAAATTATATTTTAACAAATGAGGCCATACGAAAACTCAAGAGAGAAATAAACCTACGGCAATTTATGCATTTCAACAATGCACAATGTTATTTCAATGGGAAAAACGGAGTCGAAAAAGCGCCGAAAAACAGGGAAGGAGTCGTTGGATTTTTAAATCCTTTCTTAGTGCGCGTCGCATAGCAGAGAGGAACGTCTCTGTCAAATTTCAAGCCTCTGGGTCCAGTAGTTTCGGAGATTTCGTGTTGAGTGTTCCTTACTTACCAGTGAATGAATGAGTCAGTCAGTCAGTCAGTCAGTGGTATTTCGCTTTTATAGATATAGATAAAAGCTTTAAAAACTTCTTTAATGCCTTATTTTTCGTTCAATTAAAGTGAGGCTTGTACACCTTCCCTTGGCCTTTGATATTGACTTGTCATCAAACCAATTCTCTATTTACAATTCCAAAACATATTTAAATTTCCCACACATCCCGAATACATCATACATTTGCATTCTCATCAACAAAGGGAAACGTGCGACCAGCGAAATGCGATCCTATCTCGAACCACTCCGAAACCTCTCCAGGCGTCACCCTCCCAAACTGACCGAATGTCCGTCACAGAAACCGCAAAAACAAAACGGTATGGACATGACCCAGAGCCTCCTCGTTAACTGGCTTCGCCCCAAATGAGACGAGAATTCAACAAAAGATAAAATAAAAAAAACTTTTATATGTACGACTGACTGACCGTCCGGTACCGCACAAAATGGCGGAAGCGAAAATTCCAAAGTAGACGTTTAGGGAAGTTTAGAAAAAAAAGGGACTCACGCCCACAGATCTTGACCTAGACATTGGGCGATACTTGAACTCTGGAAAGGTCTCCGGGAGGCTATGAGAAAATATCGGATTTTCAATATAAAGGTCGTATTTGGGAAATTAGAGGGTTATTTTCAATAATGATGTTGGGCAATAATTGGTGCTGAGACTTACAGGAGTGTGTAACCTTTGATAGGACATTTCGTAACATGCTCTCCAATTAAGGAATAGGTATCCTATAATTCATATGGGTTCCAAAATAATATCTTAGGTATTAGCTGTAAATATACAGTTTGATTGATAGTTTGTTAAAGTAAACTTTTTAAATGTATATGGTATTATCACTCAATTAAAAATATTAAAATATATCATAATCAATTAATATTTTTTTCAATGTAACCAAATATTTTAATCCCAGAACTTCAAATGAAAATACTTTCCTTGAATATAAAAACAAAGACTCGCTGATTCGGCTCTTTATGTGGCTTAAGAAAAAGTTCAATATTTTTCATCATGTTGTTTTAACAGTTAAAATTATTATATATTGAATATATCCTGATATATTTAATACACATATGTATTTAACCATTAAATTATATTATTAATGATATATTTAACTATTAAATATATCCTGATATATTTAATATCAGTTTCTTCCAACTTCTAAAAAATCTTTCATAATCTTGTTCTACAAGTAGTACTAAAATAACGATATGTTAAGCAAATATTTTTAATTTTAATTCGTTTTTACTTATAAACATATGTATCTCATGTGTATTTTCAGCTGTCCCTATATTTTTATACTTATGTTTTTTATTTTAAATAAATAAGCTTAATTAACTTATATTATTCATTTCTTAATTATTAATTTCTCATTATTAATTTCTTTACTTTAATAGTAATCTTTGCAGAAAAACTAGCTTTTTCAAAATGCATTTCTATATTTACTTAATGCATTTATCCTTATCATTCATTTAAAGCCAATGTATTTTCGCAATCTATCACTTAAACACGCTTATAGGATCTTCGCATTTTAAATAAACTAATCTAAATTTAGTTTTTAAAACAGCATTGTAAAACTATTTATAAATAGTATAGGAAGTCTGTGTCTTACATCCAAATTTGGTAAACCAAAGATATCCTAACCAGTTTTGACACTTCAGCTTGTAAAATACTTAACTATTAATCACAATGGTTACCAAGACATGAATAATAACCTTTCAAACTTTCTTACTATAACCACCTATCTATGTATAATATGCTCCATCTTCCATTGTTAACCTTTCAATCCCAAAACTATTGAGTTATAATAATAATGAATGCTCTGTGTTAGGTAAAACTTCCCTTTCCTGTGACCTTTTACAGAGGTTAGTTGTTTATCTTCCGACACATCATTATTTAGCGAATTTTCTGCTTATGAATATTCGGTTCCGCGTTTCAATGTAACTAGAACATTTTAATTATGTACTCTTTCTGTTATGGGTCTCCTGTTATCACTTCAGTTTTACATTCGGTAATAATATTCAAAAGTGACCTAGACTTTTGAAAACATCAGTATAGGAGTATCGATGCATCTTTAAAATATTTTGTTATTATGAAAGAAACATTTTAGATAAGAACGATGATTTGGTTTATTTCTGCATAATTTATATCATTTTATAGATTAGTAAATCTTTGCTTATTTTAATGCTTTTATTCGTTTTAATCAACTTACTAGCTTTACTTTATGTAAACTTACTAACCCTTACAGATATCTGTTTACCTACAATCAAGCAGAAAATTACGGTCTTTTATTTATACCTATAGTTTTAATTGTGTTATACTGACAGAAGGTTTTATGCAATTTTTCGAAAGATTTAAACAAAATGGAAAAACACCACATGAGAACAACAGTAATATTTCCATGCAAAAATTGTTTTCTAGTATGTTAAATCTGTTATTCAGGATAGCAAATTAAAATTATGCAAATGTTTGATTTCATACAAAAGTTTTTAAAAAATTTAAATTTTCTCTAAATTATTTGTAGAAAAAGAACATGTGTCTCACCGGTAGAGGCTTATTTTTTTTGAATCTAAAAGCTTTTGTGTTGTAAAGAAACTTAGAAACTAGAGTTTTTATGAAATCACGAAGCACAAAAGTTCGTGTCGAAGTAAAGTTCCCCTCATAATTGATCAATTTCTCTTTATTACCTTGCAATTCAAACCCTTTTCATCATCACACTCTCAACCTATAAAATATGACGTCGTGATCAATTTGAGGCTATTAGTCACTATTAAGTACTAACATTACTCTAATAGCTCAAGTTTTTTTTCAGCTTATGAAATTCATTTCCCAAAGAGTTTTATTGGATACAAATAATTTAAATGGTTATTCTAATTACTTCCGCGCAAAAGAGGGATAAATAAGCGCATGATAAATTTGATTAATTTTTATTCAATCTATCTCTTGTTCCTCTTTAAGTTGTGCACATAACGTGTGGTATAATTAAGTTTTATAAACACACCGCAAGTTACAGAGTATTAGAACAGAAGCTCTGGGGTATTTCTCTAGGGGTAAATTGGATATTGACATACATTGGGAATGTCTTGGTGATAGGGACCCTGGTGGCGCTGGTGAGTTTGAAAAAAATAATCTCAATTTTCTAGTAACCATATGAAAGTGACAGATTGAATGAACAAGTCACAGCCAATCACAGCTCTGTCCATCAAATTGTATTGCCTACCGCGCTCTGTCATCACAGCTTTGATTGAAATTTGAAGTGCTCCCCTCTACCATGAGATGGCATTTGAAAATAGCGTTTTGGACCTTCTGTTTGGGTTTTGCTCTGTGCTTTAAGTACTCGTATTTCCTTATTTTCATTTGTTGTATTTCCATGAGGTTAAGAATCATTTGAAATATTAGTTAATACCATGTAGCATCTTAAGGTTTTTAAATACTGTACTTTATTTTAAATATCGTTACTGTGAAGTTATTCATATTATTCATTTCATATAGTTATAGATGAAGGAGAAACTAAAGCAATAGCCCTATTATTTTTTTTTCGAAGATATTATGATTTTAAAAACAAGAAACATGGAAAGAGGAATTTTTCTCCATGAATTAAAAAGGAAAAATAGGAAGAATTTCTTAAAAGGATATCTGGTAGAAGCGGAAAGCATAGACCAGAGGAAACCAACCAACCAACCCAATAATTCATATATTTATTGATTTCTCAGCATATGAACCTCTTTTTATGCTTCAAATTGGTATTATCGCATCGAAGAGGTAATGGCAACACATAAAAGAGGCTTAAGATAGACAAATCTCCCAAACGTGACTTGAAATCCTCATTGGTCCATCATGAATCTCACCTACCCAATTAAGCACAAACCATTCCGCATTGTCCACGTCCAATTCATAAACAACAGATTACCCACTCAATACTTTCTCTTATTTAATTTTTACAGCAATAAAAATTTCAAACCGACCCGGAAGAAGAATTTCCGTAAATAAAAAAAATTCTTCCGATTCTACTTTTCCTCAAACCCTTCATCGTGTGTATGGAATCAATTTACAAATCAATAACGAACCCATTCCTAAAAAAAGAAACAATCTTCCCCTATAAGTGAAACACCACCTATTCCCTCTCCAAAAATCCACCTATTTCCTCAAATCGTGAGAAAGATCCTCTCCTTGCCCACTGTGCAACCTATATGGTCTTTAAAAAACAGTCGTTTCCCTATCTGATAGACTGGTTCAATTGACTGGCTTATTAAGGAGGACTGCGGTAATTGAGGATGAGTCGTCGGTCTACTAGGGTCTTAACAATTTGCCAGGTAGGGTCGAGGCCTGGCTATTTCGGAAGAAAAACTGCCCATCCAGGAAGTGTCTTCCCCTCATAGGCGGAGGAAATAGTAATGGTAATGGTCACTTTCGTAGTGTAATGGGGTTTTTTTTTGTTTTGTGCTCGGTATGCGGGTATTGTTGGATATCTCTTTGTGGGGATTGTTTTGTTTTCGGTAAAGAGGTGGTGAAGATGTTTGTGTTTTGTGCACGTGTTTTCGTTTCAATCGGTGTAGGAAAACTTGTGTGGATGAGTTGAATGGAAAGTGAAGAATTATGAAGAAATTGATGTCGATATTTTGCAATTAATTTCTCCCAATTTTTGTTAATTGGAACGTAAATAGTTCAAATCCTACTTGGAATTGAGTTCAGCATATTAAGTCGTGCTTTTTTTTGAAGATTTACGATTTTGAAGTCCCATTTATTAACTGTCTTTTCAGTCAATTTTATAGCTACAATAAGACATGCTGATTTGCTTTAAAAAAGATAAGACATATCATTACATTCAAATGGAAAGATAATCATACTATAGAAGCTAAGAACAGGAAGTAACCTATGTACCATATTTTGGAATTGACAAAGTAAAGATCCAGAACGCAGGTAATCATTTTAATTCATTTAATGAATTTCCTAATTTTTAAAATCAGAATAAGATTTTTCTTTAAATTAAATCACCCAGAAACGAATTTAAGACTATCACTTTAAATTTCTATCTTCGTAGTTAAGGAATTTAATCGTATAACTTTCAATCTTAATTGTACAAAACAAAAAGTCAGACTGTTGCAAATACTTTTTTCTACCTTAATTCTTATGCATCGTGTCGTGATTCATGCTTATGGCCTAAGTTTTTTGCTTAATTTTTTTTACGTAATCCGGTGATCACATTAGTCTTACGGGGTACCATCCACCATATCTTAATCTTAAGGTCATCTGAAACACTTTCTTTTTTGACCTACTGTTAAGTCACTTCTCAGGCGTGAATCACGATTTGTATCGTGGTAGCTTTTTTGATGGGTGGTCCCCCAGCAAAAAAATACAATGGGAAGTTTTCCTTTTGTTTTTATGAGGGAAAAATCACGAACATGAGTAATGTGGGATACATGTGGTTTGTACTGCAAATGAAACTTGGGACGTAACTTCCTAATTGCTTTCCAGCTGAAATATTACGAAAAATTATGATGACTAAACACGCTTTTTAATATGATTATTATTAAGTCGTCAAATGGCCAATTTAAGTACTAAGAAGATATATTTTTTGAGAAGATATCTAATAAATCTTCAAATGACTGTGCTTAGAGAAGGTATGATATACAAGACTTTGAATACTTATATAGTAGATGTCTATTATCTTCACAAAGGAGATATCTCTTTAAGGATGCAAATAGTATTTTATTGCATGTCGTCACTATAAGTACAATCGTTCAATTAAACCGAAAGTTAATTATAACCAAATTTGTTGAGATGTTGTACGTTCATTTGGGATCAGTAAAACGTTCATTGTGACTTATAAATACGATCACTATAACACGGGTTCACTACAGTGGGGCTTGAATGTAATATTTCTTTTTAACGCGATTTCTAAAACTATTTCTGCTTCAATGCATCCAACTTAATCTTAAAAAAGAAAACAAAGTTTTTACATTTCCGTCAATGTTAGTTAATGCTATTTAATTGTGTCTGATACACAAATGTTATCTCAATATTACATCGGTGATCACATGATTACTTTGATAGTTACATGTGTGATTATAAAAATGGCATTAACTAATGGGGGAATACAAAATATAAATTTGAAAGATTTGTTTCATAAAATGTAACATTGATGCACTTCTAAGACATAAAAATTTGTTACTAATAAAAACTGAAAGATGCACAAATAAATAAATCTCAGGCGTTGGAATTGGGAAAAATTTTGATCGTTAAAACTAAATTATAATTTGAATACCACCTAAAAGTTTCCTATGCAATCAGATTCAACATGAGTTAAACATTCTTCAAAATGTCGACTAGCCTTTTGAAAAAAAAATTATATGAATAAATTAGTGCCACAAAACTTAATGTAGTAAAACGTTTCCGTATATCAAATGTTCTTACATTGGGAAAATATTGCTTTACTGTATGTTTTTATGGGTTTATTAGCTTTTGAATGTATGTTTACGTAGAAAATTAAAAATAGAAGTCATTTCTTAAAGGACGCAAACTAATTTTCTATCTCAAAGTAAAAATTTGCATAAAGCACCGGAAACCGCTTTAAAAACTCTCCACAAACACGTTGTCTCACAAAAGAAGCATTGACCTTTACCTTGATAGACAGTTCAATGTCACACGGACTTGAAAAGGCACTATTCGCTTTCCAAAACGAAACCAAAACATTCGTGAGAATTAGCCTGTCCAGTCTAAGACCGTACGTTTTCAATGGCTAAATAAGGCATAATGAACTCTCAGTGTCCATTCACACGGTAAATTATCAAGTCCATGTCTAATTTCCGACATTACTGCAGAACTTCTCTCAGTATGCTTTTACTGCTACAGGTTTTTGAGTAATTAAAACACTTTCGGCCGCAGAACGTCCGAAAAACACCTTGCGACGTCGTGACTTATCCTTTTTTTTATTCCTCTGAGGCTGTGTTTGTTTGATCTAATGCACGCTTCGTATATTAATGGGGCTTTTTTTTTGGGATGCCTTGATTGCGGTTGTTAGGGTGAAATTATGCACGTCCCATTTTTGTTTGTGTTGGTTTTCGGGAGTTTTGAATGAGGATTAATTGTTTTGTGGAACTAAATACCGGACGTTTTGAAAGCTCGGGTTCAAAAAGGGCATTTTAAAGTTGTGCGTATGCCTTGAAACTACTGAAGTTTGGGTTAGTTAGATAGATAGACATTTTTGTTTTAAAAAAGTTCGCTTCCATGCTCCCTCCTCTAAAGTATGCTCTTAAAAATAAAATAATTATAATGATATCATTTAAGTCCAAATTCTGTGCCCAAGAAAAAAAAAGTTTATGATTGTTTTACTCGGAAATATTTATGAACTAACTATTTATGAAGTTATTTACCCCTTAGAAACCTAAAGCTTCCCTTTTACTGTGAAATTCAATTTTGTCTGTTGGACATGATATTAACGTTTGTTGAGAATTAATGCTGAGCAATCAATGGTCATGGACTGTCTGCAATTTTTAGTATTTTCATACTTATTTTTGTTGTGATACATTAAACTGGTTTGAACATTATTCTGCTGTTTTAATTTTATACAGTCGACGCTCGTTTTTACGAACTGTAAGCTGATCTCAATCTTACATTCATAAATGTAATGATATTATTCTGAGAAGGCCAGTGTCAGGTGGGTTAAAGGCATATTCAATATTTAAAGTCTCGATTTGAAGACTAAATAATAACATTTCATTCTCAATATATGTACATTATAATATTTTAAAAAACACCTTTACTTTGTAACTTACAGAAGTTTCATAACACCAGCTGCAAAATTTTACAAATTTATATCAATTCATATCAGTTTTTGAGTTTCCTCTACCCCTATGATACCTCAAAAACGTGCATAAACTGTATAACAGTTAAAAATAGTCTTACAATCAATTTTAATTCTCAACAGTTTAAACTTTATATTTAGCTCAACCTTTCTCAACCGGTTTTAAATAAGAGACAAAGCAATTATCACTTCTTAGTTTGATGAATGAAAAACCTTTATTGAAGTACCCAACCTACTCATTTATAAGTTCCCGCACTCTAATAATATTTTTAACCCAATTCCTCCATACTCTTTCAGTTTCCTAGAACAATTCATCCCAAAAACACATTGAAAAGCACAATTGTAGCCATAGAGAACAAAATAATGTGGGTATGTAGCTTAAAGCACAGCATGTTACTTTCCTAAAAAAACACTAAATTGACTCGATAGACTAGATCGGCCACCATCATAACTAGGCGAAGCAGAATTCATTTTCTCTAGAATGTAATAAAAAACTGAACCTCCCCCGATGTTACACGTAAAGAACTTTGAACTTTCTTATTCCAGGCATAGCAGGTGTTAGAAGGGCCGGACCAAGTTTCGCCGACACCCTTTCTTTTGTGATTTAGAAAGCTTGTCAAATGTAGAATGTTTATAGGCAACAAAGGATCGTGTTTGACCGTCCGTGTTGAATCGTTTTGACCGGACCTGTTGATTAATCGCTTCATTGGTTCTACTGAGGATCATCCACTTGTTGTGAAGAGAAAGATTCGTGGATGAAGTCGCTGTGTGTTAAGAGTGAAACTGTGTGAATTTTGATGGGGTAGTTAAGTAGAAGAGGCGTGAATGAAAGTTATATAAAGCATGTGATGTGTGTGAAGTGATTTTATTTGCATTGATTTTTTAAATGTAAACTTAATTCCGTGAAATGATGTATTGCATGAAATATAATAGTTGTGTGTTATACAGGTAGTTGAGCATTGCTTCCTTCCGACTTATTTAAATTAAATCCAAGAGTGAGTGTCCGAAACTTATGTATTAGTCAACTTAAGCGGTGGTTAGTTTTTTCACTTTTATTCCTACTACTACTTTAGTTTCCAGTTTAGTATTTGAAAAAATATCTCTAGATTAAGTACATATAATTTTTAAAAAGTCTTTGTATAGTAAAAAGTTTGTGTTTTTAATAATGGCTATGAAGTTTCACTGTAGCAAATGAAAGTAATGCATTTTCCTTTAATGTTTTCTTTTAAGAATTGTTCTTTCTATTTTATACGTTTCAATAACGGTACTTAATTCTTCCTACAAAGTAAAAGAACTCTGTGTTAAGAAGAATCCAGAATCTTAGCTGGAAGCATTAAGTCAGAGCACGGCTTACTAGATACTTATACAGGCTAGCCGAGTTTTAAACAATAGTGCCGTTTACATGGGAAAAATGCTACCCGGGTAGCTACCCGGGTAAAAAGTGGGTTGAAGGGAATTTCCAACTCTACCCGGGTAACGAAATTTGAAGGCGTTTACATGAGACATGATCTAACCCGGCTTTTTCTCGGTCACGTGGTAAGAAAAGTGATCTGCCTGTTTCCATGGTTTCCAAGTTTGTTAACAAATATCTCATTTTTGTTTTTGAAAGAGAGCATCAGAATGAATTTTAAAAGAGCGTTGGCGATATATGCAAAAAATCAACGGATGATAGCAGATTTGCTTACCGAAGACTTGCGAAGATGTATGAAAGCAATCTTGTATTATTTGTTGAATATTTTGTTTATTTACTAGTAACACTTATACAATTATACAAAATTGTGTTGGCAACATTGTTTCAATTCCATCAATGTTTATTGTTTTGATTTCCGTTTTTCATCATGTTTGTAAGTTGTGCTTGTCTTAAAAAATAAATGGATGTTTATTAAACTTAACGTTTTATCTTCACATTTCAAACTGCATTTGCTACTTTCTACATTATTGATGTCCATTACAAATTATATCAAAACAATCAACAGAGCACACACAAACAATTAAATGGCGGACTACACAACACGCAAGGTAGTGTGGGATGGGACACAAAATGCATCATGGGAAAGGAGGGTACTACCCGGCAATTGACTAGGATTGAATCCTACCCGGCTTTTTCCTATCTTTTTCCCTTCGTAGGGAATGCCGGGTAGAAAAGAGGAGTAAGAGCCGCCTTTTACCCGGGTAATTGGCTCATGTAAACGGCACTAATGAAAACCATTTGACAACTTTTCCCGCTTGGAGTGCTACAAGACCTACCTATATCACCCACCGCCTTCAACACAGGATATGCTTTGCCAGTTGGTCCAGTATTGCCATCTGGATTTGCAATGATTTCCGTACTCGACTAGCCTGTATAAGTATCTAGTAAGCCGTGGTCAGAGGCTTAAAAAGGGATTTCGGGCTCCCGAAACTAAAAAAAAAAAAAAAAGACCATTTTTGATAGTAAAAAAACGGTTTACACTTCCCCATATCCCTTTCTGAAAATTGAATCTAGTCACTCCAGTGATCTCAGTATTATATGAAAATAATGGATTTAAAAAAATTTATCTATTTAGTTGATTTAGATGTTTTTTTTTCTGTCCTATATATGAACCATTAAGTTATTTGCATAATTCATCACAAAATAGTGTTTCAAGGGTTGAATTACCATAACTGCAATTAACTAAATATCAATTCATACCATTTAATGATAATGAACCAAATTCACAATTTACGAACTCATTTCCTCAATAGAACTCCCTCCAGCACTGAAACGTTTCTCACAATTTTTCACACCAGTCACAGAGAATCTAAACTTCGACATCTATTCACTAAATCCCACGTCATGCGTCGAAATCACGTTTTTAACCGGAGATTAATTGCCGATTTAGCTTTTAAGAATAATTACCCAACCCCTGCCATGCCGTTACCTACTTTAGTAAAGCTTTTTCTCAAACGATTCTGATGAACCATCGGCTATTCCCTCAAATTACTTCTAAATAGTGTCAGTGCATGGCCAGTCACGAAATAGTTCCAATCACTCTTTTTAACGGGAAATTTTCTATATCCTTCTTTATTAGTCCTGATTCGATGAATGAATGAACGAGTTGGCTATTGTTGGTGACTACAATTATTTTATAACGCAGTCGTGAAGAAATGTTAACTAGTTGCGTCGGGTGTGGTTAAACGTTTTGAATTATATTGCTTAAGAAGTTGAATACGGGCTTCCGAAAACGGATGGGATTGTTGTTAGTTACTTCTTTTATTTTAATGGCTTTTGAATGAAGCGGATGTGGTATGAATGGATTTTTTAGTGAGTTTTGTTGTCATTTCAAACTGAACTTTTAGAATTGGGGAAATGAAGGGGAAGGGTACTCGGGGAAATATCATCAACTATGAAAAAACCTGAGCTAAGCGTTACAGAAAATTTGCTGATTGAATTAACTTAAACTCTGAGAAATAGCTATTAGCCCAAAAGCCTATTCAGGAAATGCTAAATTTTCCGGAAGATATCAGTAAAACTCATTGATCATGTTCCTTCATTTTAACCACTGTTGAACAACAGTTGATTTTACTGGATTTTATCTCGAACTCTTATTTAGTAAAGTATAGACTGAATTTTCAGAAAGCTATCGTGTTACATTTTCAAAAGAATAAGAAAAAAATAAAATCTTTAGAATGTATTGTTTAAGAGTTACTATAAAAGCTATTAATATATATATTTTAATGATTTGAAAATCTAAAAGTTTTCTTGAAATGGGTCACAAAAATTTTTAGTAATTTTTTTGCATTGATCTAAAAACACATCTCCAAAGTAGTAGTAACATATTTTTAAAAAATTTTAATGGTTTTAAAAGTATTTTAGTATTGAAAATTTACATCTAATTTTGATCGAAAGGTTTTTTTTAAGCAAATTACTATGTATTTAAATGAAAGTCCTAGTTTAAAATTAATTAATTTTAATTCTTTTCAAAATAGTTCCATCCTTTACTCTCAACAATATTCCACCTTCTGCTCAAAATATCTATTCAATCCCCAGCATGAAATTAAATTTGAATTAATAAACCTCCTGTACCTAAAATCACTCATTTCTGATCCTCCATCTTCATAACCTAAGATATAACCCAAATTTCAATCTTTTAGAACAATAGGATGAATGCCTTTCCTCTTGACCTCTTAGGGAGATGGACGCAAAGAAAACCATTTGACATCGAACGTAATGAGATTCCGTAAGATATAAAATATAAATCTATCCAGTAGGAGAGATTTTTAGAATGTGTTCCGTCTTCATTTTCAATTTTTACTTTTCAAGTTTTTTTTTGTTCTCAAACCAGAAGTAGTTCATGAGGTTAAGTGGAAAGTACTGACCTGGTCCTTAATTGTTTCTTAGGTGTTAATGATTTTTAATTAATACTTTATATTAGAAAAATCTAGAAAAAAAGGAATAAGTCTTAGCTTAAGGCACAGCATGACATACCAAACACAATTTTTGGACGTTTTGAGTTATGAATCATTTTTTTAAAAAAATTGCTTCATCCGTGCACGTTACAGAGAGCTAATTTTCAGCCTCTCCTGAAAAGTTGGTAAATTGTGTTACGTACTGCGCCTTAATTAAGAGAAAATAACGAAGATGGATTAAATAGACGAAATATAGTTCATTGATATGGTACCTAATAATAGAAAATAATAGATCAACCCAAGTATTATTTTTTTAAGTGCTTGATTTTTTTTATCGAAACAAAACGCTTTTCAAAAACGGGAACACTGAGTATAGCTTCCATAATTATTACAACTATATTTTATTACTGAAGTCTACAAACAAACATTTATGAAATTTTGTGAGGGGCGTATTGAAAAAAGATAAAGTTGAGTTGCTCAAATAAAATAAGTTCAAAACTTACAATAGATAGTTTTTTTTCATAAATTTGTTTTACCTCATTCAACTGTCCTTAAGACAATGTTGAATATCTTCTCCCGTCCATAAATTTTATCATCGGGATATTTTTTATTGCAGGAAAAGATGTTATTACCACTTACATTTATTGCGTGTTTATAACACTCAAATATTACAAATGTTTTACAAAACATCTTAAGTAACTTAAGCAACATCCTCTTTTGATCTAATAGGTTCCGCTAACAATACCCATTAGTGATATCATTACATTTTTTATTGCTGTTAAAGATCGTATTTTCTCTTTTCAATACCTGAATGCAATCTTCTTCGGGTTGTGGGAACCTTAAATGCTCTGTCGTAAAAAAATCGTTGTAAATGGAATATTTATGACTGTTCCACGTATTAAAAAATGGTGAAAGAAGGCGTTTAAAAGAAAAATACTGATTAACACCAGTATCTGGAATCTTGTTATAATTATTGTGGATTAGATGTTATATTGATTGTTTACGATTATAGAGAACACGTTTAATGGTTTTATATTGAATAGGGATCAAATACATTAAAGTATAAACTATGAGTTATTATCAAAATAAGTTTCACTATCCTTCTTATGTTTACTACTACTACTACATACTTTCACTTATGAGCTGTTTCTCAGATACGTCATCGGGATTTGATGTAATACAGTTATTTTCCATTTTAAATACGTATGTTAGTAAGCACAGCAAAAATTTTTGCTATTCATTCAATTCAATTGCAATTAAAATGTGTTCCGTCTATATCTCTGTGTGATTAGACAAGAATTCCATTTCAAGGCAATTTTGATGTAGTTAAGCAATATTTCCTCACAGTGGATACATTCAATTGTTCTACTATTTATTCTTTATTATTTTGAATCATAAATGTTATTAATTGCGTTAAAATATTTTTGTTTACATTCTTTAAAATCCAAAGTAGTGGTTCCCAACTCTCAGGAGTTCACGAACCACTAGGCTTAAAATTGGAATCTTTACGGACCACTCTAGTTCCTTTAGTATAGGTATATAACTTTAAACTCTTAACCCTCTCAAAGTTCCGACATGAAATTTCATTTACCCTTATTAAGCCTGGAGAAAAAATTATGATGCTTTGGATTATAACTCCATTAAAAGATTAATTCAGTTTTATCTCACGAGAAATAGTGATTTTTGGTAATTTTTTTTCAGACAATTCTTGATTTAAATATACCACTTTCAAGGCTCACACGGACTAGTACTACCTTTTGGGAACCATTAATAGAGCATTTTCAATCACATGACTCTGACCTAACAACGGCTTTAGCAACAGAAAAGGTTACAGTTTTTTTGCCCTACAGAGGTTAACAGTTACAGAAAATGACTGGCCGTGGAATTCTTCTATTGGAGAATTTGCAATCACGTGACCCCATACCTAAAAACCGCCTTAGCAACAGATAAACAACGGCCTTAGCAACAGTTAAAAGCCCTACAGAGGGTACACAGTTAAAAGAAAATAACCGGTTGTGACGTCACCTGAAAACACTCTATGTGAAGAAATATTAAAAAAAAAATTAAATCACTATTCAAATACAATTTATTAAGTAAAAAGTATAAAGAGGTTAAATAATTTTTCTTAAATTTTACTAAACAAGATGTTTCTGTATAAACACTGTCGTTGAAATCTGAATATAACACACATAAAATAAAACTTATTGAGACTAGTATAGCATATTCTGATAGACCCAATCTGTACCCTGACAGCACCTTGGAGAAATAATCTCACTCACAGAAAACTAGATGATGAGCTCGCTATTCATCATGGTTCCCCTTCTTCAACCAAGCAGTAACCCCATGCAGTCACGAAATTAATAATAAAAAGAGATCTCCAGTTTCTAAAGAGGGTCACTGTTTCAGTATGCTTTTGAACTCTACGTCATGGTTTGAAGTTTTAAAGTGTGAGCTGGTTTTGTTTGTTTGAAATGAATCAGTTAGAAAATTTTCTAGTTGATGAATATAGTATATTTGATGCTGGCTATATTAAAATGCAGGTATTTTAAAGTTAACTAAATGCTATAGAATTAAAAATAATCATTATCGTTTCTTTAATGTATGTTTTCTTATCTGAATAATTTAAACGCGGGATCTGATAGAGGATCAGTCATGGCAAAATTAATCTTGGGCAAATGATCCTATAGCAGGAACAATTCAACGTAGTTTTATTGAACAATAAGTTAAAATTTAATTAAAAAGAATTGTTCCGGGGATAGGGTAGTGGCACCAGTAACTGGCACTTTAAGAGCAATTTTTGAAATAATTAGCTATTGCTACTTGCTAAAATTATCCAGAAAAAAACCAGGGGGGGCTCATCTAGCTCTCCGATTACTTTCAGCCAGGATGACGTAATCGGCTGGAAGGCGTTGAAGTTTTGACAGGAGTGACCAATCAGGGTTACATAGGGAAATCGACATGTGAACTTGTCTAAGCAACAAATCATATATTTAAATATCAATACTTGTGATCTATATGGGTGCATTCAATTTTTTAACTTCTGATGGGTTAAAACTGATTAAAATTTTTCATTGAATTAAATTATGAGTATCTTGTTTTCCTTCTCATAAGCAACTTGAAGAACAAGTTTATAGCTTACCAAATAGTGGATTAAATACAAACTATGAAATTTAAAACTGATTCCTATGCATAATTACGGAGGTTCATTACTTAAATCAATAGTGATCGATTTGTAACAATATTTTAAAAGTTAAACAAATTCCCACTATCTGTATTTTAGAAAATTCTAAATACAAAGAAAATACCGTTTTTTAAAGCAGTATTTAGTTACAATCCGATACTTTTAGATCACTAAAAAATCCTCAAATTGTGAGCTATTTTTGGGTTGTTCTTCTTTTGTATGTTTTGTATAAAATTGATTACGCTACTAATCGCTTTTATTACTAATTTATTAAAATTCAAAGTTAGTTTATTAGGTACTAATTAATCTGATCTCAATGAATTTATTATTCTAATGTACCTTATATTCTGATTATGATTGTAGTAACACTGATCTATCTAAAAGACATATTGATCAGTGTTAAAACAATCACATAATCAGATGATAATAAATGATCACTTAGATTCTAAGTGATAATTACATGAAGAAAAAATCAAATAATCTGTTGATTTCGAATTCAATTTTGATTAAACATGATAAACATGAAGGAGATAATTTATTGGGTATAAACCTTCACCAACTTATCGACTCCCACATACGATCGCCGAAAGAAACTCGAACTGAAACAGTTAGTTTTGAAGTTGGATCAGTGTTCCAAAGTTACGATATGATCATTTTATAAGATCTCCAAGGTGAGGTCACATTGATCCTGTTTTAGTGTAAAATTTGAATAGTCTTCAAATTAAAAAAATGATACATAATAATAATTAAAAAATATTGCTAAGCTTTAATAATATAATCATTAAGTCTATAAATTGCTTTTTGTATTTTATTTCAACTCTTTTCAGTTTCCATGAAGGGAGCTAGAAATATATTGTCCCTCCCAAATCAAAATTGCTTTTAATCTAAAAGAAATTAATATGTTCCTAAAACCAATCTATGGATTCCTCTTGCCTTTGGGACGATCTACTTCGGTTTCTTCAAATTAACAATAGATAATTCATCAACATGAAGCTATAATATCAATTCAATCTAAAACGAAAACCCTTTTAGATTCATATCTTAAATGCTTCAAAACTGAATTGTTGGATCAAAGTTTAAATTTACCTCTCTCCTGTCAAAAAAAATCCCTATTCTATCTGACCCAATCGAAGGAGAAGCTGGGGTATCACGCGAATTACGTAATCGGCTGGAGAGCAGTACGTCACACGAATTTTCGTTCCTATGTGAAGAGCCAACCTTATCTTATTCTATTAACCTTGGGAAAAAACCTTTTGTTCCGAAAAATTAAATGAAGTTTCAATATTTATTTAGAGCACAATTTGTTAGTCTAAGTAATTTTTTTCTATTTTAAAAATATTTTTTAAGTTGGCATGGTCGAAGCACCAGTAACTGACACCCTGGGAAAATTTTGGAACCAATAACTGACACCTCCTGAACCAGTAACTGACACTTTGAAATACCTTTGATAAATAAGCTGTTTTTTTATATGCTACCTTATTTCTTTAGCAAACATAATATAATTTTAAAAATATTTTATTTTTTAAGTAATTTTACAAAATATAAAGGAAAATATCAGGAAAAAAAGGTATTTTAAATCAAAACACATTTAAAAAGGGCGATATTATATTTATGCGATATTATAAGACATACCATATTACTATACTATAAAAATGATACAAAGTAAAAAAAATTAACATTAATAAGAATTTATTAATAGAAAATTTTACACAAATTATATTTAAACTAAATTATAAGTACAAACAAAGAGGAAAGTTTTCTATCTGTTTTAATAAAAATAGTTAATTTACTTAAATAATTTAAATGTTACTTTTAGGAAAGTTGGTTTCTAAGTATTTAAAAATTGTAATTACAAATCGTTTGTGAAAATGATCCATTCTATTTCCTACCATCTAATGATCTGTTACGATATAAGCAGAATGAAAACACTGCTATATTCCAATACCAATAACTGACATAGGGCAGAACCAATAACTGACAGTGTGTCAGTTACTGGAAAAATATTAGATTTTAAAAATTTAATTGTACAACAAAATTCTAAATAGCTCTTACTATATTCCCTAGAATTTTCATGCAATTACCTTGAATTTCACTAAAACACCAATAACTGACACCCATGTCAGTTACTGGTGAAATTGATTTTTTCGATCCAGTAGCTGACACCCCATTTAAAACAAATAAAAATATATTTTTTTACAAAAATAACTCTTTGGCATGAATTTATGTACTATTATCAGATACATTTTACGTTAAAATAGGTTTCAAAAGGAAAATTTGGTTAAATTAGACACTGATTAAAAATGCATGTCCTTAATTTCAGCATTAAGCCAACCTCTGAAAATCGGAAGTTTCTTAACATGAAATGGGAATTCTCAATTTATTACACTTAGAACCCCTTGGTAGAAAATAAATACTGCATAAAGTTAAAGATAAATGTCTGAAATATTAAGAGAGACCATGATTTATTTCAAGTTCACAATACAAATCTTATTATTAAGAATTAAATCTCAAAGTGTCAGTTACTGGTGCCCTGTCAGTTACTGGTGCCACTACCCTATTTGGATCCCCTTCGTCGGTACTAAAAGTGTAGTTACAATTTTACATAAATAATATAAATAAATTATCTATATAAATTTCTTATGAATGATTTAAATGAGGAGCAAACAATCAAACCGTGTTTTCTCCCAAAATAAAAAAAATGCGTTACTGATATTTTCTTGATCTCCACATTAAATAGCACAAAAATATGCTATTATCTTTAACGAAAACAAGTTTTATCCTATTTTAAACCTACTTAGAAAATTGATGTTTCAATCAAAACGTGTTTCCTCCAGAGCCGGATTTCATTCAAACAGTGATTCCTCCAGTCTTTCAATTTTGCAGCTTTCATATCTTTCAATCAGAGAAAAGTAGAGGAAGTGTCAAAGTCAAAGGCTTCAAAAACTACAAATTTGAAGAAAAAAGTGAACAGCAGGGTGCAAGTCTTCTTAAAAAGGGGATTAATGCTGCTGTCGTGAAACGATTAGTCTTACAACCTCTTCCTCTTTGTCATGCAATATCACTTGAAAAGAAAAAATATGTTGATAAGCTTTTGAAATTAATGTATGGCGAAGAGTGGCAAAATCAACACAATTTCATTTGGTATAAAGAAATTATTACAAACAATAATTTAATAGCAGGCAATGAGGAAACGCAGGAAGTAATTGATTGTTTGGATGAAGATATTGGATTAAACATTTAGAGGGTCTCTTATATCTTTTCAGATATATTTTCCATGTCCTTATTTTGTTAACTTCATTTTATAATTCACATATTAATATTGATAATATTCAAGTAAAAAATTATAACAAATATCATTTTCATGTTATTATTGCTATTATTTTTCTATTATATTTTTGTGTTAATATTGTTAACATGGCATTGTTAAGTTAATATTGCTCTAATTCAATTACAAAATCATTAAATAACATTTTTAATAAAATGTGTGTAAACTTATTTTCATTCAAAAAGTTTTTTATCCATGTTGGAAACAATCAAACCATATTTCCTCCACTGTGTTCGGTCAAAACGTGCTTTCTCCAAATTTCAAATGCATTTTTAATAATTAATTTTCAGTTTTTGGGTAAATTATGACTACAAATCTTCCTAGAAACTAGAAATATAGGTAAACAAACGATCATTATATTTAAAAATTAGTTATTTTTTAAGTTATTAGTTTTTTGTGTTTCCTGAAAATTTGTATCCGAAGGAGAAAGCACGGTTTGATTGTTTGCTTCTCAAATAGAGTTCCGTATTTTTCACCTGTCTGGATGCCTATTGTGATTCTCTTTGTTTTAGTATAACTCTTTACCTTGTAATATTTTGGTCAACCTTTATATTTTGACAGTAACTTTGCTCCCTTTTTAATGGTGTATGGTGTATCTACTCTTTTAGAACTGACATAAGGCCGTCCAAATCTCCCCGAAATAATTGTATGCTTTTAATTAAATTTTAACTTATTGTGCGATAAAACTACAATGAATTGTTCCTGCTATAACTCATATTTAAATCAAACTGAAATTTAAAATTTTTAAAAATGCTATTTTTTGTTAGTTCTATATTTTCTAATCATAACTGATAGAACATTATCGTGTAATAAATGTTTGTACGCTTAAAAATATTTTTAAACGTTAAAAAGTGTTTTTAATGTTTAACCTTTCAGAAATTTTTATTTCTGTATTTGCGTTTTCGTTTTTTTTTTTTTTAATGTTTATAATTTGCAACAGTTTTTACTTCATATTTTTATTTCGGTACTTCAAGAGTAATGAATTTTAGAGTATAATAAGAGTATTTAAAGGTATGGAATTGAATCCTGTTATTAAATATCTGACAAAAATATAAATTCGTAAATGTTATACCTAAAATTGCTTGATATCTGCGCATACACTAGGCACCGATTTTGTCCACACACACTCAAAATCAACTGATAGGCATACATAGGTTAAAATATTCTTCCTTAAGGCTAAATACAAAATTAAACAATCTGCCATGAAGAGGATCTTTCAAACCTAATCAGCAAGGTCCAAAGGTCCTCCCATTTCAATTGGTCATTTTCTCCCATGTTCCAAAGGTGTCCAAACACTCACCCCATCGTGACCAGAAGCCGTGACTAGCCCTGACATAGACACCTGTCGAACCCTTTTCGGGGAATATTCCAATTTTCCTTTCCCCTGACCTTCTCTGGGGTGCTCGTGAGCTCTATTTGATCGCTCAATTCGGCCAGTTTTTTTTTTTTTTTTTTTAAACAGCCACTTGATGAATTGGGGATGACATGATTTCGGATGTCTGCTTTTTGGAGTGGTTGATCTCGCTGGGGTTATTTTGGGTGTGGAGATGTTGGACAAATATAGATAAGTAGGTGGGTGGAGAGGCAGTTTGAGTGAAATAGATATAAGTATTAATAGAATTTTAGAACCGATGGGGACTCATGGCCTAATGGTGAAATTGGATCAATGAAGTGTATAGAAATTTTTTTGGGGAGGACCCAAATATCCATCCCCTATCGTCAGGCCATTAGTTAGATTTTTGCTCCTGGGGAAATTATCAGGACTACCCAAAAGTCCCCTCAAGCCTCTCCCATGCATTCATATTAGGTTAAAAAAAAAATTTATGATTACTTTTTTTGTTAGCTTAATATAAAAAGTTCGTGGTTAATTTAGCAATCAAAGTAGAATTTTGTTTGGAAATTTAGAATTTTAAAAGCACAACTATTACATGAAAGCTAAAAATATATTTTTAAAATTTGTTTTTACTAATACATTATTTTAAATTCTAAACGATTATGATCCAATTTTCCTTGATGTACAAATTTTTACTATCTGATTAAATTCATCAAAAAATTAATTTTACCAATGGAAAGTAAATTTTATTAAAAAATTTACAAATAAATTTACCAATTTATAAATTTATATTACTTAGTGAAGATTATAATCAATCATACTTGGTTTGAGATGGTTAGTTTAAAGTTCACTGTAAAAAATATCCTTTATTTTATTCTATCTACTGTCCTTCGTGTCAAGATTAGGTTTTGAAAGTATATTTATTTCAATGACTGCATAGTTTCTAGCCGCATATATGAGCTCTTAATTATTCAAAATATGGTTGTGTACTTCTACATTAAAAAAATTTGATTTAATAACTTTGTGCGTAACGTAATTTTTCCTTTTCAATAACGAAATCAGCCAAAACTAAACACCTACAATTTATTTTTATTAATAGCTTCTATTCTCAAAAAAATAAGATAAAATTTCCTTATAAAAGAACAATCACCTTTTGGTACACTGATTCAAATCTGATCTAGCCATTGAATTCCTATTATTGGAATCTCTCTCAACAGCTTCTACTTGGCATTGTAAAAAAGCTCGTCACAATCTATCACTAAGTAATTGCATCGAAGTCTAATCAAAATCACCTATGGATAAACAATGCTAATAAAGTAAATAGGGCATTTCTATAGCGGTCCAATCAAACGATGGATATCGAAGCTCGTGCCTATGGATAACTGATGCCATCCCGATATCATCAAACGTATTTGAACTCCAATAATTTACAGCAATTTCTAAGCTTGTTATCGATCTCACATCTGACACTTAAATATGCCTGTCTATAAATTTACCTTTTCAAAACTGGGTCGAGTGAATCACGGTTGGGACTTAACGTTTCGGTATTCGGTGTTAAGCTTTTAACATTGAAACTATTGTTATCCTGCTTGTGAATCGGTTTCTCGTGCCTGTTGAAGAGCGATTTTCGATGGAGTGTGGATGATAATGGAAACAAAGCTATGCTGAGTTGTAATTGTCGGGTTTTTTATTTTTAATCTAATTCAGGTTTGATTGGAACTTGGAAAGGCGTATTTTTGGTTGGGTTTTTGAGGGAGCGTTTAGATTATTATATAAGTTACGGGCAGAGTGATAAATCCGGGCATTATTAATAAAACCCGCGTATTTCGGGCAAGGTGTGATAAATTCTTATTGATAAATGCCATTGAATTTATCACATTGCCCGCCTCACTTCGGGTATTTTTAATAATGCCATGTTTATCACTTTTCTCGTTACACATATATTACAAGGTGTTTTAGAAAGTTCGTTCAAAATCTATAGAAAGATTCCTTTGGTGGAATATATGAAAAATTATTATCAGAGAGCTGTTACTCTAGGATTCTAGTTTTTCAAAAAATGTGACATCATATCATTTATACCATATGCATGCATTTGTTAGGAATTTCTTTTAATTTTATTTTTGTGAATGAGCTTTTTTCTTTCAAAATAAAATGTTTCTACTTTTTGAAATGTTGAAAAACAATGAAAGTTTCGCTATTTTTAATACAATTTTTTTTTTTTTAATTTTCAGGGGTAGCCAACCTTCTTTACAGAAAACCTGATATTCATATTTAGCACCCCCTGAGTCATTCCACGTCAAATCAACACACTTTTTGGCATGACCATCTCGGATTTTCTTGAAATTTGGTACATATGTTCTACTTATAGAAACTCTGAAAAGTACCAACTTTCATTAAAAAATATTAATTGGTTCTGGAATTACAGGTGAGCAAAGTGGTCCAAAATGGGCCAAAAATGAACAAACATAAGTTTTTTAAATTGCTCTAGAGGATCTTCTAATTAGGTTAGACAGATGAGGGTGGTGTAATTTTAAAGTATTTTAAATTTTTAAAAACAATATATTTTACAAAACAAAATAGAATTAAAAGTTCGATTTCTATCAAATGTACCACTTTTAAAATTTTGAAAAAAGTTCCAGGAATAGGTAATATTATTCTAAATAATCTGGTAAAATTATAGGATGGGACAAGAATGGGATCAGTGTCAAAACCTATTTAAACCAAAGTTCGATTTTTCTTATATCCCCTTAAAAATTTTTAAAGCTAATTTTTTTCATGAATTGGATGCGAATTGAGTTGTAATTAATTGCTGTTGGCAATTAGGGCCCCTGCACAAACTTGGTGTAGCCTGGACTTCATTTTTACAACCTGTATAGTAATTCAGTCCATTGTATTGTAACAATGCACATAAAGTAAATATGAAGCCCGGGCTACACCAAGTTTGTGCAGGGGCCCTAATTGCCAACAGAAATTAAATACAACTCAATACTCAATTCGCATCCAATTCATGAAAAAAAATTAGCTTTAAAATATTTTAAGGGGATATAAGAAAAATCGAACTTTGGTTTAAATAGGTTTTGACACTGATCCCATTCTTGTCCCATCCTATAATTTTACCAGATTATTTAGAATAATATTACCTATTCCTGGAACTTTTTTCAAAATTTTAAAAGTGGTACATTTGATAGAAATCGAACTTTTAATTCTATTTTGTTTTGTAAAATATATTGTTTTTAAAAATTTGACAGAACATTTTACACCATTAAAGAGAACATTTAAAATACTTTAAAATGACACCACCCTCATCTGTCGAACCTAATTAGAAGATCCTCTAGAGCAATTTAAAAAACTTATGTTTGTTCATTTTTGGCCCATTTTTGACCACTTTGCTCACCTGTAATTCCAGAACCAACTAATATTTTTTAATGAAAGTTGGTACTTTTCAGAGTTTCTATAAGTAGAACATATGTACCAAATTTCAAGAAAATCCGAGATGGTCATGCCAAAAAGTGTGTTGATTTGACGTGGAATGACCCCCCTAAAATATGTAAAATAAATCGTCAAATAATCTACCTATTTGTTTTCAAAGCGTCATTTTGTAGCATTCACCAACAACTACTCAACTATTTTCCTTGAACATTTTTGAAAATTTATGTCTTGGAGCTTTATTGTGGATAAGTCATTCTTTCTTTTCGTTCAAAAAGAATAACAAACGGACAACGTTTGGAATTAATTTAAAATTTTGATCACTCAAAATAATTTGTTATCAATTTGAAAAAACCTTTTTTTAAACTACAGTTTTTAATCAGTAAATAAATTGCCTAAATTTAAGAATAATTAATGTATTGTTAGAATTTCCCAACTGCATCATCAAGCCGGAAGAATCTCAGCGGTACCATGTATAAAATTGGGGTGCTGCCATCTATACTGTATAAAGCAATAGAATTGATATCGTGTGTGAACATGACTAAAACTGCTTTATTTGCAAACAATGCCATCCATCACTTGGATGTTATTAAAGATTTTTTTTGAGCAGTGATTTTGCATTGTTCTAAGAATAGCTCAATTAGAGTTTTTATTTTGATTTTTATTAAATTTATGATTACAAATACCTAAAATAACACCATTGATTTATGATTTTGTGGGGGAAAATAATTTCTTTGTAGAATGTGGGTTAAACCAAAACTGTAAAAACCTAAAAGAAATTCTGTAAATCTGAGTAACACCAAACATTTAAGGGAAGTCACATATTAATTGAATTATCTTTTACAGATAATTTATTCCAGAATGGAACATACAAAAGAAAATCTTCTTGCCACCTTTTGCAACATAATTAATTCAAAGTAAGTTTTAATACCTCCGAATATATTTACTTGCTTATCTGGTTAATTAGGTAATAATTTACATGATGCAATCTTCCAAACCTATAGTAAAAAGGTTTGGTTGATACCTTACTGTACAGTGTACACTATGATGATAGAGAGCTCAATGAAGAAATTTCTTCACTTATTGGACTTTTTAGGGTTAGAGAGCTGAAAAATAATGGATAAAATTAAACAACACAATAGAGAGAACCCTATGAGTCTAACTAAATGGTAACAAATTTATTTAAATGTAGAATTTACATACAATAGTTTTAACCACAAACATATAAAAGTATTTTTCTTTTGAAACAGACCTGCACAACATACGACCCACAAGCCCTCTATTTGTGACTCAACAAATCTTGAATATTTATAAAATTTTAAAAGCTTTAGATTTAATATTTAGAAAAAAATAACATAAGACATATGAACCATCTTCTATGTTCAATCTCTCACGAAATTGTCCATGCTTGTTTGTATCCTACCATCTCTAGTTTCCACTTTCACCTCTCTGTCAATGTTCTCTAATAGTCTATCAATCCTTTTTTCTAAGTTCTCCTCTTTTCTTCTCTCATCCTTGTAGTCCTTGTGCTTCGACTTCAGCTGTGTTTTGAAGTCGAGAAGTTGTTTCCTAACTCCTTCCACATCCCGAGAAAATCCTCTCAGTATGGGCAAAACTGACGGGATAGGTTTTCCAAAAGTCTCATTCATCAGGAAATTGAGAAAATCTTCTGGCGTTAACGGTCCTTCAATATTACTTATCAAATCAATTGCAGTTTGGCTCAATTTCTCTGAATGAATTCCTAAAAAAAAAGTGGTTTATTAAGTTAGCAATGAAGTAGGTATTAGTGTTGTTTCCAGCTTCTTTTTATTAGTTTCAACAATATTCTTAATGAAAGTAAAAAAAGGGGGGAAATGGGGTATTTTAAAGTCTCAATTAGCCCAGCAACATTAATCGGTGTCTTTATAGCGTATTGCGAATATAATTGTTGTAGTATTTTTTAGTTTCAAAAAAGGCTTAAACATTTTCTAAAAAAAAAAACATAACAGGCCATGGTGGTGGACATTGGGCTTGTTTTACTTGCCAATGATATAATTTGCCTACATTTTGATTAAATGAGTATTAACCATTCATTCATTACAATATGATTAAAATATCTTTTCTGCTTTTTAATGTTGTTATTTTTTTTTATACAGGGTAGTTCAAAAGTCATAAAAAAAAATGATTAACCCAAGGACAATTCAGTTTCATCCTAGTTGCAAAAGCAATGAAAATTGGTTTATTTTGGTGATATTTTAGGGGTAGTAATAAATTCTGATTAAAATTGTCATGCTTTAACTGATTTTAAAAAACCCTCAAGGAGCCAACCCCCCTTCCCAACAAAATAAAGTCTGGTTACGTCCTTGTATAATACTAAACTAGAATGAATAAATTTGTATGTAAAGAGTTTACCTGCTTCTGCTTGTATTGTTGTCCATCTTTGGTTGAGTTCATCTCGCTTAGAAATAATAGTCTTAATACTTTGCACCAGTCTTTTTATTTCTTCATTCTTCCTTTTTATTTCTTCATTCTTCCTTTTGCTTTCTTGGATGTGATTCTCGCTTTCTTGGATGTGATTCTCGCTTTCTTGGATGTGATTATCGTTTTCTTGGATCTGATTCACCAGTTTTTCAATCAGTCCATTCAGATCTTCGATTTCAACTTCTGGCATTTCGACATCATTTATACCTTCTGCCATGATTGTTCTAACTATAAGACAACAACAAAAACTCAACCGGTAAACTTGTTTTTTTTTTGTTTAACATAAAACAATGTGAGGGTTCCAGAAAAGAAATATATCTCTTTTAGTCTTTTTAATGCTCTTATAAACAAAAAGGGTATTATCAATGGAGACAAAAATCTAGGGTAGGGAAAACCTGGGCTAGTTGATACACCAAATTTCAAACCCATATTTTAGTAAAGAAAATTACTTATGTTATTCGGATACTTTTTTATTCTAAAAATATTTAACTCAGTTTTATAAAATCAATTAGAAAAAAAATAATTCTGATTAAAATTTTAATATAACGACTTTTGTAAAAATATAGTTTTTGTATCATTGTGTATCACAGGCGGGACAGAGAAATAACATAATGTTCTTGATCATAAACAGTTTTGCATTAATTTTTTTTAAATAGAAGGGATAATAAATTAATTCTCTGTTGAAGATTCAGGAATTAAAAAAAAATAACGAATGATCAATTTTAACGAATTTTTAGAAAATAAGATGGAATTTTCATGGGGAAAATTGTCCCGGAATTTCTTGAATAAAATTGAAAGGTATCTTTGTCGAAAATAATACAATAACTGCAGTGCTAATTAATTAGTTGGTTAGATTTTGCCCATTTATCGTACATTTTCCACTGAAAACTCATATTTCTGAAAATGATGTACCGATGTCCCTGATTTGATCTCTTAATTATGTGTCTGTCTACTGTTTAAATATCACTTCGAAATTGTCTCATTCATGGAATTTATCTTATATAATTAATATTTATTCTTTTTGAGCAGCCAAAATATTAACTTTAAGGTATTTTTTAAACAAAATTTACGCAGTTTCCAATTTCAAACACATGAAAGACCTAAAGATTTTTAAATTGCCATTTCGATCCCAAAACATAAATAACATTCATCCTAGCCCTAACTTTCCTCCAGTTTATTTTTTAAAAATATGTAAGATATTATCCTGCATACGTAGTATATGCGGGCCCTTTGATCGATGTGCCCCACTTATGAATTTAAGTACCCAAGACCAAAGCGTATCAATTTACCCCATCGGTTATATTTAATAACAAACACATTTAAAAAAATAGGTAAAGGTTATTTAAAAAAAAAAGTTTAAAATTATCTATTTTCAGGAATTTATAACCAAAATCAATGTTTAAAATTATAAAAAATGTTTTCAAATAACTTATAGTAATTCACCTAAATGGTAGCTAAAAGTATTACATGCAATTTCTTGTTTAAAAGATAGTTTTTGCTGGAAAAAGTCTAGCAGTCAAAATGACTGCCTCCGGCGGTTCTAGGTATGAGGCAGTAGCCGGCGGTTCTAGTGGTTAAAAAATAGGTAAAGGTTATTTAAATTTTAAGTATTGTCCTATTGGTAACACTAATAAACATTTTTTTTTGTAATTTACTGATGCCTGTATTCAAAGTATATAAACTATTAAGTATGGTAATAAAGAATATTTTTATATAAACTATAGTAATGTCTCTCTAACTATATAGTAAAAAACTCTTATTTCCGCACATTAACCATGGAAATCAGTTAATCTATATATTATCTAGATATTCTGTAAGTAAAATAACTAATTTTCCACTTTAGCTGTAACATATGTTAACTATAAAGACAATTTTTAGTAAAAATGCGTCCCGAATAACCTTGATAGTTTTTAAAAGTGTATTAATGTGCCCCTATCGCTCCGTTTTCTCCTAAAGCTTAAAATAACACTCCAAAAATAAATCGAAACTGATAAAGTGCACATCTTCAGTCTTTAGAGTACGTGACTGCAAAAAATTTATACTACAGATGATTTAGTTTTTGGTGAGGAAGCATGAGTAGTAAAATAAAATTGACTTAGATGTGAAATAACTCCAAAACAAATTTAGACATCATTTAAACCTGGTATGGGCAACCTTTTCGAATCCGCGGGCCGGACTCAAAGATCATAATGACGTGGAGGGCCAAAGAGTAGATAATAGGTAATATTTTTTAAGTAAAAAAATGAGGCCTTTCATTATATATATTTATGAAATTTAATTCTAAAGTTAAAAATTAATCTGGACTTGTACAATATCTAGATTACATAAAGTAATTATAATTAAGTTACATTAATCTGAACTAGCAGGCCCGACGAGAGGGGGGCAGGTGGGGTACAATCCCCGGGGCCCGAGCCCAAAGGGGGCCCGGGACCCAGATATTTTCATAAATCATTTTGAATATCATATCAGTACCCCTCCCAGACCCCTAAATAAATTCATTACGCGAAAGAGAATAATAATTCACAAAATTTGAAATTTCATACACGAATAAATCATTATTTCACTCTGGGTGTCACTATATTGTGAACAGTATAACAGTATCCAAAAATGAGTTAAAAGGGTTTGAAATTCAAAAATTTTCTGGGGATTCCCCAGACACCTTTATATACTTGCAGGGCCGTATATAAGGGGTGGGGTTTAGGGGTTCAACCCCCCCCCCCACGAAATTTTGACATCAATTTTTATACTGCTATGTTTCTTGGAAATTATGTCTCACAAGGAGCGATCCTCTTCGGGTATAACCCACCAAAGGGTCTCAAAATGAGTCAAACCCCTACTTTTAAGCGTAAAATTTCCAAACTTTTTCTGGGAGAGGACCCCCAAACCCCCTCGAACTTTTGAAATTTATTAAGTACGGTTTTTCCTTCAAACTTGTGTGATTTACAAGGAGTGGTCCTCTTTGATGTAACCTAAAGTGTCTCAAAATGAGTTAAAATGCCACTTTTATGGGCAAAATTCAAAACATTTTCTGGAGTAAGAACCCAAATTCGGGAATTCGGTTATCGTTGGCTTTTCTTTACTGCCAAGATAGGTTCAAACGGATACTAGAGAGGGCACGCTTATAAACGCCTCCCAAAAACGAAATATTGTATACAGCACATTTTAACTGCTAAAATTCAGTTCTTTTCGGGGGAAAGTTCCGTATCTCTTCTTTCGCACTTGTCGACGAAAACCCGAGTGATTTTTGAGTACAATTTTTAAAATGTTCCGCGGGCCGGACCAAATGACGTGGCTGGCCGGATTCGGCCAGCGGGCCGGAGGTTGCCCACCGTTGATTTAAACTTTCACATGAGAATACTTCTCAAGCAAGTTCTCAAGCCATATAAAGACAATTTTTGAAAAATACTTAAAAGGCATGACACAAACGTGTAGAGATGGGAGTCAAGAATATTCTCCGGAGAATATTCTAGGAGAACGAGAATATTCTCCAGGGGCGAGAAATTTGAGAATAATCGAGAATATTCTATTTTTTGATTGATAAATGGAAATAAATGTAAAAATGTTTGATAATATGAAATGGTCATGTAGTACACTGGTGTGCAAAAATTAAGGACCGAACTGGTTTTTCAATATAACACCTAGTAGAATTATTTTTCACCCATGAAAATAATACCACAAGATGTTTAAGGAGTGGGAATATTGGGCGCGAGAACAAATTTTCCCTACCAATAATTTAAGGGGGTAAATGGGCCCTCCATAGATAATGGAGTTCCATTACAGGAGCATAACAGAAACGTCTATGTGAGAGGTATTTAACGGAAAATTTTATGTTGTTTTGTAAAGAATATGATAATTCCTGAACTCAACGCATATTTTTAAATGTGTGTACTACTTTTAAATGGTATTTTTTAGGTTTTATTGAGAGATATCGGTCTAATCATTATTTTTGGCAAGTTTTAGCTTCTTGGTCATTTTTAAGATGTGGTATCTGACCGTCAACCACATTTTCAGTAATTCTCACATGTGCTTGATTGCATTTATGTCTGTGGACCCGGAACGTAACTTTATTCTTTCAAAATCGCGACTGATGAAAAACTTTGAGAAAGCCAAATTGTGATTTTGTGCAGCTTTATCATACAAAAAGAGAAAATAAGGACCCAAAATGTCTTCTAACAGAAGCAAATGAGACATGAGAACACAGGTACACAATTGCAGACATCAGTGAAAATCTCTGTGGTGTATAGGGGATGCTGAAACGGCACAAAAGAATTGTTTAGTTTCACAGGAAGGACATCTTTTATAAACATTCGAAAAAAGGATTTTTTTAGTGTTTATGGACCTATAAATGTCTGTAAAGAATAAAATAACTGTAAACATATCCCCATTCACCTAAAAATAAGTTTTCAAGACATCGAATTTTTCCTGTGAAAATATACAATTATTTTGTGCCGTTTCAGCACCCCCTATACACACAGAGATTTTCACTGATGTCTGCAATTGTGTATCTGTGTTCTCATGTCTCATTTGCTTCTGTTAGAAGACATTTTGGGTCCTTATTTTCTCTTTTAGTATGATAAAGCTGCAAAAAATCACAATTTGGCTTTCTCCAAGTTTTTCATAAGTCGCGATTTTGAAAGAATAAAGTTACGTTCCGGGTCCACAGACCCAAACGCAATCAAGCACATGTGAGAATTACTGAAAATGTGGTTGACGGTCAGATACCACATATTAAAAATGACCAAGAAGCTAAAACTTGCCAAAAATAATGATTAGACCGATATCTCTCAATAAAACCTAAAAAATACCTTTTACAAGTAGTACACACATTTAAAAACATGCGTTGAGTTCAGGAATTATCATATTCTTTACAAACAACATAAAATTTTCCGTTAAATACCTCTCACATAGACGTTCTGTCACCAAACGTGTAATGGAACTCCATTATCTATGGAGGACCCATTTACCCCCTTAAATTATTGGCAGGGAAAATTTGTTCTCGCGCCCTATATTCCCACTCCTTAAACATGTTGTGGTATTATTTTCATGGGTGAAAAATAATTCTACTAGCTGTTATATTGAAAAAACAGTTCGGTCCTTAATTTTTGCACACCAGTGTATTAGTGTTAGAAACCTGAAAATAATAACAAATTCAATGAAACATACCATTTAAAAGTCACCCTACAGTTCAGAGAATATTCTCTGAACTGTAATTTCATTATTTCGCAAGATTTTTTTAGATAGGTAAATTTTATTTAATACAAAATGAAATATTTTTTAAAATATTAGAAGAAAGTTTTACTGGGAGAAAATACCCATACAATTAAAAGCGGAGTCTAAGCAAAGGTAATACCAATAGTTGTCAAACTGAAGGACCTTTAAAACCTGACATTTAGCTAAAATTTTAAAAGAACCATTTTTAAAATTTACCATTTTAAACAGAAAATAAATATGAATAGAATGACCCAAGTTGCAAATTTCTGGGTATAGTTGTTCTAGATCTAGAGTTATGGCTATTTTAAGAATGCAGGAAAAACAACTTTACGTAAAGTTTAAAACTTTAAAAATTTATTTCTTTTAAACTTTCGGGCAATAAGAAATGAAACTAGGCACATACTACAGACAATTAAGGTACACAATCATGAAAAAATTGAGGACAATATTTGAGCGCGTTATCTATGGATTTTCGGCCAATATCCCCAAAAATGACCAAAACATCAAAACTTTGACCGCGTTGCGCGATGGTCAAACGTTGACCGATTTCAAAAATTTTTGTTGCATTATACTTGTAATAATGTGATACATATTTTCCGCATTATTACATTTCGAATTTTTGAATTTCTTCTTTTTCGACCCGGCCTATTGTATAGTTCTAGAGTTATTAGCTGTTTAATATGCAGGAAAAACAACTTTACAAGAGTTATTTTTACTTTCAAAAATTTTACAACCGAAAGAGGGGTGACAGAAGAATGGAATCTAGAACATTAAAACAAAAACTATATTAGATTCTCATAAAAAAATGAAGAAGAAGGTGGGAGGGTTTAATCTTTGTTTTTTTTTTTTTTGATGTTTTGTAAAAAAATGAGTATTTTTTTAAAATTTCAAGGCTTTTGCGGCACGTGTTATTATTATCCGAATGAGCTTAAATTTTGCATACATTATTATTTTCTATAGTGACTTAAAACTAGGGGGAGTCACCAAAGGAATTCCCCCCAAAAAATTTTACCATACAAATAAGGACCTCCCTATATTATGTTATGGGCAAAGTGATTAATCGGGCATTATTAATAATGCCCGAAGTGGAGGCGGGCAAAGTGATAAATTTCATTCATAAATTCCACTGAATTTATCACGTTGCCCGGGCATTATTAATAATGTCCGGATTTATCACATTGCCCGTAACAAATATACTAGTAGGGTGGTCCTTATTTGTATGGTAAATTTTTTGGGGGGAATTCCGTTTTTGACGCCCCCTAGTTTTGTGTCACTATAGAAAATAATAATGTATGCAAAATTTAAGCTCATTCGGATAATAATAACACGTGCCGCAAAAGCCTTGAAGTTTTAAAAAAATACTCATTTTTTTACAAAACATCAAAAAAAAAAAGACAAAGATTAAACCCTCCCGTCTTCTTCTTCATTTTTTTATGAGAATCTATTATAGTTTTTGTTATAATATTCCCGATTCCATTCGTTTATCAAAGTAAAAATTTTCTCTTGTAAAGTTGTTTTTCCTGCATTTTAAAACAGCTAATAACTCTAGACCTATACAACTTAAAAACCTGAAATTAGTGCCATTTTGTTTGTAATTCTATTATCTTTAATTTGATGTGCAAAATAACTGCCTTTCATAAAAAATTCTTTCAAAATTAAAAAAAAATGGAAAAAAAAAATAAATAAAAAAAAATCTGAAAAAATTTGAAGAAATGTAAATTTAAAGTTTTCGAACTCCCAAAATAAACATTTCTGTCAAATTTAAAGTTGAAAATAAAATTTGATCATGTAGAAAAAAATAAAAATTTTCGAAATTTTGGCAAGTCCCTTAACATTCTATGTAATTTAACAAAAAAAGCGATTCACTCATGGGGAATTGAAAAACTTCCTTGAGGGTGTTCATACGATTTGTACCATGCAAAAAAAATTCACTTAAATTTCAGAAAATACGACTATTAGCCAATTCGGTACAAAATCTTACTAGAGAATTTGTTACTTAAGTACAAATGTTACTTATATTTATTAAGTTATTATTAACATTATTTTGTTAACATTTATTTTGTTACTTAAGTATAAGTTTGAATATTGAGTCAACCTATTATTATTTAGAATTATGATTTTATTTCATATTTTTATCTTCAAACACTCTTATTTTCTTTCATTTGGCATGTTGGAAGTGAAAATTGCGTCAAAACTTAATTCTAAGGAAAATTCAGGTGAAATATAGGCACATTGAATTAAGTTGGAAACTAGCTCTGTAAGATTTTGTACCGAATCGGCTAATAGTTGTATTTTCTGAAATTTAAGTGAATTTTTTTTGCATGGTACAAATCGTATGAACACCCTCAAGGGAGTTTTTGAATTCCCCATGAGTGAATCGCTTTTTTTGTTAAATTACATAGAATGTTAAGGGACTTGCCAAAATTTCGAAAATTTTTATTTTTTTCTACATGATCAAATTTTATTTTCAGCTTGAAATTTGGCAGAAATGTTTATTTTGGGAGTGGGAAAACTTTAAATTTACTTAATAAAATTGAATTTTTTATTTATTTTTTTCGAATTGTAAAAAACAATTTTTAAGAAAAGCATGTATGTTGCACATCAAATCAAAGATAATTAAATTACAAATAAAATGGCACTAATTTCAGGTTTTTAAGTTGTATAGTTCTGGAGTTATTAGCTGTTTTAAAATGCAAGAAAAACAACTTTACAAGAGTTATTTTTACTTTAAAAATATTTTTACTACTGAAAGAGGGGTGGATATAAGAATGTAACCTGGAACACTTAACTATAACTATGTTAGATTTTCATAAAAAATCAAGAAGAATATGGGAGGGTTTAATCTTTGGGTTTTTTGATGTTTTGTAAAAAAATCAGTATTTTTTGAAACTTTAAGGCCTAGGGGGCACGTGTCATTATTATCCGAATGAGCTTAAATTTTGCATACATTATTATTTTATATAGTAACACAAAACTAGGGGGCGACACCAACGGAATTCCCACAAAAAAATTTTACCATACAAATAAGGACCACCCTTACACAAATAAGGACCACCACACACACACACACACATATATATATATATATATATATATATATATAATATAATATAATATATAAATATAAATTATAAATATAAACTATAATTAAAAATTATATATAATATAATATATAAATTAATATATATATATATATATTAATTTCAAACCTGTGTATTAGTAACAAATTTTCAGAACAGGTATATCAAAAAATGATTTTCATAATTTTTGACAAAATCTTGAGAAAAGGTACATTTAAGGTGGAATGCCACATTTTCATCACAAGGGTTCTAATCTCCCTTATTAGATAAATATTAACATTTAAAAGACATACCTGAATTGTAGGAACAAACTTTTTGATCAAAGAGGTTGTGAGGGGTTTAACTCTGCTGCAATAGGACTCCCAAGATTTCTGTGAACTGTTGATGAAATGAGTGGTACTGAATAACTTCCTTACTAACTGAACACTATTGGAAACATGAATTTATTATTGCCAGACATTTTTGTCGTTGAAAATACTGTGCCGGATGCTATTTTTTATAAACAAAAAAAATAATTTCAAACCATTTTAGTATGTCTGTAATTTTAATATTATTTTATTGATATAGGTATAAATAAATACAAAATTAATTTGCCATACATTAATTCGGTTGTTTACTCAATAACCAGACATCATTTTCGGCGGCCTTTAGGGTGAACAAATTAATTTCCAAAATATTCAAAATTATATTCCTCTAAGTACCCATTAAAATTTTGTTTTTCGCGACATTTCGTTGTTGTACAACACATAACAAGCACGCGGCGCAAGCTTAAAAACAAAACAGAAACCAACCAATCTATTTCACATTTCACCCCAAGTTCTTAGCAACGTCATAGCAAGAGCAGCGCGCAGCCAAACCAGCCCATGAGAAGGAGAACGGAGGATGACGTTGACGTAATACGGAGTCCATTCCTGAGTGCGCGCGCGACAGATAGGGAAAATAGCCGAGAAAAACTTTTCCAAGCGGAAAAAAAGAAATAGCAAAAATTATAAATTTGAGAGCTGGTACGTTAGAATTAATCGGAAAATTTTAGAAAAATTAGGAGAAAAGTGTAAATTTTAGGACATTTTTTTAAATTTTAAGAATAAGGAATTTTAGGACAACTCCGACCCCTGATATTATATACACCAGTAAACTATCAAGAGTTCTAAATTTAAGTTTTTGTCTTATACTCAAAACTGACTTGAAAATTACAATAGAATGTCCTACCAATCAACAACTTCAAGCAAATTCAGTTTATACTTGGTTCTCTATAAATGTTTTATCTCAGTTTCTCTTTACTCTTCTCTGGTAATAGCATCTCTTTATAAAATTAACTATTACTCTTATCATTAATGTAGAACTCCCGAATAATATTTCTCAAATGGGTAGATATTCACTGTGGCGGCTTGTGAGTTGATAAACTGGGGGTTCACCACACCCATTTTATAAAAATTAAAATTTACACAAGATCTAAAAAGAGAAGGATGTTGGACCAATACATAAAAAAAAAATATATCTCTTAGGAGAGCAGTTTTAAATGCCTAAATTCTTCACTGCATGCGCTTTCATTTTGAAAAAAATATGCATTTAATGGAAATAAACAAATACTTATGAATATAAAATACTCCTTTCATTTTTTATAATACAATTGAGAGGAAAGTCATAATACTTATCCATAACATAATACCTCACAAACACTTTTTATAATTATTAAAAATAAGTTGACATGATTTTTCTTATTGAGTAAGAGAGGGGGGGGATAAACATAATTCTGAGTATAAAAAAGAAATTGAGAATATATTTCCATTGATATTTATTTATCTTTATATTCGATTTTTGTTCTACTTTTTCTGTGGGTGTTCACGTACTCCTATGGACGATCCGCCACTGGATATTCAACAGTTTTCATGTTAGAGGCTTTATTAATATAAGAAGAAACAACCACCATAATGGGTTTTACTGCAATAAATGTTTGAAAAACTTTGCTTAGAAAAGTATTTTATAAGACGTCAAGACGAAAGGGCACTACCGTAAATTAAGAAAACAGTGTACGAGTGAAGCATCAAAAACTGTGTACGAAACTATCAATTGTTTTTCGCAAGTTTGCAATATAAATACTAAGGAAATAACTTACATTTCATTCAATTGTACGGTACTATCCGGTAAGCCACTTCAACATACTTCGACGTATCAACCAGCACAACATGGACGGTCGTTCTGTCTGCACTGTGGCTACGCTTCCGGCCGGCGGCCGGCAGCATTGCCCCATTAGTCTCTGGAGCTACGCTGCCGGCCTGCGATGCAAAAGGTTACTGCGCATCGTGTTTTGTTTCTGCAGATCGCTGCCGGCCAGCTGATGAAGATCAGGGGCGTAATTCTAGTTTTTTGTGGGGAAAGGGGTCTAGGATTTTTTACAGGTTATAGATTTTAATAAACTTGTTACTCAAGATGCATTAATAATGTTTGGTGTCAACTAATAATACTACCTATTTTTGAGTTTCATTGATTTGATATGATATTAATAAATATCATTGTTTTACTACACCTCTACACCCCCTAATATCATCTTGTTAATATCTTTATATTTGTTAAGATGGTAATTTTGGTTTTATTGGTTTTTTTTACTAAGATGAGCACAATCTTCTGTGTCTCTTGTAGTCTTCGCCCATTGTAAAATGGGTGCAGTCTTTTTAAAGACTATTTTACTTAAAATTGTTCATTTTGCAAGAAACACTCCACACACAATTAAAGATAATTTATAATTCTGTCACCTCAGTTCTATAATTTGGTTCTCCACAGATCTTAATAATTGTTTTTTTTTTTTTACTAAGATGAGCACAATCTTCTGTGTCTCTTGTAGTCTTCGCCCATTGTAAAATGGGTGCAGTCTTTTTAAAGACTATTTTACTTAAAATTGTTCATTTTGCAAGAAACACTCCACACACAATTAAAGATAATTTATAATTCTGTCACCTCAGTTCTATAATTTGGTTCTCCACAGATCTTAATAATTGTTTTTTTTTTTTTACTAAGATGAGCACAATCTTCTGTGTCTCTTGTAGTCTTCGCCCATTGTAAAATGGGTGCAGTCTTTTTAAAGACTATTTTACTTAAAATTGTTCATTTTGCAAGAAACACTCCACACACAATTAAAGATAATTTATAATTCTGTCACCTCAGTTCTGTAATTTGGTTCTCCACAGATCTTAATAATTGTTTTTTTTTTTTTACTAAGATGAGCACAATCTTCTGTGTCTCTTGTAGTCTTCGCCCATTGTAAAATGGGTGCAGTCTTTTTAAAGACTATTTTACTTAAAATTGTTCATTTTGCAAGAAACACTCCACACACAATTAAAGATAATTTATAATTCTGTCACCTCAGTTCTATAATTTGGTTCTCCACAGATCTTAATAATTGTTTTTTTTTTTTTACTAAGATGAGCACAATCTTCTGTGTCTCTTGTAGTCTTCGCCCATTGTAAAATGGGTGCAGTCTTTTTAAAGACTATTTTACTTAAAATTGTTCATTTTGCAAGAAACACTCCACACACAATTAAAGATAATTTATAATTCTGTCACCTCAGTTCTATAATTTGGTTCTCCACAGATCTTAATAATTGTTTTTTTTTTTTTACTAAGATGAGCACAATCTTCTGTGTCTCTTGTAGTCTTCGCCCATTGTAAAATGGGTGCAGTCTTTTTAAAGACTATTTTACTTAAAATTGTTCATTTTGCAAGAAACACTCCACACACAATTAAAGATAATTTATAATTCTGTCACCTCAGTTCTATAATTTGGTTCTCCACAGATCTTAATAATTGTTTTTTTTTTTTTACTAAGATGAGCACAATCTTCTGTGTCTCTTGTAGTCTTCGCCCATTGTAAAATGGGTGCAGTCTTTTTAAAGACTATTTTACTTAAAATTGTTCATTTTGCAAGAAACACTCCACACACAATTAAAGATAATTTATAATTCTGTCACCTCAGTTCTATAATTTGGTTCTCCACAGATCTTAATAATTGTTTTTTTTTTTTTTACTAAGATGAGCACAATCTTCTGTGTCTCTTGTAGTCTTCGCCCATTGTAAAATGGGTGCAGTCTTTTTAAAGACTATTTTACTTAAAATTGTTCATTTTGCAAGAAACACTCCACACACAATTAAAGATAATTTATAATTCTGTCACCTCAGTTCTATAATTTGGTTCTCCACAGATCTTAATAATTGTTTTTTTTTTACTAAGATGAGCACAATCTTCTGTGTCTCTTGTAGTCTTCGCCCATTGTAAAATGGGTGCAGTCTTTTTAAAGACTATTTTACTTAAAATTGTTCATTTTGCAAGAAACACTCCACACACAATTAAAGATAATTTATAATTCTGTCACCTCAGTTCTGTAATTTGGTTCTCCACAGATCTTAATAATTATTCTATGACCCTTTGAATATCTTCTACTCTTGTCCTGGCCTCCTGGATGATGTTTCTTGGCTTCCAGATAACCTTGTTCTTAAATTGTTTTTAAGAAATTTTTAATTTTTTAAAATGCTTTTATTTGTAAATTGATCCCCGATGAATTGATTCCCCTTCACCTGCTTGATAGTGGTTTAAAGAAGAATTTTTTCAACGGGGAATCATCATAAATTCTAAAACTGTGCTAACCTGTTTATTATTACCAGTATAACTTATTTTCCTGCACAGAGATACACAGTCTACTCTGCTTAATGTGATCACTTTTGCAGAGATTAAACTGATAATATATCTCATTAATAGTAATTATAAGTGATTCACAGACATTAATTGTAGCAATACAACTGATTTTCAGAAGAAAAAATAGTCCATTGATTGCTTAAAAAAACAACCTTTAAAAAGGGAGTTTTCGGGTAGGGGATATGGACAAATTTTGATAGCAAACAATTTGTAATCGATCACATGATTGTTTTTTCAACTATTTTTTAAAAATTTAATAAAAGAATACATTTTCCATGTTCCAATTTTTAGTATGTTATTATTGGGCACATTCCTAAGTGAAAACCATTGAGAAACATTTTATTGTAATTTCTCCAAGGTTCATCTTTATTTTCAGTGGACTACTAATTTGAATTGTGTTAAAAACACGACAGACAGGTTTGTGAGTCCCCCAAAACAACTTAATTTTAGATAAGAAATTAAATTGTTTTGTATTAACCACATTTTCATGTGAGGGTGTCACCCTTACCCAAGGGGCTCATTGTTGCTCACTTTGGGCCTCATTTACAAATTTCAGATTTTCTCGTACACTTGAAACTGGAACCAAAACAGGATTCGGGCACGCTTTTTCCACACAGCCTTCCCAATTCAAGAGAGGTGGACTCCCCTCTTGAATTTGGAAAGCTATGAGGATAAAGCGAGCTGGACAACTGCTTTGGATTGAGTTTCACATTGATGAGAATCTCTAAAATCTATGAAGAAGCCCTTTGTCATGCTATAACACTTGCTAGCAAATTCTTTAATAGGGAGAAAGTAATAATTTTTAAGTTTTTGAAAGGAAATGTGGTGGAAACATATTTTTATAAGCTTAAAGGAGAAAGGCACTAAGTCACTTTTGGCTTGAAGGCTGAGGTTATGTCAAATTTGGCGACATCTAAATGCTCTCTTTAGAATCGTGCAGTTTCAATAATAATCACAATAATGGTTTTCAGCTTGGTGAGATTTTTAAAATTTAATCGCTCGTTGATGCCATTCTACCACCGATGATATAAATTACTATACTATATGTGGCGAGCTTACTCACCACTATAAGAGTCAGATAATTCAAATGGGATATAAATACCGACTGAAGCGATTATAATTCCGGAGTATACTTTTGAGTCGTATGACCTTCGGATCGGTATCTACCCGTGGCTCGCACTTGCCACATATATGTATACATTATTAGGTATTCAACTATGAATGTAACGGTTGGAAAATATCATGACATTTATATAAATATCAAAATATTGGACAGCTTTGATACATATGTTACAGGCAAAGTGATTAATCGGGCATTATTAGTGATGCCCCAAGTGGAGGCGGGCAAAGTGATAAATTTCATTGATAAATGTCATTAAATTTATCACATTGCCCGGGCATTATTAATAATGCCCGGATTTATCACATTGCCCGTAACATATATAAAATATTTTCAGATTTAAACTAGAAAAATACTGTTTTTTAGAAGTGAATACTAGTACAGACTAAAGTATTACTACTTAGGAGCATTTTTAATTAAAGCTTAATTACCCGGAGGATATTTGCTAATAATTAGGAGGACAAATCAATGTACCAAGAACTTTTTAAATTTTTAAACATTATAATTTCATTATACTACCTCAAAGAAAATTTTCTTACCTATAAAAGTTTAGCTTCATTATATAATTGAAGAACAATTAATTCATTCATTATTTTAAAGATAGCAATTATTATAAAACAAAAAAAAAATGTAGTTCTAACTTACTTTTAAAATACTAATAGGATAGAAACATAAGATTTGAAAATAAAAAAATGTGAGCATTGTTAAATGCACAGTGCCAAAGAAATAACTAAGACTGCTTTTAAAATGCATTTACCTACTTCTTATGCTAACTTATGTATGTTTCTCAGATCCAATCGTGTTTGATAAAATATATTTTCATTTTGTGATTTTACAATTTTATAGGTATTAAATTGTAATTAAAAATTTTCCAAACTTAATTAACATGTCAACAACATACAGAAATAAATTTAACAATAGGACGAACTAGCGCTAAAGCAGCTTAAGGAATAATATTCCTAGTACATAATTAGTAATGTAAAGATATGTAAAATATTTCAAAAGTAATTAAAGAGGGAACTCTTCAGTGGCAGCCCCAACAAATTAGAATAAAGTATTAATGGTGTTTCGTTCTTGCAATGTGGCAACCAGCATTAAAAAGGCCGAAAGCCATGTTGCAACTGCCAGACTCCAAAAAAAAAGGATATTAAGAAACAAAAAAAGGTATACTTACGTATTATCCCGTCGACCGTGACGCTTAATCCGAAAACTTATCAAATCTCATTGACTTTACTATTACTGTGCCTCTGAATTAGACGGCCGCTGAACGGTCGACGGGATAATACGCAAGTACCCAAAAAAATAATCCATAGGCAATATCAGTGCAGGAGACATTCCATATCGATGATCGACTCAACTTAATCAGTATTGTTTCTTTACTCCTCAGCAGGTTTAGGGTGAGGATTCAGAGTCATCATAAGGCATCAAACATTTCCATATAAATTGCCCATGTATTGATATCTGAGCAATTTTATAGGATATTAGTTTTTATAAGGCAATTTAGTTTAAAACTTCTTAGCAATGAATGCTTCTTTGAATTTAATGGTTTTATAAATATTGGTGTTATGTAGCTCTTTTCTCAAAATATCAACATAGTTTATTACAACAAATAGAATAATTACCATTTGCTTTTTGGACCAAAGTAAAAAAACAAAAACATTTTTTTGTAGGTTCATTAGATATGGGTAATCCAATTTAATTTATATTATTGAAGATGTTTAAATGACAAGAGATGCTGTTTAAAAATATTTTAATGAATTTATATAGCCTATATTCACCAAATGAGTTTTTTAGAGTATAAGTGTTAATTCTGTATTTACTCCCGAATTCTAGGGCAGCGGTTCGTAAACTTTCGATAGCCGCGGCCCCCCAAGATTTTGAACACCCGGGACCGTAACCAGACTTTTGTTTCGAGTGGGTAGTTATTGACTCGACATTATTCCTAAGGTACCCCCTAACGAGTACATTAAGTTTCAGATAACTTAAAAGTCATTTAAATTATGTAGCTCATTATGTTAAAATTTTACAGTTACTCCAAATGAAAAGGGAGCCGTGGGGGTCGCCCCCAGAAAAAACGTTGAAAGTAGTGGTTTAGCTCATTTTGAGACATTTTTGGATACACCCGAAGAAAACAGCTCATTTAAAACCACAGAATTTTCAAGGAAAAAAATTATATATTGACGTCAAAATTGTGAGGGTGACTGGGGGTTCTTCCCCAGAAAATATTTTGAAAGTTACCTTTTTAAAATAGTGTTTTATCTCCTTTTGAAACTCTGGGAAACACTCAAAGGTAACGCTTGGAATTCCCGAAGCGAAATTTACGGTGATGGCAGTTAAAAGGATTATGATAGACCTTCGCAGACCCCCTAGAAAGGCCCTGGGGACCCCCGGGGTACGCAGACCACAGTTTAAGAACCGCTGTTATTGGGTATTTCTTAAATTTACATTATCGATGAAGGATATCTCCAGTCAGAACATGTCCATAATATTCATCATCATAGAATCCTGTATTTGAAATAGGGTAACATATTATCCCATCAACTGTTTAGTGGCCATCAAATGGCAGCCCAGCCATGAAACAGTCAATGGTCATTGGTACTCATTCGAATTCAGCGGCATGGTCAACAAGATAAAACATAAGAACAAAACTAAGATATATAATTTTTTAGCATTCTATCCATTCGTAGGCATTAACAATTTATCATTTACACATAAAAATTAAAAGAAACACTGCTAATTGATATATTTTATTGGTGTTATATTTTGATGCTTGATTATATAGGCAATTTAGCATAAAACTCATTAGAGTACCCACAATAATTACAAAATCAGGGACTCAACAATTATTTCGGTTACAAAAATCTCTCCATACTATGATCAAAACGTTCTTTTCATAGACCACCATAATTTCAAAAAAATAATAATTACAGGGTTAGAATGAGAAATACAGTCACTTACATAGAATATCCATATTTATCTCTTTAAAACAGCGTATTCATTTTAAAGTTTGACTAGAATAAATATCTTTTTAAATAGAAATCTCACCAAACTCAAACAAAAGGTCCATAGAAACATATTATAAACGGAAAACCAGTAAAAAACACTACATTGCACATGCCCAAATGCTCAGTTCAAAAATTAGTGCGCGCGCAACAGGCCGGCAGCTGAGCTCCCAGGACTTCGCTGCCGGCCGCCGGCCGGCAGCGAAGACACTTTGTTCTGTCTGCCCCGGCTAGACGGTAAGGAAGGTGGTTGGCTTCGCTCTACCCACGTGATCATGACGTCAGGGGGAGGCAGTGGAGGCAATCTCATTCATCTCATTGCAATCTCCTCTCCACTCTCCGCGCGAAATAGAAACACGGCAAGGCCGCGGAGCTACGCGGGTGCCGGCTACGCTCAATCGGGCCGTAACCTTGTTTTGGTGACGCACAGTAGAGCGAACGCTGCCGGAGATTTCGCCTTGTTCTTACCAGTATGAAGGGAGAAAGAGATCGAAATTATGAAGTTATCACTTTTTACATTGCAAATAAAGCTCTTTTTATAGAACATAATAGCAACAATAAAGTGGCGATTTTTTTTCACCTTTAAATTTAAGACTTGACCCTTTTTTTCCTGAATTTTCAGCATTTTAAGCGATTATTAAAACTATGAAATGGAGCTAATTTAACTATTTCAAAGTCAGCTCCTTTGGGTATGCAATATTATACACAATGAACAATTCCCGTTCACCAATTTATATTTTATGGATTTTCAAGTTTATTAAATTTGTAACTACCATTTATTTTTAGTTTATTATCAGGTCTAAAAATTAAAAAATAACTGATTTTCTGATCACTAAAAATAAAAGCGTGGGCGCTAGTAATTTATAATTTTACATAAAAGAAAATTTTGATTTGAGAATATAGAATTAATAGTGAATTACTAGCGCCCACGCTTTTATTTTTAGTGATCAGAAAATCAGTTATTTTTTACTTGCCGAAAAGGTATTTTGTATACTCCCCGATAAAATATTTCACAAAGCCTAATAAATTATTTTTGAATTTTTAGAACATTTTCACAAAACTCAATAAATTATTTTTGAATTTTTTAGAACATCTTAATAAAAGCGTTTTTTTAAAAAAGCTTTTTTTACTTATTTTATTTCTACTACTCAATACCAATACTTTTCAATGGGCAAATCCGATCCGTTTTAGTTTCTTTATTCGCATATTTTTCCGGTAATACTGCTTATGATGCTACCTGAGTTAAAATTGCCCTTTTTCTTCAGTTATAACTAGTTTTTTTAGTAATTTAAACGTTATTGGATATTATTAATATCGCTTTATTTGTGCATTAGTTTTCTCATACTTATCGTCACTCGTTTCGAAACTATACATTATTGACAGCTTCTAAGTGATTTTATTAGCAAAATTCGTAATTTGAATCATAGTATATTCCAGGCAATTCAGGCTTTTAGCTTCTGACAAAAATCCCAGAGTTCGATAACATTAATAAGAGTACAAATGTTATATAATTATTTAATTTTATTACATACCCAACAAATACTAAGAAAAATCTTAAAGTAAAATTAATATCACTTTATTTTAATCAACAAATCATTTTGTATTTTTCTTCTCATGAATGCAACTTTTCAGACGAATTTGGATTGAACCTTTTTATTTACATCTTTGCAGACTTAAATAAATTTGCTAGGCCAAGTTTCTTATACTAGATGTGAAAATACTCTATACATTATCCACATGCCAAACAATGAAATTTTTTTTAAAAGAATTAAGGAATGTTACATTAGGGTGGTCCTTATTTTCTGAAGTTTTGAAATTTATTGGTCTTACCTCCTAAATTTGTTCCATTATATCTAAAAATAATTCTGGTAAAATTTTATCAATTTCAAATGATATTTACTGGTAGCTCAAGGAAGGTAAAGTTTGAAAAACGTGAAAAAAATGACCAATTTTCAGAATTTTAAAAAAATATATTTCAAGATCTATATTGTGATAAAACTGGTTCAAATGTGTTATTTAGGACTTATTTAGATGGCTTATATTTTTTATGCATATTAACTACTCTATAGACCCTATAAATTATAAGTAAAAAGTACCAAAAAGTACCACTCACCAAAGCTTATAAGGCACTACGGGTGGACGAAAGGAATTAAATTCTGAATTTCTTCGAAGGAACTCCCTCAAATGATGCCATTTGGTGTTAAATTGATATTTTAAATTATAAAATCCAGGGTAAAATAACAATAAGGAGGCCTTTCACTGAACTTTTAATATAAAAAGTGATTTCCTACAAAAATACTCATTTCTAACTGATTAAACCCAAAATTTGTCTTAAAAAAGGAATTGTTGTACCTTTTTAGATAAAAAAAACTTTGAAATACCTTTGAAACTTTTATAGGTTTCATTTTTTTATGTGTAGAACTTAATTTTAAACCGTGCATATTGGAAATAACATGGATTATTCCTATACCAGAAGTGAAAATCGATTTTCTTTTTTACATTTATGAAAATTCACTCTTTTTAGCATATTAGAAAGAAAGTTTAATTAAAAACTTCTTCCTTCAAAATTTTAACAAAAATTCACATATTAAACAATTTTTATAACTTTAAAAAAATAAATTCGATTTTTTTTTCTTCTGGTGGAGGAATAATGCCTGTAATTTCCTATCTGCACGGTTTAAAATTAAGTTCTGCATATAAAAAATGAAACCTAGAAAATATTTCAAAGGTATTTCAAAGTTTTTAATCGAAACAAGTAGTATAATAATTCCGTTTTTTAAGACAAATTTTGGGTTTGATCAGTAAGAAATTAGTATTTCTGTAGTAAAGCACTATCAGTTCAGTCAAAGCCCTATCATTATTGTTATTTCACTGGCTTTTATCATTTGAAACATCAATTTAACACCAAATGGTCGAAATTCGAAAAAATGCTGTTTTTTTACAAAGCATTTAAAAAACAAAGATTAAACCCTCCCATCTTCTTCTTGATTTTTTATGAGAACATAATATAGTTATAGTTATAATGTTCCAGATTCTATTCTTCTATCACCCCTCGTTCGGTAGTAAAAATTTTTTGAAATAAAAATAACTGTTGTAAAGTTGTTTTTCCTGCATTTTAAAACAGCTAATAACTCTAGAACTACAACTTAAAAGCCTGAAATAAGTGCCATTTTGTTTTTAATTTTATTATCTTTGATTTGATGTGCAACAGAACTGCCATTCATAATTTTTTTTTTTTTTTCAAAATTAAAAAAATGGGAAAAATTAAATTCTGAACATTTTTTTATTAAGTTAATTTAAAGTTTTTCAACTCCCAAAATAAACATTTCTGCCAAATCATGGGGAATTCAAAAACTCCCTTGAGGGTGTTCATACGATATGCACCATGCAAAAAAATTCACTTAAATTTCAGAAAATGCAACTATTAGCCGATTTGGTACAAAATCTTACACAGCTTCCAACTTAATTCAATGTGCCTTATTTCACCTGAATTTTCCTTATAATTTAAGTGTTTACGTAATTTTTTCACTTCCAACATGTCAAATCAAAGGAAATTAAAAGTGTTTGAAGATAAAAGAATAAAATAAAATCATAATTCTAAATAATAATAGGTTGACTCAATATTTAAACTTATACTACTTAAGTAACAAATGAATTCTCTACTTTGTTGTGATGTATTTTATCCTAGGTTTAAAAAAATATTTTTACAAAATCACATTAAAATTAAACCAATTATTTACTCTATATAATCTAAAAGGTTTAAATTGAACAATAATAAAAAATACACTCACTTTTTTTCTATAACGCGCGGATTTTTCTAACCTAGCTAGCTAAAGAACTGATTCTGACTTTAATAAGGAAACTTGCGGTAAGTATGTTGACAAGATGTTTAATGACAGTATGAAAAGTTTGACACAAGGAAAATACAAAAACCAAATATCTCCACTTGTTGCTTAAAGTGCATTTAAAAATGGACTCTATGCAAATAACATTATACAGACGAAGAAATAATCACAATCGATAATAAGTAGCATCTTAATCATAAGGGTTTTTCAATGTCTCTTGATTGGATTTCGGATATTTTTTACGAGAAAGGATTCCAAAGAAAATTCAGGTGAAATATAGGCACACTTTGAATCAAGTGTGAAACTAGCTCTGTAAGATTTTGTACCGAATCGGCTAGTTGTATTTTCTGAAATTTAAGTGAATTTTTTTGCATGATACAAATTGTATGAACACCCTCAAGGAAGTTTTTGAATTCCCCATGAGTGAATCGCTTTTTTTGTTAAATTACATGGAATGTTTAGGGACTTGCCAAAATTTCGAAAATTTTTATTTTTTTCTACTTGATCAAATTTTATTTTCAACTTGAAATTTGGCAGAAATGTTTATTTTGGGAGCTTTTGGGAGCTAAACTTTAAATAAACTTTATAAAAAAAAAAATTCAGAATTTTTTTTTATTTAATTTTTTCCCATTTTTTTAATTTTGAAAAAGAAAATTAAGAAAGGCAGTTATGTTGCACATCAAATCAAAGATAGTAAAATTAAGTTCTAGAGTTATTTGCTGTTTTAAAATGCAAGGAAAACAATTTTACAAGAGTTATTTTTATTTTAAAAAATTTTTACTACTGAAAGAGGGGTTATAGAAGAATAGAATCTGGAAAATTATAACTATAACTATATTAGATTCTCATAAAAAAATCAAGAAGATGGGAGGTTTTAATCTTTGGTGTTCTTGATGTTTTGTAAAAAAAACAGCATTTTTTCGAAACTTTAACCCCTGACGTCACGGGCCTTAAAATTCAACAACACGATAGAGATCCTATGAGTCTAACTTATTGATAGCAAATTTATTTAAATGTAGAATTTACATTCAATAGTTTTAATCAGAAACACATCAAATTCTTTTATTTCGAAATAGACCTGCACAATATATACCACCCACAAGCCCTCTGTTTGTGACTCCAACAAATCTTGAATATTTATTATTAAAAATTATAATTAAAATTATTAAAAATTGAATATTTTAAAAGCCTTAGAAAACATTTAGTTATAAAGGTTCTCCAAAGAAGCCTTTGATGATTAGTATATGTAAGATATGTTTTTCTTACAATTTATTAATACAGAAAAAGCTTTCGAAAATTTGATTAAAACCTAAAATTGTCGATAACATAGAAATGTATCAAAATGATATTGTAAAACCTTAAAGTTTGTCAAGAACTGAGCACATATTAGAAGTGATCCTCTCTCCTTACTTTAAGTGTTTGCAATTGTTTTAATGTCATAAAAAAGCGAAAAAAAAGTCTATACATTCCATAATTCGTCATGGCTCTAACGTTGTTCAAGACTAATTTAAGAAATTCGTATATAAAAGCTTCGTATGATGTGCTTAATATTTAGTGGAAAATAACAACCATCTACTATTTTCATTGTTCAATCTCTCACGAAATTGTCCATGCTTGTTTGTATCCTACCATCTCTAGTTTCCACTGTCACCTCTTTATCAATGTTCTCTAATAGTCTGTCAATCCTTCTTTCAAGGTTCTCTTCTTTTTTCCTCTCATCTTTGTAGTCCTTGTGTTTCGACCTCAGTTGTGTCTTGAAATCGAGAAGTTGTTTCTTAACTTCTTCCACGTCCCAAGAAAATCCTCTCAGTATGGGCAAAACTGACGGGTTAGGTTTTCCAAAAGTCTCATTCATCAGGAAATTGAGAAAATCTTCTGGCGTTAAAGGTCCTTCAATATTACTTATCAAATCAATTGCAGTTTGGCTCAATTTCTCTGAATAAATTCCTGAAAAAAAAGTGGTTTATTAAGTTAGCAGTGAAGTAAGTATTAGTGTGGTTTCCAGCTTCTTTTTATTAGTTTCAATATTCCTAATGAAAGTCAAAGAAGGGTGAAACGGGGTGTTAAAGTCTCAATTAGCTCATCAACATTGATCGGTGTCATAACAGCGTATTGCGAATACTTATAAAATAGTGGAGTCGCTTGTGTCAAAAACCAATGGTGTAAAAAAAACTTTTGGCAGAAGCTTAGTGAGTGGTATCATTCGATTCGTAATGACGTCTACATTAACGTGGTACCGGGTGTTTTTTCCTATTTCCGTGCAGGGGGTTTCTATGACATCATGAATGCAAGATGGCCGCAGCAGGAAAAAAGCTGCAAATGGCGATCTAGCTATTTTATCGGAACTATTTTTGGACAAAAAGCTCAGAAATATATATTTTTATCGAATAGCTACAAAAATAAGCATCTAAATTGGTTAAAAATTGCGTTTATGACGTCATAACCAAAAAATGGCTATTTTCACCAAAAATACGGTATTTTGTCATGTAGTACTTTAAATAGATGCTATTTTCAACGTGAATGTAGTGAAAATATGTTCATAATAAAAAAAACAACAATAAAAATTTCATTGATGGTCACAAAAGGCGGATATGACGTCAGAAATCCAAAATGGCTGTCACATAGAATAAAATTTTTTATTTTTTTTTATTCAAAAATTTTTTAATTGGGAATTATTACACTTATATGAATGTAATAAAGGTATTTTGCGGATAAATTTAACAAAACATTTTAAAATTCCTGAAAATAGCATCGAAATATTAGGTGTGAAAGACAGAACTACAGTATTTTGTCATGTAATACCTTAAATAGATGCTATTTTCAACGTGAATGTACAGAAAATATGTTCATAATTAAAATGCCAGCAATGAAAATTTCATTCTTTGTCACACAAGGTGGATATGGCGTCAGAAATCCAAGATGGCTGGCATGTGAAATGAATTTCTTTAGTTTTTTACTCCAAAATTTTTTATTTGGGAATTTATTTACTTTTATTAATGTTGTAATAAAGTCATTTTAAGGATAAAATAATTCCCAATTAAAAAATTTTGGTGTAAAAAACTAAAGAAATTCATTTCACATGCCAGCCATCTTGGATTTCTGACGCCATATCCGCCTTGTGTGACAAAGAATGAAATTTCCATTGCTGGCATTTTAATTATGAACATATTTTCTTTACATTCACGTTGAAAATAGCATCTATTTAAGGTATTACATGACAAAATACTGTAGTTCTGTCTTTCACACCTAATATTTCGACGCTATTTTCAGGAATTTTAAAATGTTTTGTTAAATTTTATCCTCAAAATACCTTTATTACATTCATATAAGTGTAATAATTCCCAATTAAAAAATTTTTGAATAAAAAAATAAAAATTTTTATTCTATGTGACAGCCATTTTGGATTTCTGACGTCATATCCGCCTTTTGTGACCATCAATGAAATTTTCATTGTTGTTTTTTTTATTATGAACATATTTTCATTACATTCACGTTGAAAATAGCATCTATTTAAAGTATTACATGACAAAATACTGTATTTTCGGTGAAAATAGACATTTTTTGGTTATGACGTCATAAACGCAATTTTTAGCCGATTTAGATGCTTATTTTTGTAGCTATTCGATAAAAATATATATTTCTGAGCTTTTTGTCCAAAAATTGTTCCGATAACATCCCTAGATCGTCATTTACAGCTTTTTTCCTGCGGCGGCCATCTTGCATTCATGAAGTCATAGAAACCCCCTGCACGGAATTCGGAAAAAACACCCGGTACCACGTTAATGTAGACGTCATTACGAATCGAATGATACCACTCACTAAGCTTCTGCCAAAAATTTTTCGAAACATGACATAAGCGACCCCTCTAAAATTGTTGTAGTATTTTTAAGTTTTAAAAAAGATTTAAACATTTTCTATAAAAACCACAAGATGCCTGCAAAGAAGCCTTTTGAAAGCGGAAGAATTTCCAAGTAAAAAATATTAATAGATGTGAAAATTTTGAGGGGGATTTGGAAGTCCTCCCCCAGAGAATATTTTTGAAATTTTACCCTTAAAAGTAATGTTTTAATACACATTGAGACCTTTTGGGTTGCATGCGAAGAGGACAGACACAGATTTCAAAAAACAGTTGTAATTCATACTTGAGAAAAGCTAGAAAAAGGTCCAATGGGGGTGGCCTTTCTTCGACACTGGATCCCGTTATGTGATATTGATGACTTTGGAGACAAAAATACTCTCATTAAGATCGCCTGTGTCAAGTTTTTCTTTTATTATCTCATAACAAAATTTTTAGGCAAGAGGTTTTTCATGGAGGTGCTCCGCACCCCCACAAAAATTATAGGGGTTGCTCGAGCACCCCAGCACCCCCGGAGTCGGCGCCCCTGCTGATCCCCCCACACATAATCAAGTAAATTAAGTTTATTTTTAGTTTTTAAAACTATATGATTTATTTGACTCTTTAAAATAGTGTTTCAAGTCGTTTACACACATTTGGAACAGACCGCCTTTTTGCTACCCAACAGAATTTTTAAGGAAATAAACAGTACAAAACTTCGTAAGGGGGTTGAACCTTATTTAAGTATAGTATATTATACGAATATCCTTGTGGGTTCAACCCTGAACAACCCTGTTTGGTGGAACTTGAAAAAGTTCTGCTTTGACGAGACTTCAACGAAAACGTGACATTTAAGGAAGAACATTTGGTCTCGCCTGAATTGGGACGTCTGGTCACTCTGTCGTATAGACATGTGTACCTTAGAAAGTGATATTGAGCCAACCACCCTCCCAACACAAAAGTTTGGTTACGTCCTTGAATAATACTGAGAATGAATAAATTTGTACGTAAAGAGTTTACCTGCTTTTTCTTGTATTGCTGTCTTTCTTTGGTTGAGTTCATCTTGCTTAGAAATATTAGTTTTAATATTTTGCAACACTCTATCCATCTTATCATGTCTCATTTTACATTCTTGGATGTGATTATTTAGTTTTTCCATCAGTCTATAGATATCTTCGATTTCAACTTCTGGTTCACCCACTGACATTTCGACATCATTTTCACCTGAAGCTTCTGCCATGTATGTTCTAACAATAAGACAACAAAAAGAACTCAACCGGTAAACCTGTTTCCTTGTATAACATGAAAGAGTGTGAGAATTCTAGAAAAGAAATATATCTCTTTTAGTTTTTTTGATACTCTTATAAACAAAATGGATATTATCAACTAGCTGATATGCCCGCCGTTGCTCGGGGGATAAAAGGCTTATCAAACTGTTTGTTAAAATAAATAAGAATTATCGTTTAGATGTAATAAAATCAACAGTCTTCCCGCTAGGATTCTTTTTTGATGCCATACCACTTCGTTAAGATGTAAAAAAACCCTTTAAAAATACCACCTGTTTAGATTTAATGTGTGAAATCCCCATCCCCGTTTTTAAAGAGTAATTTTTTAAAATAGAAAAAAGTCAGGGGACCTTCTGAACCCCATTATTTTTTTCTCTTCTGTCCTTTTCTCCCTCCATCCATTTCTGCAATTGGTATAAATGTATATTTGAGGCAAATTTCTCCGCCTTCGCTCACAATAAAGATATATTATTGAACAGCAATGTCTATAGATAAAACTTATTTACCCCTCATCCCGCTAACTTTTTATAAAATACAAAACAATTAAATATACTACATACTTTTATACTTTTTTAATATCTTAAAAAACCGGTTTAGAATTAGCATTTATAACCATTTTTTAATAATGATAATTTTTTTTAAATCAGGGGGAGACCCCCTGAACCCCCCTTTGCTGATTTATCACCAACTCATTCATTGAAAGAAATTTCAAACATGAAATAAAAGTAAACATCATTTGAAGCGATACCAACTACTGAAAATGCCTCTGTTTGATTTGAATTTTGCTGGAAATACTTAAATTTGATTAAATAGAAAAAAGAATGAAATTTTTCAGTGGAACGGTTTTTGGTTATCATAAAAAAATTATTTAATCATCAAAAATTATTTCTTCATCAAAGCTTTAAAAAATTCACCTGTTATAAAACATTTTTAGATAAATATTTCTAACAATAGAGGTATTGCGTCACCTGAAAGGAGCAATAACCGTTATCAATTTAAAATTGAAGGATGCGCATAAGGATTTAGAAAGGGGGCAAAAAAGGCTCCTTGGAATGCTTTGATTTTAAAAATTCTTTTTCGCAAACCTTCTTGGTTGTGTGAGGAACAATATGCTAAAATTTCATAACAATCACATTAATAATGTGGATGCTAGAAATGCAAGAACTAAAAACGGGAGTGAATATTCAAACCCCCGTGCACCCCCTCCAGAATAGAATATCGAAAAATCCAGAAATTACTTTCTTTGAAATTCTCTCAAGAAGGTATTACCAACAGTTCAATTCGTAATACCGATTTCTCGGTATTGTTTTCTTCGAAAATATAAAACTTGGTTTATGCTCAGCAAAAACGGGTTTTTGGAATATTCAGACCTCTTAAAATTCGAATATCCAAAATCTGAAAAATGCCTTTCTAGAAATTGTTGCTAGGTATCTTCCTGCGAAATAACAAAGATCTGGGGTCATTTGGGACGCCGCTGGGCTCAAAAACGTCAAAACCGCTCCAAACCCCCCTGTGGGTCAGAAAAAAGATATTTCGAAAAATCCCTTCTTAGTGCGCGTATACACCGTAAGGTCTTCGACCCTACCAAGTTTCGAGTGTTTAGCCCCGGTAGATTTTGCTGTGCGTTGATGAGTGAGTGAGTGAGTGAGTGGTAAAGCTCTTTTATTATTATAGATGGAAACAGGAAGGGATCTTATAAACCAGGATAGGGAAAACCAGGGGCTATTTGATACACCAAATTTCAAACCCATATAGTAGAGAAAATGACTTATGTTATTCCGATACATTTTTTTTTCTATATATGTATAACTCAGTTTTATAAAACAAATTAGAAAAAAAAATAATTCTGATTAAAATTTTAATAAATTAACTTTTGTGAAAATATTTATATCATGGTACCCTACGGGCGGGACAGGGAATTAAGAAATGTTCTTGTATGATAATAAAAAATTCTAAAATAATAAGGAATGATCATTTTTAACGAATTTTTAATTAGGAAAATAAGATGCAATTTTCACATGGGGAAAATTGTCCCTGAATTTGTTGAGTAAAATTAAAAAGTTTCTTTTTCGAAAATAATACAGAAATTAAAATCTGCGGTGCTAATTAACTGGTTAGGTTTTGCCCATTTATCGTACCTTTTCACTGTTTTAACTCATATTTTTTGAAAATACAGTTGTTTGTTACCAATAAAACTGCTAATATAATAACTTCTCACTCAGATGTACCGATGTCCCTGATTTGATCTTTTAATCATATGTTTGTCTACACTGCCTTCTGTTTAAATATTATACTTCGATATTGCATCATTCATAAAATATATCTTATAAATTTTTATTCTTTTTGTGCAACTTTAAAGATTAATTTCTGAGTATCTTTTTTTTTAAAAACAAAATTAAGAAATTTCATAATTACAGTTAATACATTTTCCAATCTCAAACACATGAAAGACCTAAAAATTTTTAAATTGATAAGAACAACTAAACTGATACTGATATAGAACTACTGACTAAACTGATATAGAACAATGACTAAACTGATATAGAACTACTGACTAAACTGATATAGAACAACTTTTTTAAATTGACTGAAATAAATTGCTAACTAACCGACACCGTACCGTTTCACCAACGCTTAGCACATCTTTTTTTAAGATAATATAATTTTTTTAAAGATTATTTAATTTTTAAGTACCTATATAGTCCTATTGGTAACAATAAAACTTTTTTTTGGAATTTACTGATGACTGTATTCAAAGTAGAAAGATTTTACATTTTACTTTAAAACTTACTTTTGGAAATTTGTGACGGAAAATTTTTAGTTTCTTTCATTAAAATTTACTTACTGCAGAGCTAAAGATTTTCTTCTGGAAATAACCTTTATAGATTTTGAAAGTGTATTAATCTGCCCCTTGAATCATATCGCTTCGTTTTCTCCTGAAGCTTAAAATAACTCCAAAACTAATTCGAAACCGATAGAGTGCACATCTTCAGGCTTTAGAGTACGTGAATACAAAAAATTAATTCTACAGATGATTTAGTTTTTGGTGAGCAAGCATGAGTAGTAAAATAAGATTGACTTTGATGTGAAATAACTTCAAAACAAATTTACACATAATTTAAACTTTCATAAGAATATTTTTGGATTCATTGGGATTGTCTAGCCTTGCTAGAAAATTCCAAGATAACAACAACTTTCATAAGATAATATTTTTCAAACAAGTTCTTAAGCCCTCTAAAGATAATTTTAAAAAAAGTTTAAAAGGCATGACACAAATGACCAACTACAATCTAAATGTCTAAATAATAGGTACTTTCTGTTTAAAATTCTATAATTTTGATCCATTTTAAACAATGGCAATGAAATCAACTTACTTGGAATTTGTCACGCACTTCCGGCTCTTGTGGTTTGTTTAATGCAATGTGGAATCCTTTCAGATCATTCTGACTACGGACAAAGACTTTTGATAATCAGTTTGTAAAACATCAAGCGGTGTTTTTTTTATATTCTTCTCTTATCTATCGCTTTGTCAATCGATGAAAAAAGGTTCAAGAGCAGCGGTAGCAGATTAGACATTGAACAGGAAATCAATATAAAAAGCTGATAATTTAAGCAAATGTAGAGGATAGTGATCTGATTGATCAGGACCGCATCCAAGGGGGGGGGCTAGGGGTTCAACCCCCCATCCCCCGAAATTTTGACACAAATTTTTACACACACTGTTATTTTTCTTAGCAATTGTAGTGCTGTCATTTAAAAACAACCCACCTTTTTATATTTTTTCCATAAAATGCTCAATATAAAGGATAATTCAATCGAACAAAAAACTGTTGTAACGGCTCATCCTTTTTAACATTTTAGTGCTTAAGCATTTTTAATTCCAACTCTCCATTACAAATTGGCAGTCAATTAAGTAAGAATTTGAAAAAAAACCCACTTTTCCTAAAAAAAACATATGTACCCTAAAAAAACATGCTTGAAAATATTCAAAAATTAAGATAAAAGTATGGTTAAAAGTTTTTTTTTTTTTTTGATAGAAAAGATAAAACCAAATTGATAAATAATTATTTCTAAAATTAAAATTATGATATGATTTTCTCCTCAAGAGTTCGTCTTCAAAACACAGCGATAATAGCCATTTTACTGTTGTATTTTTATTTTCGGATTTCGAAAATGACTTTTAAAATGCAAAAACTTTAGAAAATGTTAGAAAAGTTCGCGTACTCTCTACCGCCAGGGTAGAGAAACTCAAATAGTTCAAAAGTAACACAATAAAATAGAAAGACGTCTGGGTCTTCTATCGATGTTATAAGTCAATATATTACATATAATAAAAAATTATTGCACCTATTTAATATTAAAAAAATTTCCCTTGTTTAATGTGGATAAATCTCACTCTTTCCTCATCGTGAGAATTTGAAGTGACAATATTTAGAATAAGTTTAAAAGTTTTCACTCCCTGAAATAATTCAGGCCTGGAGTTTGAGAACCATTGCAATATATTAGGTGCAATTTTTTATAAGTAAATGAATTACCTTATATTTAGAATTTCTTAACTGCATCATTCCAGCCAAAAGTTAATACTGGACCATATTTACCCGAGTTCTCAGTCCAGTGTTATTCCTAGGATTTTTTTTTTTTTTTTTTTTTTTTTTTTTTTTTTTTTTGAAGGAGTAAAAATATTCCTTGACTTTTTTAGGAGGAGTGAAATGGAATCATGAGAAGTGAAAACCACAATCAAACTCACAAAGTATCAGAACAATATATAAAAATAATTAATATGGCTGTATGAAAACAAATTAAAAAGTATGATAATTAGGGTGCCATGGCTTTTATTGGCTTTGGCTAGAAGTCTGGCGAAAAGGGTTCCGGTGAGATCAGTTGGTGTTTTGAGTTGAAAAATATTATTTTGATTTCGGTGGGCGGTGGAAATTTGTGAAAAATTCAAAGAGTGAAAATACTCCTGGCTAGTTTCTTTAAAGAGTATTTCCGATTTTCCAGGAATGAAATACTCTCTCAGAAAAGTGAAAAATGTCAGTGTCTCAGTCTATGTCCCGAGTTTAAGACCTTGGCGGTGCCATATGTAAAGTTGGTGTTGCCATCTATCGAGTACAATAATACTTATGTTACGCGTTAGCAAGATTAAAAGTGGTACTTTTGTAAATTTAGTAAAAAGACCATAAATTATTTAAAATTGCCACTTTATGATTATTTTAGGATGTTTTAGCAGGGAATTTGTGTTTCGAATAAAATTAGAATGTGGTAAACAATAACGGCTAAAGGAAATATTTTGATACAAGCATTTCAGTCTCTAGCTAGATGGCGACACATGTTTTTTGAAAATTGGAACCTAGAAATAAAAATCTGATGTGGCCCTTTTTGATTCTTAAAAAACATTTTTAATTAGAAAGTATCTATAATATTCAATTGATTTTAAAATAAATTAAACTTTTTTTTTCAAATCAAACAGCTTTGCCTTATTCTCGCAAAGGATGGACATTATAGCATTGCCCAATTTTAAAGAAACTAGAAGTTAAAGACTCAGATACGGTCTATAACTATTATAAGTTTAAATACTATTTTTAAAATTTCTTTTTACATTATATGTATACTAAGGTAACACCATACATTTAAGATTTTTTGGGGAAAAAAATATTAGCTTTTTAAAATTTGAATATAACACCAAAAATTTAAAAGGTATAACCTATTATAATTATATTGAATCTTTTTTCTTTTCAGATAATTCATTCATAATGGATTTCAAGAAGGGAAATACTGCTGCTACTATTTTCACCCTAATTAGTTCAAAGTAAGAATTTTTAACTCCATGTAACTAATCATGTAATGGCCTTTTTTTTATGAAATGTGAATAAAATACAACAACAAATACAATAGAGATTTCTATAAGTACAAACAAGTTAATTATGATTTTAACCAAATAAATAAATTTATTGGGTTGTAGATTCAACACTTAATGGATTCAGTTGAAAATTATCAAATTCTTGAAAAGTTAAATGCTGAATTTAGTATTTAGAGTTCTTTTTGTAGGGGAGAAAAATAACAACCATCTTCTATGATCCATTTCTTAGGAAACTGTCCATGCTTGTTTGCAGCTTACCGTCTCTAGTTTCCACTTTCAGCTCTTTTTCGATGTTCTTCAATAGTCTATCAACCCTTCTTTCTAAGTTCTCATCTTTCTTCCTTTCCTCCATGTAGTCCCTGTGTTTCGATCTCAGTTGCTTCTTGAAATCGAGAAGTTGAAACTTAACTCCTTCCACGTCCAAAGTGTATCCCCTCAGTATGGGTAACACTGAAGGATTGGGTTTTCCAAAAGATTCGTTCATAAAGAAATCATGAAACGATTGAGGAGGTAACGGACCTTCCATTTTTTCAATCAGCTGATTTGCAGTAATAGTCAATTTCTCAGAACTTAGTCCTGCAAAACATAATTATCTTTAAATGTTGTTTTTCTACCCCTGATGCAATAGAAATATTATAATACTTGTATCTTATTAATTCTTCTACAATTGTTACTCGCAGTGCTTCAAAATTGACTGTAAAAATTATAAGGGGATTAAAGGGGACCTAGGCAAGCGTATTTCAAATAGGAATGGGGGTAGATCGTTAAAGTGATAGGACCTAATAAGATAAGGACCTAAGTCAATAGATACACTACAAGATCTCACAAGAAACATTTAAAAAATCATAATTGAGTGAAAAGATTCATTGCATTATGTATATGTTATGGGCAAAGTGATTAATCGGGCATTATTAATAATGCCCGAAGTGGAAGCGGGCAAAGTGATAAATTTCATTCATAAATTCCACTGAATTTATCACATTGCCCGGGCATTATTAATAATTCCCGATTTATCACATTGACCGTAACATATACATCAATACGCCAGCTACTTTTCCATACATTTGATCAAAAGTGAAACACTTGTCAAACCGTGGGATGAGTTATGAAAGGAAATCTTAAGATTTCAGACAAAGAATGGAGTTATAGGGAAGCATTTAGACTTTTAGATCGTGGGATTTTTTTGATGATCCACACATTGGTCTCGATCTTTTTTATAGTGAATTCCACTCGTATTTGCACCTAAAGAGATTCCTGCTGATCAATGGAATACTATCAGACAAATGGGACTACCTACCCTATCATTTTTATAGTGAGTTTTGAAGCACCCTGTAGATACATTTGAAACAAATAACCTGTAGTGTTTATATGAAAAAACTTTTACGTACAAATATTGGCATCAAAAGTATAGCTGAAATAAAAAAAATTTTTTAGGCATTTTGAGGTAATATTCATATATAATTGAGTTTTAAGCTCCTCTCTTCCTTATTACTGTTTTCGTATCGTGATTCTAAAATCGGCAAACTTCCCTAGTTTTAGGTATCGTTCAGATATTGTTAAAGCATAATGCAATAGTAGAATGTTAAACTATTCCTCATGGAAAAAAGAATCTCACATTAACCTAAATTCATTAAAGTACTACCCTGCATAGAATGATAAACATACTGATATGGAATTGATTTTCTAATCTCTAGATATTTTATTAAATATTTTACATAAAAGACATACTACTCTTTCAATTATTTCAAGTTTTGTGGCAAGAAAAGTGTTTACAATTTACCTTCTGCAGCATACGTTAATTCATTTCTTTGGTTAAGTTGTTCTTGTACAGATAGTTTTGCGCGAATCCTTTGCAATACTGTTTCCATTATTCTATTTATCATTCTACTTTCTTGGAGGTGATTCTCCAGTGTTCCCACCAGTTCGTAGACATCTTCTATTTCAACTTCTGGTTCAACCATTGACATTTCACCGTCATTTGATTCTGCCATGCTTGTTCTGCATAAAAGATACTGAAAAACTATTAGGTAATTGGTAAAACTATTTTTTTTTTCGTTTGGATGTTGAACCTAAATAGACTTTAAGTGCTCGGTGACTAAATGACTGAAATACTACTAAAATGTGTTTGGTTTACTTTTTACCTAACACTTGTTTTGTTACACTTTTGGTTTTTTTAATTAAGTTTTAAAATAAAGTATTTTTTTTTATCAAAAAAACAGGTAAGTAGTTTTTTTTAGAAGTGGTAGGATGACATGCCAACGACCAAACATAACCCAAAATCTCGCCAAACTGAAATGTGATCAGTTGGTTGGTGAGATTGTATTAGCGCAAAAAGAAACGATCGGTATAGCCAAATTTGGCATAAAGTAGTAATTAAGACAGAAGTGACTTTCTCTTAAGCTTTACTATTCTTCCTTACTTATTTATTAGGTTTTTTAAATTTTAATATGTAACAAGTGTTTTACTTAAATTCTATTTTTACAGTTATTAAACTATGTTTTCCACATAAAAATATTTCATTCTTAAATTAAATTTAAGCACTTAAATTTCTAAAAATTATTTCTAAATTTTTTCACTGCTATGACATCAATGTTATTCATTATATCAAGGAAGTAATTTTGTTTGGTCAGAAGGTTTTGGAACAAATATACCAATAGTTAATACTCGATTTCTAGAAAGACAGGTGCCGAAACGGTAGCATTCGGTTAAGTAAAGGTATTTAAATTTCAAGAGCCGAACCGGAAGAGAAGTACCGGAACTCCGTTCCGGCTCAAATGAAGCCCTGCCTATATAGCCCCACCGCCACGAGAAAAACATTTTACGTCGTACAATATTGTGGCAATTGTTATGGAAAACGGTTATTCCCCTCAATTTTGGGGGGGGGGGGTTGATGATGATGGTTATCCATAAACGCTGAAAAAACGTTTTGTACCAAATTTGTGTGGTAAATAATGTAGTGTAAATAATTTAGATTTGAACATCTTTTCAAAGTTTTGTTTTCTCGTGGCGGTCGGACTTAAGTTACACTTCTCTTAAGAAGATTGGTTACACTTGCTGTGGGAAAAAGTTTAGTAAGTGTAGAGCAGGCGCATAAAAAATAGAAAATTAGATAAAATATCATAAATCAACTAGTCCCAATTATTTCTAGATTCGGCAACATATGGAAAAAGGAATATATAAACATATGTGATGAATCTAAAGTAAAAATTAAAGCATAAATAACTGGCAACACTAGCCACTGGATTACTTACCCCACTTCACCCTTATTTATAATTGTGAATTTTAAAAACAACTTTCCTAGAAGGGATTTTTAACTTTAAGTAGTTTTCTTTGATACGTCACAGTTCTTGACAATTCCGAACTGAATTTACTCTAATCAGTTAAGGAAAGATCACGTGTTACCCGTTATCGATTTCCACTTACCTTCACCACAACATTCATGAATGCATAAAAAGTGGTCACTCACAACTACCTCAGTGTATCTGAAACTTTTCCCTACAGTGCTCCCTCAAGTCCTACTAATGTAGTATTCCCATGCCACTGCGCAGTGCCGTGAATGGACTTCAGTTTCGAGTCTGAGGGTCAGTACCTGTTATTGTATAGAGAGTACCTATAGACTTTAGTTTCGAGGGTGGGGTGGGTCAGTCCTAGCCTATTTGATACTAGCTTTTATAAAACTGTAAGGTGGGATTTGAACCTAGATTTCAAATCTTATTTACATTCAGAATCTTAAATTTTTATGTTTTGAGGGTATAGGTAACTCTGTATTTCACGTCAAACAGGGGGAACCAGCGGAAAATATTTTGGTTTCGAATCATTCTATAGTAATCAAGGAGGATTTTTAGTTTCACCTTTTCATGAAAAATTCCAAAAAATAATAATTGCTTCCCGGCAGGGCATAAACTTCACTTTAACACAGCAACGTAACAACCTTGCAATAATTCTTTCATTCCAAAATCAAAAACATTTTCCAAAAGAGAATATCATTTTTATATAATCAAAATAGTTCCTTTCAAAACAATTCTAATTGTATAATTTTAAACAAAGTTTAAAATTCGAAATATTTAAATACCTAAATTAAATATCAAAATTTGAAATATTGATACGTTGGAGAGGGTTATCAGCAAACTATTACCAAAACTCGTTATTGGCCATCAGAACTGTTTGAAAATTTGTTCCAACTGGAATCCAGTCTTTAACAATAATATTTCGGTATTATGGTGGTTTGGTTTTCTAATGTCCAGAAAAACGGCTGCAGTCTTTAAGCTACTGTTCTCATTAGAATAAATTAATTTAGTGACTTCCATTAGTGCGTGTTCAGTACTTTTCCCCTTTTTGAAACCATATTGATTATGTATGATGATATTTTATTGATATTAAGAAAGTTTAAAATTTAAGACAAAGAGAAAGTTAAGGAAAATTTGGGAAATTTTACCAGCTACTAATAACACTTTCCTGCTACTAACTCAAAATAAATTTCGATAACTATAACTAACTTAAAGTTACGATACCATTCAATTATGTAGTACTAATAATGCACTTTTCCGTCTTTTAAGTAAACAGTTTGGTTAACCGTGCTTAATATTGTTACACAATAGAGAGATAGCTTCCATGAGTCTATTATTATTTGAACTTTACGTTTATTAGTTTCAATTAGAAAATATCAAATTATTGATCTAACTTCGTATTATGTGCTTAACATTTAGGAAAAAGTAACAACCATCTTCTATGATCCACCTCTCACGAAATTGTCCATGCTGATTTGTATTCTACCATCTCTAGTTTCCACTTTCAGTTCTTTGTCAATGTTCTCTACTAGTCTATCAATCCTTCTTTCCAAGTTCTCATCTTTTCTCCTCTCATCCTTGTAGTCCTTGTGTTTCGATCTCAGTTGTGTTTTGAAGTCGAGAAGTTGTTTCTTAACTCCTTCCACGTCGAAAGAAAATCCTCTCAGTATGGGCAAAACTAACGGGTTAGGTTTTCCAAAAGTGTCATTCATAAGGAAATTTCTGAATGACTGAGGAAGCAAAGGGCCTTCAATATGTTCCATCAGCTGATGTGCAGTTAAGCTTAATTTTTCAGATGGCAATCCTAGAATAATAAAATGATGTAAAAGAGAATTTCATGTAAATATTTTTATACCAAAAGAATATTTTAAACTCTGAAGCTATTTCTGGTAAATTAATTTATAGGATTGGAACAAAGAATTTCCTAACAGCAACGGCTATAAAACTAATTTCCAAACAAAAAAATACCGACGTCGAAAAGAATTTTCATGTTTTTTTTTTAATTGTGGATCTATTGATGGGATATATTTTTAGAAATGGAAAAAAATTGTGGGGAGTTCATCCTATAGTTTTCATACACAAAATGATTAGCAAAGATGGGGAAAATGAGATACTTCTAACGTTTTGAAATTTTAATAAACTGATTATCTAAAGTTATCGAATCGTGCCAAACGGTTAATTTTAAAATCTAGGTTCAAATAGGTTTAAGTATTAATCCTATCCATCTAGCGATATCCTTAAAATTTACTCCAGAATACATAAGTAAAGTTTAATAAAATAGCTTAATACGAATTCCTTGTATTTTATTCCTAAGTAGGTTATAAGTACTTGCTACTTACATACTAGTTTGCACTGAAATGAATATGCATACAGTCGTATTTTACCTTCTATTGCATCTGTTGATTCATTTCTTTGGTTTAGTTGGTCTTGTATTGAAATTTTAGTTTGAATCTTTTGTAGTACTGTTTCCATTACTATATTTATCATCCTACTTTCTTGGAGGTAAATTCTCAGTTTTTCCATCAGTTCATAGACATCTTCGATTTCAACATCTGGTTCACGTACAGATAGTTCACAGTTATTTTCACTTGTTGATTCTTCCATGCTTGTTCTTGTTTTGACTCTGAAAACATGTTAAGGAAAACGGGGTGATTAACAAGGGACACATATTGATACAATTTCTATATCTCAAAAACTATCAAGGTAATTTAGGTCAATGTTTTTCTCAAAGTTGCCTTTATATGCATAAATATTATATCTGAAACCGTGAAACTCTGCAGTTAGTCAATAAATTTTAATAAAAGAAACTAAATTTTTTTCGTTAAAAATTTCCAACATTAAGTTTTTATGTAAAATCTTCCTGACGCTATTCTACTTTGAATAAAAAGACCTGTAATGTGCAATGTGTATATTCCAAAAGCAAGTTAATTCTTGTTACCAATCGGAAATATTGTTAAATTTAATAGCATTTGCCTATTTTTAAAATATAAAATTTGAATAAAGTTTTTTGTTCAAAATAATAATTGAGACAAATATTGATTGATGATTTAAACAAAGATACCTTTGAATGTTATTCAACAAATTCAGTAGCAATTTTTCACATGAAAATTTCAACTCACTTTCTTAATTAGATGTTTGTTAAAAATTACGTTCTTTTATTTTTTTATTATTGAATGTCGAATGGAAAATTTGCGATTTATATTCAAATAACGATAATGTAAAAAGGATTAGGATCTCTCAATAAATAAAAAAAAAACGTTTATAATTTTCTCAAATTTGTGTTATTAATTATTATTTTTGAGCAAATAAATCACTGTATCAATGTACCTCAAACAATGTATCCAACTGCCCCATCGCTCGGGCACATTGATACAAAGTTGATTTTTTACAAAAGGCGTTATACTTTAATTTTAATTAAAGTAATATTATTTTTCTAATTGGTTTCATAAAATTTAGTCCTTTATTGAAAAAAGTATTCGAATAAGTATTTTTTTTTTCTACTCAAAAAGGGGAGTTTGAATTTTACTGTATCAAATAGCCCCGTTTTACCTTACAGCTTTGGTAAACTATAATTTTGTTTTATGTTTGGATATCAAAATTAAGCTATCCAAATGAGCGATAAAATCTTCAAATTTGTTTTACTTTGAAATGTGTACAATTAAATTTTAAAGTAAAATTGAATGCATGTTTATCTTTGAATATATTCTCATACTGTGTAATATTCATTTAAAGTTTTTTGATTCATTTATTAAACAGGAAATGTCCCAGAAATCATGGTATTTATGAATGTGTTTTCTTTCTTAAACTTCGGAATAAAATATTTTCCTTGTAGTGCAAAGTTACTAATTTTGAATCGATAAAAGGTTGTACCTCTGCAACCACCGAGACCCTAAGTGTTAATGGCGACCAACCCATGTCCCTCAAAAGAAAAACCCTCACAATATCCTTACTGGACACAATTAATGTTTTATTTTTTTTAAATATTTAAAAAGTGCAAGGCAAAAACTCCGACCCGATTTGCTGGCAAAAAAGGTATTATTTATTGCACAAAACTAACACTAATGCACTATAATTTTGACTAATAGTTACTAATAGTACTATAGTTGATAGCTTTAAAACACTACTTACATCTAACTGTTTCAGGGGTTTATTTTGTTACTATATGGAACCAGGTCTTGAAATATTCGAACCATCACATCGCTTATCAGTTTGTGAAAAATTACGTGTGGTCTACGATACTTTCCATTTTGTGAGTGTAAAAAGTTATATCTCTACGTCACTCATAGCATGATAACTAAATGAATACCTCAATACAAACATTGACCTTGAAAAGAGTTTTCCATAAGTAAAGCTTGAAAGAGCTAACAAAAAGTTTTGAATAAAATTTGCGTGGTAGGAAATCACAATGAAAATGGGTTTAAATCACCTGCTACGACTTCCTGCTGTATGAAATTGTTAAATATTTTGTTAAATAAGACTTTTTATATAGCCAGTGGAAAAATTAGCGTAAAATATTTTAAATATAATTAGATAACTAACTTGATTTTGCACGGATAGAACAAACTAGTAACAATTTCCTTTAAAGGTAGAAAAAAATTCACAAAGAAATTAAGTTCATTTTAAAATTAGGGGAAAGTATTGTACCTCGGTCTTTTTTTTAAATAGTATAAGGTTAAAAACTGATTTCACCCATCAAAAGTAAATTTTCTAAGTTTGGCTTCTAAGTTATAGTTAAAAAATACAGATTCTGTTTTGCAGTGAATTTTATATCTTAAAGTATAATGTTTCAGCTATAATAATGCGTGCTTAAAATGGGGCTGGGGGTAAACTGAACATGGTGATCAGACATTTTTCAGTAAATGATCAATTATTTTGTACCTTGGATCTTATTACACTTAACTACCTTGAGTTACGAAAAAAATCACTACGCTGACTTTTATTACATTGGTATTTTGATTTTAAAACAGAGTTGGATTTAGTTTCATGACTAAAACTAATTTTAAGTGAAATCTATAATTTTGTGTTAAAAAACAGTATACTTTCAAACGTTTATGCTGAAAAGTGCTCCAACTAAATCTTATAAACTTATACATATGGGTGGTTCAATCAACACTTGTTCCATGAGCTTTTCCTAAACATTTTATTAATTTAAAGGTGCAACTAAAGATGCTCCACAGCAATACTACTCATGGTTGACCATGAAAGTCATATCTTTGTGAAAACAATTAATTTTGCTGAAGAAAATGGCGAAATTGATAATATTTCATCCCCACACTATAACTACAAAATTAGTAACCCCTCTACAACGATGTTTTCTAACTATAGTTCTATGAATAATAACAAGAACATTCGAAAATGTTTGAAAGCAAGCAACCAAATATGGTGAGGCTGAACCACTTCGGAGAGCAGAGCGTTTCACTCGCAAAATTTTTAAAAGATTTACATGTTTCCTTTGGTCTTGTTTGGCATGAATATCCTAATAGGGACCTTTCGCCATAAAACCCCAACCAACCACCCAACTTCGAAGAGCATTCCACACAATAAGCTTACACACAATTAAATTTCATCATTCAGGGAATTCTCAGTTTCTTAAAAAAAGGCTTATATCCATTAAATAAGATATTTAAACAAAGATTTTTTGACATAGGTCCAAGGTACCACTTGAAACCTGGGTACTTAAAACCAAGGTACAATACCGGTGTTGCACCGTGGACCTATTTTCATTTTTTTCCTTGCATTAATTACGTAATGAAATACTTCAATTAAAATTGTTTTGTATGAAAAGGTAAAGTATCGAGGAAAAATTATTTCATCAGCTTAATTTCAATAAATAAAAAGTTACAGGGTAAAAAGTAAAAATAGGTCCGAGGTACAATACCTTTCCCTATAATACTCCTATACTTAAATTCCCATATGGACCGTTATGTTAAAATCACAGAGTATAGAGCTTAACAGAGGTCTCATCTCCATAGACGCTAATGGTAACTTTTAAAGCATGGTTTTTCGCATAGAAAGTGTCACCCCCTCAACTGGCTGAATAAGCTCCGCCTCCTTAGCTCCATCGTCGCCGCCCACCCTCTCCCGCTCGCCTTTCACTCAAATCGGAAGAGGGGGGAAAAGGAAAAAAAGTTTTCTTAAATTTCCCTAAATTTAAAATAGTTTTGTCGGTCTTCTTGCCATGATTCAATCTTGGACTTTGAGTTTTTGAATCGCAGTTTTTCAAAGCACTACACCGATTTTCTAAAACATTTCCAAAGAGATTACAAGTTTTTAATGTCATTTTAGTTCACTGACTGAGATTTTTTTTATCATCCAAATGGCTTATTTATTGATGCATATATTAAAACTTTATGCCTACATTTAAAAATTGAATAGGCTTGAAAATATTAAATTTTAAGGAAACAAAAAGTACAAAAACATTCAGAGCAAGTAATCATTTTTATTAAAGAAATTATTTTCACACATCAATTTGAACTTTTACACATCATATAACTTGTTTTTCTACAAAACTTACTTAAACTATGAATTTTGCATTTCACAATTTGTGTTATTTACAGTGCGACTTAAGTAACTCAAATATATCTAATTCATGCATTTTTATTGATCCCTTGAACTCTATTTTATATCAGTTTAGTATTTTTATTTGAGGTTTTGGATAATTATAACTTTTTGTTGGTATCTAGAGTTTTGAATTATCCAAGTTACACTGTATTACAATACTTCGCACTCATATTCTCTTTACATAAATTAGGATTAACTGATTGTTTACATTACTTAATTTATAACATGGCACAAAATTAAATTCATGTTTAACATAAATTCAACAATGAAATTAATGAAGTGATGACAAATCAAGAGCTTTTAACTACAAAAAATAACATAATTTTGGAGAATTTTAAAAATTATACCACAATAACGATAAGTGATAAACAAAATCTGCTTACCCCATTGTTTCAAAAATAAACATAATGAAAAATAACAAGTTTTAAAAGAAAAACTAGATGTTTAAATCTATTTAAAAATAATATTAATGATCTAAAAAAATAATAAATAACTACTTTAAAATATTTTATTTGAGAGTTTAATTTTTAAATGAAAAGATTCATGGAATAGCATTGTTGTTAAATCAGTCTCCATGGAAACGAGAATGTAAAATCCAAAGATGATCATATTATTGTAGTTTTTAAGAAAGTTCAATAAAAAGTTTTCTGAGTTCATTCATTTAAAAACTTAACATTAAGAGTTGAAAAGATACTTAAATAAATTACGAAACTTGCCGATTATTTGTATTCTTTCTTGTAGAAATTTTGCCATTTCATCCGCTCTGATGTGAAATTATCGGAGATGCCAGATTAACAATTAAAACAAAAAAAAAACAATCAAAGTTTAAAAAGAGAGGGATATTTTAATTCTAGCCAGGGATAATTTCACTACTTTAGGGAAAAAGTCTACAATCTGGGGAAAAGAAAGCAGCTCTGTCGTAATTAAAATGCAACGCCCTATATAAGTTACATATCCAATGAGGAATCAGTTTCAAGGTTTCGCCTTCTCCTGATTGGCAGAGGTGATTGGCTGGTGGAGTTTCAGCCTGAAGTGGCAACGGAACTAAAAGAGGAAAACTGCCTTTAGGACACTCTGTTAAGCTCTATACTCTGTGGTTAAAATCACACTATCTCGTCCAAAAAAAAAATTGTTTTAGCTTTCTATAATCCCTTTTTTTATCATTTGTATAAAAAACCATGCACATTTTTTGAAATAATCCCTTTTGTGTCATGGGTGTTTTCTAAAGTGTTGGAATATTGGTTGTTTTTTATCATTGAAAATAAAAAAAATATGCATCAGAACAACGTATAAAGTCTTTCATTTGTTTTAATGTGAATGGTGTTCCTGGAATTCATAAAATTTAATTAATCTCGGAATCGGAAAATATTTGATTACTTTCTCTAATATATTTTTATTATTATAATTAATCTAATCTTGGGCATTTTAAAATATTATAAAATATTCCATTTCATTGGATTAAATGAAAATCAAAGAATTAAAAATGCATGCAAAAACTAGTCCATTTACAAACATAAAATCATAAACCAACTTTCTTAAGAGTTTTTTCTTACCAATTATTTTTTATTTTGATAGCGAGGTTTTCTTAGCTATAAAATGGCAACCGATAGACATGTTTTTATTTTCATTTCATGCTGACGATTTTTATTATAGTTCGAAATATTGTTAATTATTTTAATTATTTATACTCTTTTTATTCCAAAGTAAAAAAAAAACCCTTTAATTTACTTGATTGTAATAAATATCGAGAATATTTCTGATAAAAGAGTATGCTGTGTATTTATTTATTTTTTAATTAAATTGTGCGTTTAATTTAAAAGATTTTTGTCTCATTTGGTTTAATTATTTATTTTTTTAGGTCAAGAAAAGTGTAGGCAGTATAATTATGGAGCATTGAAAAGGTCTCAATTTCAAATATAAGGATGGGAAGAAATGCTAATGAGATAAGTACGATGCTTTTGATCGATGTCTTCTCCGATTTAACCTGAATATTTTTTCATCATATGTCCAGTCTTCAAACTCATACAAATGAAAATGGAAAAATTTCATTCGAATACTCATCTACCTCAAGGTAATTTTCTTCATATTTTCAATATAAGTGCAAATTTTTATGAAAGAAAAATTTAGCTTAGTTTATTTTTAAACGTATAAGTTCGATCTTATCCAAACTAATAAAGAAATTAACGATTTTATTAAATTAAAAGTATATTATGTCGGATATTATGTCTATGGAAGATATCCAATAGTATGGAATAAATAAATGAATAAGTGACAATAAAAGTAAATTTTTATTTTGGTTTCATAATTTCAGATTTAGTTTTACTTTAAAGTTAAAAACAATTAAATTTAAGTAATCTATATTGTATTTAACATTAATTATTTTTATTTATTCATGAATTGCAATGTAAAATTTAGAGTTTTTAAAAACGAAGTTAATGTTTTAAATTATGATTCTTAAAAAAATTACAAATTAAGTCTCTTGAAATCTATAATTGTCCTCCATTTTTTTCCAATTTTCATATAATGTTCACTATAACTATATTACCAAAGTAATTATTCACAATATTTATTCATCCATGTACACTATGTTACCATCTTTTTGTCCAACTATAAAATAAGTAGGATTAAATTAAATACATATATTTTTAGCTCCATTGGATCTACTGAAAATGAAATAAGAGTTAAGGGTGTATATTAAACTAAACTTATAAATTTACCATGTGGTGAATAGTTTTTATCCCCTCTGTAACTCCCTAGCTCCTTTGTCCACTCTGTGACAAAATTGGGGATTTTCCAAAGACAAAACATTATTTGTGTACCCCTCTTTAAAAGTGCGTAAATTTTACTCAAGTTTATATTTGAGGTATTTTACAAAAAAAATAAAAAAAAAAATTAAAAAAAAACAACCACCCAACAACAAAAAAAAAAAACAAAAAAAAGTACCTGAATTTAAAAAAATGTAGTGGAATTAAAATATTTTAAATAATGATCCATATAATAATAATATAATTTAAGTTCCTTAGGGGCTTTCATCATTTTACTCTCAACCAATAATATTATAATGATTTAATTTTAAAATTTATTATGAAATTTGGATTTTCAGATTTTCCCAGCCCTGCCAAAAGAAGTCTAGTCAACCTGCCAAGAAGTGAAAGTGAAACAAACGTTTATTTTAACATGGATCTTCTCTGTATGGGAGATTTTGCGTTCAAACCAAAGAAACGAAAATCTATTTACACGCACTGTAGTTATAAATCCTCACCAGAATTGAACAGAAAAGGAGAAACATTCATGGCGCCATCTAGTGAAATCCCCAAGAGAAAACTCACCCGTGTAGCCAGTAAAGATGATTTATGGAAATCTATTCAATCCAATTACACTTTCCTAATGGCAGATGATCTCATAACAGAATGTCAGGTATGACTTATAGTGTTTTTAAAGTCTTTGGATTGTTTAACAAAGTTGAGGTTTTTACTTAAATACACTGTGTTTCGTAATAAAAGTATAGAAATTTAAAGTTTTATACGGCATTTTCTAAAAGAATTTTATTTAAATTTTGGAACTATGCTTATCATGGGCGTCATTTAGGGGGGGCAGGGGGGGCAAATGCCCCCCCCCCCCACTCAGTGAAAAATTGGTGCAAGTCCCTTGAAAATTTTGTAACTTCCACAAGGAGCATCGGATTTAACTCAAAAAGTCCCAAAAGGAGTTAAAACACTACTTTTGAGGGTCAAATTTCAAATTTTTCTGGGGGAGAACCCCCATCCCTCTCCTGACCTTTGATGTCTGTTATACAATGTTTCTCCCTTGAAAATTCTGCCCCTTACAAGAAGCAGTTCCCTTTGGGAACCAAAGAGTTTGAAACCCCAAGGAGTTTGAAAAGGAGGTAAAGCACTGGTTTAAAGTGGAATTTTAAAAAAATTTACTGTGGGAGTATCTCTGCCCCCCCTTTGAAAATTTGACGTTTATATATAACTTTTTCCCTAGAAAATTATATGCTTTACAAGGAACTGTTTTTTCTGGATGCAACCCAAAGGGCCTCAAAATGAGCTAAAACACTACTTTAAGAGGCACATTTCAAAAAATTTTATGGGGGAGAACCCCCAGACCCCCCTTTACAATTTTTACTTATATATGTTACACAGTGTATTTCCCTTGAAAATTCTGCTGCTTACAAGAAACGGTTCCCTCTGGGTGCTTCCCCAATGAGGTTGAAAAGGAGATAAAAGACTAGTTTAAAGGGAAATTTTCAAAACAAATTCTGAGGGAGGACCTCCGGTAGGGTGGGTCATTTTCCTATGGCGAAAAAAAAATTTTACAAATTCTATCGGGCACAGCAAGAAAAAGGTGCCAAATGGTCTCAAACTAACGTGTGTAAAATATTATTCCATAATAATAACTCTTTTTGCCTCCGGATTGGCCTCAAAAGGAGCAAAATTATGTAAATTTTTTTTTTTTTTTTTTTTTTTTTTTTTTTCATTTTAAAAACTTAATTTTTTGGGTTGGTAATATTTTAAAGCTTACAAATATGGGTCTTTAAAAGCAATTTTAATCATATTAGTAACATTTATGAAGTATTAGTACAAAAACAACTTATAAAAAATGCAATATAATACGTATTATATTAACAAAACAGGCGTAGAACAGGAGGCTTTTTTGCAAACAAACAATGGATTAAATATTGGTAGATCAGATATATACTCTCTCAAGTCTGTTCAATGTAAATATATTCATTTAAATTTAAATAGTCGAAATAGTTTCTGAATAGTTGCTATTTTTCTTAAATGCTCTGATTTCAAAATTCAGCGGACTGTTATTTCCTATCAATTTTTATTGTGTGCGAAGTACCTGTAATTTTTTGAAATACTGCATAAAGTTTGGTTTCCATCTCTGAGTGGTAAATATGAAGTTGCAATAATCGATCTTAACATAAAGAGCTAATTGTGATTGCAATCTAGATTGGACCATTAAATTTCCTCTAATGCGATACAATAATAATTTATTTTCAAAAGCAGATTCTATTGAACCCTACACAATTCTACTAGGTTCTGTTGACACTATTTCTGTTCAAATATAATTTTTGGTTTGTGCTTATGCTTTGATGAAAAAAAACTGAGGTAATTTGCTGACATTAGGAAAGGAAAAAAGGATATTTTATTTGTTTCTAAACTTTTGTCCAAACTCCCTAAAATTTTCTTGGGATCCAAATGTGTTCACATAAATATGTTGAAACAAGTGTCGGATGGATAGTTCGTTCATAGGCAATAATCAAATACATATATCAGTAACGATTTATCTAATTTTTTTTCTATAGCATTGGCCTTAAACCAAGACTCATGATTAGACTTCTTTGGAGGGAAGATTGACTCAAAATAGTTTCTTACGCATAGAATGTTTAAGTATAGCAAATTTAGCTGGTTAAAACAATTAAAATTTTGTTTTGAAAATTACTGTAGCTAATTTCAAAATTTTGAAGATAATACTGAGATACTGAGATTAAAACGGAGCTCTGCCGCTCTCCTTATGAAAATATTTCAAAATTTTACTCTTGAAATGGGGTTTTAATTTATTTTTGGACATTAGGGACTCGTTTGGGGACACGGTGGACTGCTCTTATATGCTACTGAAATTTCAAAGAAAACTCCAATCCTCCAAACTCCTATTATAGACATTTTCTCTGGGAGGCTGAAACTTGTATGCCATAATAGATACCACAATTCTGACATACATTTTTATTGAATTCAATGTTTTTACCATCCTATTCAACCGCCAATAAAGGTTTCATACATTTTTTTTATTCTAGCAAGAAATTCTTGATTGCCTGTTCTATTCATTGAGATATTTCAAGATACGTTGAGATACAATTCAAGTATTTCATCTCTTGTTTCATTTTTAATTATTTTATACTGTTCAATGAGGATTTTTATACCATTGTAAACATTTACATTCATGAAGGATTCGTGCAATTAAGGTAAAAGCTCGATTTTCATTTGTCCATTTTTACATGGAATTACTACATTGCTGGAAACTTTGAAGTCAATCCGGAGGCAAAAAGAGTTATTATAATGGAATAATATTTTACACAAGTTAGTTTGAGACCATTTGGCACCTTTTTGTCGCTGTGCCCCTGGGAAAGTGTGAAAAAAATATTTTTGACCCACCCTAACCTCCGGCTCCCTTTGAAACTTTGACGTTTATTTGCAACTTTTTTCCCTAGAAAATTATGTGGTTTACAAGGGGCTGTTCTCTTGGGATGTAACTTAAATGTTGTAAAATTAGGCAAAATGTTTATGGGTTATTAATATCCTTGCCCCCCCCCAACCAAAAACTGAAATGACGCCCCTGATGCTTATTGATGGTGTAAATATTAGCTATTAAATATATTTCTAATTAGTTTCACTATAAAATAATTTTATAATTCTTGTGTAAACGTCTTATGAAATTACACAAAAGGAAAAAATAAATAAATCAATTAAGCATTTTTAGTTCCTTGACATATTTATTATTTATCAAGTTTAATTTTACAAACTTCTGTAACAAGTACTAGAGTTTAGAATTTAATGAAAAGTACATTTTTTTGTAACTGAGAGGTTCTATTTTAAAAATAAATTTTAACAGATAATCCAGAAGTTAAACATAAAGCAAGGATAAATTCAACTGTATCACTTGCATTTATTTCTATTTCAAAATGGCATAAATTGCAGAGCTTGATAATATCTCTACAATTAGCAAAACTAACCATTTTAAATTGTATTTTTTCCAACTCAGTGATACTTAGTTGGAATGACCGCGTCAACGTATTAAATAGAATCTCCCGACGACACCTTGATGAATCTTTTCTAAATAAAATGTGTTTTTGATATAATTTAGTAGTAGTAAAACCAGGTTATCCTCTCGTTAGCTCTTACCTTTTTTTTCCCTAATTGTTATTTTCAGGAAACTCAATCAGAATTACACCATTCACCAACGTTATCCACAAAACCAAAAGAATCGCAACATAAACCTCATCAAATAATAGCTCATCCTGAATTCCTCGAACGGTTCAATCGACTACATGATACGCTTCATTCCCTTCAGACATCTGCCACTCCTGTTAACGTAAATGTAAGTAGTTTTTAAAGTTATTTCTATCATAAATTCCCAAATTTTTATGTCAAATAAAGAATTTTTAATTTGACCATTAGATATATACGACTTTAGACATAACAAAAGTAATTTTTTGTTGCTCTTAAATGTTTTATTCAATTTTTCATTTTATGTATTTTAGAAGAATAAAAATTTAACAATAGATAGCTCTTTTTAAATGTTCTACAAAAATATTTGACCCTTTATTTTTTTGTAATTTATATACATGTCCTAAAAAATTTAATGCCTCTGCTGATTAATTTTTTCACTAAAAATATCTCAGAAGATTCATTTTTATCTGCAGCATAAAGATAATTACATTTTATGTAAAAAATATGCTAATGAATAAATAACAAAAAATTATAGATTTTTTTAATAAGAATAGTTTTTAAAAATTTCATTTTTTTTTTTTTTTTTGCATAAATAAAATAAAAAATGTATTTTATAAAGCATGATTTTACTGTTATGGAACCGAAAGGATCATTTTCTAACAAGAAATATTTTATAAACCCTAAAGATTCTATCTTGTATAATTGTATAATATTTTGTATAAATGCTGTTAATTGTTCGATCCATTAATTACACAGTTAATAGTACACTTAATTATCATCATTCTTAAATACGATAAGAAGAAAAAGTTAAATAAAAATTTAATAGTACTGTGAGAAATCCTTAATTACAATTATGTAAAGTTATTAGTTTATTTTCACAGGAAACTCAGTCGAATAAGCTTCAAGGAGAGTACCAGTTTCTGAAAGAACAGGCCTTGCTACTGAAACTAATGCACCCTGACCTCAAAGACGAAGTAAACCGTCGATGCAATATTTTAGGCAGCAAAATGAATATTCTAGAGCGGGTCTTGTTTCCAAGAAAGGCTCAAGAAAGAGACAGGATTATAAAAAGTAAGTAAAAAATACGTTTTACTAAACTTTTAAAAATGTAAGGATAGTTAATTTTAATCTGTAAGGGCTGCTTAAGAGATCATGTTTTTTTTTACTTGTTTCTTTAGAAGTTTATTTGAGTATAAACTATTCTGTAATAATATAAAATATGTATTAACACAAAAAAAGTATTGAATAAATAAAATCATAACCAAGTTAAAAAAGAGATGTAAAAAATTTTAGTTTGAAACATCCATCATAAATAGGGGAAAGTAGGGCTATTTGATACAGCAAAATTCAAATAATTTTTTTTAGTAGAAAAAATGACTCATTCAGATACGTACTTTTTTTCTAAAAATATCTAAAAATGACTCAATTTTATAAATCCGATTAGAAAAAATGTAATTTTAATGAAAATTAAAAGATAACGACTTTTGTAAAAAATCAATTTTGTATCAAGGTATTCCACCGGTGGGGCAGTTGGATACATTGCTTGAGGCACATTGATACAGTGATTAATTTGCTCAAAAATAGAAGTTAAAAACAAAAATTTTGGATAATAATAAACGTTATTGAGAGATGCCCTAAGCTCTTTAACAATACCGTTTTTTGTGTTAATATAAATCACAATTTTTCCATTCAACATTCAAATATTAAATACCTATTCAAATAATTTAACGGATGGGCATTTTAAAAAATATCTAATTAAGCAATTAAGATGCAAATTTTCATAGATATAATTGCTCCTGAATAAGTTAAATAACATTCACAGGTATCTTTGTTAAAAATCATCCAGAAATTAAAAAATACGACACTAATTAATAGGTCAGTTTTTGGCCGTTTATACTACTGTTTTGTAACTTTTTTTAAATACAGTTCTCTGTTACCTGTAGAAGTGCCAAGAACTTATCAGATGTTTCAAAATCCCTCCTTTGGCTTTATATTTATCAGCTGCCTTTTCTTATAGAAAATTTATAAGTACACAGAGCTACAATGCAAGCAGTTTCCATTGTCAAACATTTTAAAAATGAACATAAATATCTTTCACTGTATATCTAACTTACACTTAACTAATTTTTTACAAAAATTTGCTGAGAGATATTATTTCCTCAACTCAAAATAGGGAAACTTTTATGAGTACCAATTTGCCCCAATGATTATTTTCAAAAAAAAATCTTTTATAAAAAATAGGCGAAGGTTATTTAAAAATTTAAATATAGTGTAACAAGAATGAACTTGCTTTTGGAATATACAGATCTCTGTATTCAAAGTAGAATAGCGTCAGGAGTATTTTACATTTTATTTAGAAATTTACTGTTGGAAATTTTTGATGAAAAAAAATTGTTTCTTTCATTAAAGTTTATTGACTTACTGCAGAGTTTAACGGTTTCAGATATAATGTTTATTCATGTAACGGCAACTTTTAGAAAAAAAAATTGACCCAAATAACTTTGATAGTTTTTGAGATATTGAAAGTGTATTAACGTGCCCCTTGTATCAAATCGCCCCGATTTCCCCTATTGCTTGATACAAAATCATTTCCCTTTTCAAATGTAACTTTACATAAATCAAAGCATTAATAGCATTTTTTTACCGCTGTGGGTAATATAAATACCCACCGAAGCTTCAAAGAGATATTGCATGATGAGGAAAGCAATCAGTCCTCGTTGGACTACTCCAACACGCCCGATTGTTTTCACTGTTTTTCAAAACAAGTTCTCTTCAATAATAATTGTGATTAATGTCATCTCCAACCATTCAAACTCTCCAAAGTTATCGATTCATAACCTGCATTCCTGGATCCGCAGAGTCCTCAATATTATGGGGAAGATATTAATAGTAGCTATTCATGTTCAATTAAACATCGTTATATTTTTTTGCCCAGGGATCCGTGTTTGTACGGTTTGTACAAGTTCTTGCGGATGGGTTTGTTGATTGCTGATTCTGTGCGTCGATAGCATTGACAGAATTTCGTGTGGGTTTGAAATAATGACTTTATTATGCCCGATTGATTTATTGGTTTTTGGAGTATTTAATGCTTAAGTGTTATGAAGCTATATTTTTTAGGCCACAAGATTAAGAGCTCGGTGTGTTAGAAATAAAAAGTAAGTGCATTAGGAATTGGTAGTAGGTAAACAAACGCATAATAGAAACAATTAGCTCTGGAACAATTACATTTTGCACTTTTCTTCAGCTCAAGTAGGGTATTTAGCAAGGGGGAATGCTTGAAGGAGTTCATATAGGTACTTTTAGACCTTCTCCTTCATTGTGTGAGGCCATGAGCAGAGGTGTTACTGAACGTGTGAACCCCTTGTTTCCCCAAGTTAGATTGGTCTATTAAAAACTAATGAAATGTGAAATATTAATATTTATTTGAATTTGAAATTAATATTTATTTGCCAGTAATATTTTAAGTCATTATAATTATTGAGAATATTGTAAAACAAACAAATTTAAAAACATGTTTTATTATATTTATTTTTGATGCATGTATTAATTGTATTATGCATGTAATAATTAGAATTACACAATTAAATTTGTTTCACAATTTAAAATTTAGTTTCAAAATTTATTGAGGTGAGTGTTCTCACCATCCAAGTTTTATCCCTTTAATAAAATGAAACAGAAATATACTGTGAAATACTTTTTTTTTATCAATTTAGCATCACGTAATCGTAACCACTTAAACACCTTTTGATTTAATAATACTTAATTGATTGAATATAATATTGCTACGAGTGTGCTTGTTTGTGAAAATGATGCAATTATATTAATCGCGGCTCTTGTTGAACAGAATAAAAACATGTTTAACGCCGAAATATCCTTTAATATGCAATAGAACGTGATAAGAAACCTAAATGAATTCTAGAAACAACGTGCTTAACGCTTCCTTTTATCCGTACTTAAGTGCATTGCCCTTGAGCTAATGTATTTCAATCAATAGGTATATATTTTCTCTTTCTTTTCTATGAAGTAAAGGTTTTATTTCCGAATGACCATTGTAGCTTATCCAACTAGTAAATATGATAAGCAATATCGTTTTGAAATAGCTTAGTTAACTAAAAGAATAATTGCTTTAAAAAAGCTGAGTTTAGAATTTTTCCTTGAATAAAAAACTTTGTTTTAAAATCTTTTTCAGATCATAACTAAAACTAAAACAAATAAAGCTTTTCAAAGGTTCTTGAAGATTTTCCCCTAAAAAATTAGCTTTATTGCTTTTAAAAAACACTCATGTATAAATTGTTTTGTTTATTTTTTTGGCCACCCAGTAAATAGAATAAAGCAATAGAAAAAAAAGATCGATAAAGAGGTTGAAGGAATAATGGGATCTTAATACGAAGTAATAATATTTAAAAAATAAATTAGTTGATTTTTTTTAAATCGTAGAGATTAGGAACAATAACAACTGCATATAAATAAGGAAATTTTAATTATACTTTGTTATAAAAAGAAAATACACATTAATCCGGGTATCAATACAGTAATCCTTTTGTAACACATCATAATACAAGATGACATCGTCGAAGAAAATTAGTTTACAGTATTAAATGTTTTCCTGTGCATTGTGTTTCTATTCCATATTCAAACAATTAAATTATTATACAAGAAAATCACTCGAGGCTTAAGATTAGTGACAAAAACTATGTTTAAAATTGAACTTATTAACAAGATGCGTAAAGATTTCACGGTGATAAGCAACTCATTTACTTTCTATGAACTTTTATAAAAACATCCTTATTGTTTTCTAGATCATGATAATTTTGCCTTTATTAAGTCTTTGTTTAATTGCACTTTTTTTTAAACATTATTATTTAAAAATTTCTCTATAGGTTTGTTTTCATTAAAAAAAAGTTCAATGACGCCGTCTGTTTTTGAAGCAAAAATAAAACTTGGTGTTCGAGTAGTGGTACATTTGGTACATTTTTCCCAAGAGAAATAAACATTAAAAATACTAGAAACACCGTAAATAAACCTTTATTATTTAACTTTCAAACAGTAAAATACAATTTTAACCAGTTTTTTTAGCTATATACACCAAAAATTCTTTAATAACTTAAAAATAATCTAAACAGCTCGTTTTACTTTACCAAAAAGTAAATTTCATGAAAGCCCATTTCGAAGATCATCTTTCAAGACTTCATTATGCTTGGGAACACTCTCACGCTCAAACGAAAGTTTCTAAATCGTTCCTTTGTTCTTAAGGAATCAAAATTCTCACTTCCCCTCATTACGATTTCATGTGTAAAGTCGGCATAAGAGAGAGAGAGAGAAGCCCTTTGTGTTGTCATTTGACTTAACCCGACACACTAATGAAGCTTATGTTTATTGTTTCCTGCAATTTTCTGACACTCCTGGCCTAAAAGCTGTTTAGCGAGGTGTTTTTTTTTTAAATGCGATTTGAGTGCACGCACAAGTTGGTATTGTTTTCTTAGCGAAAGAGGAATGCGGTTGTTTTTGAGAGCGGTGGATGACTTTAAAATGGGTTCGGACAATACAGTAGGAACGTGGAAAAACATCGCTAAATTAAAGATATATTATACATAGAGGTTTAAATGTTTAATTTTTGAATTATGCGCCTGGTTTGTGCTTCTGTTTCGCATTTTTTTTCGAACATCCACTTGATTACAGAGTAAAAATAATGCTTTTGCTACCGAACCCTATCATAAAGTTTTAGTTACTTGAAAAACCTATTTTTTCTATTAAAAATAAAGTAGATTTTATTTGAGGTTTATAACTGTGTGTATTCGAAACGGGATTTTTTAAAGTTATAATTATACACAGTATTCTTCATTTACCACTTTTAAATTTTTATCCACCCCAAGGAAATTGGTATTGATTACTTCTAGAACATCCAGATATTCTATTAATTTATTTGTTTGTTGAAAGTAATAGATGTTTCCGAAATTGTAAGTTTGGTAATTAGACATTATCATGAAAAAAGTGAAATATTGATGGTTTTTAATTAATTCATATTTTTAAAACTTATCAAAATGAGACTTTTAATTAAACTTTCAGTGTTTAAATCACTAATTTTAAAAGTCCAGGAAAATAAATAAAGATTTTCTATAAAAACTTAATGACTATATTTGACTAATTATCAAGGTTTCTTTCATTTACACTTCCTAAAACTCAACCTTATCGTGTTTACTCGTGCAGTGTTCTGTAGAAATGTTCGTTTCAATTTTTAGGTTTAACTACACAAATGAAGGGCATTCGGAAGTGGTTACAAGATGTGGAGGCCAAATTACGAAAGCTTAAGATAAGCGAAGATAGTGCAATAGAAGATATCAATGATGTGTTGAAGCAGGAAAAGGTAAATTATTTCACTCTTCTTTGATCATTTTTATAAGTTTGCCACAAACATTTAAGCATTTAATTTGATAAAGGAGTTGTTTGGACTGTGTTTATGGTAGGTCTGTGTTTCTCTTCTTCATTTTTAACTAGTGGTTTCCCAACCAGTTCTCCGAGGACACTGGGGGGGGGGGTTCAGGAAAGTCTCGCAAGTGGTCCGCGAAAGGGCATGAGAGACCATATAATAATGTTGATTTTGTAACGTTACACACGATGGAGTGAATAAGATCCATGTTGATTATTCTTCAACTGTTTAATTGGTAGGGATAATAGTTCCCATTAAGTTTTTAGCAATGTGTATTCTTTCTATATACCTAATATCTGAATCGGCAACTGAAATGAGCTGAAATATCTTTTGGATTGCGATTATATTTAAAAATTGCACAATTTGCTATTCTCTATTTCGTGGTTATAAAGCTAAAAGCTAAAATATAGTATGTGTTTCAAATAGTTTAATTAGAATATAATTTAACTTTAATAAAAAACATATTTAAGTGTGGCATAAAATCAGTTTGGGATTTGGTTATGGTGAAAGGTAAAGATAGATAGCAGATAAGAATGGTTCTTATATAATTTAAAACTGAGTGGTTCAAGTGCTATGCGAGTGGGGAGCCACTATTCTAAATGTTCCCAAGGCTCTAATCTTTGATCCTATACTATTATCGCTTTGTACAAGTTACCGCTCGAGGCTGGTTTGTTCTTGTATGTTTCACCACTACACCTGCATCTCATAAAGAATTGTCTCAGCCATGAAAGCTTCCGTAGACCAAGGTTACGTCTATTATGTACAGTCTGTTGTCTGTCTAATGTTGTTTTGAACTCGAATGATGCGATACACTCAGAGCATTAATTTAAATGTCATTAAACATTGGAGTGTGTTCTTGTCCAAGTTCAATCGCGCAACTGAGGAAGTTAACCCTGCCAAATTTCATGCGTTACTCCACCCCACAAATTGTTCGGGTTACCCTCATACTCACGAAGAACCTTTTTAAGGAGCATCGATACCAAATAGAAACCGCATAAACAAAATTAATTGCGGGCTACCGCGACTGCTGTAGATGTAACGAATAGAATATAAGATACTCTTTTGAAAGTTAGTCTTTTTTTCTTTAAGTTCTACTGATTGTCTTAACTGAATTACGTCATTAAAAGGTTATGGTTGAGGTTCTTTTAGCCAAACGAACGGATGTAGAAAGGAGTCAAAATATTAATTCTACAATTACATAATTTTGGGAGTTCCGGATGTGCCAATAATAGTATTTTCCATAATAGTATGAATACTTACTTTCAAATATATATTTCAAGAGAAATATGACATGTTGTTGATATTCATTTTTATAATAGGGCGAAGAAATTTTGGGTTACTGCTTTATATAAATATCTTTAAAGTTAGGTGCCCCAAGATATTTTTAATTTCTCTCCCAAAAGCAATGCAATTATGTCTTAAAATTGTATAAACTATCTTTACAATTGGATATTTCTTTAGATATTATACATATTTATTCACATATATGTTTCTTGATTGGTACATTAGCAATTCTTTTCGGAAGAAGAGTACTATTTACGCTTACGATCATTATCTTTTATTACTAAAAAAAACTGTTTCAGCTCTTAACTATTAAGATTAATTAATGCACAATTTTAACACAAATTATTTTAAAAATACAGTAAAACCAGACTTACAAACTCGAGATATGTTAAATATTTTTGTTTTACTAATGTTTACTATGTATTTCAATTTTTCTTTTAATGTAATTGAGATCGGTGGTTGACTAACCTCAATTTTCTCAATGGTGATTAGAAATAGGAAACCCAAAGAACAAATAACAGAAGAACCGAAATTCACGACTAAAATAGGGAGAATTCGTATTTTTTTTTTAAAAGTGTGGTGACCCAAAGTTTGATCACCCCCTTATCACAATCAGTCACATCTTCCAGGACCCCCCTCTGTTAACGTAATTTGTGAATGGCCCCTTAATTGTTGCATATAATGTTAAAGAAATATACTCAGTAACGATGTTGATGGTAAATGATCTAAAACCTTTTAATTTTGATATCCAGTGCAAATCCTTTCAGTCCCTCATCATTACCTTACCTATCAACTATACCACGAAATAATTACAGGGTTGGTGATCTTTCAGTATTGATCCAGTACCGGCAATGGGAAAGCTCATTATGTTCTCTGACTATCGAAAATTGCAAAACTTCACGGCAGAATGCGTGAGCTCCGCAACGCCTTTTTAATTTCGCCCACACTGTTATTTGCTTAGCCTTTGTCCCGAGCGTTTTCTGTGCTACCCCAAGTATACTATAGGTAGGATACAAAAAAAAAAACTTTCCAAGCGCAATACCAAACGACTTTGGTCACGTACCTGTGACCAACAACCTATGACGAGATGGTGTTCCATTGAGCTCCGTCCACCTAAAATACAATTACGGAGCAAGTGACGAAATAGAGGATGAAAAAATATCAAATGCGATCTGAAAGGAAGCTCGGGTAGTTATACTTCAGTGGTTCTTGTTTTTTTTTCGTCGATATTCGATCCTGTTCGATCCTGCAATTCGAAAAGGAAGCAATGCTGCTTAAATTCATTCTTTTTTGTATTTGTTCATAAGCTGTTTGGATTCTTGGTTTTCTGTTTACATTTCCTATAGGAAGTTTTGTCATGAACTTAAATAATTGATTTTTTGAAAAAGATGTTTGATACTGAATGTTTCAGCATGTCCCCTCAAACTAATACCACAGCCAGATTCTCCTTGCATGTAGTCCATAAAAATGCCCTAAGAAAAAGAAATGTAATACCTCTAACTACTTGTATATTTTTGAGAAAAATGTGACGTCATAGTATTTGTGATGAAACCTTTATTATTTCATTACCCGGCTTTATTATATGGGCAGTGGATATTTTTAACATCTTAGCCTCTAAACATATTATGCAATACCTCTATAATAATTTTTGCGGATGGAAATGTTGAAAAACCCTGAATAATTCAGCAATGCAAGTTGATTTTTCACTACTCTAATTTGACATTGCAATTTATGCTGAATAAGGATGAAGAGATATTTATTAGAAGAAACTAAGCATTCCTAGCAAAATCGTGAAATGTTAAATAATGAAAGTATAAAATTGTTTTACTCTTTTGAGCCAAGCCTAAATTATAATTTAAATGTTTTAAAGATTTTTGTTACCACTTGGGGGCATTACTTTTAGATTTAAATTGTTATAAAGAAGTAACTGATGTAGTAATGTAGTCAATTTTTGACTTTCTAAGAATTCCTTCTCATCAATATTTCAATTCATTACCGTAAATTTGAGTAATATCCATGGAAATTAAAACAGGCAAAGATATAAGTATCGTGTGGAGAACGTCTGAACTCTGACAGAGACTCTTTCACAATACTACGAAGCACGTAAAAACAGGACTAAAATATGTTTTTTCTATAGATTTAAGTATAGTTTTCAAAGAATATCCTATTAGCCGGGATATCCTTTCTGTATCTGTCGTCACCAATTTTATGGTTGACAAAAAGCGACACGGCACACAAAAGGTGTGTCCTGTTACCTTAGCAACCAACGGTCTCCGGCCTGTTAGAGTAAAAAAAAGTAATAAGATCCCGTCAAACAATGGAACATAAAATCATATTTATATACCCCCTTTATCCTCCTGACTCTTAATTGATAGAGCAGATGTTTTATGCGTTGTACTAAAAGGGTGGTGTGTTTTCAAGCCTTTCAAGCGAATAAATGTATGTGTTACAGGACGAAAACAACGAAAACACACTGGAATAGGGGATTGATAATATGGTAAAATAGCTTTGAGACTCTGGAGGTAGAATGTTGTTAAAATTTTGGATTATGGGAAATGCAGTAATGAGACCATGAGACACTCGCAGTTTCTCACTTCTATGAGTTTTCAAATTGAAATATACACATTGGTTGATTTAAAACACTTGCAAGCTTAAGAATAGATTTAAAAAATATTTTTAAAGCATCACCTTTTGTTTACAAGTTTAACTTTCATTGATACGTAATTTTATAATATAAGAATCTAACGATTGAGAGAAGATTGATTCGTAATAAACGTACGCAAATTTGGTAATTAAGTGTTTACATTTTAATTAATTGTTTAAAATTACTGAAAAATGTAGCATATAAGTACTTTGTATTTAATACTCTGACTAATCTCTTTTTTTAAATTCATTTTTATTAATTTTAACCATCGTTTCATCTAACCATTTAAAACTAAGCACATATTTTAGCTTATGTAGATATGTAGAATCTATGGGTCATGGTTTGATTAAGCCCTCATCCAATTAAAATCTAAATGTCCAACCAATCAATCAAAGGCATTTTTAAAATTGCCTATAAAAAATCTTCTAATCCAAACTACTGGGCCATATTTCTACTAATATCAAAAACAAATTAACGTGTGATTTTATCCTCGTTTTCCCGCTCACATTTCAAATGAAATATCGAAATACCATTGAAAATCAGCTATAAATTGCTTTAGCATCTTCTAAATCAAAAGGGAAAACAATTATTAATCTTCGAAAAAAAAGGGAATTTTTGAGTCACTTTTCCGCTTTGAAACTATCTAGACTAAAGGAATCTGAATTATGTGCCAGGATGATTCAAAAGGACGCGAAAATCGTCTTCGCAATCTATGCATTTAGAGCGTGGTGTTCTTTAAAGTAGATCGCATTACTGGCCATGCTTGCCATTCTCCATGAACAGTGAAGGCTCTTGCTTCTCACCAAAGAAAAAGTGTTTAATCTCATGCCAAGAATTACCACACCGTTAGATTTAGGTGTTCATTTGTGAAATTCATTTCATCTACATATATGCCATTATATGAATCATTGTTTTAGAAAAAAATACTTAAGAATAAAGTTAACTAGAACGCGCTTGATTCTGAGCTGGATACGCAATTTCAATACTAAGACATCTTGTATACCATTAGGAATACTCTCTGCAATCTTGTATTTTAGAAATCAACAGAGTTTTTTCTTTAATAGAAATACTCTTCTATTACCTTTAGGTCTTTTCCTCAATCTTTTATTCTGATAACTTATTTTTGGGTGTCGAATAAAAGCTAACTGTACAAGGCTTTACTGATTCCAGAAAAACGACGTGGTTTATTTGCACAATGTTAAAAATAAATTTTAAAAATATACAAATTTGTTTCGATCATAATCTGGATCCTCAAAACAAATTTGTATTTTTTAAAAATTTATTTTTAACATTGTGCATGAAAACCACTTTGTTTTCTGGAATTTATTTTTGGGTATAAATGATAAAGTCTTACTACTTTTAATAAAAAACTAAATCATTTTTTGTTTAATTTTGCACATTGCATAAACGGAGAAAGGTAACTATTATCAGTATTCTTCTATGTCATTAAATTTCCTATCTGCAAAGATATAGTTTGGTACTGATTAAATTTGAGTGTAAATATTGACGTTGTTTTCACAGCCTTATTCATTTTCGTATTTGGCTCTATACATACATTTTATATTTATAACGTTTAACGAAAAATAATTTTTTGAAACTTGTGACATGGATCGTGATTGAGCAAGTCAATTAAGTATACAATTTAGTTTAAAGTATTTAATCAGCACCGATAAGTCTCCAAACCTTATATTTTCCTTATATTTTTTTACATCAATTTATTAGTTATTAAATACATCAATTTTTTAAAATCGTATTGGGTAAGGATATGGTTGGTTTGATGATAGAAAAATAAATAAAAAATAAATACTTCGTTTATATTGCCCATTTTACAGTAAAGAGGTAACGATATCAATCTAAAACTCTTGGCAAGACCCAATTAGGTCAACCCTATGTAAACACATTTATTACAACCTAAGAAAGAAAGTTGTTTTTTTCACATTTACTATGACTTCATTCAGTTTCATATTTTAATAGAACAACATTTAATGCAACGGGAGTAGAAATATAATAGCCTTATTTGCAAATACTAAATAAAAAATAAGCTGGGAGGAAAGTAGATATACTCATTAATATCAAACCATAGCATAGAATTACTTCTAAACGAACCACCCACATACTACCCCAAAAATGTCTTCATTACACAAAGAATATCCAAATTGTAATTTATTCTCTATGAAAACATTCCCATTTGGAAAAACACTTCTAACTAGCCCTCGTAAATACAAAAAGAACATGGCGGAACTTATCAAAAATCGGGTACAATTGGATGGTGGAGAGGGAAAAGGCCTTTTTGAGGTCGGCGTTTTTCTGCTAACTCTTGTATTTTCGGTATCACACGGAGGTGATTTGAAATTGCGAGGTGAAGAGTCAACTGTAAATGGGATGGTAATGCCCGGAGGTTGTGGCTTTTCCTCGATTCGAAAATGTCTTTATTTAGAGAAAAGGCTTTCATTATATGGTCAATACATTTTTTGTGTTTCGTTGAGGAAGTTGAAGATCGACGTTTAAGAGGTATAAATATAGGGTTTATGAAATGAATACCTTCTAGTGTTGAGTTCAACACTAAAAAATTGGAATAATAGTCGGAAATGGCGGTATTATATTCAGAAGAGTTTAAATCGAAAATTCTGGAGCCTGATTTGGAATTTTGATAGTTGAAAACTACTGGCGTATATGCTTCAATTTCAGGTTTCACGCTTTTCACGTTTTGAGCTTTTAGAATCCAAATAACCAACCGAACCAGCTTTCCTAAAAAGAAACCAAATGTTTACAGCTATATTTGCATTGCATTATGGAATTCCCTTATTTTGTAGAAAATTCTAATTTGAAGATGCTAACTTGCTATTATATTATAACTTAAAGCTAAATTTAATATATTTATTACTGAAAGTTATGAATAATTTTAAATGATTAACTTTGCTTTTTTATAACTTATTAAATCGATTTCAATTCCTACGAATGGGTTTCTTTATTATGAGATGTAAAAACCTTAAAAATCCTTTACCTTTTAAAAGGTCTAATAAAATAGCCAAGTGTTTTTTCTCTAGTTCATAAGCCTTTCTCCAATTAATATGAAGCTGCCGACATTCCATGGATTATTAGCACCAATTAGGCAACCTGCTTATCATATCACGCATCATTAATTAATATTAATTACCAAACTAATCAAAACATTACTTGTCGCTTCCCCGATACGGACATCACAGGTTCTCTGAACTTACATGCATTCTCGTCACACGTTAAGATTATTATCAAATTAGCCTTTCCATTCACCAAAACACAAGCCACTTATCAGATGAATGGCTCTTTTAACTACGGGACTCGTCTCGATCGTTTGTATGTATTAGCATATTTTTCAATGTTGACCTTGTAGATGAAAAGATCCAGGTCACTGACATCTCCACACTATCAAATGAGAAACGAGAGTAAATTGCAGTTTATGCTTATTTTATGAGGTACTTTAACCTCCTGTCTGTTCAAATTGATGGTGCATGGTTTAAATAGGTTAAAAGTTTAGGTAAGCGATTGTGATGCGATTCAATGCTCTTTATGGTAACCATCAACTCATTAGCATTACTATTACAATGTTTTTATACCTATCTCAAAACATTGAATGCGATATTTAATGCGAGTTATTATTAGCACGATTATTGAGTCAATGTGTTGATTTTATTCATAATCAATCCCTTTAAGCTTTCTCTCTTGTAATATACACAAGCCTTTTTTTATTTATCAGAAAAACACAACATGAAGAAGGTTTTAATTGCCTTGTAGGTTTCCTCAGCTTAATATGTTCTTTTCAAAAGTATTTTTTCATTCGTGTTTTAATTATTTTTTCTTTTATCATGCTTTGATTGATATTCTATTAATGTCTCTAAAACGTTTTTATACATAAAATGGAATCTAAATTCAATTAACCACCAAACATCAAATTCTATATAAAGTCAACAAATTTATTTATATGGAATCTTTTAAAATCTTCCTATGAATGTTAATTTTTTAGAACCGGTTCTGTTTTTTTTTTACTTTTCTCAGTTTTAGTACAATTTCTGTGTATCTTGGGTTGATATTTCCTCATCATTTATAGAAGTCATTATCTTTACACAACATAAAAAGAGTATTGCAAACAAAATTATTCCATAATAGCGTATTTGTTTTACAAAGAATTCAGTGAAATATAGTTTTTTTCATGTTTTCTGTTGAATAAAGTGGAACTTTCCATTTTGAATTATTTGACGAAATCTAAAACCCAAATCTACTCATTATTTTGGGATCAGTAAATAAACGTTGATTTCTCGCATTCTTTTTTTTTTAATTTCTTACTTGTTTTGCGAACAGCAAAAGGATCTATTATAAATTTCTAACACGAGTTTCCATAAAAAAAAAAAAAAAAAAAAAAAAAAAAAAAAAAAAAAAAAAATTCAAGAGGCGTTGGAAAGCTATTTGCATTACATTTAGCTAAAACATGTTGAATGAAATGATGGTATGCTAACAAAACACCCAATCTCTTTGTTCTTGCTTAATGATGTCACTACAAGACATTTCCTGCTAGTTTTTCTTTTCTAAAATTCCGAAGAAAAACCCATCTATAAAGGTGAACAACCTAGATAGTTATGCTAGTGAAATGTGTTTAGTTTTTTTTTCTTTCTAAACTGCAAAAGAAATTCATGTAAAAATTATTAATATTATATCTTACTATGTATGGTGCTAAAGAGAGTTTCAAATGGCTCATAATATTGTAAGGAAAGGAATGTAGTTAGCTAATAAGCCTCAACTCACGTAACCCCAAATTTTCAATATACTAATCAACCTGCCAAATAAGATTCCCAATCAATGTATGCTAGTGATTAAAACGGGGGAAATAATGAAAATTCACCTCATAAGTTTTTAATGAATGCATTGAATTTGTTTGTCTCTCTTAAATGATACTTTCATTAAATCATACGCCTTAGTAAATAAATTTTCCTATAAGTTTAAATTTTTTTAAAAAGTTAAGTAAATTTTTAATTTTTGAGGGATGTTAACAATTGAGTCCTTGTTTACTGTGTGAGTTACATCAATCTAATAAACATTGCTACAAAAAATTGCTTTTTTAATGCATGCATATTTTATTGACGTTTCTTTTTTTGTTATTTTTGCTATGGAAAAGTGTTTCTAAACTTTTTGCTCACTGGACAGAAGAAAGAGAACTAATATGCTTTCGTCTGGCCTAAACATTCTCCTGTGATGTGATTAATAAATTTATGTGTGCTTCGAGAGTATCAAGGATCAGGTAGTGAATTTTATTCAAAGCACATTCTCAAGTAAGGATAAGGTGATGGAATGAGTTACTCCATTAGATTCTGTTAATCAAGAAAAATCCCCTGAAATTCACCTTGCTTGATACAGATCGCGCATCCTGGGTTAGACTTAAGATGAATTCATCTTCCTAAGGGCATTATTCACAAACATACAATAACCCATACCGATACAAAAGCCTTCTGGGGTGTTTTTCAAAAACGATGAGTACTTTTCATTCCTCCAAAAATAACCCGTTAATTGATACTGAAGATGTCAACTCTCATTTGGCTTTCCTCTATGCTAATTAGTGTTATTTAAGTTCGGTGAAATCGCTTCGAGTGGACATTGTTGTGCAGCAAATTAAAGTGTCAGTCAAACTGGGCGATCAATCACAGGTGGGTTTTCAAGTGGCAATAAGGTCGAGCGGGTCTTTTGTGGGTTTATAACATTTCGTATTTATGAAGTTACCGCCTTATCATTTGGCAAAACATGACCCATATTATAAAGTGTATTGTGATCTATTAATATATTATTTTAAATAGAAAATGTCATTTGAGTTATTATATATTTTAGGAAGATTGATCCATATAAGACTTCAAATCCGTTTTGATTTCCTTACATTTTTTGGTATTAGTGTATAATCTGCTTAACAATTTAAATTAAAGATAAGTATTGGTATTTTAATTAAGTCATTAATATTTTAATGCATTTTAATCTATTTAATTTTTCATACAAATGACAAACCTACATTTTAAAATAAGATAATTTTTGTAATTACAAATACTGCGAGCAGTTCATATTTTGCTTATTAAAGCAATTGAGGTTTAGATGTTATGGTGGTAGATGGTACTCATATCCACCTGGGTTTGTGGAACTTGTCCAGATCCAGGAGACCATGTATCTCAACAAAATTTGAAAACAGAAGGGGGTCAAGAGCCTCAAAACAAGAAAACCCCAGAGATTTCAGAATGTGTTGAGGAGACAAAGGGTCGATGTTTAAGATGTTGTTCTATCTTAATCAGAAATTTATTGATGAGAAATACACAAGTTAATTGGTAAAAAATATAAGTTAATCAAAATACATCATTAAAATATTGCAGCATAGTTAGATTAATTTTACGTTTATGCTTTGTGTTGTAACACATTAAGCGTAATTGATAACCATGATTTCTCATGATCATCATACGTAGTAAGTTTAATACCTGAAAACAATGAATTATATATTTTTTATGTAAATCGTGATTGACGTTTGATGAAGTTATCGAAGAGGTCATACAAATAATGAAGGGAGTAAAAAAACACGGATCAGCTTATGATATTGGTTGTGCTTTGATGTCCTTTCACCTAAAGAGGTCAAGAGAAGGGATTGGCCTAAACACAGAAGTCCTCTATTGTTCAGTTTCTTGTCTATTAGTAGGGCCGTTAAAGGGAAAAAAACACCCGAATTGTTCAGATTGTGATAAAATCACCAAAATTGCTGGAGGTATAGTTTAAAACATGCTGAATCCAAAATCGACCGGAAGCACTCTGGCGGAAGCGTTTTTTTGGACTTCCGGTCAAAAACAAAATGGCCGCCCGCGGGCCTATTTTCGGTTGTTTTAATGATAAAAAGATAATTTTGGTGCCGAATATTATGTTTTAAAGGTCAAGGATCATGATTATGATACAAAAATATGCAATTTATCTATAAAAAATTAGTTAAAATTCAATAAAATCTCTTAAATAGTGTGATACAGTCAATCGGTAGGTTTTTTCTCAAAACATTTGTAAAGAAGTTTTTATTTCGACAGTTTTACATGTTTTTGAGGTGCTGATTCCGAATATCAAGTTTGCTGTCACGTGGTAGGTCGGCTTTATATAAAAAATTGCAAAAAATTTAAAAAAATCTTAGTGTTTTTCTCTATCTTCAGATTTTTGCTTATAATTCAAAAACTTTAACTTATTTGAAGATGATCTCAATTACAAAATTAAAGTAAACAAAATTTACTATAAAATTCACTATTAAACTTCCCTTTTCTGAAGAATAGTGGTTCAGTTATAGAGTGCTGAAAAGCAGCTATTCCTTTGTTCTTCTGCAAAAAAAGTCACAAACGTACGTTATATTAAATATTATAATTATTAATTAATTTCCTTAATTAATTAAATTATTAAATATAAGTTATTTTACTCGGAAAATACAGCAAAATAATAAATCTGTGTATTAAATTATAGGAATGTTTAAATGTACCGATATTGTATTTGTTTTCAAATGGTGTTGAATCCGAATTTAAGGTTTATTTTCATTTAAAAGTACACTTGAAATCAAAACTTTCCACAAATTTTTCTCAAAAAGTGCAGTGCACCAAATTTTAAGCACGTAAAATTTCTTATAACAAGCATATTAGTTCATTTTTTATCTTTTGACAAGCGGTATCACCGCTAGAGCTTTCTAAAGAAAAGTTAATTTTTCTTTTTTCAATAAAGTGAAGAATGCTTGCTATTTCGCCAACTAAATCTCTAAATAAATAAAAATTATTTTCAAACATTTTATACCAAATGAAATAACATTTAATTTTTACACACAAACGCGAAAATCACTGTTTATCAGAACGCCTAATATGAACAGTGAACACTTAACAACTCGTCAGAAAATAAAAATTAACCATAATGCATCTTAAGTACTACTTTAATTTGTTGCACTGCACTTTTTTTGAGTAACTATAAGATTTGTGAAAATTACGAAAAACTAATAATTAAAGTAAAAATTTTGAGTCAATTTTTGATATCTAATATTTAATATTTTATTATTATGTTTTGAACATTCTGAGTCATCAATTGATCAGAAATAATTTTCCTTATGATTAATACACCAAAAGTAAAGCGAAAATTGGAGATAAACAGCTAGGAAGGTCCGTTTTGGCTGCAAGGCGCAAAAAACATATTCGCGATTTTCGTTAACCTCCTTCCCCCTTCTCAGTAAATGATAATTTAGGGCACTATTTTAGTGAGGAATGAAATTCTCTTTCACGTGGCATAAAAATTTGTGGATATTATTTCTTTTCTAGCGGGTGGAAACGTACGGTTGTCACTTTTTGCAGTAGAACAAAAGAATAGCTGCTTTTCAGCACTCTATGACTGAACTACTATTCTTCAGAAATTGGAAATTTAATAGTGAATTTTATAGTAAATTTTGTTTACTTTAACTTTGTAACTGAGATCATCTTCAAATAAGTTAAAGTTTTTGAATTATAAGCAAAAATCTGAAGATAGAGAAAAACACTAAGATTTTTTTAAATTTTTTGCAATTTTTTATATAAAGCCGACCTACCACGTGACAGCAGCAAACTTGATATTCGGAATCAGCACCTCAAAAACATGTAAAACTGTCGAAATAAAAACTTCTTTACAAATGTTTTGAGAAAAAACCTACCGATTGACTGTATCACACTATTTAAGAGATTTTATTGAATTTTAACTAATTTTTTATAGATAAATTGCATATTTTTGTATCATAATCATGATCCTTGACCTTTAAAACATAATATTCGGCACCAAAATTATCTTTTTATCATTAAAACAACCGAAAATAGGCCCGCGGGCGGCCATTTTGTTTTTGACCGGAAGTCCAAAAAAACGCTTCCGCCAGAGTGCTTCCGGTCGATTTTGGATTCAGCATGTTTTAAACTATACCTCCAGCAATTTTGGTGATTTTATCACAATCTGAACAATTCTTCCCTTTAACGGCCCTACTATATTGTTTTATGCATTACTTGCTCCGTTGTTTAACGAATAGTGATTTCACGAGGTCTGCTATTTGTCGTAAGTCTTTGCAGCTGTTAGGAAGGAATTACCACTAAACTTCCGGGATTTACCTGCAAGTAATGTAAACTCGGGTTGACAGTAAAATGCTGATGAAACCGAAATTCTAAAAAAAGGTTCGTTTTATAATACCATTTTAAACTACCGCTACATTAACTGTTCTCAAGTAACAATTTGATGTAACAAAATTTGTCATTTAGGCTGTTATACGTTTTTAATCCATTGTCTATTATTAGAGATATAAATTCTTTTTAATAATGTTAAGGACCGAGGTTATATTTTTATTCTTTATGAAAAGACCTTGAGTAAGGACAATTGAATGTAATAGTAGAGACAATGACCTCTTCAATATGTCAGTAACATCCAAACATGATCACTTAAAATAAAAGAATTTTCAGAATTCCAGTCTTATTACCTGAGCCCTGAGCCTATTCTAGCTACCTTTGTAAATGCCGCCTGAAAATAATTCTGCGTTTGAAGAATTTGTGAGGTATGAAGGATGAAAAACGCTAATAGCTCAATAAGTAACGGATAGATTTTGATATTAATTATTTATTCTTTTCAAAATGAGAGAGGATATAAGAAACATGATAAAACGATTAAACAGCTTGTATTCCCAAAACGTATTGTTCTTAAGCAAATCTACCAAAAAATTTTATAGTATGTAAACTGAAAATACTTGGGTGATAGCTCTGAAGATTATTCATGTTAGTGCCTTTATTAATATCATAATGATATTTTAGTTCTAAACATAGGGTTGCTGAAACATCTTTTAAAAATTCTTCTATTCTTTTTAATTTCTTTTCTCAATAAAATATTCCCTTTTACATCTGAGATATTTGATGATCATTGTAAGATACATCAATATCTAATAAGAATTTTATAATCCCCAATTTTCTATTATTTCTTGGATGAAAACTTTTGCAATATATTTCTGACGCAATGAAAATTTGATTTGATACGGCTTGCTGGGTATTTTCATGCAATTATTTTATCCTCTCCAGTTCAAAAGTTTTGAGATTCCTGCATTACAGTTCATTATTTGCAATGCTTGTTACAGGATAATGCATGATAAATTTGTTTAATGGATGGTCAACTTCTGGCATTTCGTGGAAGGTTTATGTTTACCTTTTTTCATCGTTATGACTGCTGTCACCAAAACAAACACGGTCGATCTCTGCTTTTCGGTTATTTACTTCGCCTCCTCATTTCCTCTTTTTCGCCATTGTGTGGCAAAGAAGCATCACCGCGCAGGTAGGAGGTGACTGAACTCCCTAACACTTTCTCTTCTCCTCAAGAAACAACTCCTTTCACCTTTGCCATGTGTCAATAATCGCAAACAAGAGAACAGCCTTTTTTTACAAGAAACTTCCCTCTTTTTTTATAAACCGCCTCCAATCCAAATAATACGTCCGGGTGGAGATACTATGTGGAAAATCTTCCACAAAGGGTTGTGGGCATTTTTTATGTGGGGAAAGGATTTGATATTTGCAATTATTAGTCTGGGAGAATCATTAAGTTGGATCTGCGTGCAATGCGGACATCTATGGCGCCCCCGCGTCGCTATAGGCGTATTTAGTTGCCTTCACATGACCAGAGTAGGCGTGTTCTTTCGAGAGCCAGGTTTTATGTGTCTCGTCAGTAATGATAGTTTTCCAGGTAGGGAAATCGATGTCCACCCAGTGGATGCGTGGTATGGGAAAATTGTACATTATAAAAATGTTGCGGAGCTTAATGATTGGTTTGGCCAATCTAGTGTTCGGTGGTTGGACAAAGGGTTGTGCTTTCATTTGTTTAGGGCATTTTCTATCTTGTTCTGATTTCCGTTTCCAAAAAGAAAATCAATGTTGGACGGAAGTAATTTTATAGTTAAATTTTAAGTTTGTGCAATAGCTTTTTAGAGTACGATTTTGCTTGTTCACCGTTACTCATTGATCGGTTTTTTAACACATTGTAATACGTACTTTTTGGGGGTTCTAAAGCGTGAAACTATAAAATGGTAACTGTTAAAATAAAAACTATAAATCATACGCCATACTCTATCACTCTCACTCGTTAACTTTAACTGTATGCATGCATTCAAGAATGACACAGCAGGTGATGATGATCTACAGAGAAGCTTTACATGACAATGACATTCCGTCTGATTTTTGATGGAATAAAAATATCCAATAATGGCACAAATATTCTAGGGATTTTTTTAAGAATAAATTTAATTATAATTTCACAGTGAATAATAGTTAAAAATGTGAGTTCAATGTGTAACTTTAAATCGCAATAAGTGATTCCGATTTTTTCCGTAAATAAAAAATTAAGAGTTCACAAAACTTTTTGTTATACATTTTTTAACGTTCCATTTCTTTTACTGCATATTTTCAACTCTTTCATCTGATAATAATTCGCATAGCAATCTTTTCGCAACAAACCTTTGCTAATATTAATCCTTCAACAAAGAACAGCTTTTGAACTGACATTTTGGTGTTATTTTGTCATTAGAACCCATAAAACCATTCACTCCCATAATCAACCACTTATATAAAGGAATGCGTGTAAAATCCCAACCCTAAAAGCTCCCTTCACTATCACGCCATCACCAAAGATGAAAAGTACCGCACTCTTTAATCTCTTCAGGTGAATCGGGTTTTCATTTTAAGATCCCTGACCGTATCTTAGGGCGTTTGCACACGCCTATTTCGGACGGTCGATAAAAATGGACTAATAAAAACGTGTTTCGTTCGTTTTAATTGATAATATTGAAAAACTGCTCCCTAAAGAATTTGATCATTTGAGTTTGGATTTTATCAGGAAAAATATATTCGTAAAAAATAAGAATAAAAGAAGCGCTCTGAAATAGTAATGTTTTCGCATAATATTTTGAATTTCCTTTCTTTTACCACCTTGTGTTTGTGGTGTTACTCGCCTCTTTCCTAATATGAAATATTTTTTGATTTACTAATAATGAAAAAAATACGAAACGGGATATTATCCTCTCATGTGAAATTTTTTTCTAAGCTGAACAAACTGTTGTTATAATATAGTATTACTTTCTGGTGGTACTTACTTAGAATTTTATTTGTTTTAAAATTTTTGTGTGAAAGAATCGTTTTACAGTATAAAATGAATCCACCGTTTATTCATAAACATTAAGAAAGACATCCATAAACATACGAAGTATTTAAATGGTAACTTTATTGACGATCTCTTTTCCCCTCAGGTTATAATCTCATATCTAAAAAGAATTTATAATAAATTGAAACCATCTAAACACTATGAAAAAACCTTTTTTACATCAAGTATAGTATATTATTACGATAAAAAAATATAAAATTCCACTGGTCATACTTTTTGACATTTCTTCAAAAAACAGCGTAAAATAAAAAAGTCACCATCTACAGACACTGTTCAAACACTCTCCTGAATACAAAATACTTTGACTTTCTACACAGAGATGAATCTTCAGCGCAACATCTTCAAACCACTTTCACATTTTCTTTATTCAAACACTCTCAAATCATCAGACGCATCACGTCTTTGTTTTCACAAGAGACCTGAGGCTGTCTTCAGCACAAACGTGCCAGTCATCCGGCGCCTCTATCCACAATAGGTGGAGGTGGAAACAACGACCCAAAGCCACGCACCACCTTTTCTTTCGTATCCAGAGCCACCCTACGCCCAACGTCTTTTGTTTTCTTCCTCGAAGAGCCCCTTTTGAGCCCCGGTCGAGTTATTATAATAATAATAATGATGATGATAAAAAACACCACCTTTTGGCTCCGTTTCCTTCTCACCCCCGAAGTGGGGCAAGATGTAGGTGAGGGATAATTAGTGGTGTGGAGGAGACCTATGACTAATTCATTTTTTCTGAGGAGAGTCTTAATAGAGCTGTTGTGTATAAGCTACAGGAAACTGTTTTAATGGAAACACGCCCTTTAGCAAGCTTTAATTTGTGCTGCTGTGTTTTCCTGAATTTTTAAAGTTATTTTAAATGACATCTAACGATAGAGCATTTCAATCACATGACTCGGACTTAACAACAGCCTTAGCAACGTTGTTTCTGTTCTCCACGTCGTCAAGTGCGAATGCTCTATACTACTATACGACTTTTCAAAAAATAGGTTTGAGTAGTGACAAATTCACTCTACACTTGCGATCTTTTCAGCAACTGCGAGCTTGTTACTGCAAGCGCTTCAGTTCATCCTTGGATTGAGCTTTGCTGTTTATCACTATATTGTAAAAGCAAAACTATAAAAATATAGGTTTTTGCAATAACTATCATCTTTTTGTGTCTTTCTAGTTAATATGTCTGACATTATATAAATACATAATATCGTTACCACCACGCCAAAAACACGAATCTTCTGTTCTTATACGTAGCAGATTCGTGGTTTTGGCGTAGTGGTAACGATATCTTCCACCATTTAATAAAGGTTTTATCAAATCAAATCCTTCTCAAGCTTTTCATTGTTCGATTACTCACTTCTTCACAGTGACGCATATTCTAATTGTATATTCAATAAATATTAACAGACCCATAAAAATATTAAATTTATAACCTAGTCAAACCTTAAAATCTGTTGTAAATGTATGAAAGTTAGCATTCAAAATTGCCTAACTGAAATAAATACATTTGGTTTATAAAAAAATGCTAGTTTAATAAATATTTTGCAGGCGTAACCCCGTTCATATAGAAAACTTCCGCCTTTTTCTAATTTAAGAATATGTAAAAAATATTCCACTACACAAAGGATATGTTTCCAAATTAGCTATTCAAATTCCCTTGTAGTTTCAGTATAATTGTTACAAGGAAAAGTTTATTTTTTCGCAACCAGTTCAATCATTATTTCACGTTAGGTGTAAATAACACGTTAAAATCAATTAGAACAAATTGCAGTTACAAGTAATTGCATATTGAAATCGTGACTTAGCTCCACAGGTGATACTATACGTTAATAATTTTGGGAAAACTCATTTAAAACGGAAGAGTTAACTGTTTACTGCATCCATTTATTATAGTTTCTATTCAGTGAAAAAAATGTTTTTTTAAGAGCATAGTCTGATTTTTTAAAAGTATGAACTGGGTGATAGAATTCACGAAGTTCCTTTATCGCCTTGTACAAACGCATTCGAAAAGTGTGCACTTGTTACAGAGTGATCACTATCTTTTACAAGTCACGTTCTAAAATGTTTCCTTGTTGTCGTGAAATTAAGGGCTAAAATCAGCACGCTTTGATGTTATAAGTGTTAGCAGGATGTGTTAAATTTTTTGAAAATAACCAAGAAACCATTGTTTTAATGTTTTAAATGGTTCACGAATAAGTAATACTCTTTCACGCTTATACCTTTTAAGTTTATAAAAAGATTCTTAATCATATCAAATTCATTTAAATTATAATAGTTTAGCTTCTGCGTTATTATTACTATTTATTAGATATTCTATGGGATAAAGTCTCGTTTAAAGTTAGTTTTATTCAATGATTATCTTGATGTTGATGATGTTCTAGAAGTTTAAAATATAAATAGTTATTTTTATTATCTGTTTCGTCTTAAAATGAATGGAAAATTCATGAATAATTCTAACCCGATTACTTATGTGAATAAATTTTTTCTTTTTAAAAGTATGTTGTATTTTTAATACATTTTCACTAAATGTGTTGGTCGATTATGTTGTTTCAATTTTTGCAGAATTTCCAATTTAAAAAAAGGTCCTGAAAATGAATCAACTCCTGTTTAGGGTTGCGCTACTACTCTTATTTTATGTATTTATTTTGTAAATTTAAAAAGGATAAGGAGTGCTTTATACAAGTTTCAAAAAACATGATTTAGTTTTACGATCGATATTTTTAGTTTCTTAAAATTTTAATGTAATGCTTTAAAAAAGTTTACTTACTTTGCTTATTTTTTAACATTACTTATTTACTTAAACATTTACTTTGAATTCAACCTGTTAGGGGACATCCATAAATTACGTGAGGTGTTTTTTCCAAAATCTGGACCCCCCGTCCCCTCTTGGTGAGATTTAGAGAGATTTTGCTGGACCCCCCCCACATGAGATTTATCTACAACTTTTTAAAAATGATTTTCCTTTCTCATGCTTAAAAAACAAAGAAAATCGTTTAATTTCCAACTTAAGAAGTTGACGTGATATTTTAATCGACCCTCCCTTCCCCCTTGGTGAGTGTTTGCGTGGACGTGTTGATTCTTTGAAATGATTTGGATGCCAGTTGAAATTTTGGTAAAACGACTCAAGCGTTTATTGAGTTCTTGTGGTGAAATAAAGCATAATGTATTTACAGAAACAAATAAGCAGGACACAAATCTTCAGGATAGTTGGGAAGCGTGTTTGCCGGGCTTTCTCCTCGTTCGGAGCGATATCGTAAGTCCGTGGTCAAGCTGGCCGGCGGCGTCGTTCTCGTAGTCGATCTCGAACTCGTCTGGCGGAACGGGAGCTTCGCTCCGTTTTCTCCTCCGACTGCGGTCCTGCTACTTATGCGTGACAGTCCCGCAGCCGAAAATTATGAGGCGCCGGTCGCTAGCTATGGCTCACTAGAAAAAAGGGGGGCGGGGCGAGGTGATCTCCAACATAATCCCCGCCATAAAACCTATAGTTGAGGTTTTATCAAAATAAGAAACTTCGAAAATCTGTAAAAGACAAAAATTAGCAAAAGGGCAATTTACACAGTTTTGTAATCGGACGTTTAAGCACAGTTTCTTTCGTCTTAATGGTAACTACACGGACAAGTCCATCGGGTCCTTTGTGAGTTTCTAGCACCCTGGCCAAAAGCCATTTGGCTGGGGGCAAGTTCTTATCCAGGACTAAAACCAAATCTCCTACGGAGATATTCGATTTCACATTAGCCCACTTCGGTCTTGAGTGCAGATTGCTTAAATGCTCTTGATACCAACGTTTTCAGAAGTGCTGGTGAAGGTGTTGTAACCTCTGCCATCGGTTTAAACGGTTCTCTTTCAGGTCATGAAGGCACGGTTCTGGAGGTAAAGTGAGCACTCCGCCAACTAAAAAATGTCCGGGGGTTAGGGCGGTAAGATCATTCGGATCGTCTGATAGTGGGCAAAGAGGTCTTGAATTTAGAGTTGCTTCGATTTGACTAAGGATAGTAGACATCTCTTCGTAGGTTAATTTTACATCTGAAAGAATGCGTTTTAGATGGAACTTGGTTGACTTCACTCCTGCCTCCCAGAGACCACTAAAATGGGGGGTGGCAGGAGGAATAAAGTGCCTCGTTATTCGATCATTAGCAAGTGCTTCAGCTGCTTCTAGTTCAATCCCTTTAATTTCAATTTTGGGCCAATTTTCAGCAGGAAGAATTAGCCAAGAAGGGCCTTTCCACCAGAGGGTACAGTCAATTAACTTTCTTGCTTCGATTCCTCGGGTAGGAATATCCGCAGGATAAGAGATAGATGGTACATACCTCCAGTCGGCATTCGGTAACTTCTGATGTATTTCGCCAACACGATTAGCCACAAACGTCTTCCATCGGTAAGGTGGACCTTTGAGCCATGCTAGGACCACTCTGGAGTCAGTCCAGACAAAAACCTTCGAAATATTTAAACTTATTTCCGAAAGAGTCAAAAGGATTAGTTTGACTGCTAACAATGCACCACAGAGTTCCAATCTAGGCAGTGAAACAGGTTTAAGTGGAGCGATCTTTGTTTTTGATGTCAATAGCTGGGTATGGCATCCTTCAGTACCTTGACTTCGTAGGTACACCACAGATGCGTATGCTTTCTGGGAAGCATCGCAGAAGGCGTGTAACTCAAGACTTGACACTTGATTTAAGTCAAATCCTATCCAGCGGGGTATTTTTAGCGTTTCGAGATCGATGATATTCATAGCTAATTTTACCCATTTTTCTTGAATGTCCGTTGGAACTTGGTCATCCCAATTTTTTCCTGAAAGCCACAATTCTTGCATCAGGATCTTACCCAAGACCACGATCGGGGAAATCCATCCAAGAGGATCGTACAATTTACTAATATCGGATAGAATTGTTCGTTTGGTTGGACTTTCAGTTGTGAGTTTGAAGTTTACGTTATAACTCAATGTATCGGATTCAGGGTGCCAATAAAGTCCTAGGGTTTTAAACTTAGGGTCAAAATCGATCGTCTTTGTGATGCCTTTTTCCCGATCATCCTCACGGATACTTTTCAGGATTTCGGCTTCGTTACTAACCCACTTTCGTAGAGTGAATCCACCCGATTCTAGTATTTTGATCACTTGATCTTGTTTTTCAAGTGCTTTCTCGATGGTTTCAGCACCTGACATTAAGTTATCCACGTAGAACTCGTTTTCGATCGCCTTAGCTCCTATAGGAAATCTTTGTTTCTCGTCAGAAGCTAACTGTTTTAACGTGCGTATAGCGAGAAATGCTGAGCTTTCCATGCCGAAAGTTACGGTCAGCAATTTAAAATGTTCGATGGGGTCATTCTGCGATTCTCGCCAAATTATTCTTTGATAATCTGTCTGATCTTCGTTAATGAGAATTTGCCTGTACATTTTTTCGATATCAGCGACATATGCTACTTTATGCATTCGCCACCTCTGCAAGATAGCTGAAAGGTTTTCTTGAATGTTCGGGCCTGTAAGCAACCTATCATTCAATGACACACCATTGTCGGTCTTTTGGGACGCATTGAATACGATTCTAAGCTTAGTCGTAGAACTTTCTTCTTTGAAGACTGGGTGATGGGGTAGGTAATAGGAACCAAATCCACCTTCGTTTTCTTTGGGAAGGATCTCGTCAGGACTTAACTTCTGCATGTGATTTAAAGTTAGATATTCCTGTAAACAATTCGAATATTGTTCTTTTAACGTGGGATTGGAGTTCAATCTTCTCTCCAGACTAAGAAACTGAGATGTAGCAATAGGAAGCGATTCACCTAAAGCAGGGGCATCTTCTCTGAAGGGTAAATCTACTTGGTATCGATCACCAATCTTCGAACAAGTATCTCGAAAGATTTTTTCACAGAGGTCATCCTCGACGGTGGTACACCTCGTGGGGGGAATTTCTTCGATTTCCCAAAAAGAGCTTAATTGTTCATGAATATCAGCGAAAGTGTGCATCATGGTGATTTCCCTCGATTTGAGTTCAGGATCTAAATTAAGGTTTACTGGACCCGTTAAAATCCATCCAAATTTCGCATTCTGGGCCATGGGAGTATTATGAGGTCCCTTTAAGAAACCATCCAGTATAATTGAAGGATATAAGTCGGCTCCAATTATTATATCGATTTTACCAGGATCTCCGTACTTTGGATCTGCCAACTTTAGTTGCTTTATGTGATCCCATGGGTGATCTTTGAAATTTAACTTGGGGGAATATCCTGTCAGATGCTTCAGCACTAAAGCTTGAACCTTGGGAACTACAATTTCAGAGTTCATGGAACTAATCGAAAATGAAGATGTTCTAAAACAGGAAATTTGATTATTCCCGATTCCGGAAACTTTAGCGGTTATTCGTTCTCGCTTCAATTTTAAGCGTTGTGCTAAATATTCAGAGAAAAATGTGCACTGGGAACCTTGATCCAAAAGTGCTCTTACTACTAGCTCATTTCCCCGTGAATCCGAAACTTTAACTACGGCAGTACTCAACAAAACCATGGTTTGGACTACGTTATTACGAAGTGGCATGTGAAACTTCAACTTCGTGAGGAGTCACCTTCGGGATTTGAGAATGGGCATTAGGATCTTTTGGATTGTTTTCATTCGGAGATTCAAACTTCTGATTGGAGCTAGAAGACCAATTCTTCGAAAAAGCTTCATGCAACAGGGTATGGTGTCTTTTTCTGCAAATATTGCACGAGTATTTGCTTGGGCATTGCCTAACTGTATGAAATGAAGAAAAGCAATTGAAGCATACATTTTTGCTCTTGACTAAATTTAATCTTTCTGATTGGGATTTTTCTGTTAGAGCTGGACATTTATTTACCAAATGATCACCAGAACAAAACTTACAACTTAACTTTGTAACGTGGCAATTAGATTTAGAGGGTGTAAACTTTGTTACCGATCGCGATTGATCTTTTAGTGCCTCTAAAGCTCTGAATCTACTCGTTAAGAAGGTTTTGAGTACTTCAAAGGACGGGAGTTCCTTTTCATACGAAATGTGTTGTTCCCACAATTGAAGGGTTTCTTGTGGTAATCTTTGCGATACTAGGTAAATCAAAATAGGATCCCAATTTTCAGTTTTGACTTTTAAGTTTAACAGTGCAGAAATGCATTCTTGAGTTGTATCTAAAAGACCTTTAACCCCTAAAGCATTATCAGTAGAAACTTTTGGTTGTGCGAATAGTCTCTTTAGCTGTACGTTTACTAACACTCTAGTATTTTCAAACCGATCTCTTAAAATATCCCAAGCTGTGGCGTAATTTGTACCCACAACATCGAAATGTTTGATCAATCTTTCGGCTTCACCAGAAACTTGCGTTTTTAGGTAATACAACCTTTGTACATCGTTCAAAGATTCGTTATGATGAATCATTGAAGTAAACAAATCGCGAAAAGAACACCAGTTTTCGTAATGACCATTAAATATCGGCATTTGAATGGGTGGTAACTTAACTTCGCAAGAAGAGTCTTTGACTAAAGCTTGCGTTTGAGTGCTGTCACTCGGATTAGAATTAACAGTTCTGGAAGGAGGAAAACTTTGTTTCATAGCATCTTCCATTTCGGCATAACTGTCAATAAAGAAATCTTCGATAGTACCATACAGATCATCCTTTAAATAAGATTCACTTTCATCAACTGGCAAGATTTCAAGTTTATCGTTATTAACCTTAAACTCTTCCCAATATTCACTAAATGACTTTAATCGTTTCTCAAAGTAACTTAGAGTTTTTCTATCCTTTGAATCCTTTTTGTAATTACGAACAAAATTACACATTTTCTTCTGTATACTATACTGCTTAGCAATCAAGCACTCGATTTCTGCTTTCTCAGCCATTCTTAGAGACTAAATCATAAACACTTGAATACAATTTCTTCAAATAATAGATTCAATATGATTCAAAATTCAACTCACCCAAATCCCGGGTTTCGGCACCAGAATGTTTGCGTGGACGTGTTGATTCTTTGAAATGATTTGGATGCCAGTTGAAATTTTGGTAAAACGACTCAAGCGTTTATTGAGTTCTTGTGGTGAAATAAAGCATAATGTATTTACAGAAACAAATAAGCAGGACACAAATCTTCAGGATAGTTGGGAAGCGTGTTTGCCGGGCTTTCTCCTCGTTCGGAGCGATATCGTAAGTCCGTGGTCAAGCTGGCCGGCGGCGTCGTTCTCGTAGTCGATCTCGAACTCGTCTGGCGGAACGGGAGCTTCGCTCCGTTTTCTCCTCCGACTGCGGTCCTGCTACTTATGCGTGACAGTCCCGCAGCCGAAAATTATGAGGCGCCGGTCGCTAGCTATGGCTCACTAGAAAAAAGGGGGGCGGGGCGAGGTGATCTCCAACAGTGAGATTTGGTGAGATTTTTCAAAACCCCTCCCCCCCCTTTTGACCTCACGTAATTTATGGATGTCCCCTTATATAACACTTCCCTTATTAAATGATTGTGCACAGTATATTTATTACATGTTTTAAATTTTGAAACATCATAAAACTGTTACATTTACAAATTTTCATTTTCAAAAATAATGAATTTCTTTTAAAATCATAGATAAATTAGCAATAATAAGAGCAATAATAAGATAAATTAGCAAAGTATAATAGCCTGTTATTTTTAGACCTTTAATCATATTGGTTTTTGTTATGAAACATTTAGAAATAATAGAATCAATGTTTTTAAGGTTACCTAGATGTTTTTCTTTTGAATTGTTAATTAGATAACGTTATTTCATAAGTAACGGATATAGAAGTTTTCTTTTCCTTAACGTTGTTACAGTAATTACCATTCGTTTTACTTATTATTTACTTTTAAAATCTGAATTATGCATTTAGGTTGAACTTCATGCCTGATAGAATTTCAGGATGAGTTGAAATGTTTGGAGTATTAATTACTTTTTTTTTAATATTTTCTTCTGAAACTTGTTATTGTAAGGGTGAATGGATGAAAATACATAAAAATTTGATTGAACGAAATTTTGCCATATAATGAGGCCTTTAGCAGATAGTTTCCGGATTCTCATAAAAAATTTAGGTTTTTAGTAACCATCTGTGTAATGGTGTTTTCCAACCAAAATTAGTTTTCCACTTTAGTTTAAAGACATAATAGAAAATCAATTTTTTTCTATTTTCTAAAAACGGTTTTTTACTTATTGTTAGCATAAGATTTTACGTTTAAAGTATACGTATTAAAAAGGGCACTCAAAATTAGGATTTTTTTCTTCATAATGTATTATTAGTTGTTGGCGATATCATATGAAAAAAAAAATTAACAATTATTATTAAATTCAAAAATCAACCCTGTCTAAATCATTGTCTAAGTATTATTAATACTATGTTTGTATTTTGTGGTAACATATATTTCAATTTTTAGCAGGCTACTCGAAGTATTTAAAAATTTGTCTAAAACTGTAAAATTTTCCAAGCCTCTGAAACTGGTCGATACCAGAGGAATACCTATCTTATCTTTGGTAAATTTTGTAATTAAAATAATATGACAAAAGCTATAAAATTGAATTTAGTCCTCATTAATTATATATTCAAAACCATAGTAACTTTAGCTATTGCACCTATAAAATCGAGTAATAAAAGTCACAACAACAATGAACCTTTGAAATTAGCTAAGTTATTTACACAAGAAAAAAAACTTTAATATGACGTAGCATTAAACTCCAGATACCAATCTAAGTGTGTTCAAGGACAAATGCTTCAAAGACTACAGAAGTTTTTATACATAATAACACCCATTCCCTCAACGATAAGCCGTAAAGATAGCTTTAGAGAACCTTCATATAGTAGATGTCCTGTTTGGCCTTGAAGGGGATCATAACCTGACCATTATCTGTATTCAGTTTGCTTCCACCATTACCGTATTCCCATCGATGACGCAGCTCGCCGGACGTGTGCTTGGATGGTAGAAGTCCAACTCCATTACTTTTACCCATTGTTGCTGGTGTTGATTATTATTATAAAGTTGGAGTGAACCTCCAGCCTTCACGCGTATTCAGCTAAAACGGTATTTAAATCCGAGGTCACTACTGGAAATTTGACGAACGGAAGAATAAGGCTAAGTTCAAGTTCTTAGACTCTCTATACTGATTGTATCTGGAGTTTCATAGAGGTAAAAATTAAGTTTGGAAAGGGCTCTTGTTTAATGTGCGGTTTGATAGTTCTGAAGTTTCTACTTCACTTAGGTAGTTTTAGTTTTTGTACAGCTGCGTTAGAGGATGATAGATGATATGTATAAAACCGGATCTGTTATGGGTGTTGTCCTCTCAAGTATATTTTTTCGTCTTTACAATCGCATATTAAAAGCATTAGAAACTGAAGAAAATGGATAGTATGATTTATTATGTTTTCACTACTAATGCGTACTTTTGACCTATTATACATTTACATACAGAAGTATAAAAGTTTATTTTTCAAACACTTAAAAAGTAGAAATTGGTGAATTCATAAAATTTAAGACTGTAAAGAGATTTTTAACACACGTAAACTTCATTTGAAAGAAATTAATAAAAGCTAATCTGCAGAATTGTACTATAGAGCAAATTGTGTGAGATAAATTACCTATAGAATCTTTGATTAAAATCTAAGTACTGCTAAATGTCATCCTGTCAAAATGTCAATGTCATGAATAGCTGAAAAAAATTATTTGTACGGAATTCGAGCTTGCATGTTTTTTCTCTCATGTCGTTGACAAATTACTGCATCAAATATAAAAAAAAAATTGGTCCATGCATTAAGCAAACTGACCGCTAACTAGGACACTTAGGACTTTACCTTCCTCAATAGTTTTAATAAGGATAAACCCCAAGCATGCCTTGTATGCCTACAAACAAGAATGCCCGCACTTGGTCCATTAGTGTGTGTGCCATTGCAAACAGAACCTAATGGTATACTTCCAGTGTGATCCCTTCTTATGGCCTATTGTTTTATTTTTCACCTGTTCTGTTTTTCCATTTCCATGCACTATGAATGATAACCCCTTATCTTAAATATATCATTAAGGTGACAGGAATAGCGGTTTTGGATATTGTTCGGAAGAGAAGGTTTAAACAGCTTGTCATGGATTTTCAATTTAGAGAGGAGAGCAAGAAGTCAATAAGGATATGCGATGATGCGATCCTATGTTGAAACACGAAATGACGTTTCTCTAAATGGAAATCTAGGATGTGAAACGTATATGAGTTGTTGCAATTCCTTTTACATTTGTAAAAGCTGTGAACTCTTTTTTTTATTAGTAGAATGTTGATACAAGGTTCTATATTCAGCTGATGTCGTTGTTATTTTGTTCTTTTTAAATGCAGTTTATTGTATGACGCGTTAAATTTCTTTCGCTTATGCAAACCCGCTCACTATAAATAACTGGAAAACAAACTCATCTTGGTTCACTAAACTATGCACACATGAAATTGAACGAAAATGGATAATGTATGCCTAAGATGAAACCAAGTTAAAAATAGTTCGATTTAATTTACTATAATTTTAGAAAATAACTGAGACATTTAATGAAATTTGAAGGCGACAACCTGTCTGAGCTGAAACCGTTATCAAAACTCGTTACAATTCCTACTGGAATAAAATCTATTAAAACAAATTTTATAAATTTAAATTCTTATACAATTCAATCCATTTTGGGGTTCAAAAAAGTGAAAAATTCTCTAAGTTTAGTTTTTAAATTTAGAACAATGAATCCAATGGCTACAATAAATCAATAATGCAAATCTATATATATGACAATAATTTCTGTACAATAATGAAACACAATTTGTTTTTTTAAATGTTTATTCCATAAACATAGAACTTAAATTTACCTATCTATAACATAGGAACATACATTTTTTCTTAATTTTATCTACGAAGGACATCTTTTAATCGAGATCCGTTCGCATATTTACAAAGGCTCTGGGACTTTTTGAAACAATTCAAAATATTATTTTAATGTTTTAATTAATTAAATTTAAGATTCAATTAATTAATGTTTCAAAATGGTTCCATAGTCTTGAGCCTTTGTAATTATGCTATCTGTTTGGTCATGAAAAATGCCCAAAATCAGTTTCTTCTTTTAAGAAACTGGTCACTTTTACATTGATTCAGACCGATTTTCTTACAAGTATGTACTACCTTTCCTAAAATCTAGGCCAACATACATTTCTTTAACAAATTCATTCAAGTGTGGTGCCACAGAAAAATCCATTGTAAAACTAAAAAAAACCATCCTTGCCTTTCGGTACCCCTCACAGCAAACACGTCTTTCACCACCTCCACGATCAAAGCTCCCCCTTATTGGCTTTGAGTGGAATAAATTCCTCGATAAAAAGCGACCGAGAGCGGAACTGACTGGGCTTCTCTCCCCTCACAGCATTCAGGGGATTTGGGTTGATGAATCCTGACAGGCCCCGTCTTACGTAACGGGTGGGTGTAAAATAAATGAATTAATCCCGGTAGAGGTGTCCTTTCTCCTTAACCTCGAAGGCCCTGCTCATGATTTATCGATTGGGCCCTTGAAGAGGCCTCTTTCGTATGTATCCGTTTTTATGTGTGTCAAGACTCGTGTTGATGGGTGTGGAAGTTGAAAAGTTAGTGTCGGTGCGCGTAAAAAGTGGGACTGAGATTGGGAAGTTATCTTTGTAGGTGCATAGGTTTTGTCAAGTTGTTACTTTTACCTTGTGTGAAATTTATTTTAATTTTACCATACTTTTTGTCAATTTTAAGATGCATCTTCTTTTTCTGTACTTTACATAAAACAGTTTATATTGTGTAAAAATTAGTAAATTGGAAACTGTTGGTGTTAACTAAAACTTATGCAGAGAGTTTTACCTATTTAACAAGATTTATATCTCTTAAATATATCAAGACTTATACTCATTTAAGTGAAGATTTTAACTCTGATTGAAATTTCCATTTTGAAATAGTAATAATTTTATTCTGATATCATAGTTGAGAGCAAAACACGTGTAATGTATTTTTTCAAAAAGTAGTCGGCATGACCAAATATTCGTTAGTAATAAAAATTATAAATTTCTTCAGAGAAGGATGCATAGGCAAATTTTCAGGGGATTTTTTTTTTTTTAAATTTACCAAAATTTAAAATTGAAAATAATAAATGTGATATCACTCACAAGAAAATAAAGAAGTTAGTAGTACAACCGTCATCCAAGTGAACGATATCATGACTGTGCTGATTCAAAGAACATCTGAGGAAAGGCAATTACACTAGTCATGTTCTAACCAAGCATTAACGATGGATGAAACAAAATACCAGATCCTCATTTACTTGTATGACAAGTAGTTAAATCGTTCTTGACCGACTAATTTACTTCATTTCATCTGAATATCATCTTTTTCATTAACATTCTATTACTCATAGACCAAACCACCTGAAGGTTCTAGGCATTTAATTTCTGGCCGTTCCCTTTTGCCGGAGCAGAGGGTGTGGAATGAAAACAAAACCTTTCGGAATAATAATAAAAACAAAATTCGAAATCGTGATGGTTGTCTTCCGCCTTTGTTGCTCACTTTGCCGTCGGGTGAACCAGTTCGTCCAATAAATCATGCAAATTCTGGGAAATGAAAACATAGGAAGGAATTTATCGTTTGGATAACAGGTGGGGAGGGGTGATGTAACTCGGCGGTGAGCTAAGTTTCCTATCGAAGAATCTTAGGAGTTTATTGCATTCACACGCGAATATTGGGAAATATTCTGTATATATTATTGTCATTGGTTGCTTATATGTTATTGTTTTAAAGGGTATCATACTTTGGATAACATTTGGGTTCGGTGGGAGAAAACAAGTAATGAATGTGTTGCAAAACACTGACAAGCGAAAACAGTCAGTTACAATATCTGAAGTCTTACTATCTCGATGGTCGATGATCTCGATACCGCAGGAATGCAATGTCACACACAGATTTATTTAGTGAAAAATAACAATAAATGCAACCTATTGAAAACATCGTAGTAGTAATAGAGTGTGAGAGAGGACATCGTAGAGTGAGATTTTATAGTAAGTTGGCTTTTCAGCCATTCTGATGTATAAACTAGCTTTTTCGGCATTGCCAGATTAGCAGTATTAAATAGTTTCAAGTATTGATACAAACAGCAATAACAAGCTTATCATAACTTTTTATGATATTAAAAAGGAAAAAGATACGACTGGAAATGAGTAGAAGTAGAGCTAACAATTCTAATAAATGATACACTTTAATATTTTCAACCACTAAGGAGCTTCGCATTTTAATCTCTAAAATTTGTTGCATTTTAAGGTAAACTTCTCCGGTGTACCCGTAAATATGAGTCTTCACGATTAGTTGAAAACTCTTTCTTAATGATTTCTGCAAACAGGAATCTTCTAATTTTTTTTCTCTAAAAATATATTACAATTTAAGGTGAACTTCTCGGGTTTTAAATATAATTACTAATCTTAATAACAAGTTGTGAGTCTCATAACCTTGAAAACAACGTTCAATTGAAACCACAAAGCATATCACCAACTGAACTACACTTGTCACTTCGCATCTTCATGCCATCAACCTACGGACATGAAGAGATTCAAACGCTACCTTTTCAATCCCATCAAGCCTTCAGTAGATACGAAGATAACCAAGCATTTCCTGGTTCCCATTAGCCCATGCTCAACGCATGTCACGACGCATCGGTGTATTTCATTGTTCATAAATCTCTGACCCAACTCATTAATCAGTACCGTAATTCGATAACTTTCTGAGATTATAGTGGTTCCGAATTTCGTTCAGATACGCCTACTCAGTCAGTGTACAGGTGATAGAATAACAGATGGTTCTGGATGTACATTTTAGAAAAAACACTTTTAACCCATTTTTCTCTCTTGTACCAGTGCATGAAGTTTTGAGTTGGTTCCTTATGGATAAAAGAGCCTCAATTCTTCTTCAGTATGTTCAGCTATGCCTCATGACAGGTGTATTTGCTTGATTTGGACTTGATTAAGAGAGATAAGATATAGCTTTACATCATATCTAGTGGTTTCAGAAATAGGTTTGATTAAATGATTGTTTTTATACTTATATATTTTATCTATGTAGGGTCGGCAACCTTATTTAGTGCATAGCGTTGTAGTCTACCGAAAGTGTTTTAACACACAGGAAATTTCTGTACTGTGTTTCATGCAGGGAAGTGTAATTTGGTCTTTGTTTTCACATTTGGAGAACAGATATATTGAAGAATTTGATATATTAATTTAGCCTATTATTTTAAAAATGCCTGTATCATAATTTAAGTGTTCTATACTCTAACAAAGTACACATATATTATTTTTTTTCAATGGTGATTGAATCATAGGTTATATTGCTAATGACTCTCATTCTCTCTCCTTTTCCATTGCTTTTAATTGCTGTCAGACTTCAATAAAATAAGTAACCTCAACAAAAAGTAAATGTTTAAACTATAATTTATTGATACGAGTAGGTATTACAAAAACCATTGCTTGTTCTTCAGGGTATCATATTAATGTGGTGAAATGTGGAATTTCTAATTTGTGATACCACATAGGGGAAAACGGGGCAGTTTAATACAGCAAAATTCAAATCCATTTTTTGAGTGGAAAAAATGACTTATTCGGACAGTTTTTTTTTCTAAAAATATCTAAGAATGACTCAATTTTATAAAACCAATTAGAAAAAAATATAAGTTTAATGAAAATTAAAATATAACGACCTTTGTAAAAATGCAATTTTGTATCAAAATGCCCCACCAGTGGGGCATTTCGATACATCACTTGGGGTATTTTAATACAGTGATTAATTTGCTCAAAAACAGTAATTAATAACAAAAGTTTTGAAAAATAACAAATATACTTTTATTGACATGCGTCTGTAGCACATTTTTAACACCTTTTTTCAAGTATAAAAAATCATTTTTCCATTAAACATTTAGAAATAAAAATAATTGAAGAATTTGACAAATGGTCATTTTAAAAAAAAAAATCTCTAATTAAAGAAATAACAAACTGTTTTGATGGGATAGTTTTCCCGTGATCGAGTCATTCCAAGGTATCCCCACCAAAAATCATATAGAAAGTAAATAAGTCACTAATGGTTTGTTCCGTCTATTGCACTTTATAGAACTATAGTGTATCAAAGTGCCCCACATCTAAGTGTATCAATTTGCCCCATCTGTTAATTCCGAACAGAAACCTTTAATTAAAAAAATTGGCAAAGGTTATTTAAAATTTAAGCATTTCCCCTATTGACAACAAGAATGAACTTGCTTTACAAATTTACAGATCTCTGTATTCTAGGGATTGTCGTTTTAGGGCATTTTGGTCATCCCGGGATTTCGGGATAAAATTTGACATCATCCCGGGATCCCGGGAAATCCCGAAAATTTAATTAATGCCAGAATTTCACGAAAAATATACATATTTTTTGGCTGTAAACTCAAAACTTGCATAAATATGAAATTTGAAAAAATTATGGGGAGAAATTATTAATTTTTAATGCTACAATTTTTCAGTTCTAGGTTTTAGAATTTCTTAAATGATATTATAAAATATTTTTTTCGCAATTTTATATTCACTCATTATAATAGTACAGACATATATATCCCATAAAACCTTATAAAATGACACGAACTTAATATTTTAAATTTGTTTTAAAAATACTCAAGTTAAAAGTGTACTTACCCTAAAAATGCTTTTGAATTCCCTTATAGATATGTAAGATTCCCTTATTAAATGTCGGAGCAAACCATTCGTAGACCTCCTTTACACTTAATTATCAAAGAACACTAATTGCATTTTACTTAAGAGTTCGGTCTTTTTATGAAGTGCTCCCATGCAAATGTACTGTACTAGCTTTTCTGCCATAATACAAAATCAGAATATTCTCCAGCCCGATCTTCAAAACGTATAATCTCTTTAAAAGCTGGCGATTTACTGAGATCACGAGTGTTGTATTCATTCGGAAATAAGGTTCAAACTATTCTCATAAATAATTATTCATTACATAAATAAAGATTATGAGTTTCTAACATATTTGCTAGAATTACGATCAATGCTTTGTGTTTGAAAATGGCCTCGTGCATGGAGTTATTTCGATTTGTATCTCTTATCACTAGCATACTAAAGAATAAAAATAGTTGATGAGTAACCAAGTTTCACCATTTATATCAACATGCGAGCATTGTATGTATTACACAAATCGGCAAGTTCCTTGTTTATTACTTTTTAGCTGTAAAGTTCTAGGAGTGGGAGATAATTTATTTCAGCAGACGATTGACTTAAACCACCTCACTTCCACTAATTTATAAGTATCTTCTAAAGAAAGGAAATATTTGCTCATGCTATCCGGAACGATTTTCAAGCTTTTGTAGCAGCGTTAAAGAAATTTAAAATTTTGAGGGAATCCCGGGACGGACTGATAAATCCCGGGACGTGTCCCGGCCTAAAAATTCTACGGGATCCCGGGATCCCGCTTTCCCGGGATCCCGGGAAACAATCCCTACTGTATTCCAAGTAGAATAGCTTCAGGAAAATTTTACATTTTACTTAGAAATTTACTTTTGGAAATTTTTGATGAAAAAATTTTAGTTTCTTTCACCAAATTTTATGGACTTATTACAGAGCTTAATGTTTTCAATAAATACAATAAATAAAAATAAATACAACAATAAATTTACAGATCTCTGTATTCCAAGTAGAATAGCTTCAGGAAAATTTTACATTTTACTTAGAAATTTACTTTTGGAAATTTTTGATGAAAAAATTTTAGTTTCTTTCACCAAATTTTATGGACTTATTACAGAGCTTAATGTTTTCATATGTTATGCTTAGGCATATAGACACAACTTTTCGTAAAAACACGACCGAAATAACCTTGATAGTTTTTGAGATATTGAAAGTGTATTAATATGCCCCTTGTATCAAATTGCCCCGTTTTACCCTACTTCTAATTACTTTTGTTTATACACAATAAAGACGATTCATTAACAGAAATTTTTAACTTAAATTTGCTTTTAAAAAGTCATCATAAATATAGTGAATCTACAGACACATCGTAACAACTAATTAAATGATACATTTTATATGTTCGTGAGAGATAATGTGAAATAGTTGAGAACCACACAATGCTTAAAACAAATCCCATTCCCAATGATTTCACATTTTTTGTTTGACCCCAAAGGTTCAATCGTAGCATTCTTGAAAAGGCCCCTTTGGTAGTTACTTTCAGAAGTGTCGAGCCCAGCCCCTTTCTAGTGGTATCCCTAGCCCAGGCTGATTTATGTCTGGAAAAATTTATGAGAAAGGCCTATTCACCGAGTTCTTTCTTAAAGAAAACTTCCACATGATCTTTTATACTGCAGTTTCAATGTTTTCAAATTTATAAAAACGTTTCTTTTTGAATGTATTTAAAGACAATAGAAAAAATTACAATTTAAAAAAAGTTTAAACGTTTTATGTTTGGGAATAGTTTAAAAATCATAATTTTTGCTTACACAATTTTTTTCAATGAAAGAAATATTTCCATCATTATAAAATAGTTGTCATTTCTTTTAAACTGTAAGAGTATATCGGTTACACTTTAAAATTTATCTATTGCTGACAATATTTTCTTATTGCAATTATTTTTACCTTAAGGAAGTATAGTGTTGCATAATTAAGTTTGTTTTAATTATTGGTCGAGGTATGAAAATTCTGACAAAATGTTATTCAGTATTTTCTATTAAGTATTTTTTATTAAATTAAAGAATTGAATTAACTAATTATCTATTCAAAATTGGAGGGAGGTTATTTTTGTAAAACGTCCTCTTATATAATTAATTAATTCACTGTTCTTCTTAAGCTTATCATTCAACTCTTGTAGATAATGTTGACACTTGACAGATTTATGTACTATTGTGGTTAACCTTTTAAAGTTTTTATGTATATTACATCATTTTTAGTCCATTATACTCCAAAGAATTCATTGTTTGAGTAGAGAGTTGACAAGGAAATTAATATTTTCCTCGTCTCTTAAACTTCAGCTTTAGAAAGATTTCGTGACATAATCGTTAGTTGTCGAAATGTCGTCACCCCTGTGATTGTAACTTATTTCTGTAAGTAGGTTGGTAGAATTCGCTGTTCAGAGAGATAATTCTTATCTTAACAAGCGTTGAAACAGTATGATTCTTCCCCTAACATTTATATCAATACTATTAGAGTAAATTTTTTAGACGAATGTTTTTATTTGTATGTCACTAACGGTTCAAAATGTTAAAGCTTCCTTTATATTTACTAAGATTAATAGAGTGTTTCTATTGAATAATTGTTTATATTAACATTTTTGTGATAATTAAGACTACCTCACTATTGATGGTTTATTCTACATTTTAATCTAAATGTTAACACATATTAAAACTGCAAATATTTGTGATTGCTAAATTTTTTAAAATAAACTCAGCATTGTGTAATGCAGTAGAGATTTAATTTAAGCCCTTTTTTATAACATTTGAAATTTTTATACTTTATTTATATTCAAAAATTTGAGATCAGAACCTAATCATTTTGAATTGATTGTATTAAACAATATTAAATAGGTAATATCTCTTTTCTGAAAAGTTGTTGGTCGACGGTTTCCAATGAAAACCTTTTAAATACTGGTTCGAATGACCCTTTGCATTAAAATGTTCAAATTATTTTCAGGATTAAGTACGTGCTTCAAGGTAAAACAAATTTTTGGTTTAAAAGTGTTCTAGGAACTAAAAAATATAAAATTTTATCCCAGAATGTTATACTTTTAACGCCTTTACGTTTAATTTTAAACTATTTGTTTGTAAACAAGGCATAATAAACATATAGGCTTTCTCATTTATTATTTTAAATAGCTTAAAAGGTATATCCTAACATGTGTGTTGAAATCTTTGAAATCTTATAATGATTAAACCTTATTTTTAGGAAAAGAAATCCTTGTTATTTTTTACTTGCATATTCTCAAGTCACGAAATATAAGTAAAGGTTAGAACTATGTCTAATTGATGGTTAATATTGTACAATCTCTAAAATGTGACAACTAGTGCAGCATAAGGGGAGGTTAAAAAAAACACCGAAAATAACAAGCCATAATTTCTCTATACTTCTTCACATGCCTACACATCTTCCACAACAATACCCATCATAACACCCTCTCTCCCTTTGTTCCAGAGCCTGCAGCGCGAGATCGAAGGGCAGGGCAAGGAGCTGACCGCCCTGGTGCGACAGTGCCAGTCGCTAGAGGGCGCCCCGCCGGCCGAAGCCAAGCGACTCCGCCGGGCAGCGGCTCACCTGGAGCGAAGCTGGCACAACATCTGGCTGAGATCGCTCGAGAAACAGTGTCTCACGGAGCAGCGGCTGATACAGAGCGAGGAGAACGTGAGTTTGTTTTGTTTTGAATTGAAGAGTGTGTGTGCTTGTGTGTTTGTTCGTTGGATTTTCCGGCTTTGACAGGTAGGAATTGATTGTGCTTTTTTTGGGGTTCATGTACAGTATTTTGTCTTGGGAAGTTTAGAAGATGAGTCTACAAAATTTTTAACCCTAGGAGTACATTTACTACTCCCTGGACTGCAAACTCTAAAAAAATAACCTATTTGTTTAACAAAGAAATTCTGTCAGCTATGCTACCAGAAAAACCTTGCAGTTTGTGCAGGAAAATCATGTTGTATTTATTTAAGGATCAGACTACATTGAAAGTGTAACCGATAAAGGTTGTCCCTTTAGGTGAAACGATTTCTCTGTATTCTGACTACATATTTTGTACAAATATAACAGGATTTTCCTGCAAAAAATTCAGTGGTTTTCTGGTTGCATATCTTATTTGTTTTCTTTGTTCAATAAACAGGTTAATTTTTCTAGTGTTCCTTTAAATTACAAGGGCCAATACACCATTACTTGATTATATTAATTTTACACATTAATAATGTTTAATACATATTTTAATTTAAATTGGGATGCACCATACTAAATTTTGTATATGATCATAATTGAAGGAGAGAGTGGAAAAAGGAGGTATATAAAAAAGCTTGTTTCGAAATATTTTGCCTTAATTTTTTTTGTTCGTACATTTGTGGTCAAATACCAATATCTATATCATGATATCAATATCTCTATTATTAATGACCCTTGAGAGATGTTGTCTGTACTAAAATGTGGGTATAAACGTAACCTGATCGTATGGATAACTTATTTTCTTGAAGATGTCGCATACCTCTTTCTTCTTCTCACCGCTTCAAGTATAACCACTCCCAGTTGAAAAAAAAAATTCGAATTTCAAAAATTTTCCTTGATTGGATCTACTTTTTTAATACTTACTATTCATACGTTGAAGGGTGACTGTAAAATTAGAAATAAAAAAGATGAGCCGGACATCAGGAAAAGAAATTGTTAGAAACTTGAATGTCACTTACTCCTTTCCCAAACTAGTTGTCAATCACTCTACTATTATTCAAATTTCAAAGTTTGAATACTATCAAAGTTTGTCAAATTTCAAAGTTAAAATTCAAATTATTTTCAAAGTTTGAATACTAAGCCCATTACATTCCAGATTCTTAATTAATTTTTAAGCAGTTGTACGTTTTAAAAGTTTAATTTAACCACCCGATATAATTGGATAAAAGTTTGAATTTTTTCTCACTTTAGTGTTCAAATAGACAAGATCTTTGATCTTGAATTATAAAGCAAGGAATAGCCATAGCCAGTGACCACCTTGCTGTATGGTGTAAAACTTATTTTTCGCAAGAATTTATAACACATGTTACCTTTTTTTTGTATAAACAGAAAATTCATACAGATGAAGAACCTAAAATTTTAAATTAATATAAAACTTTTTTTCTAGAGGTAATGACTGATATAAGCACAAAAGAAAAAATAATAAAAAACGTGCAAATAGTTAGTACTCACCATTTTTTCTGAACGAGTTAGATTTCGATGTGAGTGAATATATTAGATATAACCCCCACTCCCATTCTCTATCTTATATCATATACCTATAATAAATAACTTATTATCTTACCTAGCCACCCTAAATTTTCCATAGGATCCAATGGTATTATCGTGCGCCTTAGCATTGAAAAGGTTAAAGGCAACGTAGGTTCCATTTCTTTACACCTTTGAGTGTAGTCAAATATTAAAGACGAGAAAATAGACAATTTAGTTTTTCTTGTCTTCGGTTATTTAGTTTAATTTAAATACTTCCATAATTTTTCCTAACAGATTTCTTGGTTAAAAACACGGTTTTGATTTGTAATCATGCCTATAAAATTAAAGCTTTGTTAAAATTTACTAAATATTGTATACCTATCACACATTTATCGTGTGTGCCTTAAGCTCTGAATTTTAGAAGATACTTGTTTTGAACCTTCCATTACCTCAAACTTTTAATATTGAACTAAGCCGAATTTTAGCTTTCTTTACGCCTATAAAAACAAGTTATATGGTTTTCACTTCAATGGGCAGGTAAAAATCACACTATGCTATTAGTGACTCACAAAGGGAAAACCTCGTAGTAATGATTCAGAAGGATATGTTATTCTGTCCCTTTTATCTTCAAAAAACTTCCTTTCTCTGGAATGTTTATTTTTTAGGCGTTTTGCTATTTGAGAAGACACAAAAATTTGCATGTGAACGAAAATGATTTCTCCTACAACCATGCTGTTAGCTTTTGTTTTACATTTTTTCAAGGAGATTTTATAATTCCTGTATTTTATAGTAGGTTCTGTAAATCTCTAATTACTAATTAATTAATTAAAACTAATTACATTTAAATTTGTTAAGATAATAGTTTTTATTCACATCAAAATTTAAATTTTCATGGATTGTTTTAGCTCTAAGTTAGTAGGGGCAGTAAATCTCTTACTTAATTACGTTTAAGTTTGTTAAGATAACATTTTGTTATTCACATCAAAATTAAAATTGTCATGGATTGTTTTAGCTCTATATTAAGGTATTAAAATTTTTATAACTCTGTCTGGGGCCGTTCAAATATTACATAAACACCTAAGAGGAGGAGGGGTGTGCTATTTGCTTATTTTTCCTGACAAGGCGGGAGGGGGAGTATGAGCGATCCTCACATAACATGTTAGAAAGCAAACATTTCATTTTCGAAAATCTCTTGTTTCTTAATAAATAATTCCAAATATTCAACCAAAAATAAATTTTACAAAAAAAAACTGATCAAGGAAAAATATTTAAGCATTTTTCACAAGGAAAGTTTTAACTATATGTTAAGTGTTCAGGATGGAGAACGATGAATTGAAAAATCTAAGCACTACTAAAAATTTTGTACAAAAAAAGAACAAGGGGGGAGGTTCGGGCAGTTTTCTTGCGTAATTATGAGAGGGGGGTTTACGGTTTGCTTATTTTTGCTGACATGGGGGAGGAGGTCAAAAATGACCAAAATCTTGCTTGCAGAATATTTGATCTTGATAGATTTTTTTCTTTGAAAAATCATTTACAAAAAATTAGTAATTATTATTTCTCTTGAAAAGGATAGTATGTTTTACTTTCAAAATGTTGTTCTCTTCTAATAGTTTAAAAAATAAAATTTTCTTGTCAAAAATTTCAATTTCTTATTAACCAGACTTAAGACAAAGTTCCAGAAGTTTAATTACCTAAAGAGTTGGTTTACTTCTTCAATTAATAAACCCCTAACCCCCTATAACTAATAAAAAGTAATGTGGTGGAAGATCTTCCATAGAAAAAATTTTCTTTACCTTCTTAAAGAAGTGAAAAGGGTTTACTGATGCAAAAAAAAATAAGAAAAGATATAACCTGCGTTTTGTCTAAAACCTGTAAGAAAAAGTAGATCAAATCGTAACTCTATGTTGTCAATACAAACACCGTCTCTTTTGCACCCAGTAGCTGCTGGTAATTATAGATCAGGAAAGCTACGCCGGGTTCAAGGTTACGAAAGCCACCCAAATACATCAGATCATCAATTTTTCTAAAGTCGGTCACTGTTCAGAATTCAGCACATGTTCCTATTGGTCGTTCTCGCAGTAACATAAATAAAGTCATTTGTGTTGATAAAAAAGGTGTACAAATTGTTTCATCTCAACACCTTTTTGAATCAATTTTATCAACTATATCTAGTCTTTAGTTTAACTGTTTTTGGATTCATTTTATGTTATTGCTTCTATAAAATAGTTAAGCTGAGTGGAAAAAAAATGGGAAAGTTTTGTGAGTAACATAGATATATTTAATGTAAAAACTTCTTTCTGAAAATTTCATGTCAGTCGGTTTCATTTCCTTGATGTAATCTTGGTCAGCCGTGTTTTACAAACTCTCGTTTTATCCATTTTCATCTTTATTGTTTGCTGTAGTTTGGACTTTTTTTAGTGGACAATGACCACTGACTAAATTTCTTGTGAAAGTACAGAACTTATAAAGATTGTTTTGATAGTGGTGGTTGAAAGGAAAAGTGAGTGGGTTAAGTGCATGTAAGCAAAATGTATGTCACTGAACAAAAAGATTTGATGCAAAAACGGGCTTGGTTTAATGTTAGCGTAATTGTTTTTTGCTTGGAGTTTTTGTAGTTTATCACAAATGTTCCCCATAAACTGTTTTCTGTTCTTGATGATTTTTTAAGATTAAGATAATTTGAAGAAATACTTGTATTTCAAAAATGTTTATTTTTAACCCTAAAGATCAAGTTGAATGTTACTTTTTCATTTTGAAAAGAACATAAAACTTTGACCGTCCTCTCTAAAAGTATTTTGATGAAATATTTTGAAGAAAAAGCCTAAACGTTCTACAGGGTGGCGACAGATCAGGGAAATCAGGGAGATCAGGGAAAAGTCAGGGAATTTCATTCATCTGGAAAAATCAGGGAAAAGTCAGGGAAATTCAGAAAAAAGTTAAAAAATCAGGGAAGATTTTAGTAATTCACGCCGCAAATACGCGCGATCCGCGATCGCATCCTTCACTCATTTCAGTGGCTGGGAAAGTCTGGAATTCCTATAAAAATCTGGAATTTCAATGAAAAATTCCGGATTTCTGCCGGAAATTCGGATGCTTCCGGACGTTTGCCTGTAAAGTTGGCATTTTTACGGCTTGAACGCGGGCGGAAAAAACAACTTCACGGTAGGTTCGCGATCGCGTTTTTCAAACTTCGCGTCAATATCCTTGGCTTTAAATGCTTGTTTTTGGAGAAATTTTGGAGATTGGTAGTTCAAATGTGATGAATATTTAGCTGGCAAATTAAGAGGTTTTTTAGAGGAATTTCCTGTTGTTTGCAAGAAGGCAAATAGAAATTTGTAGTTTAAACTTTAGAGTTTTAATATCAAAGAATTACAAGGTGTATTGATAATAGGATATATGAATATTTTAAAGTATCAGAAAGGAAATCTTGCAAAATCTTCCATATGGGTAATTTTTTGGGGTTGAAATTAAACTTTTTGGACTTAAGTTTTTTTATTCCTTTCAGATTGTTTTAGTTTTTCATTTTCTGCAAATTTATACATTTTGAGTCAATGCATTAGAATAACTATTGATCATTATTTATAGTTTTATTAAAAGTATAAGATAGTTTTTAATTTTTTGAAATTAAATCTGTCTAACAGTGGCGTATATAAGGGGGGCCTTGCTTCCCCCCCGAAATTCAAACTAGGTGTACCAAACAAGTTAAAATCCTGCTTTTAGGGTCAAATTACAAAAATTTTCTGGGGGAGGACCCCCAACCCCCCCTTTTGTACATGGAACGTATTATTAACGATTTTATTATAATAAGTTCATCCAAATCCTACCTAAAAATGTGTGTCCAAAATTCGAACTAAATTTTTCTGGGGAGGGCCCCCAGATCTCATTTAGTACTTGAAACTCTGTTACTCATAACTTTTAATATTAAGTTCATCAAAATTCAAATCCTATATAAAAATGTATATCTAAAATTTGGGCTAAGAGATGTACCAAAACTAGTTAAAAACCTGTTTTTTGAGTCAAATTTCCAAACATTTTCTGGGGGAGGACCCCCAGACCCCCCCTTTGGTACTTGTATAATTATGCTCCTCACAACTTTTCTTATATTAAGTTTTTTAGGGCCTAAATAATCACCTAAAATGTATTAAAAGCTACATTGGACCTATTAAGTATGTTTGGGAGGGGCTGAGGAGTATTTTTGGGCACCTCCCAAAATAAATTCCTGTATATGCCACTGCTGTCTAAATAGGTTCATTTATTTCAAAATTACATGAAAATATTTTGTTAATATACTATAGCGTAATTACATTTTTAATCAAACCCTTTTGTGTAGCTAGGAACTTATATGAAAATTTTCTTTTATTAAACTATTTAATAGATATAGTTGTACGAAATGAAACACACATGTTCCTTAAAAAAATTATTGCAAACAATATCGGTCAGCCTTGAAATTTTCATCTGATAGCCTGGAAAAGTCCTTGAAAATCCTTGTTGAGTTTTTTTTCCTTAAAAATTGTATGAACCCTGATATTATAAGCATTAAATACATAGAATAATTGAAAATAATACATTATATTTCCTACTTGTATGTAGCTGAAGATTTGAATAAAAAGAATATTCATATTTAATCAATATGTCTTTTGATTAAAATTTTAAAATATTCTATGTATTATTTCTACATAAGAAATAGTATTATATTATATTATTGTAATTAATATTTTAATATGCTTATTACGTTCAAGTATTTCTTAGTTTATATAACTTCTAGTTTACAAATTACACTTTATTAATATTTATCGTTAAAAAAATTTTGATTTAGGTATATCAGGGAAATTTTAAAATTATAGTCAGGGAAATCAGGGAAAAGTCAGGGAAATTTTTTCCACAGATTCTGTAGCCACCCTGTTCTATCTTAAGTTATCATTTTGCAGTTAAATTCTTGGAAGAAATTCCTTCTCATTGTTTTACAACTTACACGTATATTTAGCCCAATTTACACAAGTCAACATTTAAAAGTGAACAGCATTAAAAAAGGATTTTGCATATTTTGGGATCGATTTAAGCTTTTTATCACGTTTTGTTTTCATGAAAATCTACATCAGCTATTATCCCTTAACCTAACAGCCTTTATAACTGAAAAATAACCTGTTATGAAAAAAACAAATACAAATATAAAAGCAACTTAAAAATACCCATTAAGGACCCAATTGATCTCTGAAAAAGTTTGTTTTTGTTTGCCTGTGTTATTAAACGTAATTGAAAAAGTTATACCTTTAAGAAAACAATTTGGATAACTAAGTAATATTTGTTTACATTTATTTTTTATGATTAATCTGCATCTATAAAAAAGTAAGGAAATATGAAATTGTATAAAGCTTCAATAACCAAATTAAGAAATTCAAATATAATAAAGTATTTTCAATTTTCATTATATTTTCTTTTCTTATCACCCCGTTATATCCTTCGCGAACCGTTATTTTATCATTCAGTTTCACATTCATTAGTTTACGCAATGACAAAAGGTAACAATCATCACTTAATGAGTGAGTTCTTCCCCGCTGGGCAGAACTTAACAAGGTACTGAAATATTGCCCTTGAGTTAAGCAATCACTACCTGGATGCGTTTCGAAAGTAACAAGGGTCTGAAAAACTATGGAGATTCATATTACCCAATTATTTTATACACCTTTTTGGAATATCTTTTTCGCGACATAATTAGCGGGTTTTTCTTTTTCACAAAATGAGTGAAATATAGTATTATGCTTTTTTCCAATCATTTTACACAAACTAGATAGGTATTTTCTTGAATTATTTTGTAAAAAAAATTAGTTAAAAGAATGATAGTAACTACATTGAAGAATAAATTGACCACCTCAACAATGTTTTAAAAGCATAGTATTTAATTAATTTTCATAAATTGGGATTTTGATTATTATTATTTAGTTGTTTGTTTCCATCGTAGCCTTGTTCTCTACTTTTCGAAACATATTTCACCCGGGTCTGGTTAGAAATACCAACGATCAGTTGCTCGACAGGTACGTTTGCCCGGCATCATCATCATCGCCAAATGCGATACAAGGTGAATGAAGGAAGTCGAATCAATCGTCGGGCAAATGAACGTCGGACAGTTGAGTGTCGAGCAAATGAACTGATCCCTTTTCACTTTCCACCCATTTCAAAAACTTAATACAACGTAATTTCTAAATATAATTTAAGGAACTTCCTTAATATGAAATAAAATACTATATACTTCTTCAAGAAAAACATTCAAATGTCCATTTCTGAGTTCACCCTTGGAACTGTAACAATAATTACAAATTTTTATGTAACAAACTATCATAATTCATATATTCCTTAACCTGGTAAACTTATTACATTCATAGAAAGATAAATTCCGATTTTTTTTAAATCATTATAAAACAGAATAATTAAATTCAACCTCATTTTTCCGTATATCCTGCAAAAAAGGAGTTAAAAGCTAAAACTCAGGCTAAAGGTTCCCAAAGCTAGTCATTTAATGAGCTCGACTTCTTTTTCATCCGATTCATGAATTATTCATGGATAGCCTTTCTCAAGTAAATTTTTAACCCCGGACTCTCAACCACCCGGATGTTTTTGGTGTTAAGGTCCGCGGAAAGCTCATTAAAATCTGACTTCTTGTCTGCGGTTCTAAGAAATAACCAGACCCTTAGCAAAGAACATTGAAATACTTCCTTTTGAACCGTCCGTCATTGGAATTTTTATTGACCCTCTCTGAGAAAAAAACGGTTTTAAATGCCAAATGTATTATTAGAAGTTTTGTTTTAGGACTAAAACTTAAACTGCATCAAACCTTCGAAAAAACAGAAATTTTAATGCTTTTAAAATCATAATTATCTCATCTATCTAATATATATTATTCTCTTACGTAGCGCTCAAATTTGGACAAATTTCTTTTCTGCCGTTGGCAACGATCAGTGTTTGCAAAACGTATTGATTGTTTTGATTTTTCCGATTTCCAATGATATTTGCAGTTTAAAAGTGTTAAGAGGGATAAAATGTAACTATTTTAAAGTGAGGCTTAAAATTTGTACGGATAGAACATTTTTAGGCCTGAAAATGACGCAGTAATTTTGACAGCAATCAGTGAAGTTTGTTGAAGCAATCCTAGGGGAACTGCGTTAGCAATTCTCGGGGGTTGGCGAGCGATAGCAAGTAGGGGACAGTAGCCCCCTAGTAATAATTTATTTTTCATTGCAGAAGCGGGTTTTTTTTTTAAATTTTTTAAAAACTTTCAAGTAATTTTAAAAAGAACTTATATGGGCTGTAATGTATGTAATTCCCTTCTCACGCACTTTATGTTAAAGTATTATTGATATTACAATGATAAAAGGTCAAAATTGAAAATCCAATATTGATATGCCAATGGGATACTGAAATGATGACCTCGAGCTAACTACAAGGATCCGAAAAATTATCAAGATTTATAAAATAAAATACATTTTTAAAAATTTTCCGCTTAATAAATTTAATAATTTTTGAACTCCTTCCTTTTGAGTGAAGTATTTATTTTTCTAATTGTCATACCGGGTCATTACCCATTGCCGAAACTTTTATAAATGAGAAAATTAGTTATTTTAGCTCCCAATATGTAGGTATTAAAAATGTAAAAATGTAATTCTCTATATTTTATGCCTTAAGGATACATTTCAACTACATATTTGAGTATTTTTCAATGTTTGTTTGGCACACATACTTTCATCTTTTTTGACATACATAAATTTCAATCAAATTTTCAATTTTCCGACAGTGTTTATTTAAATATTTCAAGAAGTATAAACATTTCATCGAGTGTAATTGCCCAAAAATAATGTAAATTATAAGTATCCCAAACTGAGATTTCATTCAATTGTCAACTGCTGTAAAGAAAAACAAACGAGTTTTTACATATTTAAACCAGAAATGCTTTAAAACGCAAATAGTTAAACCACGAACGCTTTTCCTTTTACTCAGTTAATAGAGCGTATAATGGCATTTAACTAGCAATCGTTCATCTTACGATGTGTTGGTGTCCATTGTTTAAGCTTTTCTCGAGTTTTTTTTCCTAAACTCCGGACTTCACCAACGATTTTCGAACTGCTTTTTGGTTCTTATGTAGGTCAGGTTAGAAGCACACATCGGGATTTCGTTCTTTGCTTGTATTGACTCAGACACATAAAATTTACTGCATCGGAGCGTGAGGTTTCTTACTGAAAAACGTCTCTATAAACAACCTCCGGTTCGAAATGTGTAGCTTTGTAAGGCTCGAGTCAATATATCACATTGGAGTAAACTAGTATTTTGAAAATCTGGGTTAAACCTGAATCTGGAAATTTAACCTGCTTGAGTTGAATTTGAAAGAGAAAATTTTTATACACTGTAACTATGTTAAAATAATACTTCTTTGGTTGACCCTATAATAAATACCTTTTGCCAAAAAGCTTTTCATATGCTATATTTACGTTTTAAATACCAATTTAAATGGCAGAGTACGTGTATTTCATTTATTATGATTTATTTATATTAATATTTTAACAATATTGGGGGGAGTTCATATCACTAAAATTCATAATAAGAAAAATTGTTTCGTTACTTTTCTGTCAATTTTTTTTTTAATATTGGCAGTTAGTTATCTGTATTAAGTAGGTATACATAATTAATATCTTTTTACAGACCCACTGTCACGCACGTCTATAGTAGTTTATATGATTTTTGTAAACATTTTTTATGACTGCACATATTAAACGCAGAATATTATATCTTATTGTCACTAATTTATATTTTATTTTCGTTGTATTGTTTTGTTAAGAAAATATTTTCTAAAACTTAATTTTTACTGAAAAATATCGTTATGTCTTTGGTTTTACATTTCGATATCGAAATTAAAAACTTTAATGTATTGATAATAAGCGAGGAAATTGTGATAATATTAAATTACATTTTCTTTGATTATTAAATTAATTGATTAAAAAACTTTCAATTTCACTAAATATTTGAGTCATATTTACTTACTTTCTGAATGAAAAAAAGGTAATTGTTGATGTATTTTGCATTTCTATTGAGTATGGGTTGTCATCAGTGGCATTACCCTGCAAGATACCCTGCATTACCCTGAAAGGATGAAGAACCTTAATTTTCTTTAAAGTCATGTGTAGTAGTTTTTTAAAGCTTTTATATCAATATAACGGGCTATTAACGATTTAATTAAAGTTTAGTAATCATTAAATTTATTTTAACTGAGGAAATACTAACAAATTTCTAAATAAAAAATATCCAGGTTACCCTGAATCCCGTCTGGAATCCTCAGAATCACCTGGAGCAAACAAAGGAAATTGCTTTCTTTGTTCACATTCTCTTTCAATTTCAATAAATCACAGTTGACATTAATCTGTCCTTCAGTGTTCCTCAAATATTGTCACAAAGAAAAGGGGGAAGGTAAGAATGAGTACGAAGATTCAGCTACATTCTATCCGAAGATTTGCGTTCTGGTTCTTTGACTCTTTCGTAAACGCTTTCTCTTCCCTAAATGTCATTCATGCTAATGTATTCACACATTTGTATTCTAAGCTCGAATTTGGGAAAACTGTATCTTCTGTAGAATTTATTTTCTTATTTGGTGTCGTACCGTTTATAGCACTCCAGACGGTTTTTGACTTTTTGCTTTTTACGTTTTTTTTATATTTACTCTCTTAAACTTTGGGAGATATCGAAACACTTTATATATTTTTATTAGGAATTATTTACTTTATAATCGCCAAATTAAATTGTAAATTACTTAGAACTTTTCCGAATTAATGTTAAAGTTTTTGTAGTATTCAACATTTATAATTCAAAACTAATTTAATTAATGTTGATTGTTTGTAACTACTAACTTAATCATTTCATACTTGAACAAAAATTTGACATTAAATTCCTACTAGGCATCTAAAGAAAATATTTGTTGTCAGTCAAATCTCTAATTTTCTTTTTAAAAATTCATTAACCAAAGGTAGAAACCATCTTTATTCAATACAAATTGAGTAAAATTTTAAGTGTAGTAAAGTATATTTCTAGTTTAACTTTTTCTGACATTTTCTAAAACTTGCACATCTGTTTCTTATGGCGCTGTTACGATTTTTTGCCATTAATCTGTGCATGTGTTCGGCAAAGTATGTTTTATCTATTGTCCTGACATCGAAACCAATTCCTTGTCACGAAAGGATCAACATCACATGAATGAAGATCACGTCATCTAGTCTAGATAGATCGAAATTGGAGCAAGGTTAATAATTTGAACAAGAGAATTCGTCTTGAAGTAGAGTTAAATCCTAAACTTTTTAGAAATTCCGTTGTAAACATGTCCGTGTCTGTAGGTATATTTTTAGAATTGACTGGTATTCTTTGTAGAGAATTTTTCATTGGTCTAAAACATAACTATGTATAATAGTAATAGTGGAACTTGTTTTAAATTTATTTTTATGGTGCTTTGAGACTTTTTAAAATGAAATCTTAGTAATTTGCATAACTTTCACTTACCTATCGATCACTTCAAAATACTTTCACAAAAATATATGGAAAGAAATTAAATATTCAGACTGGAATATTCAAAATATGCATCACGTTTATATTTGACATGTCTTACCTCAAATAAAAAATTCATTTTTGAAGCAACGCCCTCTTTGAATTAGAATACATACATTGAAGCAGTGTAGTAACTCTGATGGTAAAAATGGATGAAAAATAATGCCTTTTGGCTGCAGATGTATGTCAGTTACTTTTATGCGGTCAAACGCATGCAAGAGCTTGATTTAATGTAGTAATTCGAGCAGGGACATTATTGCAAACTCAGATATCATAAATAATTCACTAACACCTGTAAATATCATGTTCTGGAGACATGGATAACTTTCTTGTTTCCCAATCAACAATTTCGAGATTGGCCGTTTGGTTCGTAGGTCATGGCTCCGAACAAAAGTTTTGGGAGTTACTATTATAATTTTGATATGTGATCGCATTTCTAAGGAAAATAAAAATTAGTTTTCTTACAGACAGGTATCTTCTTTATTTCAAGACATTTTAACTTAACGCTAAATAATAATCTAATTACATCTAAATATAATATATTCTTTAAGAAACTTACAACTTTCTTCTCTTTTACAAACTATGTACCTAATGTTTTCTGTTTAGTTTTAAATTTTTATGTAAATTTTTAATGTTTTAAAATTTTAATTATAAACGAACTGAAACCTACACTTCATGTGATTATTTTGGTTAAGCTTTGTTATTATATCGATTCTGCTTCAGGCTAAGTTTATTTCAGATAGTATTTTAAATTATTCTTAGTTTAAGTTCTGTTATTACGTAGAACATTTTAACTGTGTAAAGAAGAATATTTTAACAAAAATCAACTGCCATTTTTTAAGATAATACTTCTAAAAAACGAATTTTGTATACAAACTGTTTGTCCTTTTAAAGTATAACTAAATCTATTGAGAAGATGGACATTTGATTTTAAATAAACAGAGAGTGTTCTACAATAACGCTTTGCCCAAAGCGGTGATGGGTCGGTTTGAAATGATTTCTGATGTTTCTCTCCACATGAGGAAGATTTTTTTTCAATTACCTCTCCACACCGTGTGACCAAACATATTCAGCGTTGACCGCATATGCCACATGCTTCACGCATCTGCGTGAGTAGTGACAGTCCCAAATTTGCAACCGACGCTCTCGTTCCTCGCCAAACGATCGGTGTTCGCGAACATACACAACGTTTCGGTCCAATGACCGGCTTTTTCCACGTACACCCATCACCCACTGCTGCTTGCCCATACCTTTTTCAAGGTGAGGCAGTTTTTGAGCCTTTTCCCCCTTTGTTTCCCTGGATGAAGCGTGACTACATCATAACGAGAAAAAAATTCGTTTCTGGGGAAATTTGTTTGCCTTTCGCTTTCTATTTTTTGCTGTGTTTTATCAGTAGTGAGGATCCTTTATCAATATTTAGGTGGATTAGAGAGTGAATGATCTGGATATGCACCTTTTTCGAAATTATGAGGCAATTACATTCGGGCTGTTGTAGCTCTTTCGGTTTCTTTTGGGCGAGATGTGGCTGATAGCAAACACAATGTGCCTTGTTCTTTCCCACCCAGTGAAGCTTATCGTTGACGTGTATCACATTTATCAATTTTTTTGTCTCGCCTTTTTTTAACGTGACAGCTATGCATGCAAAATTTATGGTGCTGGTTATTCTATCATCCAGCTGAGCAAAAGTTCAAAGGCAAATCTATATCTTAAAAATTTCATTTTCGTAATGCTTTGAGGCGCCAGATGAATAATCCATCGTGCATTTCGTTGAAGGACACTAATAAAAATGTTTTTAAATATTTGTTTCGGGCAAAGGTTGGTTTAAACTATTTGACCTAATTTGTTGTGCTTTTATATTTTTTAGATAGGTTTAAAATTTTTATGCCATTTGATGAAATTTTCTGTAAGATATAGAAGGGTATAGGATTTCCACTTTACTTATAATATTGTATTATTACTTTAACCCCTTTTTTTACGAATTTTCCCCCTATAGCAAGAAATATGATCTTTTCTGGAGTGTTTATATGTTTGTTCAAAAATGTGCATACAAATAACCGTAGACTAAACCTTGAAATTTCAGAACATAAAAACATTTATAAAATTATTGATAACATTCATTAATTTAAAATTTTATTGTATGAAAGAAAAAATGCAAAATTTGATGCAAGCCTATACACCATCGGCGTAATTTACCAAAAGTGTTTTTTACGAAGAAAAATATTTATCATTACATGAATGAATCTTTTGAAGAGACCTTTTTAAATTCAAGATTTTTAAACCTTCTAAAATTTCAAGTAACCGAATCTTCCCAACGTAATGAAGCAGCAATTTTATCATCCATTTCCTCTCCACACTCCCAAAATGCCTCCAGTCTTCGCCAAAATAAAAGAAAACTCATTCCACCTCCGTCAAATTGATATTTTACCCAGATCATTTACAAGCTAATTGTTAATTCTCCTCGGAAAAAGAAAACCCACGCTGAGAGGAAGAAACAATCACGTCCAGAAAACACAAATTACGCGCTTGTGATAAGATATATTTTCTCGCATATGTCGCCCGCAGCACTCTACCTCACTGATACACCCGGTGCACCATTTTCTTCTCGATCGCTATCCTCAATAACACCTCATCATTGTTGTACCCGAGGTGGGTAATTACAAACCGAAACGGAGACAGGTATATAACTGACTGACTCGAGTTTCGTTACCATAGGTCCCGCTTCTACTATATTATTGCAACTTTTACGATGTTCGAATAAGCTCTTTCTTTTCTGGGTCGGGAAGCGATCACGTGATCTAGAAATCGCATCCGATTGCGCCCTGGAGCGTGAATTTGATTGGTCCGCGTGTTTTTATTCGCTTGCTTGATTGATTTATCGAATGGGTTTTGTTGGTTTTTGAGGAGAAAATACACATAAAACTTGTGGAAAAAAAGGGAGAAGTGATGCTGTTGATTGCCCGTATAATTTTTCTTTTTTTATGCTGGCGTTAATGGGTTTGTGGAATCTGTGTCCCCGTTTCAGTAAATAATCTATTATCGGGGGAAAAAAGTCGCGTGTGTGATGTCAGTGTTTAATCTATAATAACTATCCTTATCGACCGTTTAAAGTAGTCTTTTACGATGATGCGTAATAGAGATTTAAAACTCGTTCTCGTTATTGTATTTAGTATCAAATGGGGAAAATGATGACATCATCTTCTAAGACTGGTTCAGCAGTATACTGGCTACTAGAAAAGATATTAAAATGTACTTACAAAATATATTTTCCGCATACATTTTAAAATATTTTACTTGAATAGGAATACATCCATGAATAAGTGAAGAAACTTAAATGTAACTAAAAACTTAAACTAAGTATAAATATGAAGAACAGTTAAAGAAAAAGGTAATAATACAATTTTATACAATACATTATCATCAGTATTAGGTAGTTTGAACTAAATACCAGCTCAAGATTGTAACCATAGTCACCTCACAAAATGCATACATTCATAAACCTTCTAAGTTTCCATATCCTAAAAAATATAAGTAATGAAGACAATATAAAGATAGTAATAATATAGTTATAAAATAAAGATAAATAATAATAGAAACAAAAAATGTAGATAGATGGTAATGTCTATTAATAAACCCAATAATAAGGAATAAAAGAGTTCAAATCATTTTGAATGAAACCATTGTATAAAAATGATTGTCTTTAAGAAGAAAAGTTTAAGAAAAACCCACCACATTTCTATTTTATAACTCTAATCCACCTTAAAATATACAATTCGGATTTAAATAGCCTGCCATTCTCCTTGACAATGGAGTATTTCACTCAAAAGAAAAATACCTTCATCTCGAATTACCTCCAGGAACAGTTAAGTCAAACCACCCACCTGCCTCAGACAAACCCAATGCTAAAAACCCGACTCCTTAATACACATGCATATATTACGAACGATTGTTCTAAGTATTTTCGAATGACATTCAGCGAAACAATGCGAAAATAACGAGGCCGCGGTATACCCGACAAAACGAGATCGAAACCATTTCTCCGATATCCAATTTTTTTTCCTCTTTTATCGGACCACAAATCCAATCCTTCCTAAAACAAAGAATACGACCGACCAAAGTCTGATCAATCGTCAATGATTCTTTAATGGCGGTCCGAAAGCAGGTCAGGATGAGAAACGCCGACCTGTGACCTCAATCACGGTAAATTTTCCGATATATTTATATACCTTGAACAATATCTGCGCTAATAGGGTTCCTGACAGGGCCCCTTAATAGACTCCCACAAGGAGTTGCGATTGGAAAGACACAAAAAATCGGATTGGGCGGATGTTAAAAGACATGGAGCGTGGTCTTGGAATCGTTCGTTTGTGAGAGGTGTGTTGCGTTAGATCAATGATGGGTTCAAGCACCTTGCTGGTTTGCTGTGGTGTTTTTCGGTGAGGATTAAATGGTATGTTGTTGTAATTGGAGGTCGTTGATTGCTGTGCGGGTGTTTAGTCTGTTTTTTTTGTGTGGTTTGATTGGGCAATTGTTTGGGATTTTTTTGGGGGGTAAATCTTCAAATTCAATTAATTCTTGCAAGAAGAAAGGGTTGCGTTGTTTAACTTCATTTCAAAATAAAAGTTAATTGGAATGAAGTGTTTTAAAGTAAAAACAATTTCAAATATTTTTCTGTAAAATTAGCTAAAGCAATTTTTTTTTTAATTTCAATGTTACATTTTTCATTTAGAATACTCTTTTTGAAAAGAGAAAAAATTAAAATTAAATTATGTGTTTATTGAAGTTGGGATAATGTCGTTGTTTTTTTTTAATATCAAATACATTGCAGTTCATGAATTTCCAAAGTTGTACGGGTTTTGTAGTTTTTATTTAAGTTTTCATATTGATTTTAACTTAAATTAATCAAAGTAATTTTAATCAGTAGATACTACAAGAGAAGTTGAGAACTCTCTAGTAGAAATTATAGTTAAATTTATTCTAGATTAGAACTTAAATTTCCTCCAAGATTATACTTCTTCCCTTAAAATGTTTTTACACCTAAGACTTCACAAACTATGTTTCAACGCATGCTACGAACTGACAACTTCAATCGTCTCTTTTCAAACATAACTTTAACAAAACACCCCTCAAGAATCTATTTACCAAGCCAGTTCATTTCCAATATTGCGATGGGTTTTCCCCTGTTCCGACCAGTCGATGCATGCTACCGTAACGCAATTATCGTTTGAAGGAGCTTCGGCCCTTTAATCGTAGTCATGCACCGGATGAAGGAGGGGATAATAGAAACACATATTCTACCCTTGTAGGAAGTCAGCTTCTACCAAACTAAGCGAAATGTGCCAGGGAAGATAAAGCCTTAGAGGGGAAAACGCCGCAGCTGCCTATGAGAAAGGAAACCACTTGAATTGTTTCCTGCACGGGAAATTCTTCACTTCATTTACTTTCCAGCGAAAATCGTTTGCCTGTTTTTTATCGTGTGAGTTTTTTCAACTTCTAACTCTAACTTTCCATAGGTGTGTGATTTTGCCGTTTTGTGTAAAAGATGTTCGGTTGTCGTTACCGCTATGTTTACATTTCTTTTAGTTATGTTTCAGTGATTTTTCTCTTTATTTGTTGTTCCATTTGGTTGCAATTGTTTTTCTTGAAAGAAAAAGGGTACTGATTGGTTTTGGTATTGAATCTATATCAAGTTGCTTGTAACATATTGACCAATCGTCGGTTCAATTGAGAGCAATACATGGTCCTTTTATGAAGAGTTTACCAGCTGCCATAGAATGAAATCAAATCAATCCTTAAAATTAAAACAAAGCTAAATTTATGAGTAAGTTTCAAGTACTACAAGTGTTATGAAAAAGTATAAATTTATATTAACGCATTTTCATTTTGAATTCTATCGCCATTTCATCTGAAAGGCAATATTTTCATATTTTGGAATAAAGATTATTTTTACTGATACTTTTTTAAGGCTTATTTTCATGTTATTTCATTCCATTAAGTCTAATGCCCCAGACAAATCGTACAACAAAATCAGCATTTTAGATTCAGTAATAGGCTTTAGTCTGAGACACTCTTAAGAAGATTTTCTATTCAAATCTCTCATAGGTCACTAACCTCTAACGTTTTCTTTCTTAAAAAAAAAAACGGTTTCAAAATCCGACCTCCCCCATAATGGTTGACAGGAAATATGCGATTAAACAACTCAATTTATCATCACTACAAAACTATCATTTCAGAGAGTGATATTGTGGTTGTTATTTCATCCGTGACGCTCGCATGACGCGGCGTTCAAGTTGCAGACGAATTTTGATGACCCCAGGTTTTGAATTTGCATATCAAGTGCTTGATGAAACAGGAATTCACTTCTACAGGAACCTTCTTTAAGTTTTACGTGAATTTTTTTTGTTGTTGCAGGAACACATAAATTCAATTATTAAGACCGTTATGTTATGAAATTGAGTTTTGCTTTTAATGTTAAGTGTAACAAAATCCTTTATTTATTTATTTTTTCAAAATTTGACATTTACCTTAGATATTAAATGAATGCGATTGTTATTAAGTAAAAAAATTAGGTTAGTATTAAAAACGATTCCTTGTGATTCACAAAGGATTATCCCCTTTTTTCTCAAAAAAGATGAAAAATAAAACAAGAGGATTTTCCTACATTTCATTGTTTCACAGATTATTAAGTAACCAGCTTACACTGAAATTTCCCTCGATGAAATACTAAATCATTCATACAATCTTTACAAATCTTAAAATTCGTGGAATTCTTTTTGTTTGAATCATTCTGAAATCAGTTGCATTGTATATGAAAGCCCATTGAGAAATGTTTGAAAGACAATTTTTTTACATACCGTAGCTTCAAATTGAAATAGTTTTTAACCCTTTAGCTTAAATTTATTATATTTGTTAAGTTTATTTTATAAAATTTATTATCATTCACCTTTATTTCATAGTTGTAAATCACTCTATGAAATTTTTACACGAAGTTTTCTTAGTAAGAAATAATAAATTTAAAGCAAGTTTAAAAACAATTACTTAGAGTGTTATTTTCTATCTAAAACACACTTGTTTGTTACAAATATTATATGCACTTAGAAAGCACATATTGGAGAAGTTAATGGCTATATTTAAAAGAATGTAAAATAGTTCGAAAGACCATAATCACCCGACCATAATATTGAGAAATATTAATTCAAATGCCAATAGGTCTTTTTTATCATTACTGCATTGAACTACCAGATTCCAAAGCTCTTTCCGATGTGTATAGTGTCGGTAACTATAGAAACATATCTCCAAAGCTGGAAATGATATAGTTTTCTTGAAAATTACTTTTCAGTCAACGTATAATGAAGTGAAAGCATGAAATTTTTATTCTTTCGTAAATCCGTAACAAATACACTTCCTGTTCGTTGCCATGCATACTCCATCTCATCTTAAAAAAAATTTCGAATTATCTTTATCAAACAAATATTATGTATCTTTCCAAATTCCCCACCTTCTTGGTGTTATTGCAACGTATCTTAAAGTGTCCTCTCTCATCCTTTCTACAAAATAAGTATCAATGAATGATCTTTAAACGTTAAAGATCAATACATAACATTATTGATGGTCAGAAAATAACTATCAATAAATGACCTTTAAACGTTAAACATCAATACATAACATTATTGATGGTCGCTTTTTAAACTCAAAACCCCTTTTTTATGCTAATGTCCCTCCTCATTCATTATCATGACAACGACTCGATACAGTCCTGTTTCAAACAAGCCTATTTAAAGCCTTCCGATGAATCGGCAGCACTAATGCGACCATCAAGTGTAACGTGACCACCAAACGCGTTTGAACTTGGAACCGACAAACGCTTTTAGCTGGCTCAGAACAATAGCCCTCAAAAGAGCACCCTTCCCAACACAAAAATAAAAGCAAGCCACCTTCACAATCCAGACTGCGGTATCGGCTTTAGACACGGAACACTGCGCACAGGGTTATGATGGTCTGCTTTTAATCCGGGCAGTGCAGTTATGAAATGAAAATATCATCATCTTTTGGATTTGCTTCATGCACTGCTGCGACACAAACTTTTGTCACCCGTTCCACAGGTTTCTCTCCTCCTCACTTTTCTCTCTTCTCGCCTTCCTTTTGGAACTGTCTGTCGATTGGTTTCTGGAGGGATGTCTTTTTTTTTCTCCTTATGATGGGAAGTGTTCAGAAGGAGTTCAAGTGAGTTGATATTACTCCAGGGATGGCAGGTTTCGGCATGAACCAGAGCGTAGCTGAACTTGTTTCATGAAAGTTTAGATCGGCATGATTCATGGAGCTATAAATAGTTAGAGCTTAGTTAGGAATTAGATACTGTCAATTTTAGAATTCCTTTTGTTCCTAGAAGAAATTCTTAGAAAAATTCTTAAAAAAGAAATTAATTAATTAATTAAGAAAATTAAGAAATTCTTAGAAAATTATTATTCTTAGAATTGTTCCTAGAAAAGTAATTCTTTTAAATTCTCCTTTACTGTATCTTGCTGAAGTACTTTCAATATCAAAACCGAATGCAAAAATATTTCTTAGATTTTTAACGAAATAAGAAATGAAAATGTTACTTCTTTATATTTTGGTTTATAAATTTACACATATAAATATTTTTTTATCAAAGATTTGATATTGTGGGACTTTAAAATGATTTTGATTGCAAAAGTAAAGCAAAAGAAACTGGGTTGACGAGAGTTAGCAATCAGAGAAATATTCTTCTAGAGCAATAAAAACTAAATTTTGTCTATTTGTAAAATAATTTCCAGCTTCACATTTCAATAATATTGAATTTCAATTTTGGAATATTGAAAAAGAATCCTTAAATTTCCGAATTCATTCAAAATATTTATGCATTTACCATTTTTATTTGAATACGGGACTAACTATCAAACTGCACCTCTTCCTCTTCCCTTCCCTCGCTCTTCCTTTTCTTCTCCTCTACTTGTTATAGGGCATATTTCCTCCTTTCATCACATCAATCAACTCAAAAATGAGGTATTCAAAATTCATTATTTTCCTAAAAGATATTCAAATATGAAAGAAATACCCACCGAATTCACCACACGATATACCCTCAGAAAACCAAAACCATTCCATTTCGTCTAGACTCTCCCATAATCGCATCAATTCAAAAACATTTACGCATGCATGCGTTTTCTTGTCTTTACGAACACAATCGAACCGAAAGAATCACAGCATCATCACTCCCGCTGAAGAAACAAGGTGGTTGTTATATTTTTGCGTCGTGACGTAGGCGGCCACGTGACTCGAATCAGAGGCACAGGTGAGAGCGCATGGTGAACGTCACTGCCGCTCCTGTTTGCTTTTTTGTCGTCGTGAACGAATGGAAATGAACGAGTAACGAATGGTTAACGTGGTCTTCTCTATGTTGTCCGATCTGACCAACTCCTCCGCGACATGTGCGGTACAGAGGTAGCAAATGCGAATTTTAATAGCGACTTTGCGAAAATGCTGGATTCTCTACAAGGTCAGTGAGTTTATCCAATTAATTGATTGACTGGTTGGATGGTTTGAAAGGATGTGACTGACTGACAGCCTGTGTTGTCAATAGTTTTTTAAAATTGTTCGTAACCCTGTGCATTGATTTCGTAATTCTCAACTTTAACCTTATATTAGTTAGTCTCCAGTAACTTCAATCCATAATAATTGAGTGGATATATTTAGAATACCCTCATGGCAATATATCTCTTGTCAAAAAATTAATTTGAATAAAAAGAGTTTAATTTAAGTTACACAATTTATAATTTTGAAAACCCTTTGATCAGCCCTTTAATTTGACTATTTGACTATTAAGTGACTATTTTGTGAGATAAAATTATTTTAAATCTATGAAGCGAATATACTTTTATCATTAAAAACAAACCTTAAGATAAAAATCTTGAGTAGGTAATGCCTATATACTAACTTCAAACAAGTTTCTAAAACAAGCCATTTGTGTCAATTTATAAAACAAAACAGAAAAAAACTTTCAACACCTTTTAGCTATCCTAAATTTAGGTGTGAGTGTCATTTTGGAATGTTTGTGTTTGAGTTTGCCTTCTCTCAAAAAAAAAAATGATAAGGGTTCTCTCCCTTTTGACGCTTCTTTTCATGATTTTATCAGCCGGCTTGTCATTTTATCACACTTGAGTGAGAGTTTAAAGCATCTGTGCTTCTTATATCTTTCAGTCTACCTAGATTATGTTTATGTCTAAGTATTATATGTATGGTAAAATTTTGTTTTTTAATTCAAAGTAATGTTATGTTGTTACACAATAAATTATTATATATGAAATTAAATATAAATAATATCTCAGTTATAAATATTTAACAATAAAAACTATAAACAATTTAAACTGTTATATGTATAATTTGCGTAGGAAATTTGAATAATTCTATTGATTTTGAATGTTCAATAGGTATATAGTTAAGTGTCCATAACTAAGTTTGGATAGTTGCGTATTGATTTCTAAAATTATTAAAACTCTAATCTTACTCATATAATTTAAAGGAAACCATAGTTTATTTATATTTATTAATATGTAATTTATTTTCAATTCTTTCTTTATTTCCAAGGGAATAATCAAGTAAACTATAAGGTTTTTTCTTTAGTTTAAATGAATAAACCAAAGTTTCATACACAATGATATTTTCATTGTCATCCTTACGATCATTTAAGTATAAATTTATTTATGGATAAGTACAAAAAACATGAAGTACAAAAGTGAAGTGAATTATGTTTTTTTCTACACTTCGTTTTTCTAACTTTAATTTAATAAGAATATTTTTAACCCAAAAAAACTGAAATATTTAACAGAAAAACATCTTATCTGATGCATATATGTATTTTATATCTTGATATTAATTTTAACTTAATAAAGTCTACCATAAGAAAAATAATATTATTGATAATAACTTGATAACATTTATAAAAATTAAGTAAACAAAATCTATAGTTAATAATTGTGTTACATCTTTAATTTAAGGTATGATTGGTGAAATAAATTAACAAAATTTTATGAAAATGTTTGAAAAATTTCAATTTTTTCACTACTAGTATAATATGATTGCTTGTTAAATTGTATGTCGTTAATTTAAATGATATTCATTCTAAGTAATTAAAGTGATTTAATAAGCTAAAAATATAAAACTTTTTATCTTTTATTCTTATGTAGTTTGTAAGGACATAATTCTAAAACAATCAACTTAGCGATATTGTATTAATTTTCTTATGAACTTAAAATTATTTAATAAGAATGGGCAAAAGAGCAGTAGACGGTATTAGATTGAGTGTCATGAAAAAAGTGTCTGTCTATTGTTCAAAATCAAATTCAGTTTTTAAATCTTGGAAAGTTAAGAAATTTTCAGACATTCTTTTGAATCTTATTCACATTATCCATTTGTGTATGCGATGCCAGCTGATTGAAAAGGTCATTTATTCTCTTCTCTCTACTGAATACGTGACCTGATGTCACGTCCGCTCGCGTATGGCCTCAGGATTATGCATTTAAAACTGTAAAATAAGGGATTTCTCCTCTTAAAAGTAATCCACGCATAGGTTATTTTATGTTTTTTCTACAATAATAATTACTGCTTGGAAAGTATTTAAATTTTAAAATGTTTCGAAGGTAGAATGCGAATTTGTTAACTTTAATTCAGTTGAAGAACAAAAGTTTCAATTATTGCTGTAAAAAGCTGCTGTTACAAAATTCTATGATAAAAGTACATATTCCTTTACCTCAATCATCATATATTGCAACTTAATTCTTAGAACCAAAATTAAAATATCAGTTACCCTTATTTTACTTATGCTGATGAGAAAGAGAGTATAATGCTATTGTTAATTTCTAGCAACTGATAAAAGTAAAGTGAATATAAATATTAACTATAATTAAATTTCTTCTTAATGATCTAATGTAATATTATCATAAGATAAAGTTGTTTTTTATTCATTCGATAAGCTACTTTGAAAATTATTTTCAACTATGGTAAAATTAATTATTACTGTTTTAAGAACATTTTATTTTGTTTCTAGAAACATTTACAAATTTAAAAAATTAAGTACTTAGTTTTCTTGTTTTAAAAAAGTTTTTTTATAAAATGTAAGTACATACCTAAGTTTTTATGCAATTTTTTTAGCTACATACTTTCTAATTCAAAGAGAAAGAATTAGTATTGTGTTCCCTTTATAATTTTTATGATAATTTGTAGTTTGTTGAAAAAAAAATTGTGGTTTCTCTTGTGTTCTTCTTCTTGTGAAAATCTTGTTTTCAGTTAAAATGTTCAATAAAATTAAATAAAAAATTTCAGTTAAAATTCTTCATTTGTAAGTCAAAATATAAAATCAGTAAAACGCATGCTTTCATGGAAAAGTGGAGTAAAAGAAACAAAATTTTATCATTATTAACTTATTTTATTAATTTTTCATAATTTTATTTCATTAACAAAAAGTATGGTTGAAAACTTAATGGATAATAAATTTCAGTTTTTAGAATCTGTTGCTGGATAAAAGTACTGTTCGTATAAAAAACACCTAAAAGGATTGCAACCTCTTAGCTATAAAAGAAAATAACATGACCTGTAGTGCAGATACTACAGAGTTTCTAAAGTTGTTACCACAAATTATCTTTATGCACTTTTCCTTTATCATCTATATTTTTTTTTAAATTCCGGCACACCTCTTTCTGCTCATTCTTTATTTTTAGCCGTTCATAAACCTCGTAAAACACGAGTGGGCCGAGTTTGCCTATTTACCGTTTTCTTTTCTTATGTTTGCTGCTATGATGTTTTTATCCTTTCAAGATAGCTTTTCTTACACCTTCTAGCTCTATCTTCACCTTTGATGATAAAACGCAATGCAACACACGCTCTTATGGGGAAACCCAAAGAATGGGCTGTAAATACTTTTATATTTCAAACGGTAATAAAGCGTGTTTTAATGTTGTCTTTGTGACATCATGGTTCCGGATACTTGAAGTTTTCTGTCATGTTTGAGGAATAAGGATTAGTACAAAAGGTAACGAAAAGGAAAATAATATTTTTAATTTATAGCTACAATCTTTTATTTTAACCTGTTCCTTAACTTGGTTTAGAATTTTTGTAACATAGATTTTGTTATGTCTAAGCTTATATTGATAGTATTGCAAAAACTTTGGTTAAATTCATTCATTTCATTTTTGAATTAAACTTACACTATATTTGTTTGATTTATATAAATTAGCTATTTTTTCCTATAGAAATCAAATTTTGGGTTCCAATTCAGACGCTGAATTTTAACTATTTCCATTTCTTTTAAATTTAATTTAACATGAATTTTCCTTATTAAAAACACAAATTATTTAATGCATCTACAATGTTTCTAATATGAATGAATATACTGAATTCTTTTAAGTACACTTGGTAAATTATTTAGAAATTATTTCTGAAATTACGTAAAAATATTTTGAATTTATTAAACCAGGAACTTTTTAAATGCTCATAAATTATAACTATAGATAGATAAAATTAATTTGTCTCATTATATTGTATTTGGAAACCAATTTTTTAGCTCAATTTAAATTTCTGAGATTATTTTGAAGCATTGAGTTTTTCTTTATGCTCATTTCTTATCTTCTACTATCATTTATCTTTTTTTTTCTTTTTTGTTTTTACTTATCCATTTAAATTGCAAAGGAATTCTTGACCCACTATCTTTACAATTATTGTCCGCTAACCAGCGGTAATGGTGAAACTTCTACCCTTTCTAGTTTATCTAAACAAAATTAATGAAAGGTATATAATTTTCATTAGTTTTCCCTATCTTTTACAAACAACCTACAATGATTTTAATATAATATTTTCTCCATATGAGAATAATATTTCAAAATACCTAGGAATACAAGTTATTTATTCGTCTTTGCATCAATATTCCTTTAACTTTATTTTAGCGGAGGTTATAAGTAGTTGATCCTATATCCTGAATAGAATCCATTTAAATTGCAAAGGAATTCTTGACCCACTATCTTTTACCCAATTGTCCTTTGGTCCCGTCGTGGAAGTAATCTCCCATTCTTCTCTTCAATTGTCACTGTGCTTCATATTTGAAACTGCGCTTTATTTTTCTTCGCCCTCTTCAGATCAATTTCGGTCTAATAATGGTTGGAATTTAAAAATAAACTGTCTGAAAGACACTCTTAGATTGTTACTTAAAAAGGGATGTTTGTTTTACCGGCTAAACTCAAATATCTGAGAAAAAAAGACTTGGTTCTTGGTTATTCTCATCCTTTTGAATTAGTTGTATGGTGATGTTATTTAAATGTTTGTGAAAACCAAAGAGGAAAAATATTTTTTCTGAAACTTTTTACATTGATCTAAAGAATGGTGTTTGTTTTGAAAAACATTAATTGCTAATATCATTCATGCTCTTTTGGATTATTTATAATTTTTCATAAAGAGTTTAGATCCTGTTCTAGTTAAAGAGTTAGAAGTTTTATTGATAAATATACTGCGTATAGAAGGAGAACATGAGGAATTGTTGACCTTATATTTAATGAATCAATTGTTCTGTGTATTAAAATTAGATTTTAATACTACTTTAATATAGTTTTTGCGTATATTTACATGTATCTATCTTATGAATGATATTTCTTATAAAAAATTTCTATCTAATTACATTGCGTTTAATTTAAATTTCCATGCTGTGTATACGAAGAAAATATTTTTATAATCTTATTAATCTTTAAGAGCCTTTAGCTGATTATAACTCCCTATTAATACTTCTTGACCAATTAGTTGATACTATACAGGAAATAATCATTTTCACTATAAATCAAGGGCAGTTGGTTTATTCAGTAACTTTTGTAGCAGGTGCACTTATAGAAACATTTATAAATCCTTATTTTTTGGTACTCACTTGTTTTAATATACTAATTGTATTCCTATTTGGTTTAGGCTTAGAGGCATTTCAAGAAATTAATGACATGACATGGTATTTTTTTAATAGAGTTCAATTTTAATATTGTACAAAAAGTGTAATAAATTGTTGGTTTAAAAAATTCATATTCTAATAAACGTTTTTTTAACATGTTGTAATGCTAAAATTATCACAGAAAGATTAAAAATGTTTAAATTTTTACAGATTATTACATAAAACGAACATAGAATGTGTGAAGTATTTTTTTTTTATCAACTTGTTGGACTTGATAAATTAAGTTTTGGAACTAAAATCTTGGAACTTTTAAAGGGTTTAAAACATTTATTTCTTAAAAGCAACTGGTAACCAAGAAGGAAGAGTTCCTTTCTTTTACCCATTGATATCCGCCAAGATTAGAAGGTTTTCTTATTCGTTCAAAAGAATTTTCACGTGTTCTTAGTTTTCCATATTCACAAATTCCCCCAAAACACTTCAATATTCCGAAAAGTATATGTAACCGAGATTGCATGTGAGTTAATCAGCTGATGTTATCGAAATGTGGGGTTGAAGATAATGTTTCAACATAACTGCATATCATTATCCTCGAGCTTTTTTTGCTCACTTTCACTTGCGAAACGGTGCAAAGTAGTTTGTACACACCATGAATGTCTGTTTGGGATTTCATCTTCAAATTACTTTCCTCAAATATTACAATAGTTCAAATTAAACATTTCTATTCTAAGCCAAAAATTTCACTAAAAATTGAAATCTGAAAATTTCCTTTAGCGTAGTTATTGTTCTATATTTTTTCATGTAAATTTATGGGCGATAGTTTGGGATGGTGGAGAAGCAATAAATAAATAAATAAAACAGTTCGTATTTTGACAATTGGGTGGAAAATTGGCAGGGCATTGAAAAATCCTCAAACAATGCACAAACCCGACATTTTTAGAAAAAGAAAACTGCTTCGGAATACCCAGCTTTAAAATGGAATCCCTGGAATGCGTGGCGGCACTTGGCGAGCAATCGTCCTATGTCCAGTTTTCGTGACCGGATGTTAAGGAACAAAGATGAAAAAAAAATTACTTCCCTTTTGTTTTCTCCCATGGTTAGAATTCGAGGAAAGTAATTTTTACCGGTTGCGTCCTCTTCAAAGAGAAATTATGGCGTGTGATCATTCCATATGTTAAGAAAGGCTGAACTTATCGGTTTCCGAAGTTCGCAGTCGAGTATGAGAATTTCTATTCTTTTTGACCGCCTTGGATGAGATCACCGGTTGAAGTAGTATTGAATTTAGTTCGTAAAAAAGTTTTTAGTTTTTTTGAAGAAATGAAATCGTTGTGAATTCGAAAGAAAAATTAGGTTATTATGAACTTTCAATATATCATTTGTTCAGCTTACTACTCTCTGCGCTGACAGAGTTCGAGTTTTTAATGAATAAATATTAGGTTTATTTCAAAATCAAGTCTTGATATTTGACTTTAGGGCGTAGTTTAATCAATTGTTTCTTCATAAGTAGAAGTCTTTCAAACAAAACACAAATATTGATTGTATTTCATTTGTTTAAATTTTTGGAGCAAAAACTTGTCTTTTTGAGTTTTTGGTTCTATTTAGGCGAAAAAAGCTAAATCATAAATGTTTTCTATCCCTTTATATTTAATTTTTAGTACAAAAGAGTTTTTTGAAATACGGTCAAATTTTCAATTGACTACCTATTCAAAAATTAAATTGTTCTTAATTTAACAAAAAATGGAAGTGTACTAGACCGTTTTTCCTTAACACGTGAAGTCTTCATGATAATTCAATCAGACTTTGGAAACATCAGTCATTTCCTAATCACAATCACATTTATAATGATAACAGGGGAAAGGCATTTTAAAGTAGTTGAAGTAAAAAGTTCCGGACAGACATACCCCTCGGTACATTTTCTAATAAAGTAAGCTGATTTAAGTTATAAAGAATCGCTTTTGTATTTCAATCTTTGAATTTCAGCTTTATATATGTGTAAATTGTGAATCCATAATATAGTGCTTTTGAAAGATATTAAATAATAAAGGGTGTATTAACGGACATTCAAAGAGTTTCAACTTAGTTTCTAACTCGAATTATGTTACTTTCCCCGCTAAATTTGCCAAGCTGATTTAGACGCCAAAGATTTGAAATATTGCTAAAATAAAATATACAGTGATACCAAATGAAATAAAATGTTTGGGTATCTTAATAGTCAATATTAAGATGAAAAGTTCTCTCATTAGTAAGATTTTCTTATTCTTCTCTAAAAAATTGTAAATTGTGTTGTTGAAATTTTATTTCTTTTCAGAGCCGCCAGGAAACCTCGGACGTCGAGCTCGATGAAGGGCCTCTGAACAAGCACCGCCGCTTGACACTGGACAAGTGGACAGCTGTGGCCACTGCAGCCACCATGGATAAGGTGCGGCGAGATGCCAGCAGGCCCAAGGACCACCTGGTCAAGACGGGACTACTGACCAAAGACGTCGGGGTTCATTGCTGTGAGAAGGTGTCGGTCAACGACAAGGCGATCATGGTGGGAACTACCGCCATAGATGCTTTGAAAGTAAGTTGGAAATTCATTCGAGTTCTATACAGAGAAAAATCTTTCAAAAAACTGTTTCTTTCGACTTATTCAACTTTGTAAATTTTTAATGTTAGAAATTTTTTTAATTAATTAGGGGCCGTTCAAATATTATGAAAGCACCTAATGGGGAAGGAGGGGTTGCTATATATATCCTTAATTTACCTGAAAAGTGATGCTTGATGTGTGTGTGTGTGAAGTGTGATGCTTACGTAAGACGTAAGGATACTGTATTTTCGAAAATCTCTCTTGTAGCTTGTAAGATTTATTTAATTTAAAAGGTTCAGTTTAAAAAATAATTTTTTGGTAAATTTTAATAATCATTGAATAATTAAACATACATTTTTTTGTTTTAACCCACGTTAACTTTTTGTTAAAATTTAAATTCAATTTTTTTTTTTAATTTTTAGAATTAGTGAAAGTTTTGTAAAAAACATGCTGAGGGGGCCAGTTGTTTACCTAACTATGAGCGATAACTGGTTATAACGATTTGCTTATTTTTGTTGACAATGATGAGTGGAGTTGAAAATCCCCATCAACATGCTTACGTAGCATTTGAGAACGGCCCCTTATTGATTGATTTGTACATTAGAAAATATTTGTCTTTCTAAATGATTAACTAGCTTGGTTATTAAAACCTTTGAAATGTTTTAGTTTCAGAATTCTAGTTAATATTCAACTAATATTTTTCAGTTGTTTGAGGAATCATTGAAATCAACTGAAAAAGATGATTGTATATCTAATGATGAAATAATTCATCTAAATGTGGTAATTTTATTCTCTATTAATTGAAATTTTAAGGTTTTGAAATCATATATTTCCAAATAATGTTTTTCCAATGAAATTCCTATGATCTTTGGTATATTGATTACCAACTATGAAAAATGATTCCCTTTAACAATTTCCAAAGATACTATTTTCCTAATTTTGGAAATTGATCATTAGCGGCTTTATCTACTAATACAGGTATCATGTCGCGTTATTCCGTAGCACTTACTAAAGTGTTTCTTTTAGCATTTCAAAGTCTGGATAGGCATTTAAACTATGTCCTTCTCGAATAGGAGGGAAGTAAACAGTATTTTTTTTTCTCAGTTCCAAGAGCGAGCTTTCCAAAGAATTGAGAAAAAAAAAACTAACTGTTGACCGAAACTTCCTTCTTATTCAAAATCAAATGATGGGTTGGTTTTGTGTCTCAACTAATCACACTACTAGAGGTTTCTTCGGCAATATTTTTTTCCTAAATTGACAGTTACACTCCAAATCTTCTGAGGTAAAGGTAAAAGACCAGTTAAGTAAACAGAAACTCAAGGGAAGCGTGTCTTCAATGTTTCCGATTAGTACCGCGCATTTAGGAAAGTTTGGCTATCTGGGGACATTAACTTTATCCTCCCAAATTTTAACATCGTTTCAATTCACTTAAATGGTTTGTAGATGTAATGTGTTATAGTTATCTAATGTTAAATGTATTGGTTCAAAATTAATTTTTTTCTGATAATTTTATGCTGTAATTATTATTTAGTTTTAATTCATACAAAATTTAGGTTGTTTTCCTTAACTTTGTAAACATGTTGTAAGTAGCTGTCCTTTAGATCAAAAATAAGCCATGATAGTGGCCGTGAGATTCTAGTTAAATCATATCCCTGTTCCCGTTGTTAATGTGTGCATCGTCTTATTTTTCCTATTTTTTAGAGGGGAAATAAAAAGGTATATTTATAAAACTAATTTCTTTTTTTTTTAATTTGCTCATCCTTTTCTTAAGAGATATGATTTGGTGAAATTCCACGAGGTACAAGTGAGATACGTGATAAGTTTACTATACATTGGCCGTTAAAATTTTAAATGCTGAAAGCTTAAAATGTGCTAATGTGTGTGAAAGCTTATTATGTGTACAAAAAAAAGAAATATCTAATAGAAGACCAAACGAAATATTTCAAATCCCCCGTTTTAAAAAAGAAATTTTCCGTAAACATTTTTATTATCTAGCTCCTAAATTATTCAATTCCTTACCTTTTGATTTACAAAACATTCCACTTAAGCAAAAATTCAAGAACTTATTATTTAATTTTCATCTTGAAATTGAAGATTTAGATGACATTTTCTTTTATTTAAATTAAAGAAGCAAAGAGAGGTAATTTTTACGCCTAGCTGCTGTGCCAATTTTTCTTTTCAATTTCAAAAAAAAAAAAAAAAAAAAAAAAAATCTTGTACGTTTTGTATGTTATTATTATTGTTTTTTATTTGTGTGTATGTGTGTGTGTTTTTTTTCTTGTTTTGTTATCCCCTTGTCAATTTTATCATCAATATCAGAAAAAACTTTTTTGGTCATCTAAATGGGTTTTAACCCCCAGATGACTCATATGTTTTGTTCTTTTCAAATTTTCCCATATGTACTGTCCAAATGGAAAAAAAATAAAAATAAATCATTATTATTAAATAAACAAATATCTGGGTTTTGATATTCTTATTCTGTATTCTAAACTAAAAACTACCTTTGGAAGCAAAAACAAAATAATATTCTTAATGAATAAGAACACACGTGAGGGGAAAAACTCGGCAAGTTTTTCAAAACTTTGGAGAGAAACTTCGTTTTTGAAGTGACTTCAAGACATTTTTAGATCAGTTATAGAAAGACACCCTTTATACTAATCAAATATAACTTATTTTATAGACCCGAATGACATTGTGATGTCACCAACATAGATAATGAACATAAGCTAATAGGTTATTGGCTTCGTTTTAGCTTAACGATCGCAAAACATTTTGGCTTGTTTGATTGTATTTTTCTTTTGGTAGTGATTTTATTAGATCGAAAACGGGTAAAAAAACAGGTTTCCTAGGCATACGGAAAACTTCCGTTCAAATACAACATAAAATGCAGTGTAAAGAGACGAATTTTTCCCAGTGCTGTACAAAACCATCTCCCTTCTTCCAGGCCGAATACGGCGACGACTTCACCAACTTCGAGATCATCCAGGACGTCGGCTACTCCAGCGAGAGCTCCACCCACCTATCCAGCGACGACGGCATCTGCATCGGCGACCACCACCCCTTCTTCAACCACCGGGTCTACGACTACCACCACCCGGACAAACCCCAACCCACCAGCCTCAAGGACGAACTAGCCTTGGCCACCAACAAGCCTGACGAGTCGCTGGGGTCGTCCCTGGGGTCTTCGTCCGGCCTCCTCAACGACTCCGGGCTGGGGACGTCGTCGGCCAGTGGTCGTCTGGACGAGTTGGTGGAAGCGTACGTGCCTGGGGAGGAGTCGGACTTCTTGGAGAAGGTGTTGGACAGTTGTGTGGATTTCGGTGCGGTCAGCGATGGAGGCGGGAAGGAGGTCGAATTGCAGTATAGTTTGAGTGGGGTGGAGGAGAGTGATGGTTCTGTGGAGGACTTCCATAACAGGTGCACTTTCTTTTATAAAATTTCTTTGTTAATTTCTTTTTGACCATTTGAATGGATAATTTTAATTTTTCTTTGAGTTGTTAGATTTATTATTAATAAATTTGTGATTTAGATGTCATTAAGCAACTACTGAATGGGTGTTCTAATCATAAAATATATTTAAAGACAAGGTGTAGCACCAAAAGCTCCTCAACCACAAATGATATGCTTAAATAGTTAAATAAGGAACCCTGTTGTAATGTCTTTCCTTTTTAAATTAAAAGAATTAGGAATACAATGATAAGTAATTGCTCTAAGGGTTGTTTAAATGAATTATTAACCTTTGGGAATTAACACAAGGAAAAGCTGATGTATTTATCTCTTACTTCAAGAATTTTTAGGTACTTTTCCGACATGAATTGCCTCTATGATAACTATGAACACAATGCAAAATATGTAAATTATATGCAAAATAATATTAGTATGTGAAGTGAAATAAGATGCAATAGTTTAAATTAAATACTGAATTTTGCATTAAGACTTATTTGAATTTTGAATTCAAATCAGGAAACATATTTTTGTATGTAAAATTGATCAGAAAAAGTAATACATTTTTTCACCTCATTAAAAGAAGAGATGGCATTCTGAAACACAATTCTTTTACTAAATATACACCTTCTCCTTCTTCCTCTGGTTTCGATAACTGTGGCTAATTGGTCGCTTCAACATCATAGGCTGAGTCTCTATTGGAGGCTAGATTGACGCTTCGATCTGTACCTCTTAAGAAAAAAATACGATATTTAAAAATATTTAGTTGATTACATATTACTTTTATTTCACCCTATAGAAGATAGCAAACTTTTATTTTTAGTTTGAAGATTTAAACCAATATAATCAACTATAATATTAAAATGTAACAATTTTTCATATTCTTTTAGGAGCTCCTTCATGACGTCATCTCAACTCTTTTACAAAATGATATCAGTTGACAGCGAAAACGACTCTGAGATAAAAGCCGATGACAGCAAAGTGATTGAGAGTACTCAGTGCCATCCCGATAACTCCAAACCTAATCTCACCAACGAAAACAATCCTTCTTCGCCCAAAGAGGAACTCCATCGTCTGGACGAGGAACCCCAAACCCCTTGTGCGGACGAACTCGTAACTCCCACAAACCCATCCGCATCAGAAAAGAACTCCTGGTGCTTCGACTCCTCCCCGGAACTGGACAAGAGGTCCACCAGGAGTTTCCACACGCCGAATCTGAAACGCAAACGGGACTACGACTCTCCGAAATCGTCTCCCAATTGGCGTTTGGAAGAAGACATGACTCCCATCCGAGTCAGGTCTTGGCTCACCCGCTGCTCCAACCAATCTTCAGCGAGACGGCGCCTGTTCCAGAGACATGCCCTCAGCGAGCAGCTGTCTTCTTGCGACGAGGCCGTCCCGTCTAACCGCACGTCCGTCCCCGTCTGCGAAGACGTGTCTTCGTGCGACGCCAGTGGCGAATACACGTCGTCGTCCAGTGCCGACGAGAGCAATCCGGTGTCGTCGGCGTCGTCTTATTTCGAAGATGACGTGCTGACTGCGAAGGAACGACAGGATTCCTTCAGTGCTGAAGGGTCTGTAGAGACCGTCATCCGAGGACTGCAGACTTCGTTTCACAGCGATGTTGGAGGGTCTGTGGAAATGAGTCCCATGCTGCCTCCGCCTTTTTCGTCCACTCCGGCCTGTATTCGGAAAGGTCGATGCAAGTCCGGCAAGTCGACCTTCTGCAATTTCGGTTATCCGTTTGGGGACCATATATGTGGCAATATGCGGTGGTTGGCGATGAAGGCTTCTTCTGAAGGAGACTTGAGGCACAGGAATGTTCACGCTGACGGATGTCAACACCAACTCTCTAGGTAAGTTTTCTCATTATCTCTTATTTACCTAAAATAAGCTATTTTAGGGTATGTTTAGAAATAGATATGTGTACTGTCAACAAAAATTCAGTAGGAGTAATCATGGAATTTTAGCTGTAAGATAATGTTGTCTTGTAGAATATTATTGGAGAGCACGTAGCTTTAATACCTATTAGCTAACATGCTGCCATTTCATGAATAAAACAGGTGTTAGAAATGCTTAGAGATTGTAACTTTTGGTTTGGGGACATCCACAAATTACGTGAGGTAAAAAAGGGGGGGAGGGGTTTGGAAAAATCTCACCAAATCTCACCAAGGGGGGAGGGGGGGTCGATTAAAATATCACGTCAACTTTTTAAGCTAGAAATTATACGATTTTCTGGTTTTTTAAGTATGAAAAAGGAAAATAATTTATAAAAAGTTGTAGGTAAATCTCACGTGGGGGGAGGGGGGGTCCAGCAAAATCTCACTAAATCTCACCAAGGGGGGAGGGGGCGTCCAGATTTTGGAAAAAACACCTCACGTAATTTATGGATGTCCCCTTTAGAAAAGAAAGAGGGTTCTCACCCTTTTCAGAAAAGCGGTAACTTGTGTTATTGCAAAAATTTCGGGAAGCATAAAAGATCCATCTGAGTCTACTTTGGATTAATTATCTTAATTCTAGGAAAAACACAAATGAGTTAAAAGGTAAAAAATGAAAGCGATATGATTGATATGATGACATTCAGGTTAGACACACCCAGTAACAGTCACTTGTTATCTACAAAAAATTATAAAAATCAAATGCTTTTCGTAACACGTTCTTCAGACTCGTGGAACACTGGATAAGGATATTTGTTAGTAAGCGAGTTGAGTATTTTAACTGTAAATTGTTTTTATATTTCTTTTAAATATAAGTCCCTGAGGGGATACTTTAAAAAAGTTATTCTAAGTAAGAAAGGGGAAATATTTTCTAAATAGAAAAACAGAAAGGATGTATGAAAATTTTCTACTAATCCTTTTTCTAATACCTAGAAAGAAAACATCTGCGTGCCTGAAACGAGGCTCTAAAGGGCCTGCGGGTCGTAATTTTTGAACCCACTTACTGAAATATATAATATTCTCTTAAATTTTTTAAAGCAATTGGTGTCAGTTTGGGTGAGCGAAATAATCTTAACATCCTCATTATATTACAAAAACAACACTTTTCAAAGAAGGAAGTTCCCTCAAATCATAAAGAACATAATAAAAGATACATTCTTTAAGATTATTTTTGAACTTGAATGAAAAATCTTACTGCTGCATGTTTCGTAACTATATTTCTAACTTGAAAAACCATTACTTTTTCGGTCTTACACCTATAATTAAACTCATAAATTGCTTCCTCGTAATCCTCTTTGGAATTACAAATTTTATGACTTTACTCTCCTTTACTTTCTTTTTTGTTGTTAAAAGTTAAGCTCGCAACAAAATGGGTCAGAAATAATAAGAGCAATTTTGTTTTGCCCGTTTGTTTCCACCTGCTGAAGTACACGGGTATTCATTCTTTCATCAAATAATAGCGTTGATTTGTTTATAAACAGCATTTTTGTTCAAGATGTTTTAGTAATTATTGTTTTGGTTTGTGTTTAATCAAAAATTCCCTCAATTTAATGGTGGGTGAAAATTAAATCTTGGTTTTAAAATAGTTTGTTACTGAACTTTTATATTTGCATCACACGGTCCTGCGAGCAAGCAAGCAAGCAATTACGTCAAAACATGACACATTTACTTTGGCCGATCAATATAGTACGGAGTCAATGACCCTAGGGAATTATCAGCTGGAGCTTCTCTTCTAATGTCAAAGTAACAGATGAAGGTTTTTATAGTTTCAGACAAACCGAAGAACACGATGTTTATGATGAATGAGATGGTTATTACTTTTAAAAATTAATCCCTTCATAAAATGTATTTCTCTTATATTATATTAAATAACTATATATTGTGTTTTTCATCAAAATAATGGGGCATAAATGTTTGTTTTTTATGATATTATTAAGAAAAAAGCCAACTTTATATATTTAAAAAAAATGGATCCTGGTTGGCAAATTACACTCCTTCAAGGTCAAGAATACTATAAATATATCCATAGCCTCTAATCCTTTTTTGGCTTAAGTACAATTGTATAATTACCAAAATATATTTTCGAAATAATTCTTTACTCATCAGAGTTCTAAACAATAATTATTTACCAATTTAAAAAAAAAATAAATATAAGCCTGCCATTTTCACGTTCATTTCCTTTTAGCCCCAAACTGTACATAAACACCGCCGGCCAATATCGTTCTTTCAATTTTGGCTTTTGTCAAAGAGACCTTATCTGAAATATTGGTCAGCATTACATTTTGCTGACATATATCGTTTTTTTTGACATTGACTGTAAAAACTGGGGGAAAATCTTATTTAATTTTTATAGATTTATTTCATTTACAGTGTTGTTGTTTTAGAATGTTTTAAAACTTAAACAAATCTTACTAAATGTCCAGAAATGTATATTGGTATTCGTGATATTGGTCACTAATTTTATCAACATGGTCAATATTCATGAGCTATACCTGAGGTAGCGTTTTCACTTACCCAGATCTATTTCGGTTCGGTAATCCGGTGAGCAACGGATAGATCACAAAGAGGAAAAAGTGACGTCATTTCGAGATGTCTCACTCTGATTCGTCTAATTACTCTAATTGGTCTCACCGGATTGCCGTACCACATCATATCGTTACCACCACGCCAAAAACACGAATCTGCTATGTATAAGAATATCAGATTCGTGTTTCTGGCGTGGTGGTAACGATATCACATAAGTCTAAACGTGCCTTAATAGTTTTTCCCGCACGTACTAACTATCCTATTTAAATTTTCCCAGACTTAGTAAGCACAAAGACCTCCCGAAAAACTTCACAACCGCCAGTCCGTACGACTCTAAACACCGACTGTCCTCCAGCCTGCCCAACGTTCTTCACCGTTCAGGAGGCAGTTCGTCCGACGACGCCAAGAGCTCGGCTCGCTACCTGTCCAGCGACAAAGGGCTGGGACGAAGCAACAACGGTCAAGACGAAAGTCTGACCAGCAGCGTCCTCTCGACGACCATGTCCAGTTCTTCGGATCCCGAGAAGCGGAAGAAGCGCCGGAATAGGAGGAAGTCGTCCAGTTCCAACAGGTATGTAACGTAACCTTCAACTTTTGATGATAATTATCAAGTTTGTGGGATCTGCCATTCTCAATCAAATGAGCAGCAGTTTTTCATTTTTATTTAGTTGCATTTGACAAGTTTTTCGAAAACTGCACTGTAAAAAATCCTAAAACATTCCTTGGAAAACTAGGCAGCTAGGCTGTCAATTTTCTATAAGTAATGTTTCAGGAAAATAACAGGAACATTACGGTAAAAATTTTGATAACGTTCCTCAGATATATCAGTAAATCTGAGTAACGTTTCAAAAATTTTACCATTAAGTCCATCTGTCATTTTTATGGAACATTCATTACTTAGAAAAAATGAGCAACCCAGCTGCCCGGTTTATCGAAAAAAACATTTCAGAATTTTTTTTCACTGTGAGTTCAAAAATATCTCAATATTTAGATGCTTGCATTTAACAGTACTTTTTTACTGCGATGGTATTTATCTCTCTACTAAAATTTTCATTCACTGAAATAGAATAATATTTAATCGTGAGAGAAATGTAGCACTCCCCTATTACTTAGAAAGCATTAAAAGGAGGGTGATGTGCGGCTTAGTGGATGCCTTTCAATTTAGTGTCTCTTCCTAGTTGAAAAGGGGCCAATCGCAGGATAAAATTACTTCTGAAATAAATTTCCTCTGTCATAACCTTCAGAAAGTCTGAAAAAATTATTATCTTTCAATATTATTTTGTTTAATTTCTCTGATTTTATTGCGAAAGATATTCCTAAAATCATGCTTCCCTGGAAATAAAACCTGGATCCGCCCTACTGGTGTAGGCTATATTATATTATACATTTATCAATGATTTCCAAGGTATCTTCATTTTCTAAACTTCCTTGAACCATGAAAATAACAGAGATTGAAAAGGGTGAGATAAAATTACAGAGAAAAGGTGTGAGAGGGAGAAATGCTCAACTGAAGTATTTCCTTAACTTGGTTCCGGTTTAAATAAATCACTGTCCTTAATACCCTGAGAGGAATATTAGAATATTCCATGATGGGTAATTTGGCTAGACCGAAAATTGAATCATGTTCAAGGAAACGCATAATAGCATGCCGTTCACGAATCCATGCTCAAAGGAGCTTTTAAGAAGAATTTTAAACCCTAAATTGCCCTAGTGACGTTTAGAACGACGGGTTCTGAAAAGCGTTTGAATGATAACGTTTATCAACTCCTACCCCCTCCATTTTGTGCGTTTGAATTGTCTATCACCCACACGCTCAAGTAATGTGGAACAGCACCAAGGGCGTTTTCGTATTTTTTAAGCTTGCATACGTAATATAATGTGATGTTTTCGTCTGATAAGAGGATGTAACATCTCTGCAAAAATCTCTGTTCATTTCGTATTACAAATTTTAGTCAAGAATTAATAATTTTAAGTTATTGTCACCGTTATTTCTGAAAGCTTTATAAAAAAAACGAGAATTTTGCTATGTAAGGTAAAATTTGAAGAAATGTTATTCACTTTTCCCCAAGAATTTAAAACTCCATGAAACTAAAATTTAAACTTTATACTGCATGTTTTCCAATCCCACTTTGCGACATAGGGGAAGGAAGTTATGTTATAGAAAGTATAAATCCACTGAAAATTTTGTCTTTTAATTTGACCCTCCATATTCTAAATCTATTTTACCTTATTGCAGTTATATTCTTGGACTTTTCTGAATAATTTCATTTTACTATCGTTAGATCTTCTCGGAGTGTTTTGGCTTCTGGAGATAGCTTACGTAACAGATCCAGAACACTGACGTCATCTTCTAACCGGAGCAGTAGCAGAATGAGGCATATTTCACAAAATTCTGAATTTTTTGAAGACTCAGTAATTAACTTGCTCTCGGATAGTGAAAGAATCCTTTCTCAGGTAAGTCTCCAATTAATTAAATGTGCTTTTAAAAACCTCTTTACTCTTTTGGTGGCAGGCATTTGAATTTAGGAATTTAGGTTAAGAAGAGTAATTCAGTTTGAGTAAATGTCACTTACAATTATAAGAAAATTTCATTGAAAGTGGAAACATTTTTGAATACCGGTTTTCTTTCCAACTATCACTTTTCTCTAAAATATAAATTTCATACTATTTTCTTTCTTATACCCTGCTTGTTCGTATGTGGCCCAAATAAAAGTGGACAAATTTTAAAGTTTACTGCATTAATATTTTATCAGTTCTTAAATGTTTAGTTTTTTCTAAGGCTTTTATGAATTTCAATAGAAGTTTAAATCAAATTAATCAATAAGAATACATTAATAAAAAATAAATAAGAAATAAAAAGGGAATCAATAGAAAAATCTGTTATCTTCCTCATCTTTTAAAGCAAACTCATATTAACAATATGACAATAAGTTCAATTGATTACAGTACAATTTATGTGCCACTATTTATACTATATATTCCTGATAGAGCTATTGATCTTTCACTTTTCACTAGCATTTTAGCCTTAAAGGAAATGTTAATGAGGCATTCTTACATCCCTTAATAAAGGTAACAAAACTGTCATTCCTTAAGTTGCTCGACACATTCCTTAACTACTATTTTCATATTTATTGCTAATACTTTCAACTCATATCGACATTACAGCATAAATCCATTAAACTGCAAAATGGATTTGGTGACAAAGTAGGTTTTTTTCTGGTTTCTTTATATTTCAAACTTCCCTGACCGTTGACTACAGGAATACTCATATTTCCTGCAACCGTCAACCTCTTTAGTGTTATTGACATCTTGGAATATGAAACAATAGACTGCCAAAAGGAAAACCCGAAGATGAATATTCGACCAATGGTTCGATTTTTGAATCTTCCTTGTTAGAAAATAAAATATAATATTTAAGGCGGGCAGTATTCTTTTGTCTTTCGCTTGATTTCCAAAACTTTTGACAGTTGGCCAGATGTTACGCGCGTGCATTTGGCGTCATACCTGACAGGTATGTATTTAGATTTCCCAGATTTGCTTAGCTTAGCTTAAATGTCGAGGGGGTTTTTTTCTTTAATTGCTCGTAAAAATTAGAAATGAGGAATTTCCCTTAGTAACATTTTGTTCCTTAAAATTGTATTACTATTCTTGAATAATTAAGTTGATAAAAGATGATACAATCGTAAAAAATATCTGTTAAGGCTATTGTAAAATGACATTAACACAAGCCTAAAATAGAATGATATTTTTAATTAGAAGCATATTCTTGATCATAGTTATTTCATAATCCGATTATTTTAAGTATGTACTCTCCTTTATCAGGCAGTATTTTAACTCAAGTATTTGATACTTAATGTGCTCGATTCCTAAAACTGCTCAACTTCTTCATATCAATAAGTAAACTTACTGGCATGAGCTATTTTCAGTGAAGACTTCATAACATACAACTCGCATTAATTCTATGCATATATCTATTCATCCATTGAACTTGTGGCTTTCAAATTTAAATTCAGCTGTTTTTCATATTTTTGTTATTTGTGTCAAGGACGTTTTCAAAATATCGAGATTCTCAGTCAGGTTGAAAAAATAAAGACTGTCTCGCCAAACTGATTTATTTTTATCGAAGCACAGCGTTTGTTTTTTCGGTGAGCTTAGTAATGAAACTTGAGTTTTTCTTAATTTTTGTGAGTCATGCTGTTAACCTAAATCACCCGTGAGCAAATCTACCTTGAAAACAGTGATTATTCCCAATTACACTTGACTGGCAGGTGAAGTAGACATGCTCAAGTTGTGACGAATCGCTTTCATTAAAGCTGTTTTCTTGCATTTTTAACCTATTTAAATGATGTTTTCAATTGATTTTTCTATTGTTAAGATGAGAGTGAGACAAAAAGAAATTTTATCAAAATGTAGGGTTGCTTTTAGAATAATAACATTATTTTAATCAGATCACTAAATATAAGGTATCACAAATCCTCGTTTATTTTTGGATACTTATGTAAGATTATTGATTAGAATGTATGAATCATTATACGGCCTGATTTTTTTATACAGTTACATTTTCAACGGAAGAAACTTCTTAAAAGTAAATTTATTTCCATCAAAATCACAATAACACATCAATTAGACTGGGATAGCAAACTTAACTCTAAGGAAAAGCAGTCAATTAAAGGAGTCAAAAGCCTAGAGATTTAATATGATTTTTGAAGATATAAACTACAGATTTTACAACTACTTAAATATGTACAGGAGGCGAGGGTGGCTGAAGCTGACAGGGTGAGGTGGAAAGTAAGACAGTAGGCATGGTAACGTTAACTTAAATATACTAACTTTAATAAACTACTACATTTCTTTCTGACCTGAAATCATATGTTAATAGTAGAATTTACTTTATATAAGACTTTAAGCCCCAATTTACAACCGTTTCCAGTAGAGAAACTCCAACTAATAAAACGTATAAATGCTAAACAGAACAAGATATAAAGAGTAATAGAAGAATAAAACTGAAAATTATGCAATTTTTTGGATAGTACCTAAGCATTTCAGAGCTTACTGGGAAAACTGATATTGTAAAAATTAAGCCAAAGTTTCATAGGTGTTCCCATCAACTTATGCTCCACAAGATAACATTCCTGAAACTTCCATGAAGCTTTAAAATAGACTGAAAGGTTACTGCCTTCAAATTTTCAAAATACGAACTTCTGAAAAGTCTCCATCTTAAAAGAAATCTTTCCTCTGTCCTTTGGCCTTCTCCTCTGTCCACGACTGCCCTCGTGAGTTTCGGAATAATGGCCGTCCAAAACACAGCGCAGAATCTTTGACCTCTGAACCATATCACGCTCCTCTTTATATTTCCAGAGCATTCTTTCGAGAACAATGTGCTTTATCTGTGTAAAGACTTTTTCCGAGGTTTTGTTCCGCAGGGTATTTTTTCTCACCTGGCTATATGGAATTGCTCTACTTACCAAAGTTCGTTGGGGAACACTGAAATGCGAGGGCAGATGTTATTATTTTCTTTTCCCGTTGAAAATGAGATCTTTAAATTTTTTTGATAGAGGCCTTAAAAGTTGTGTTTATCGTGAGGGGTGTTTCACTGTCTCTCTAACCTTAATCGCTTATTCTCTTAACCTAAACGATTACTTACTTCTATTTTAATACACTAAATCGTACTAGCTTAACATCCTTTAGAGTTACTGATATTTTAGATGAGTGGGATATTTTTACCTTGTCTGTTCTGTAAAGTCTTTTACCCAAACTGTATTTCCCCATATCCTGACGTCTCCCCCCCCCCGATTGACCACACATTATGTCAAGTTAATCTTTTCTATTCATAGACTGTTCGAGAATACCATTAAATTTTATATGGAAAATTTGGGGCAACCAAGAATCAAAGGGTTAAAATAATACAGCCATATTCTTTCTTCAAAAATTAGTTCTTTAAATTAACATAAAAACTCGAGTTGTTTTTACTGTACTCGTATTCCATGTAGGTGGTTAGGGGTCATTCATTAATTACGTAAGGATGATTTTGGCAATTTTTGACCCCCCTACCCCCATGTAAGGGTACGTAAGATTTTTTCAAACCCCTCCCCCCTATTCTTACGTAAGATTACATTTCGTTTTTAAAATTTTTCGGATTCAAATGTTTTATTTTTTATCTTAACTTAATGCTACTCCAATAAAAAAGATACATCTGAATACCTTCATTTTTTTTAATTAAAGCTTCGTTAATATACTGAGATCGTGGCCCCTTAAAGGGCTTAAACTAGATTACAATTTGCCATTTTTCGGTCATTTTGAGGCCATACCTCAGAGCTATGAAGTCCTTTCCTTTCTCATATAACTTTAAAAAAACTTTCTATAAAAATTTTGCGTTATGTTATTATAAAAGAAATAGTTTAGAAATAGCCATTCGAGAAAGTTGCAAATTTTCTATGGAGGAAATTATGAGGATTAAGTTTTTAAAAGATCCAATGAGCCAGCTGTTTTATCGTACCATCTGTACATCTTGAATGGTAATCCCATCAACTTTGATGCTTGTGGGTTTATTAAACATTTACGTAGCTTCCCAATGCTTCTTTAACTAACTCCTGTAGCTTCTTGTGTAATGCTGCGTCTTAAACTTAATAAAGGACAAATCAAGATAATCAAAAAAAAATATTTTAATAACTCAGCTTTTGTTCTTTGTAGATAAACATCGAGACTGTGGAAGAGCTGAACCAAACCAACCTAAAGGATGAGCTTGAGCTTGCTCTCAAGGAAAGTCGAAGTTCTGTAGTCCTTTCCCCCACTGAGAGCGACGTTGTACTGACCCAATTTGAAGAGCAAAGCATAGCGTCCGATCAAGTTTGGGATGGCTACCAGGTATTTGCATTTCACTTTCATTATCATCGAGACTTTTCCTTCTGATTTTAATAATTCTTTAATGAGGCAATGTGACAGGGAGACAATTAAGAACTACTTTTATATTGATGAGCTTATGTTTAAATATTAATTCCTTTTGGATTCTTCTATACTCATCTTCTTAAGTTTACTATTTTAACTTAGAATTAGACCTAAAAATTTTTAAACGCCTATGTTTAAAAACATATTTTGCTCATGATGTATAACCATCTTTGTAAAGGCTGAAGAACCTCAAATTTCTCTAATAAACCTTCATTAGATTAGGTATAAAATATCACACAAGCTTTAGTATGGAAGAGCTAATTTTACCTTCAAACGAATAGAAATAGAAAATTCTGCAATGAATTTATTACTCCTTTCAAAAATATGTAGCCTGAAAATATTAACAGAGCGGATATCAACTTGAGGAATTCATAAACTGGACCTATTTGAAAAGTTCAAACCAATACTGATTCAAAACCTTTTTTCTTCAACTTTTATCAACTCACAAACATTTATCTCGACATGGTCTGTTTAATTCATCAAAACAGTCGAGCATATTTGGAGCTGACTCCACCCACAACAAGTCTAAAGCACCTTACTATCTTTCTTTTCAGGATATGCCTTACTTGAGCGAAGCCTACTCTGAAGCTACAGTTGACGAAGACGCAATTCGCAAACTTACAGAATTCGGAGACGATTATGGATCGGCCATAGGACAGCCTCTGCGTTATTTAGACTCTTCTAGCAGCACCATAGGAAAAACCGATGCTCCAAAGTCTCCATCAAGGAAATCTTCAAAGGTAGGTGAAATTTAAATAAAATTAAAGTTTTTAGTCATTTTCCTTTCTTTTGCACGTCATTAACTATTTAAATTTAGAAAGAGATTTACAAGTTACGTCAAATGGAGTATAAGTCACAATGTTTATTACGTCAAAAGAAGGAATAAGTTAAACTTAAAATTTCATTGTGTTTGGAGTAGGCTGCCATACATAAATGCATATTGCACAGTTCGTCAAAATTTTATCTCGTGATCGAAAAGAAATCTATCTTGATATAGTAGACAGTAATTTGAATTTTTGTTAAGTTTTTGGACAAAATTTTCGACTCCTAATTTTTAAATCCATTTCAACTTGTTTTTTAACTTAAAGCAAGTGTAGCAAAATAGTGTTCTAATTTTTTTATACTTAAATTTCAGTCATGAACTTCATTCTCAAAAACAAGAGTAAATAAAATTGATAATTTCCTTGAAGGAAATTAAAATCTTATAAATACAAATAAGATTTAGTCGTTAATAAAGTATTTCTACAGTTTTATATTTGTCTTTAAATTTAAACTAACGATGCAAAAAAAAATCAGTAGCGTAGCCAGAAAAACGTTTTAGAGAGTAATATTGGTATTTTGGGGGATATGAGGTACTTTTAGTCTTTTTCTGTAGACAAAAAACGGAAAATTTCTTAGTTATGGGGGAGAATGTATCCCCCAAGTCCCCAATACAATACAATGTTAGTTTTTGGGTGACTATTTGACTCAAAGATGACCTATTTTTTTTCTCATTTCAGATACCAGCACAAGCACCCATATCAGATTCGGATTCTGATCTGGAAGATTTACACCACGTAGTTGAAGAGGCTGGAAAAGCTCTGCTGATAGCCCGTGCTTCACTAAAAAGACGACAATCAGGAGATTTCTTTTCTTCCGCTGAAAACGTAAGTTTTGCTTTTTTATTCAATGTTTACTATTCATATGAAACTGGTATTTTAAAAATATATTTTACTATTTATTAATAACTAAATTTTGATTGAATTTTATCTGTTAAAAAAATTGTTGATGAAAAATTTTTGTTAAAATGTCTGTAAAACAAGATTTTTCTCAAAATTTTTTCAAGAGGAGACGGATTAGACGCAAATTCTTCTAAAGGTTTACAAGATATAGAATTAAAATAAAATATGTCATAAAAATTTAGTATAAGAAATTTTAGTGCAAACTGTTTAGAAATTTTAGGTGTTCAAATTGAGAATATCAGCTTTTCGCATGAACGTTTTTCATGCTGTTATAATTAAGATCATAAAAACTTTACTCAAACAACACAAACTTCAGCAAAACTTTTCAGTCTTAAAAAATAAACCGAAGTAAATTTTATCATTCTCTTAAATTTCAACGGACTGTATCTATTACAAATAGTTATTTCATAATCTGATAGATGGCGCCATGTACGGTTTCAGAGTAAACTGTTCATGATGTATATGACAAGTCATCGCTTGTATCATGTTCTATAAATAACTTCCTGTTGATTAAGTTCCTTGAGAACTCATCCTCATTCTATCTCTTCTCATCGGAGTTTTCGCTTGGGTTCAGTTTTAATTGGTGAAGTGTGTGTTTGTGCGTTCTAAATAAGTTTAGTTAAGCATCATACACTCGTTTCTTATGGTTTTTATAATGTTTGTGGTGAAAGTTAGACTGAAGGGATAAACAGCTGAGGCATTCAAGATGTTTCCAGCAATATTTATGCTATAGAGCAGGTAGATTTTTTCATCTTGCGTTCGTACATGTGCTGCTATTGGGGTTAAAGTAATTTTATTTTGAATTTAGCTCTTACATAATTATTCTTGTTAATTTGTTTTTATTGTGTCTTTAAAAAATTACTTCTTTTATTAATTTTTTAATTTGTAAATAGTGAATATAATAAATGAAGATGATTGTTAGCCCTTCTTTACATCCAGCAAATTTGTTGTAATGATTTTGCGAACCTTCTTTTATTTTTCGACTTTATCATTTTATCACTGTTATATCATAAAGCTTGAGTTGAAAATAATCTCCGTCCGACACATTGAAGAAAAATGCTTCGCACTAAATTAGCAAAAGCAAATGACTGTTACAAGCACTACCTCTTCTCTATGATTTCAAGCTATAGGGCTCGAGTTTAACATTCATGTTCTCTTCCCCAACGGAAATTGAATGCATGCACTTTCCATCTGCCATCTGGACCCTCCCTCCTCAGTGTAGCTGACAGATAATTGCTCTTACGCGGTGCCAGGAAACGATAACTGATAGTCCTTGCCTATAAAAGCTATTTTTTAAAAGTGTTTTGTTTGCTACATGTTAGAACCTTAAAACGATTAATTGCAATTTTATCTGTAAGATAACCTTAAGTAAGTTTCATTATTTTTTCTTCATTAAATTACACTTGCAGGGGCCCCTTAATTGATTTTAATGATTTGCTTTGTTACGAAGCACCTAGCCCCGTAATATTGTGAGTTATTTTATTTAAAAGAATGATGAATTTGCTGCTGATTAAAATAAAAAAATCGCTTATTTTTTCATCATAAAGGTTAAAGTGTATTTATTCAGTGACCTTGTTTAAAAACATCCGCTATTTTCATTTGAGTCCTCAGGGGCCAATCAAATATTACGTAAGCATTTCTTTGTTCATTTTTTTTTTGTAAAATTTATTTTTGGTAGAATTTTAAAATTATTTATGCAAGAAACAAGAGATTTGTAACATCTTACTTAGCATCTCTCACACCACACTCTCCCATCTTGTCAGGAAAATTAAGCAAAGAGCAAACCCCCCTCCACCCTTGGTCTTAGGTGCTTACGTAATATTTGAACGGCCCCTAAACATAATTTGAAAACGAGCTTTTGCTTTTCACATGTGTGCAGTACCTACTCACAATATTGACAGACATCAATGAGTTCAATCATGTTTTGATTAAGGATTAGGATAATAGAAATAGGATTCTTAATTCACTAAAGAAGCAGATAAAATGTACGACAGAGGTAGATAGTACTATTCTTTGATTGATAAATAGCAGGATGTTCGCTCAACAAGGTGACTGAGAAAATATGTGACAAAGCCAGATAGATGTTAAGCAGTGTATCAGCAAATAAATTTTTGAGGAGAGGAAAATATTATTAAAGAAAATTATAATGATAAAGTTACATCCTATAACATTTATGAAACCAAAAAATCCCATATTTAGTTTTAAGCATTAAAACGTGCTATTGATTTAATGAAAATTTCAATTTGTCTCCTTTATATTAGAATTATTATAGGGGAAAGTATTGTGCGTGGGACCTAACTGTACCACGGTCCTACACTATTTTTAGCTGGACTTTTTGTAGTATGGCAACACTACACATTTAGTTAGCATCCTTACAACCAGAGCTCTCAGTGAGATCCGCAACGAAAATAAATCAGCCGATAAAAAAAATCAGCTAAATATCTGAATAGAGCAGAAATAATGTCTACGAAGAATTTGCGGTTTGAGAGCGATATTTTATTTTATTTCCGCTTTTACGGAGGTATTTTTTTTATTACTGTATCCTTCATTCCAATCGCGTTATTGGAAATACTAGGTACAAGTTCTGAAAAATAAGAGTGGCCTCATATATTAAACATTATTTGGTGAGCTGTCACTTCCAGTTCCATTCAAGAAATTTATTGTGATCCATGAACACATAACTAATTTTCCTTGTGAAGTCAAAATGCTTGAAATTTTTATTTCCTAGTTCAATTATTTTTTAAAATTTATTTTTGAATGAATTTTGAAATTATTTTGCAAGAAACAGTAAAGAAATGTTCGAAAATGCAGTGTAAGTACATTCAAAATATTTGAAAGCAAGCAACCAAATATATTGAGGATGAATCAGTTTGGAGAGCATTCCAATTAACCTTCACTCAATTAAATATCAGGGAATTCTCAGTTTCTTAAAAGAAGGCTTATATCCATTAAATAAGAAATAAACTAAGATTTTTTTTGACAAATGTCCAAGGTACACTACTCTTAAACCAGGGTACAATACCGGTGTTGTACCTTGGACCTTTTTTTAGTTTTTTTCATTCATTAATTACGTACTGAAATGCTTCAATCAAAATTCCGAAAAAATATATATATATTGTGTGAAAGGCTAAAGTATCGAGGGAAAGTTGTTCCATCAGTTTATTTTCAATAAAAAGAAAATTACAGAGTAAAAGTAAAAATAGGTCCGAGGTACAATGCCTTCCCCTTAAAAATCATTATTTCACCACTTGTATCTGAACCACATGTGTAGGAAACCAAGTTTCGGATGGTCAATTCATTATCATGTCATTTTATTGCAGAGAATTTCCTGCGTTTGACTACATAAAAAGGTTAACGCTTAACACATGTACAGTTCTTCCGCCCAAGGTCAGTTCCGCCGTGTCGGACACCAATACTACTTTTTTTAACCTTCGGAAATTCGATGCTTTTTAATTCACTCGCTTTCAAAAATCACCTGCCCGTGGAGATAAATTTATGTGGAAGGAACCGAACAAAATGCACAGTCGTGAGTTCCCCTTACACAACCAGTTCCATTCGCCCACATGTATTGCTGCCTTACGTCACCATTGGAGTTAAAACTTCGACTCTGTCCTTTTTCGATGTCGGCAATGGTGTTTTTGAGTGCTCCGCTGTCGGTGTTTAGTGGCTGAGATAAGGTATGACTTAACACGGTTTGCTCATTTGGCCTGAGTTTACTATGTGAGATAGGCGTTTTTTTAGCGAACGTAAGTGTGTTTTTTTTTCATCACTTGCATGTAATTCGTGTCTAGAGAATGTTTTTTAGACAGCAATGATCGGTTTTAGATTTTACAAATTTTCTATTATATTTTCGGTTTAATGTACTAGTAATTATGACAGATGTTATTGGTATCCTTCATGAATGTTTATATACATTTTAAAGTCCATTAAATTTTTTGTAGGTATATTAACAAAAAACTTTAATTACAAAAGTATAAGGTAGGTAAAAAGTGTTTTAACATAAACTATTGCCTATTAACCCTCAACTGAATCCAAAAAGTAAAGAAATTGTATCCTAATAACCCTTTCTCAAATAAAAAAAATAGAGAGAAAATAATATCCTTTTACAAATTCTTGAAAAATAAACTATCTCTTAAGATAGATAGAATACAGGGGTGTACCCAGATGGGATGATTGAGGGATATCCCTCGAAAACTAACACTTTTAATATTTTGACTATGGAAAACGACGAAAACTACCACCATATCCCCCAAAATACCAGTATCCCCCTCCGAATGTTTTTTTTCTGGATACGGCACTGATAGGTTATTAATTGGGGCTATTTCTCCACAGTAAAATGATAATTTAATAAAATAGAATTTTTATCCCAGTAGCTACGCAATTTTTCCTTCTGATACGCAACAAAAATCAGATAGGTTAAAAGAACAATTGAAGTTGTTTTACATTTTTTTATTAAAAGACTAAAGTAGGGTGTTGACTGCTTTTTGGTAGGCGTCGTCTTTTTGAAAGAGGCGGGTCAATTGTTATCAATTTATTTTTGAAAAATAGAATGTCATAACTGTAGGCTGAGTTCAGGGTATCTACCACCTAATTAAGTTTTTGTTTCCTTTTAATTCCTCCGTTCTTGAAATCGTTTCCTTAATAAACAGAAGGCGTAGAACTTGGTTCAGATATATCGATATATATCTTACAATCCGAGATACAAATATGATAATATTATTGATGCAAAATTTAGGTCATGAGTCCTACTATTTTTTACTTTCTAAAATATGATTAATGGGTTTTCTAAACATGTTTGGCAATTTTTTGACCCCTTTCCTTCTCAGCTAAAAAGCAAATAGCAGATCCCCTCCTCCCTTAGGTGTAACTAACTCGTGTATGTGCTTGCGTATTATTTAAAAACATTCCTAAAATCCCTATATACTTAGACTGCATGTTAGGAAAGATACACGTTTTCGTTTACGACCCGTGCTTATAATGTCTATGTACAGAAGCGAGACCTCTACTTACAGCAGGGGAAGAGCGACCCTCAAGCTCTTGTAGTACATGGCCGACAAGTACCACTCTCATTCTCAAGAGGGAATAGGGAATAGATTATGTTGTACTTGAGTTCAAGTGTTTCCATTTCATAACTGTGCCACATTTTACTAACACCAGAACGATCAGTTGAGAAGAACAGTTCTGGACCCTGAGCCAGTGCACTAGTCCGGCGCAGTGGACAACTTTGAATGCTTGCTTCAACAACACACTTCCTCAGCACTCGGTCCCTTTTAGCGAGGGGTTCGTCCAGAACCAAGAACCCTCCATGTCGCTGGAGATGACCCAGTGAACCTCCTCTAGCGATAAGCGTAAAATCTCTTCTGAGTTAGAGTTAGGAATGAGTTATAACTTACATTTGAAACCAATTCATTCTTAAGATTACAGGCGCGGATCCAGCACGGTTCCTAGGGGGGGCACTTTTCCAGACCATCACTTTTACCTTTTGAGAAAAACGTCAGAATGTTGGAGATTTTCTAAAAAGCATCACTCCAAGGTCCCCTTTTGGTACCGCTGGGAGGTATGGGGGTCCTCCCCCAGAAAAAATTTTGAAATTTTACCTGCAAAAGAAGGGTTTTAACTCATTTTGAGTTCTTTTTGGGACTTTTTTTCGTACTTATGAGTGATTTTTTAGGTCTAAGGGGGGCACTGTCCAGAGTGCCCCCAGGGGCCACTGTAAGAATGCGGTTTCTTATAACACAAAGCCCTCACTTTAACTCGTAGAGGGTACACACCTTTTCCACGAAGAAGTTATTTACAGACTCCAAAACCACCTAGTTTCAATTTCAACTCCAACAAAGCCCGCCGATTAATTTAAGCCCGGTGCTGACGTCTGCTGAAGAAACAATCGCGTTTCAAGATCACACTGATCGTACGTGACCTTCCCTCTGCAAAAAGCTCATGTTGTTGACGGATCGGTGTGTGTACAACAGGTTTGGCACTTGGCCACAATTTCCATCAGACACACAAGGCGGTGGTTTTTTGATGTAATCCATTGGACCAAATTGGATTGGGGCGCTGTTTAATTACGTACACGGTCACAATCATTTGTTTGTCTGAGGCCGATTCAATCCAACACAATGAAGAAAGCATTCATTCGAAATGGTGGGAAAGGTACGAATGAGATGCCTTCTCTCAGCTTCGACTTGTAACTCATTGATCACGTTTTGGGCGAAGTACCTCCTCTACTAATAGTTTCTGTTCTGTTAGATGTAGTCGATAAATTTCTTGTTAAGGTAAGACTATCTTATTGAATCAGTTCTTTTTTCACCTAATGAGGGTGAAGAGAACTACCGTACCAGTTACGTAACATTCCATTTGCTTCCTTATATCTGTGCAAATTTCTTCAAATGGGGTGTGTTGCTAATGTACATTTTCCCAATGGTTAATCTTTTTAAAATCAAATCAATCTCAATGCAAGAATTTCTATTACTGTTTATACGTAATAGAAAAATATGGGTTCGTGTATTTTTATCATTAATGTGTTTTTTCTTGTTTTTAAGGGAATTGTTTGGGAAAACTAGTGGTACTTTTAATTTTCAGTCTTTGTTCTCAGCATGCAATATTGCTTCCATTACTATTATAATTTTTGTGATAATTTAACAATGTCAGATTTTTAAAGGATTTGTCTCTTGACTTTTTTTTGTTTGTTGCATTGTCAACAAAAAAATTTAAACGAAATTCCGAATCATCATTACCAATATTCCAAGACTAAAAATATTTTCAGGGAATAGTAACTAAGATTCGGTATTAAATTTTTTCATTTGTCTTTCAGGCTGAGCTTCTCGCAACATGTGGCACACATTTAGATTGCCTCATAACTCTTCGTGAGTTCATTGAAATTGACGGGAAGGAAAACATCTTCTCTACCAGCGATATCAAAGAGCTGCATTGTAAGTTTATCAAATGATTTCATTTAAATTTTAATAGATTCTTGCCTGTGATACCTGTTATTCTTCAAAAATAGTGTTCCGTACGAGTCCTTTATTTTAAATTTAAATTAAGCGTAGCTCAACTCAAGTCACGAAGCTAAACATCTTGAAAGCGTATAATAAAAAAAATGAGATTCTTGATGTCTCATGAACACGTGTTATGCAATGCATCCTTTGCTTCGTCACTCACTGCATGAAAAAATAACAAAGGCCAAGGAGAAACTTTTGGCTCTCTCAACTCCTCCTTCTTGGAAGAGACAAATGAAAAAGTAGTGCTGCCATCTAGGAAAACCAGCTGTAACTAAAATTGTGGACTGGATTATCATTTGGAAAAATGCTTATTTTTCATTATGGGAAGAAGAGTAAAATTATAAATAATTATTTTTAGACTAAAAAATTATTATATAATAAAATAACTGTAATATCCTATTTTAATTTCAAATGAAAGTAATTTTATCTTAAAAATAAAAGCGTAATAAAAATCAATCATGTTTTACATTCTTTATCATTTATCCTTTATGATGTGTTATCTAATGTTTCAGATTCACAATAGCTTATGTTGTTACTTTTATTTTGAATTTATTTTTCTCTTTAATTTCTTTCTAGATCTTATTAGCGAGTGGAAACGTTTGAAAAGGAGTGTTGAAATGTATGAAGAAGCGGATGATGTAGCTCAGCAAAAATACCTTGAAGCTCAGAAAAGCATAGATTTAATGTTCAACAAACTTTCGGAACTTTCATTACTAACCGATATGGATACATCAGCTGAAATGTCATGGGATGAACTCAAAGACAATATTCTAAAGCTCCAGGTATGTTAGATTTCAAAAATGTTTTACCGTGTTTTTATATTTCAAATATGATTGGTGTTTATTTTCAAAACATTTAAAGGCTGTTTAAAAAATCTAAATCCTTAACTTTAAGTATTTCGTTAATAATTTAAAAAATGCAGTTCAATGTTCTCTGAAGTTGGTAGGTAGATTTTTCTTTTGGGATTTTACATTACAAGGTTAGTTGAGAAGATAAAAAAATAAGTCCTAATATTTTACAATTATGTTTTTAATTTAGTAAGTTAAACTGTTCTGATTTTTTTTAAAAGTGTTCCTCATAACAACTATCCAAATCATCTCACGATCAATATAAAAGAGGTAGGCCAAATAAAACCTTAGACGTGCTGCCATCTGTGTGTAAATTAGGCGATACTAAGTTGTTTGGAAAAGGAATTAACGGATTTATTTAGTTCCTTGTTCATCTAACAGATGGCGTTTACTTTCTGGTTTCGGTAAACTTGATAGCCAAAGCATGGCTGTTCTGTTCTTGTTTCAGGTTCCGTAATTTTTACTACTACTTTTTCAAAATAAACTTTGGTGTCGGTTACATGTTTTAAAATATTGTTCCTCACACAAGTAGTTTAGAGCTTAATATTAATTTGTCAACAGAAAATTATCAATTACAATAATTTTATTGTAGTTAAAAAAGTTAATTTAACTAAAAAAAAACAATAAGGTAATAAGGTAAACAATGTATACGTATATTCATTTTATCATATAAATCAGTTTAACTTATAAGTTAATTAATAATGTTAATCATTTAATTTAATTTAAACCATGTTTATGAACCGTCGGGTTATTTTTTAGATAAACATATACTAAATAATAATTCTTTACTAAAGTAAAATAACTTGGAATTATTTTTAATTTCACTGGAAATTTCTTGGAGATTGTGAAGTTTAAATAACTTGATCCGTCTGCTTTCAGTGAAAGCATCCCTCACAAGTCTCTATTTTTAGTTTTCCGATCAAACACTTCCTTTGCTATAAAGGGAAGATTAATTACTTATTCTCGAAAGACAACATCCAAATTCTTGGGTAATATGTACGTACTCCAATCTATTTTCGATTATTACACTTATCCAATTGTTTTATTTTGTCAACCCTTAAAAACTACCTTTATATTTTTTATAAATTTTAATCACTGAATAATTGAAATTATTCTCTCCTCTCGTTATTAAATACTTAATATGAAATATGCTAGAAGAAAACGGAGACGTAACATGAGAATTTAATGGTATTTCCTCTACAGAATCACTCATACTTTTTATTTTACCTTAGACTACTTCTAAACTACCCCATAGCCCTTCCATTCTGCATCCCTCCAACATTTTTCTGGGTATGACCACGGCTTACTAGATACTTATACAGGCTAATCCGAGTACGGAAATCATTGCAAATCCAGATGGCATTATTGGACAAACTGGCAAAGCATATTCACAGTGTTAAAGGCGGTGGATGATATAGGTAGGTCTTGTAGCGCTCCAAGCGGGAAAAGTTGTCAAATGGTTTTCATTGTTTAAAACTCGGCTAGCCTGTATAAGTATCTAGTAAGACGTGGTATGACACAAAGAAAGGAACAGACAAATCAGTGTGTCTAAAGTTTTAGTTTTTTTTTGTATTTACGTGCCCTATAGAGGGGAAAACCACAAATCACAACTTCTTACTCTTTTCTAAGAAATTCAAACACAAAACATTAAATCCCATCTCAAAAGAAGCTTAAGCTGCTATCGAAAATATTTAATGAACACCCTCCAACTCTGCGGTACCGCAAAAATCCTCTCCAACCTAATTGCTTTCAGAGAATAGAGCAATTTGGGTTGAGTGAACAATTCAAGTGGGCAATGATGGCAAAAGATCGTGTCTCCTCGATGGCTTTTATATTGTGGGATGGGTAAAAGATGGCCATTAAAGGTCACGACGCTCCAGCCCACTGGAGTCTGCGACTTTTTAGAAGCGCGAAAATTGATTTTCAACGGAGCGGTGGTGAACAATGTGTCATTCAAGAAGGGGGAAAAGGGAAGTGTCATAATAACGACTCTTAAAGCTCGCTGGTGATAAAAGTACAGTTATTATTACGTAGAACGGCAGCTGCGAAATGAATTGGCGATTGCTTTTACTAGAAGTGGAGGGTTTCTTCTGCCATTATATAGAAGTTGAGGAGTAGTAACTGGTTATTGAAACCATGAATGAAAATGCGGTTCATTCATCAAATTTCACTTTTGTACCTTTCTTTTTACTATTTTTTAAAAATTCTTTGGTTCTATGTAATGGTTACAGTCATTACAACTTTCACAGGGACTCTTCAAACTTGGAGTATATTATATAGTGTTACAGGGTTCTGGTTAGGTGTTCAATAGACAATTATCTGAAAATAGGTTTTGCATAGACAATGTGATCAGCTTTTTTTAAAAAAAAATGCAAATTAATATCCTGTATTACTTACTTACAACTTTCTTTCAACTGATAACTTTCTGAATGATAAGATAACAAAAAGAATATAAAAATTATTAAAGAAATGTTATCAACCTCTAATGTCATATAGGGTTTCACTCATATTTATAAAGATCCCAATTCAAGTAAAAATAACTTTATTTAAGTTTTCCTAATGTATGGTGTCTTGATTTCAACACTTTCTTTTCCAGTTGACGCTAACAGCATTGCAGGAAACGAAAGACCAGCTAATCTCGGTAAACATCCAAGTTCATCGGTTCATGACGGAATATGGATCTGATGTTAATTACAAAGATTGTTCCCTAAAAGAAAACGTTACCGAGCTGTACCAGAAATGGGATGACGTATATGAGCAGTAAGTGAACCTTTTTTTATAAAACTGTCAAAATTTGACTGCCCAAAATTTTGCTATAAATCTGAGCTGAATATTTTCTCATATTAATAAGCATATTTGGATAGATATTTTTTTTGTGGAATAAACAAACTGTTATAAAACTACCTAGACACCTCCTAAATTTATCAGATTTACAGAGTATAGAGCGGTTTTAAAAAATTGCGTTAAAATTGTGTGAGAACTAAAAGGTGACTAATGGTCCTAAGATTTTCAAAGAACAAGCCGATTTTTTTTTTTCAAAAATTTGTGCTATTTCCTGATATTTATTTTTTTGAACGAGCCTTACAACTTCACTTTATATGATAGATTTACTTCGTATCTTATATTCTCAGAGGATGATTTTATATCTGTAATAATGCCACCCTAACTAAATTATGTAGTAAATACCATAGATGCATTTCTAAGATATTTCTGGATGTATTTGTATTACTCATTTCCAAATTAATATGTTGAACCCTCCTTAACCAACTTCCCTATAATTAGATCATTGCTTTAACGTTTAACCAGCCGTTATCAATTTTACTATGAAGTAAAAATGTGGCAAAATTAAAAAAGGGGTAAACTTTTGCAGACACTCATCAAATTTCCAGCATCCAGCATAAAAAAAATGTGTATGTAGAAAAAGAATACTTTATAGCAGGTGTGACTAATACCCCAAACGAAGCTCTTCATTCCACAATTAAGGCACTCAATTCGCAAATTTCCCTCCATCTAACACATTCTCTATCAAATCTCACACTAATACCTCCAACCAAAGCTAATTCCATTACACCCCAACAAAAACCGACCACCCATCTCTACTTCTCTTCTTCTGTTTGCACTGTTATAACAACCTATACCGCCAGAAACGGTTGACCCCGTCACTTTACGGGCAATCTGCGGCACACTCGCCGCATGGCAATGCGATATATGCGTCCGCCGCATATTCTGGGCACGCATGTACTATACCAAAAAAAAAGCCGCCTTCTTCATCGGCAGTTGGAAGGGATTGCTCTGGGGAGCAATTAGCGAATTTGAGGCTTCTAATTGTTATTATTGTTGGATGAAGTAAGTGAGCTTTGAGGTTGGTTTTGGGGGGATACTTTTTTGCGGCTGTTTGGGAGGTAAAACGGTTTGATCTCTCTGTTGATATGCAGAAGAGAGCTATGTATATGATGGGTATGTGATTGCTTTTCATATAACTTTTTTTTAGATGTTTGGACTGATTGATGTATCTAGTTACTTTACCTCTCATTTTATTACTACTTCAGTGAGATTTAAATACAGGCACATCTCTCGCTTCCTTTCTTGCAGAATAGCAAGCTCAATGGTGTTCTTGTTTCTAATGTGTAGCTATATTTTTAGGGGAGAAGAAGGGAGGGGAAATTCGGGGAAGTGCATAGTAAATGGACACGATATACCCTCAGTTAGTTCGATTTTTAAAAAATAGAGATCTGACAGAATCATAACTGAAATGTGAGAATTCACATGAAATTACAAAGCATAGTTGTAAAAAAATTTAGTCATAAGGGTCTGATTAGATAATAATGTGTGGAAACGGCGCTTCCATGCACCGCTTTGGCCCTGGGATACCAATTCTTCCAGTGACAAAACATGGAGATATTAGGATTAAGGTTTCATTTCTTTTCTCTCTGCTTGTTCTGAATTAGAATATATCATATCAGATTGGTAGTCACTAAAAGGATATGTGAGTAGTCATATGTTGAGAATAGCTAATTAGACTGTTTTATCAATTCTTAAGCAATTTTACTTTCTTGGGCTTCCATTGCATTGTTTCGTTTATTATATTCTGTAGAAGGAGAATCAACGTGTCTGTTAAGGGGTGGTAACTCCTTACACTCCTAACCTTAACTATCCTTTCTTTTTTCCATTCCATCGATAATATTTCTATCATACAAAATTATAAACATCCTCTTTAGACACATCCTGTCTTGATAGTATTTTATCCATAGATTTTTATCATTTGAAAACAGGGTCATTTCTCTTACAAGAGTAAACTTGCATTTAAAATTTAAGTGCAACAGTAATTGCTTTTATCTCTTTCTTTGCAACAAGCTTGAATCCCTTCCCAAATCAATCACATTTCCTCCTGCCCCATCGAAGCCCTTCCGTGACAGTTCCCCAGATTTACGGCAACGACGAAAGGAAACCCTTTTAACTCCAACAACACGCGAAGGCAGCCAAGTTGGTTCTTTCCCGGATAGCTGATTACATTTCATGTCCGCGAAACAAAAGACGAAAATATAAACGCATTTGGAATTCGATCTCCAGATGTGACACTAATGTGAGCAGAGAGCGTGCTCGGGATGACCAATCGCCGATTCGATATTTAAGTCGAACGTGATCGGCATCCAATCGGGATCTGGGCTTCCGCTGGAGGTATTACGCTTGGCTTCTCTTCTTGTGCCTAGACTCTTCTTTATACGCTTGATTTCGATTTTTTTTTCTCTCTGCGGGTAACGTTATTTAATGGCAATAAAAGGGTAATTATAGATGTGCTTATCTTGGGGTTTTGTTGTGTTTGGTGTATTGAGCGGAGATGGAAGGTTTTTTTATGGTGCGTATAAATAATAATTTGGGAGGAGTAATCTGGTGGGGAAGTGTGAGAGTTTTTTCTCCCGACAGGGTTGTTTTATTTTGATTTTATATAAAAAGAAAAGATATAAAGTAACGGAGCGTTTTCTAAAGTAATGATCCGTGAAGATTTACTTCCCATCGTCTCCTACGTTAGCAACTCTCGTCATTCTCGAGTTTTCTTTGTTTCAATTTTTTGAATCCTTGTGAAAATTTACGATGTCTTGCTGAGAATCATAATTCAAATTAAACCCTTTAGGTTGGTCTGAGGATAAGTACCTATTACCTGTAAGAAGTGATTCTGTTTGGTCATCACGTACTGGGAAAACAATTTAGAAAATATGTGATGTTCTTCTTAAATTCCATCTCACTCTAGATCTTATCCAGTAGCGTAACAAAGGAGGGATTTGGAGATACATTCCACGAAATTCACAAATTTTCTTTCTTTGATCATAGAAAACTACATGAATTATTTAAAATATCTCCAAAAACACCAATAACCAGCACCAGCTTCAAATTTTTTTTCTTGCTACCCACTGTATCTTTCTAGTTGTCTTCCGGTTTCCTGTGTTCTCTCTCTAACATTTTGAACCAATCTCTTAGAGGGAAATTTAGATCAAACTTCCATCCCCTATTAACTAATATTATTTACAAAAAAAAACAACTGTTCAATAACTTATTATAAACATATGATGTAAACTAAAAATGTTTTCAGTAACCTCTCTACCAAACGTTTCAAGTAATGTAATGTAAATAAAGTAATAAACAAAAGAAAAAAGTTACATTCCTTTACAGAAAACAATTCTACGTAATGGAAGAATTCAGCAACACATTAATTTTACGATACGTTATGTAAAAAATGTTTGTTTGGCAGCTGACAAAAAATACCAAGCATGGGTTCAATATGGTGAGCGTCAGCCTCTACTCTGTTGTTTAACGATTATAATAAAATGGACATAAATAATACTTGCCGCATATTCTAAAACGATTTGAAAGTTCAAACCAGTTTCTGTTGTACCATTTTTTCATATTGTTTAGGAGTCAAAAAGTCATAAAAGGAGGTCGCGGTCATAAATTTTAACCACGAAAACAACACACTCTCGAAAGTCAAGATTTTTACGATCCCAAGTCGTGAACAGTTTGGTATAAAAAGCATTTTATTTCTGCACCGCTACAAACCTTACCTTTGTCGTTCATCGTTAACTCCGTGCAATCTTTACAATGAGCAGATTTTTATGACTCTACCCTTTTTGGGTTACATTAACTCCAAAAATATGAGGTGATAGGGAAAGTTAAATTTTATTGCTCGGAATTGCACAATGTTTTTTCAAAACAAGCCTGGGATCGAATGGTCAATTGTAAAAAGGGAGTTCATCGAGGAATCGCCCAGAACTATTTTTAGATGTTAAGGAAAATGAATGTTAAATCCATCAAAATTGATTGAAACTGACCTTTTAAAGATACCTTATTTCTCGTTTGAGTCACAAGATAAGCATCCTCATCCCCAAGATTTACTCCCCTTACCCAAATCAAAAATAGCGTCTTTTTTATTTTTGTAATGGCGTACGTATTACTGTTTGAACTAATCCGGAAAGTAACTTTTATCATTTTCAAGAGGTTTTCATTAAATTTTAATATCGATGCCCTCTTTAAGTAAGAACCACAAAAACAAACTTCAATGTAGAATTTTTTATTTAAAGTTTTGGTAATGGAAGATTTTGATATCATGTGCGAAAAATATTTTTCAGTAAACGTTATAATACCATCAATGTTCTCACCTATTCCATATCAAACATTTGTAATCATGTTTCCTTATAAATCCAGAAACCTAAAGGGATTTGTCCAAAAACACATCAGTTGTGTTTGCTTCACTGCTACAAGTGAGATCTCGTTGTGAAAACGGATTTACAGGCAACTGTTCTGCGTATTGGCTTCACTGCTACAAGTGATTTTGGAATAAAACGATATTTGTTAAAAAAAAAATATGTATAGTTTCTTCCAATTTTTAACAAAGTACAGGGTGTCCAGTAATAGCTTTTGGGTAACTTTTTAATCCTTCGGAATATCTATAGGGTACAAAAATAAATAAAAACATAAATCAAACGGTATTACGATTGTTTTGAAAGTTTTTTATTTATAAGATTGAAACACAAACTATTTTCAAATTTTAAAGTGTTGTGTAATGTTATTAGTTATTTAATCCAAAGAATCCATTTTTGCTTGACCCAAATCTAAATAACAGTGGGTTAATTTTAATGTACAGCGGTATTTTATGTCATGTTACTTTTTAAAACATCTGCATAAAAATTCCACAGCAACAGTACCTACTGTTTATTTTATGCCGGTTATCAGTTTCTTTTCATTAATCTGATTCAACATGGTATCACGTTTTCTGAGCGTATCTCTGAATTAAACGCATCAGACCTCTAGATATGTTTCCGAATTCTCCCCCAGTAATACCCAGACTCGTTAAAAACTTCACTTTCATCAGTCAAACGCAATTAACCCCAAAGCGATCCCTAAATCCCCCTTCAAACAAAGTGACTTCCCTTCCGGTTCCGAAAGAGAGAGAGAAAAACTCGGTCGCCTACCACCGGGCTTCTCCTTCCTACGTGAGCGGACTGGCCGAAAATATCGAAGGAAAGAGGGGGGCGATTTCAGCTTCCAGAGCACGTGCCGCGGGTCGAACGTCCCCCTTCCGGTCGGATTAGACGAGATCGTCCGCCGAAAATGGGATGGCCGAGGGTTGAGGGCATCTGTCGGTGCTGTGACATCCGTTTGTGCGCAATTAATATGTTTTTTTTCGTTTTGTGGCCTCTGGTCGTTTTTGGAGGTTTTCAATGGGTGTGAGGTTTTTGAATGTGGTTTTGGAGAGATTTGATGGTGGTTTGTGGTTTAAAGGAATTATGTGCTTAAGGAAGTCCATTGAAGTGGCAACCCTACATTTTCTAAAAATGATTTTGTCTGTAGAAAATAGATGGTTGAAGAAGACCGATTAAAAATATTGAAAAGCTATATAGTGCAGAAAAGTTGTTACACCTTAGTATAGAAGTCTAACGCAATAAGTTAAGTTGAAATAAGATATCGTTTGACACGCCACGAGGTCAAAGTTTTAAAGTTTTGTTTAGTTCAGGTGAAGTGAGTCAGTAATCCACGTAAATGACTTGTTTTATTGCTATATATAATTTTTATTAAAAAAAAATTCTGAAAAATATTTATGAATGTTCAAAAAATTCTTTAATATAGTTTTGGAAATTAAACTTTTAACTAATTTAAGGTTTAAATTCCGGGAATAAAACTATTACAACGACGTTTCATAAGGTTCTTTAACACCTCTGAAATGTCTGAACTGTATTCCCATCGCCATTTTTATGTTCTTTATATTTTCCCCTTTCAAGAAAATTACAAAGATTTTAGTTTGTATTTTTTTTGCTAGAGGAATGCACTCTAAGTTCTTCTAGTATCCCCACCATGTATGAACAAATTGCAATTTATGAAACAAAATTAATTTTTTATGTTAAGATTCCTGCGGTGTTTTTTTTTCATTGTAAGTGTTATAAACACATTTCTTTCTTCCAGAAACGGAGCACGGTTAACTGAATTACAAACAGTAGAACGCAACTGGAAAACTTTTGATCATAATCTGAAAACTTTGATCAAGAAGGGTGAAAAGCACACAAGATCCACTACACAAGACTGTGATAAAAATTGTCTTCAGGTAAGTTGAAACCTTAACATATTAAAAAAATAAAATGCATTAACATTAAGACCAATCCAGTTCTGACATTTGATATGCAACCCTTTCAGTTATTTTAATATTGTTTTATTTTACCATCTTCGGTTATTAAATCCTCTCTATTTTTCATTAAATTATTTAACTGTTTTTCTTTCTATCTATATATAAACTTTTTGAAGTTTTATAAAAAACATCTAGTAATCTATCCAAATCTTCTTCAGATTTGTCTTTGATAAATTCCATTGGTCTTTCCATGACATACATTTCAATTATTGCAATTATTCTTTACCTATTCTCCGTTTGGAGGCAATTATGAAAAAAAAAGTTCGATCAATCTCATAATAAAATATCACGTTATTTCCCCTGGTCAGAAATCGAGACAATTTATCAAATTACCCTAGCATCCGAGTACATTAGATTGATTCCGCTGTCAGAATTCTCTTCTGAAATGGATACTCGTGACTGTCTCTCTTTTACTTCCCTATCCTTGATTCAATTACGGATGTACTGAACTAAAATGTCATTACAGCCCCTCTTACAGTCTCGTTTACGACTATTATTAACCGCTTTCTCTTATACCTGCTATTTTTAACGACTTCCGAAGGTTTTTGGGTTTCGGATTTTTTTCATGGTATCTCTTAGCTAAGAGTTCGTAATTGGTTGGTTATAGATTAAAATATAGGCATTTGTTTTCACTTGTAACTTGGAGTTTGCAGCTTGTGACAAGTGATGCATTTTTTGTGTCAATACACCTCAGTATTAGTTTCTATTAGTTTCATTTAGTCGTATGCTAAAGGTGGACTAGGCTTAGAGTTGGGGAAATGAGGTATTTGCACGTTTTGAGATTAAATTTTATTGAAATAGTAGATAAAAAAACCATAAAGAATGGCGTTTAAATGAAGTTTCTGAGTTTCCTAGTTTCTGAGATATAATAAATTTTTGAAATTTCATTTTGAGTTTCGGCTCGAAAACAGAAACACTGTTGTTTACAAGCGCTGTGACGTCATATCCTACATAGTATCCCGTTTTCCGATCATTGAAAAACAGTAAAACACTAGTTTCGACGGCACTGTGACGTCAAATCCTGTTTTTTGATTACGTGACTTTACTAGTGTTTTGGCAAAAATAAAAAATTATTATTAAATTAGTATTTATTATTTTAAATTATTTAAAACATATTTTTGAACTTAAAAAAATCTGATATTTGAGAGTTTTAAACTATAACGTATCAAAAAAAGTGTAAATTTAAGCAAATACCTCATTGTAGCATTTTCAAACATATAAATTAAAGTCACGCCCGTAAAAAAATGCATTTTCTAAGAAAAAAAACTACTTTAACTGCTGAAATTATGAGTAATATCAAGAGTAAACAAAATTGAAGTCTGGTCTCAATTGCTTCCAAATTTAAATCAGTTATTTTTAGTGTAATGTTAAATTCAGGCCTCAGTTTTGAAAATTAGACAGTTATATAATATATAATATGGTAATTTTTTGTGAAATGCTGTTTGTGAAAGTGTTAGGTATTGACATTTATGTTTTTTCATTGTATCATACTTGTCTTTTGTTTTAGTTGAAGGATGTGCCAGATGAGATTCTGCAAAAAGACCGGAAACTTCTACAGTCAAATGCAGAATCGGGGGATGGTGCTTCTTTGAAAAACTTAAAACTCGATTTACAAGATCCTAAAACTAGAATACAAAACCAAGCGCACAAAAATTTAGCATCACGAATGTAAGTTCCATTTTAATAATATGTTTTCATCTGTCTCAATTAATATTTGAACTAAGCAACTGAGAACTGAGAGTGTTTTGATAATGATATGAGAACTGCTTAACATAGAGAGAATATCTATGATAATGATTAATTTTCTCCATGTAAGTATTATAATGATGAATAATTAACTCATTTATAAAGGAGATGTAATTTTATCAATGTGGAGTTTAATTTTAGTTCTGTAGGCCTCATTCTAGCATATGAAACAATATTATAAAATCAATTAGTAGGTACTTAAAAAGATCAAAAACAACTAAGCTTTAATAAAGAAAATTGAGAAATGAACCCACTCATCAAGAAAAAGTTTCGCTATTTAATATTTAAGGCAAGGAAGTTTTAAATAATATTAAAAAAAACTTCTTATTAAAACTAAATAAACTTTAAACTAGTTTGTCACGAAATTGAAAAGCATGGAGTGTGAAAAAAATTGTATATGATGTTAGACTACCAATGTTTAAGACCAATTAATCTTATGAATTTGGAAACAAATATAGTCCTTACTAACGTGGGGCATAAAACATTTCCACCAGAAAAAGCACCTCATATTTTTACGAAATATACATAATTGCGTCTTAACTTGCTTTTACAAAGCTATTCGGTTCCTTAACAATCAAAACCGCACACAACATTACTTCATAAACTGTCCGAGAATAAATAATTACACCTTCAATGCTACACTGTCCCTGCAACATCCCCATAAAAAGAAATTACTCTAGTCACAATCTCAGGGAAACTCAGACCTTTTTATTTCCTATGATGACACCGCGCAAAACTACCCGACCAATTTGCTGTCCGACGATGCATAAATTAGACATAACGCCAAGTGTCACTCGCGACACCTTCTAGAACAACACCACGCGCATATAATGGCGTCACTTTTCCATCACAACTCCGCCATATGCATAATACGGCAATATCTCGGCAGCCCCAAACACCCCATTATGTAGTTTATTGTTTGAGGGGGCCGTTTTTATTTAGGAGTTATACACACATACGAGGCAGGAATGGGAGTATTCCGGGTTTATTTATTGCGGCTAAGTGCGGAAATAATAGGGACGCGACTCCGGTGGGCCAGGGTTTTTCTGTAAAAATGGGGCTTTTCCGTTTTTATGTTCGGTTTGTAAAGCGAGGGACGGACCGGGGGTTTGTATGGGTGGTTATCACGCGAGGAAGAGACACGAGTTCGAGGAATCTGTTTATTAACTTGGGATGTTCAGTTTAAAGCTTTATTTCTTTTCTCTTTGCGTAATATCATTTTGCTGGATTGATCCAAGAGATCTGAAGCGTAATGACAGAATTTGATGGTGATCCACACATCTTTTCAAACGATAAAAAAATAAAACTACTATTAAAATAAGTATTGTTATTAAATCTGAACTTACTTGAGTCATTCTTGGAAACTGCTCATTTAGTTGTACTGAAGGTAGGATTTTGATCAAAATTACTATTCCATTCAATCAATTATAAGATTTTATGTAGGTAGTTAAGAGTATTTCTATCGTTTGAATGAAAAAAAAAACATAACCATAACTGCAACATTGGGATATTTTTTTTGGGAGAGGGGGGTATGTAAAGCTACTGACTATAACACTTTGCAGTTTTGGTGTGAATTTGTGGTAAATTGTTTTAGAGCAGGTTATAAAAAGCACTTGCCGTTTTTTGAGAGGAGATGATATATTTATCAGACTGCACTCTCACATGTAATTCTGAAATTATTTTAAGATCCCCTCTAGATAAGCTATGTTTTCTATATTAAACTAGCAATTTTATATCAGATGTATTTTTTAAATTTTATTTGGAAAGCAGTAATTTTAGTAGAAAGCACATTTGCACCATCTAAACCTTTATTGAATAGTCACGTGTTGAAAGAACTAGAATTTACCGTTCTAATGATGAATCCGAAAAATATATTCTTAAATATTTATAGTTTCCACATTTATCATTATCTCAGTTTAGTGGAATTGCTCTGACACGCGCTCACATGCAAGTTAGACGCGTGTCATTTGCGTTATTACCAAAACTAACATAAAAATATGTTCGCAGCATATTTAATTTCGAATCCGTTTCCAATTCCCCAGCTTCTAGCCTCTGATTACCTCTAATCATTGACTTTACTCCAAATCAGTCCGAATTTCCCCCAAACCCCTCAATCTCTCCAATCCCCCCATATAATTTATATCAGAACGAATCGATATATTGTAAACGTTCTATGAGCAAGAATCCCGAATTCGAAAAAAATTCCTCCTTCCAGAAAAGAATTACAGATATTTCCGAAACCCGAACATCTTCAATTACACCTCATTAGCTAAAATTCTCCCCGCACGAGCAAGAACTAAAGCAAGGGGCCTACACCCGACCTTGAGAGGTCATTCAGAGAGTTCAAACCCCCAAACCTGAGGCCCAACTCTCCGTCTCCATTACACGCCGATCTAGAAGGACTCGAAATTTCCTTCAATTATAATTAAAGCCCCGACAGGGAGAAAAAAAATCGCCAAACGGTTTCTCCGCCAAATCTGGGCCATGGGTCATTTACTAGTGAATCTTTGCCGTTTAATCCGGGCAGTAATTATTCGCCATACGTCATTCCTGACGTTAGATCAAAAGCGATGAATTAATGGCGTGATATTGTGTCGCAATTTCGGGACTTAACTAGTGGTTCCTTGGCGAAGGCGGGCTGTTATTAGAGGATCTGCGCCGAAAAAGTGGAAACGCGATTCTGAGATTATTCAGGATTATTCTGGAGTATTACGAACGTCGCTGTAGGGCTATTACAGATATCTCTTTTATTTGCGTTTTGGCAATTACCGTCTTGGGCTTTTTGGTCTGGTGTGGTACGGTTGGCTTTTCCAAGGTAGACCACACTTACCTTACAAAGTGTAGATTAGCTGCTTAATTTTAATTCTTGGTTTGTTCGCGTCATTGTTAATTCGATAACTTTAAAAATATATTGATAGTCTAGTGGAGTGTTTCATGTTTGATGCTGTATTCTCAAATTAGCTCTTCTGACAAACGAATGCTAACTTTACCTAATTATTTTCAAATAATACTTAATTACTTTTGTGTACTCCATCGATTATTAACCAGACACCATTGCATTCCATCTTTCATTCCTATTTTGGAAAAGTAATTTGTAAATAACAACTCATTTTCTAAGGTAGTGTAAAAAAGTTTCTATTTTTCTTCAACTTCTCAGGAGCCGAAAAATAATCTCTCTTTAGCCTTTCTTCAATGGATGAAGCGATTACAAAATTGGAGATAACACCGGTTCGAAGGAATGTTTCGCAAACCCGTATAGATCCGATGAATAATTTTTGAATTAGATCGATATGTAACTCAAAATGGCCAAACCTTGAGTTAAGTCATCCTGCGCCTTAAACGTAATAGCAAGTAGCAGTGTGGGACTTCTAGGTCTAGTTTATTTTCTCAGCTGATAAACATAGTATCATTACGACCCAAGTTAATTATACAGCTGAAGGAGCTAATCATAAAAACATTCAATCAAATCGTGCAGTCATGATGCGATTTTAATATCAAAACAACTCTCTTCTATATCTCACTCAACAGAAAATGCGTCTAATAATTTCCTTCACGACCCTTCTCTTCCATTTTGCCCAACTCTTTGACCCCATCCCATTTCTCCCTCAATGATACATCACCACAACAACAAAAAAAATCGCAAATCGAACCAACTCCTCCATCAATAAAGGTGTAAAAGTCTTCCTCCTGAGAAATCACGATTATCACTTCGAGTCACCTCTCGTGTGAACTTTTCAATTGCTTCCATGTTCTATTCTTTTCCTGCAGTGTCATTCTCTTTGCCTCCTGTGCTGTTAGTGCAGCGCGCGTCGGTCATTAACGTGAGCTGTTCGCCTATCATTACACTGTCTGCCCGAAGTTTTTTTTTCGTGCACTTGCTCAAGGGGACGCCAATCCATCAAATCTGGGGTGCAACCGCTCTAAATGGCGGGGATTTTTCCGCTAACAGTCGGTTGAGAGGGGGAGATATTGCTGTCCCCTTTTTCATTCTTGGCTTCATCCAAAAAACCTTCTTTAGATAGTGTGCAAATGATTCCGATTCCTTTAAGGTAAACTAGATTTCTTATTTCATACTCGAATTTGAATTACTTAACATAATTTACATAACATCAACCAAGTTTTTAATACGAAACTATTCTTCAAAATTATTCTATCAAACTTATTCCTGAAACGATGTTTTAAAAATTGTCTTAGTTTCTCTAAGAATAATAGTTAAATAGATAAGTTATACTCTCTCACTCTCTTTCTCCCTTAAATTAATTTCTCTCTATTTCTCTCTCCGAATAAAAAAGGGAGATGCATATTTATGAGATGTGGTTATGAATGAACAACTAAGATCTATTTAAGAAAACTGTATTTTAATTCTAAATACTTCAAAAATAATTCCAGTTCAGAATGCAGAAAGAATGCATGCAATATTGTTATAGATATTTTTTTATATCTGCGATTACTGTTGGATAACACAAATGATAAATAAATAGGAATATACCTAGTTTAAGCCTCCAAATCTTAATGCAATTGTTTAGTATTCAGTTGCGATAAAATTAAGGTGACAAATTACTCCTTGTTTGGTGTTTTATTCACCTTCATGAATGCAATGAACACTGAAAAGTAGCAGAGAAGGCTAGTTTTAAATTTTTCTAACAGGAAATTTTGAAAATGTTTTAAATCTTTTAATATTAGAAGTGTCAAGTTCGAACAAAACATTTTGGAGGGTTTCAATATTTATTATTTCTTTGGCAATTTTAATCCTGCAAAGAAAGTGGGTCAACTAGAGCCCTTGACTATTTCTATCCATGAATATTATGTATTCAATTTATTGTCATCTCGTATGGTATTGATTTACTTGACCCTGAACCAGGCGTGGTTTACTTCAAAAATTATTTGTCATGCATATCAGCTTTTGTTCAACTAAAGAGCATAATTTAAACGTTGGTATCTATTATACAGAATTTCAATTCAGTTGAAAAGAAAATTTCCATCCCAAATATTTTAAATGGTTTCAATCACTCTTTTCAAGGCACCAATCCTTCTATTTCTTAGTTATTCAGTTCAGCAATCATCATCATCCACGTATCCGTCATTAGAAAAAAACTTTTATCTGGTTTTTGCCATTACATCGAACTATTTACGCATCCAGTATTTAAACTTTCCGCGTAAAACTTCGACTGTATATAATTTACCACACCACGGCCTGCTACACTGAACTTTTCAAAGAACATCCACATGAACATGTAAAGTAATAACCTGCTGTAAGGAAAAGGAGAACTTCCACGAAATAAAAAGCCATCTAAAAGAAAAGAGCAGAAGAAAAAAAGAATGATGGATGTGATAATTCGAGACGGGTCCCCCAATTAGCTCCAGACACAAAGGAAGCTTCGGCCATTGATTATTTTCCTTGTCCTTCCAGACCCCTCTAGAAATTAATGAACCCCAGGTGGGATGGGCATCAAACTAGGTGAAATTTATTAAAGGATCCAGAAAAGTTTCAGCGGATAAGTGTCCGGCCAATGTTTATGTATGTATGTATCCATCAAAAAGCTTACGGGGGACACTGGACAAGCCTTGCCATTAAAGCTCAAGGATGGGTTTTTTATCTTTTGTCTTCTTGGGGGTTTTACTATTGAGCTTTACTGCCGGAACGGTTATGTATAAAAAGTCTTTGGGCGCGCCTGCATATATTTTACGAGGTCCAGAAGCAGTTGAGACTGACGAGGTAGGTAATGTTATACTGTTGGAAAATGCTTTGTGCTTTTTTTAAGTGATGGTGATGTATGATGTCTTAGGTGGAGGTTCGGCGGTTTATGGTTGAATTTTTTTAATGGTTCGACTCAAAATGCACTTTTTCTGTGGTGAGATCGATGGTTGATGTGGTTTTAATAGTGTTGGGGATAGTTGTTATACTTTTTATGGTGTCCGAAAAGTGCTAGTTTTGAAAGCAAAAATAGAATGGATATTTTATGCGTCTCTAAGACACTGTGAGTATTTGTTGTAAATGGATCAATGTTTTTATGCTATAATTAAAAGTTATACATACGACGAGTAAAAAGATACATAGTTATTTGTAACATGTGTTTGCTCAAACAATGTTGAACAACTCAACTGAAGTCAAACAATATTGGAATATACCATTACAATGCAAATAGAGGACCTATCTGTTTAGAAATATTGGTGATATTTTCTCAAAATAGCTAATTTTTATGTATCAGCTCATACATCCATATTAACTTAATTTGACTAGGTTGTAATGTTTTATGCTCCATTAAATTATAAAATGGTAAATTGTTTTCAAAAAATTTTTAATAGTTTAGAATTTGTATACAATCTTGCAATTTGTATACAGAACTGGTCAAGAAAATAATCATACTGTCCTTACAAAAGTCGGTCATGCTGCCAGTTCATACTACTCAACATTGATTCCGATTGAAATGAAGAATTAATATTTCATTATTTAATACCTTTTTTATTATTCGCTATTATATTCTAGATTGAAATCTGAAAAATGCAAACACATCGAAAACTATAAGAAATTTTACTTCATGTAAAAGTCCCCCTGTTGATATTAACTGGGGTAAATTGATTAATTGAATACTATACTGAATACATACTGAATTGAATGGTAAATTGATTAAATTGATAAACCCTTAGTGATGTTTCTAGTTCAAAACTTAGAAACTTTTATTACTTCAAGCAAGAAAACCTCCAACCTCCCATTCCTTCTCCATTCTAAAACCCACACTATATCATTTGCATATCCACGTTCCTAATGATAACAAATGCTTCTATTTAATACAAATCACTTCACCTCCCAAAACACCATTCCTTATCATGCAAGAATATCTAACAACGCCACACGGACATTAATATTTCTTCACATTAATAGCGATATTAATAATACCTACCTCCAAATAATCCTCTCGAGAGAGAAACGGACACAGCAGTAAATAAACGATAGTTTTCATGAATACCAGACCTAGTCACTTTGACAAATCTCTTTCTCGGCATTTGTTAACCTAATGGAGATCGGCTTAAATCCGTATACATGAATGCATAAACCGCTGCCACACCCTCCATCGGCGGACAAGGTCCAAGGCCATTGTGTCGGTAAGGTCCGCGTTGGAGGTGCGAGGCCCCCCAAATCTCATACATCGCTATTATCGCATCGGCCTGGCCTGTAATTGAATGCGAGGTGGGGCCGACCGACGCTGGAAAGGAGTGTTTGGTGGGAAACCAGTTGATGTCAGATTGGGTTGTCTTCAGGGTTTCCGGTTTCCAAATTAGAAACTGCTGTGGATCCTTTGTGTTACAAGTTCTTATACGTATGTTAGATTTTAGCCCAAGGAAGGATTTGGCTTTAGGTGGTTTGTCAGCCCTTCCGTTGAGAAAGGCAATATTTTTATTATTTGAACAAAGTGTCCTTGTCGAGTTATGTACTCAGCAATCAAAAGAAACTGGCCAGATAAATGAATAAGGTCAGAGAAGCTCTTTTAAGTCTAAAACTCTTTTCTAACACCTCAGCTTCCCTCTGAAATCTTCTATCCTTATCCTATTTGATAAAATGTTTTGTAAGAGCTCTGATGGTTGGTTTGCCGATCATTGTTCATATGTTCATACATCACAAATCTCCTTGCCAAATACCGATTGGCCATGTCAGATCATGGTAGCACTCTTCAGATTGTTTAGTAAAAAATTTATTTGAATCTCTTTTAATCTTCTCACCACCAAGATTAAATCATATCAGAGATTTCTTTTTAAGCGATTAACATTGAAAGAATTTAGTAATTGAAGACTCATTTACATAGCTTATAATTAAAGAACATTGATATGAGTTTTAAAATTCGAAACTCTTAAATCTCTGTCAAAGTAAGTATAAAAAGATCTTACACGATGTAATTTTTTACCTATTTTAACATAAAACTTAGAAATTTAAGCAATTGAGATGGACATAGTTGAAAATTTATTTGGTCATTCTATTCCATCCATAACTGACCTCTCTCCCTTCCAGAGCTGATCCTTCTCTCTCCTCCGCCGACGAGGACGACCCGGACGATCACTTCGAGGATGCCATCCAACTCCTGGACCGCCCCCTCCAAAAGAACCCCCCACAAACCCCCAAATGGCGCTCCTCCAGAATCTGGCGGATCCTTCGCGTGGCCTTCCCCGTCCAACTCACTCTGGTCCTGTTGTTCTGCCTCGCCTGCTACCTGGAGCCAAACTGCTGCGACAGACTCAACAACTTTACGTTGTCCTTCACTCCCCATCTAAGGTACCCCAAGGGTCCCCCTCCAGTGTGATTGATGTCAAGCCGTCCCTTTTTATGATGACAATCGTAACTCGTGCCTTATACTGCTGAGGAATCAAATTCTGGACAGTTTCGATAAGTATTAAGGGGGTTTTATAGAGGCTTGAGAAATGTGTATAGAGAGGATGGTGAAGTATTATTAATTGTAGTAGTTGTTTAAATAGCTTTCGAAAAGCAGGTGTTTATATCAATCATCGTTAGTTTTTGTTAATTTTAATTATAATTTATTTGGACTTTTGTGAGTTTGAAATAAATTTTTCAAGTGATGTTTCGTTTCATTTAAAAACGTACTTAATATGTTGAAATGCTAGTTTAGTTAATTCTAAGGGTATACAAGAGTAGAATTAAGCAACTAAATTTTATCACCTTAAAATATTTAATTTTCTTTTTTCATTTCGATCTTGGATTTGACCGCGATATAAACTGGAATAGATGGGGAACATGTTTTTTTCCTGTACCTCACTATTTCATTTCTTATTTGTGTTTCAAAAGCCTCGATTCCTGCTTGATATTTTAAGGGTTATCGCTTGTCTTTCCTTGTGCTTTCCTGGAATCTTTCATTTAATAGGTGGTTTGTTTTTCCATGCTAGTATTTAGTTTTATCTAACTATTGGCATATTTAGAACACATGCTCTATCTGCTATGCCTAATTAGTAATGTAATTATTGCAAAAGCAAAATTCGAGTGTTCAGTCATTGATTTAAAATATTTATTCCATTCTTTCTACTGGTGAAATTAGTTTAATTTAAAATCGTTCATTAGCTAGGGTCCTCTAATATTCAATACTATTTTAACTTTTAATGCCTTTATTTTTTCTCTGATACTATTTTGAAGTATACCATTTGAGTATTTTTCTATTTAGATGGCGGCAAAGGAAAGAGAAATGTATCGTACTATATTTTATAAAGGAAATACTCAAAATATCAAATTTTTTTTTTGAGGTCTAAACGTGTCTTACTTAAAATGCATTTATCTGTATTTTCTAATGCTTGGAGACTTTTCTTTTTGCTACTCTGAATGTTGTATCCAAATATTTTTGAAGCAGTATTTTTTTGTACCACTCTCATGTTATTTGCTACAAACTGATAATCCACTAAATTAGGATGGACCAAGTGCATTTACATTCAGTATAGAGTGATGTTTTGAACTTACAGTCAATAAAACCTTAAGCAGGTAAGAAATGAGTGAGAAGTGCCTCAGAATGAACTATCAACATCAAAAAGTACATTACTTTTGAAAGGAATACATTTTTGGAACATTAATATTAATTGAAATTTCATTTAATTTCGATTGATTGGGCAAAACTGTATATTTTTGTTTTTTCAAATCAATTATTAAAAGGGTATCAACTGCTGTTATAAGGAGTTTTATGCTTTAATACTTTCTGAGTATTCTTTGCTTTAGTTTTAGGGGAGCAAAATTTAAGAATCAATGTTTGTATTGCTAGTGCTTGTAAAAGAAATTCTAGTCATGAACACATAGTTCATTTGAAACTTTCATTCCATTAAACCCCATTATTCATTAAAATTTTATTTTTAAACACATTGTATTTTTAAATATTGTTTTTCATGAAATGTATAAACACATTATATTCAACTGTTAAATACCATTTAAGCATTTTATGTCTATTTTTTTTCTTGTAGATTATATTCATATATTTTATTTTGTAAGCATTCTGGTTGGGAGCTTTATTTGTTTCGAAGAGATGTAGTGTGTAATATTTGGCAAAAAAAAAAACATTTAATGATTAGCTACTCATTTATTTGATTAGTGGAAAAAATGTTTTTGTATTGTTTGAATTAAATAAAATTTTTTACAGGAACTGTGTATATGTATTTATCTAATAGACTTATTTAAATACAAGTAAGAAAGTTACTAATCATGTTTGTACAGTTAGTATGGAACAAATACAGAACAGTATGCGATGTAATTGTTCTGCAATACTCCACATTGACTAAACTACTATATCATTTCAAAGTCTATCAAAATTGTCTATAACATACTTACTAAGTTAATATTTTCTCTCATTAAAAACTTCTTCTCTATCTTAAAAAAGTGATCATGATTGGTTTACTAGGAACATCTAACACACTAATTTTGTTGATTGTTTCCAAAAATTCTTAATCAAAGTATTAAATGAACAGTTTATAAATTCATTAAAAAACTGCCATTTAATTAAAAGTTATATTATAAACAGAGTTTCAATTAAAAACTCTTGTTTAGCATATGAGTTTAAAATCTTCATTACCAGCAAGTTGATTATTTTATATTCAAAATACCATGGCTAACCTTTCAAATATTAAAAAGCATACTTAAAATTAACCCATCCATGTTTTGCATTTAAAACCTACATATTTGATTGATATGCAGCAAAGTACAAAAACACCAGAAACAATCTGACAGAACAATGATAAATTTGGTGCATTCAAAATAACAAGAAAATATATTCACAAGATTAATATCTTAAAATACCAGCGTAGAAATTGTCCCTAAGTAGAAAAATATGCAAATTACAATTTTACTCTTTATTCATGTTACTACAAGCTTCAAATCCAAAGTTGCAAACAATCTACTAGTGAATATATTTCAGCCCTATTTATACTGTCGTATGCAAATCTGTCATTCTATCGAAAATGACAGTTATAACTTCTGGAAAGGGATTTAAATCATATTTTTGAGATTAAGCTTGACTTGACACACTTAAAACGGAATTATAAAGAAAGCGAAATGGGGAGGACTGGAACGTTTGATGGCTTTTAACTTCAATTTACTCTCCCCTCCAGTTTTGACATGACATTTGATTGTGTAGTTACTTTTATTCTATTCAGATTTTGGTCAGTCTTTCATGCTTGGTGATTTTATTACTATGTAGAGGGAAAAGTTTAAAAAATGTGTTTTAAATGTTCTTTTAATTATATCTGTTTTGAAGTTAGTTCCGAGTTTCTTCGGGTCAGTTTTCTTATTTTTCAGATTATTTATGAATGTTATACAACTAAAAACTTCAAAGAAAACAATAATTTACAAACACAAAAATATTAATTTTTAAGGTTTTAAATAACATAAAAATTTTAAGAAACACAATTTCATTGATTAATTGGGGTATTTTTCGGCAATACTTTCAGAAAACCAATTATATTATTTACAATTTGTTGTATAATATATATACATTTACTTTAGGTAACAGAAACACAACATAAGAGTGGATATAAAATCCAAAATGAGAATCAAAGATCATGACATTTTCACAAATAATAGTTTTTAGATGTTCAGTTCTTTAAGGTCTTCTGATGCTTTAGAATCGGGTTTGAAAAAGGATAGTATGAATTTGTTAACAATAAACTTCGTCATCTTAACCCCTTCAGTCGGAATTTTGAAATTTTAGTATGAAAATATTTTCTTTTGGTACATAGTATGCTATGATGATAAATATATCTGTCACAAATTTTGAAGTGTCTGGTATAATATTTAAAGAAATTACAGACAGAAAAAAGTAGCATTTAAAATATCAAAAATCACTAAAATAAATTATTTTTTAAATATAATAAAGCAATAAAATGATAAAACTTGCATTAATACAGGTGTAAGTAAGTTTAAAACATGTTTCGTCCGTGTAAACAAACTACACGATCACAAGTAGCTTTTACTTACGTCCAGTACGATGTCCGGTATAGCGGACATCCATTTTAAAAAAAACATTCAGCGCCTTAAAAAGAACTTATTGGTAATCAAATTTTATGTTTAAATAAACCTGGAACAATAGTACAGATGTGGAGCATCAACTACAACAAAATCGGTGTTATTCTAAAGTATTTTAATGAAGTTAGTAGAGTTTAAAGTTGATGTCCGGTATACCGCACATCAGGTCCGAAGGGGTTAAATTGAAAGAAAAACTTTTTCTTAATATTAACCATTAAATCTTTTGGAACTATTAATAAAGAATAGAAAATTAACGTTTTAAAAATATTTTCTAAAAGAATCTTTTTATTTAAAGTTTAAATGGAAGTAAACATGTCATACTGACATTTTTATACCAGTTGTTATTAGGTATTAATCCATCCTCAGCGATGTGCTTTTGAAGATATAGTCAACATTGTTAAAGTTCTTGATTGAAATATAGCTGCTAAGTAAATACTGCTAGCCATAAAATTCTTCATCAGATCTTATATGAAGTAGGAACAGAAGACACCTGAAGAAAGTTTGGTAAGTTAACTTGAAATTTCAGATTCCAATGGCGATTTTAAACTATTTCTGATAGGAAAATATTAGTCATCGATACGAACTGGGGACATTTTGGAGCCCTGTTCTGTATCAGTTTTGAATTTGGTATTGACTTTATTTTCTTCTTATTGATTTTGCATACAAATGTATTTAACAATTTAACTCACAATTTCGGGGTAAGGTTCTATGTTGAAATTCCATATCCCCATTGAAAAAAGCAAAGCAAGATTGTTTGATCTCACCAAAAACTAAGCGGCTCTACATCACGCTCTTTGGCACTCTTAAAAAAATTGTGGAAAAGAAGCAATTGATTTTTTTATAAATCCATCTAAACATAACTAAGGAATAAACTTTCAAACAAAAGTTGCAATTACAATTGGCAAGATTATAATTAAAAAAAAAAAAACAATTTTGTTTAGTCACAGACAGTATAAAAATGTTCGTGTGTGGCATTTCCATCTCTAACATAAGAAGTTATTATAACGAGGACAAATTACTACTCTAAAATTTGCATACAGGTACTTAATACATAATTTAATCGCCGCTCAAGGATTGCTTATCCCAATCTCCTAAACGACCCCATCCCTTGCTACACAAGCAACTAACTTCCACTTTTCCGTGCATAAATCAAACCCAAAAACCTTCCCCATATTACCCCACCCACAATCAAGCTACACCATTTCAATCATAGCTAACTACAATGGACCAGATTTACAGCATCCGGACCCGCAAGAACAATTACGTCAAATTAAGAAACATTAAATAATAGCTCTAATAATAAAAAAACCCTCATAGATTTATGATCTGAATCATAAGCATCGGTCACTGGACTATGGAAACCGTATTTCATGCGGCTCTTAATAAATCTGAACTACCGATTGGTATACCAAGGTGTGGTTTGTCCTTGATTTATGAGAAGAGCTTCTAGCCGTCAGCGGGTGTTTTTGTAGTTGACTTGGAAATTGATTTCGGACATTCGGTTGGTGACGGGATTCGGCAGGTTGTTGTGTGTGGTATTCGTCATTAGAATGGTTTTTGATTGATTGGGGAATGTTGTTTTTTGTTTTGAGAATTTTGTGCCGGAGGGGATGTGTTGTGTTGTTCATTTTGATGGGATATTGATCATGGAGGATGATGGACAGGGTTACGGTGGACGTTCTAGTGTATCTTTTTTCTAGTGTTGAGAATTAAATAGTTGATAGAAAAAAAATAATGGGAATTTGAAGGCTGTATGCAAACTATCTAAAATTTAAAATTATTTCAAAACTCATTATCATACAGAAGATTCGTCGGATGTTTCGAAATAATACAGAAATTTCTTTTTCCAATCATAACTAGACATCTAGAACATAAATTTTCATAGTTTTATTTTCAAATTAAATTAATCTGGATTTAATTTATTTCCTTCAATTTGGCTGTATCCACCACTAATGTGACCTAGGTTAATCAGGAATCAAGCTTTTTGGACAACTCTGATTGGCTTAAAACTTATTTCCCTTTTTCAACTACCAATTAGAAGTTTTGATTCCAGGTTAACCATAGGTTAGGTTAGTGGCGAATAAGGCCGTAAGAAGTTAAAATTTTATGCAAAGGAAAATAATAATAAGGAATATAATAATAATTTTTGAAAAAGAATTCGTGGGTTTAAAAAAAAAACGATTCTGCAGGTCTTTAGTTGGGAACCCCCTGCTCTAGAATATTTATCAAATTTTTATTCAAAGAAACCCCTACTAAGCATACTACTAGCACAGTGGTTTCTAACTCAGAGAAGTCCGCGGACCAGTAAGTCTAAAATTAGAATTTTCACGGGCCACCCTTTGTAGCTTAAAATCATTATATAACTGTATATATTAATAAAAATTTAATTACATCTAACGAAAATTAGTATAATTTTTGTTGAAAGATAAGCATAAATATATTCGAGACCCAAAAAATAGTGGCCTATTTTTTTTTTCGTAACTCTTAATGTGACTTTAAGTATTTATACTAGAAGAAAGTATTAACAATTTAGTGGTTGTTATCCCTAAAATTACAAGAACGAAAGTATAATTCAATATTTTCTTGTTCCATTCATTCAAATTTCTACTATTCATTGGAATTTTTTTTGTGTGCTTCTGGGTTCTTCCACGGACCACTTCCAAGACTCCCCCGGATCACCAGTGGTCAGCGCACCACCGGTTGGGAACCACTGTATTTGCATTTTTAAAACAAGATTTACTCAAAACAGACTGGCAATACATTAAAACCAAGTCAAATCCATTAAACATTTACCACTACCGAGAATTCATCAATAATCAATCCACCGATATCACATCCGGACAAAGTTCACCCTTCCACCGATAACGAACCAGATCCAAAAACCACCCAGCGCGTGTCCAACTCCCCCCCCCCCTCCAACTCTTCCACCACCAAAAAGCAGCAACTTCCTCCACCAAGAGTTGTAGTAATCCCTCAAGAATGATACATTCCCGGGGCACGGCGGCTTGTTTCATTACGGCCGCGATCTTTTACATCGGCCTTCTATGACCCTGAGATGGCAGAGGGTCATACATTATCTTCCACAAGTCCGCGATAATTTATGTCCTCTGGTTTTGTTTGAGGAAGGTGCAAGGTGTGAAGGTGGATGTGGGTGGAATGCCCGGATGGTGGTGGTTTTTATTCGTTTTTAAGGAATGGTGGGAGGGTCGTTTATTATATCGTGGAATGAAGCCGTCTCGGGGTTGGGATGGATCAGTGGATGTGATGGGTGGTTGGGGAGAGGTCTTCTTCTGAGGTATGGCCTTGGAGCGTTACCCTGAGGGTGGAGTTCGAAAGGGGAATCTTTCCAGAAATAATTGTATGGAGTGTGGTGGAGAACGTCTAGTCTAGATACAAAGTAGTACCAAAATAGGTTTTTAGACCAGGTGCGTAACTCAACTTTTGATGATGCCGTGTCCATGAGTCTGTGTGTATTGTGCCTAAGGCACTCATGACTTTTCTTGTTAACTGTACGGTGTTGGCACTCCAATCCTATGAAGAGAAGAAAAGATTGTGAGCAGTATGTATGACGTGGTATTTCGTCAGTTCAATGTCAGTGTAGTTGTTACGATTTCTATAGAGGATTTTGTACCACTAGAGTTGATTTTCACCATCCTTTGGTGGTGTCTTGTTCTGTTCTTGGTCTTACTATTGTTTTTGTTATTTTTCTGTTGTTTAATAGGGGATGTGTGATAAGACTTTAGACTCTCATTTCAGAGGAGAGCAGGATTGGCTGAAAATTAATTCTAAGCCCCCTCAAGCTTGCATTACATAGGTTAGCGTTAGATAATGTATACCCAAAGAGTTTTATCCTTATAAGTAGTGATTTAACTCTTTTTTGGACATTTAGGACTCTTTGGATGACACTCGACGTGAGCCGCTCCTTGTAACCCGCAGAATTTTCAAAGAAAGAAAACCAAAATATAAAGCCATGAAAGTTTTAGAGGGAATAATCAAATGCAAGAACATATAAATTAATAATAATAATAAATAAAATAGTCTTGGAATAATTGTATAGATTGGTAAAGACTGATATGAACTTAATGGGACTAAGAAAGAAATTTGAGTAGGAAAAGTTATTTTAAGGCGTTTTTATGTTTTCCCGCAACAAATGTGCCCTAACAATGAATACCTATTTACAGACATAAAAATACCTACTGCAAGACCTTTAGTTAAGCACCAAAAAGAAGAATTGCAATACAAACAAACTAAGAATACTTGTCATTATTTTTCTTTCAAGCTTCAAACCTTTTTTTTATTACATCCAATCTCAGAACACCAATAAACAAAACATCCTCCATCTCGCACCGCACCAAATCGCAATCACAAATTACTCCGCATTCGTTCCCCCTTTATATTTACAAATCAGCTTCCCCCTTCCCAGTAGGAGCTCCTCAAAAGAAAACGGCAAGAGCCCCGCGATTCGAAACACCCTATAAATCCCGCGGTCCCACCTGTCCGAACCCCAGCGTTCGGCACTCTTGTTTTATCTCGTTCGTAACACGAAATTGGATTTATGGCGAGAAGTTCGTAAGGTGCGAAGTCGGTATGTTTCACTGACCTCTCCTCTTCTTATTGCAGAAGCTGCAATGGAAAGTAAGAGAGACTGGGCCAACTTTCTTTTGTGGTCCAACTGGCCATTTAAAAGAGAATGTAAGGCTGAAAATAGAGAGTGTAGATTTTTTTTGCGGGGGTGAACGTAGATTTACGGCTAGGGCTATAAACTTGATTTGCTTTATGAAGCGTTTAGTTGTAATTACTGTACTTACGTGTTAGAGACAGTTCACTTTTCAATTAACCTGTTAGTTCAACCACGACTTACAAGATTCTATTCAGTATACGGGCTAGCCCAAATACGGAAATCGCTGATAAAGCAAATCCACAGAGTTGAAGGCGGGGCTGAATGGCTCAAAAATATATCTTTGGCGAGAAAGTGGAACAGGAGATGTATAAAAACATATTTACTGTTACTCAGATGTAATAGGTTGACATGGTAACAAAGTTTGCCAAGATAGGCTCACTATCACCAAAAAAGTGGATAAAAATAACCCATAAAAAAAGTTACTTTTAAAAAATATTTTTGTTTGATAAAATGATAATGTTTTTTAATTCGGAGGTTTTACATACTTGTTTGCTTGCAAAATGCATCATTTTCGTCCCTCCTTTGATTCTAAATCTGGAATCTTCCTTCAATTATTTTAAACCAACTGTTTCCAGCAAAGAAGTTAGTATTTAACATCACCAACCGTTCAACGACACAAAACTCAAAGAGAAAAACTAATTTGCCATGTTTGAATATTTTACGAAAATTTATGTTTGAAGAGAATATTATGTTACAAAAACGGTGTGTTAATAATGGCAAGTCTCGATATAGTCATAACTTTAGTTTAACCCATTTTGATAATCACCAGAACGGATTTCATCACTGCATCTCATTCAACTCACACTTTGCTCTTGAGCTTCCTTTACTTCTCACCATTGCTTCGTTCTTGAGCATCATTTACTTCTTGACATTGCTTGGTTCTTGAGCATCATTTACTTCTCGACATTGATTTGTTCTTGAGCTTCCCTTAAAATATATTTTCCCGAAAAAAATTAATACATATTTTTTCAAAAATGGAGAAAATTTAATTTTTTAAAAAGTATCTTCAAAAGTATGTTATGAGCTATATTATTTAATGGTATTAGGATGTATAATTGTAATTTTATGCGGTATTTTTTTTTGCTGGTACATAAAAATAGAACTTCGTTAATGAAAATTATTATTTAATTAATTGCTTCAAACTCCCCAAAACATAAAAAAATAATTAAACTAAGTGGTATGCTACAAAATAGAAGCTAAAATGTCTCGTATTAACATTTCAATGATTTTTCAAAATTATTTTTTGACTATCAAATACTTATTCGTGGAGGGAGTAAAGGAAACAAAACTATTCCGTGAAACACAGTGACAATGACAATGCCCTCAGAACGTATTTATTTAGGCGCCATAACAAATTTTTGTCATGCACCACAATATCACGTTTCTATGGAAACTATCAGCATTAAATCTGCTTATGTTTGAGTTAAATGGATAACAATCACTACGGATAAAGAAATGTCATTTGAGGTCTAGAGAAATTAATTCACAACTTAAATCTCTTATTTTTTTTTTAGATGTAATGGGTTTTTCCCCGGTTTTACGCATTCGAATTGTCTCGACTAATTTGACTTTAATAACCGTTTAATATAACTATATTAAATTTAAATAATTTGCTACCTAAGAAAACCAGCACAAAGAAAATTACTTTTAGGCTGGGGGCGCACGAGTGACTAAAGTCACGGCGACCAGGATTACTAGTATCAAAAATATCTCTAGAAAACAATGGATCTCTAAATTCTTGGCAATCGACCAAGTGTCACGTCGCCTAGTGCGCGCACTCTACCAATACTTGAACTTGTTTCAATAGCCAAGGCAACAATTTTGTCTTTGTCACCGTGACAAAAGTCGCTCGTGCGCGATCAGCCTTAGTAAAACCATTTTGGGATATAAAAATACAAAACCTTAATTCTTATTTACTAGTCAAAAAAATAATATACTTCAAGTATTGTACCCTTTAAAGCAAATCGTTTGTTAAAGCATAATGGAAATAAGATTTTACTCTACTTTGTCTATTAAAATTAACATATTGACTTCTTTCCCTCACAATGTATGAGACAGTATCAAACAGATTGATGTATGTATAAGGAAACTTCACATTAAATCCTTGTTTGAGATTGATCGAATTATTTCAGACATGTTTCTCATTTGGATTGCTGCAGTTCAAATGTTACTTGTTTCTATTTTGGTGTTATTATCTTCAAGGCCTCCTGTGAGTGGTAAGTTCAAAAACCGCATGTGATCAGTGTCAAATGAAGTGTTGAAGTTGAGTTCGAAGAATGACCTAATGAAGATTCATTAGGAGAAGTAACTGTGGTTATTTAGAAATTCTCTATTTTTGTACTTAGTACTACATACGCACCAACTGTGTTTTAAAATTCATAGGTATTTTTTACCCATTAGGTTTACATACATCAGAATGCCTAATACAATTACATGCAAGGTGAAACTTGTTTGCATTACTAATTATTGTATATTTCAAATTGAACGAACAAATTAATAGATTTAAAACGAAAGACTCGAAAAACCAGTTTTCGGGATTGTTCTTGAAAAATATTCCTCTGACAAGAAAAATTCTAAATCCTTAAATTTTGAACTAACATTTTCTAAGTATAAACCCCACAAAATTTTGTTAACGATATTATAAATAAATTAATAAAAATATATTTAACGTATTCCAAACACAATGATTAATAATTATTAATGATAAATAGTAATAGTAGTGAAATAGTCCAGTTATTCAAAAAAAATTTTTGAAAGAAAGTTTGAGAGTCTTTGGTTTATTGAATAAATAATTATCTTTTAAACAACCTTTTTTATTTTCAGTAATGGCAAACTTCTGTTCTCATATCTTTGATAAAGCGTCCCTTTTTCAATTGTAGCAAGAATTTTATATGTTCAAAAGCATAATAAATTGAATATCAGTACGTAATTTTTTTTTCTCCATTTGATTGAAACACCATTTATTTTTAAATTTTGACATTTTTTAAGTTCATATGATCAAGACCAAACAAATGTGACTGGATTCCATTGCAGCGGACTTTTAAGAAGCTGTTTCACGTTAGCCTCAATGATTAAAAATAACAAATGGGTTATAAAAATACTTTATGTAACAGCATTGCCATACAAAATCATTACACTCCAAACGCGTCATTTCTCTTGTTCCAACACACTCACAGACTTTCCAAAAGCACTACCTCCATCCAACCACTACCAGGAGCTTATACATCTTAACTCCAAACGAGACAGCAGCACCATCATTGCCCAAGTACCGGATTAAGCAGTAAAGGGAACAAAGATTTATGGACCAACCCCCTCCCTTATTGACAGTAAAATTTTATAGAACGATCCGACCTCCCGCCGACCACAAAAGAGGCGAGTTGAGTTGATTGAACCCTGATGGAATCCCGGATGGCATTTTGAAATTTCCCCTTACGTCCTGGTGAGATTTCTCGTTTGTCTCAAAAGGTGATTGGGCGATCCAATCCAGAGAGTCTTCCTGGATATAGTCGTAAATTCGCGATGGGTTGAATTGAGCGGGGGATAATGACTATTATTCACTGATGGATGACTATGACTTTTGATGTTCGGGTGACTATGAACTGGAGGTGGTTGTTGGATATTTACAAGAGGTTTTTGAAGCTTCTTGGGTGAATGCCTCGGTTTTGTGTATACGGTTAATCGATTTCTTGTAGGGTTGTTTATGTGTGCAAAGTCATTATCTCTGCTTGCTTGCTGTGTTTTTAGTCAACCTTTGAGTGGGTTTGATGGTGGTGGAAATAATTCGTGGTCGTAAAATGGGATGGAATTTTTTGAATGAAAGTACTTTATATGCTTGAGTTTCTAGGGAGAAATAGAGCGTAGTTAAATTTTATAACTTTTGACCTCTGCTTATAAAAGGGTATTATCGGTCCTTTTAACAAAAGCTCAGTGTGTCCCCTGATACCCTGATAGGTATTTTCTTTTAATTTGTTCTTCCGTTTTACACAATCCTTTTCTTTTATTAGATAAAAGACATTATATTTTAAATGCCTGCTCCTGTATAGATAAAAAAAACTAAATTGTAATTATATAATTGACATGCATATCAATACTGTGGTCCATTTTATGTAAATTTTTATATTGCTCTAGTCTTAAAGTCATTTAATATCCTGTTTCTTACCTTATTAGCTCTGGTCACGATCATCACAAGAAAAATATTCGAACTAAACACCAGGATATAAGTTAAAATAATCATTATAAGCTTTTTTTTTGCTTTGTTTTTAAGTTTGATCCGACCTTACAGATCTCTCAGGCTTCAAAAAGCTAATGCTTTTTTATTAAGTATACAATTAGAAGGAGGGGCTAAAAAAATTAAAATCGAGGCACCTCGACCAAAGGTCCTGTGTGCCAACCTCCTGACTGAAAACAGTCCCTGTCTGCAGACTCCTGAAAAGTCCCCTATAAAAGACTAGACTGGAAGGTGAATAATGATATGTTCCCCAGTATAAAAATTATTCCTGTACTAAAAAAGTGCACAGTAACAAAATCTGTCCAATCCTCTATCCAGTCTCTCAAAAGAAATGCTTTTTATTTAGTGGTGGATATAACATCCACTTTGATGCAAAATCATTTGATACAGGTTTATGCAAAATCATTTGTATTGTTGTTTAAATAAGACTAAACATTCTTCTCCCTTGTCACTCGAGGAAGAACTATCAAAGAATATGGAATTATATTCTTCTCTTTAACGTTTTCATCAAGAAGAAATGTGTTCGTACTGTACCCTCCATCTTCTTCACTGTAAATTCAAGCTCTACCAGCGTGTAATTAACTATGGTCAAACCAATCCAGAACGTCCCCAAAATTACTTCCTTTCAAGCACACTCTTCATTCATTAACAAAAAAAAAAACATATCCAATTAGCAAAATCCATTCACTCCAAAAAATACTACTCCCACACATTTCCCTTCTCCAGAGTACCTAAAGACAAAAAGCAGCAATCCGAAGAAGACCACGAGGTTAATACTGCAAGATTCATGAATGAAAACAGCCAAGCCAAGCTACGGCAGGCGAAATCCGCTAAACCTTCTGTCCCAGCAACACTTTCCGCAGAAAGGGCAGAGGTTAATAGCGTATAAAATATAGCAGGTACGAAAACCTCGTATAGCGTGCACAACGCCACCCTGTCGGTTAATTGCTTTTCTTCCTTTCTTCCCTTCCCTTTTCTTCTGGGCGAAATTCGAAATTTGCTGTTTTGTTTCCCCTCGCTAATAAAATGATTTCGTGATTAATTAATGGTTCGCCGTCCGCCCGCCAGATGCCGCTGCGAGATAACGCGTCACCGGGAGACGTATCGGGTTTCCGGAAATTTTGATTGGCACTACTCTGTGAATGGGGGTTTTATTAATTGATCGTTGGCAACAGACAGCGAGCGGTGCGCTTTGCGGGGTATATATACAATGAGATTTTGATCGAATAGGAATCTGTTTTGGATGAGTTTGTGTTTAGTGCTATTAGGTTAATCACTTTTCTTAATTTCCTTTATCTCTAAAGATATTCCTTTCTTATCGTGTGAGAACGTCCTTAGGCAATATTGAAATCATTAGTCTTGATCACTTTTGTATATCAACCCTCTGTTGTACACTGCTCTCTGACTAGAAGATACCTATGACGTGAACTCTGAACAATTACGGGAATAGAGTAGGTGATAGGGTGTTAAATTGTTCAGTTTGATTTAAAATTACAAATTGGTTTTAATTCGATAAATGATTTAATAAGGAGTATTTTTTACCTTTAAATGAATAAAAATGATTTTTTGCTTCATAGTCTTTCATAGTCAAGAAGAAGAAGAACAACACGATGATTAAGGGAATACAATGTTTTAATAAACGTTGAATGTGTGGAATTTTGAGAGAATTTTTTAAAAAATGTTTTCCTAGTTACATTTTTTTTAGTTGTAATCTTCGTTTTATTTTATGTTTTTCAATTTATTCTTGTTAAAGTTAATTCAATAATGTATCTTTAGTTAGAAAGTGAGTGGCAACAGTACCCCAACACAGTTTGGTGTTTACCTTTTTGTTTACTTCTGATGCCGTGCCGTCCGCATGAAAACGCAGCGCGTTTATATGTTTTGTCACCGATCATTTTGTACATACTCATATCATATAATATGTAACCAAGGCAATTATAATCATCTTAATAAACAAGATTAATAGGTCATGAGGCCCAGGATGCTAATTGCGTACTCGATGCAAAAAGATTGAAACTTGGTTCAGATGCCGCGGTAGATCGGATCGGCTTGCGCGTAGTTGAAAACCTGAGCATCGTCAATCGTCATGGATTCAAATAAGATTCAAGTGAAACCACTGAGTGGCAAGAGCGACTGGCCGATATGGAAGTATAGGATCCGGTTCGTGCTCAACTGCCGTGCAGACGCCCTCGAAGTTGTTGAAGGAACTCTCCCGAATCCTGATGAACCAGAAGCGGGTGCAAACGCAGCAGCCCGACAAGCTTACGACGCAGCGAAGGGAAGATATGGCAAGGCCAACAATCATGCGATGATGGTCCTCACAAACTCAATGACAGAAGAAACGGTCCAGAAGATCATTAGATTTGTAGACGCTCGAGAGGCTTGGTTGGAGCTACATAAGATCTACGAGGATTCCTCTGACAATCAACTCTACCACACTTGCATGAGGTTTTTCCAGGAGGCCTGGGAAAATGGAGATATGGCTGCCCACTTATCAAAGCTGAAAAACCTTTGGGAAGAATTGAACAAGGGGCTAGAGATGAAGAGGGAGAACAGGCTGCCTGAGATGTTGCTCATCTGTAAGATACTTGACAGTTTGCCACCCTGTTATCGTCCCTTCAAATCCACCTGGCTTTTGCTGAGCGATGAAAAGAGAACCCTGGACGAGTTAACAACTCAGCTCTGTTCCCATGAAAGAGAATTAAAGAAGGACAGTGTTCCAAGCATCAAAAACGATGAACAAGAAGCTCTAGTCACCCAAGAGACTAAGATCAAAATCAGCAAAAACAGTAAGTGTGCCTATTGCCACCGTAAAGGACATTGGGTGAAAACCTGTAAAAAGTGGATCGCTGACGGAAGACCACCGAAAGCAAGCGCTTCCCATTCAAGGGATGGAGGAAGCAGGGTTGCAGCCAACTACACCCTTGTGGCTCTGGATGAGGAAGTGAATTCTTCTGAGTCAGGATCAGAGGACTGGTTCATTGATAATGGGGCATCAAAACATGTGACCAACAGCACTCAGTATTTCTTTGATTTTGAGAAATTCCAGTCACCCCACAGCATTACAGTTGCCAGCGGCAAGGCTTTACCTGCTGTTGGGAAAGGAAAAATTAACATAGTAACTGATGTTAAAGGTGACACACATTCCATTGTTCTCAAGAATGTATGGTTCGTGCCTGAAATAAGCAAAAATCTGTTTTCGGTACTGGCTGCCCAAGATGAGAATCAGAACAGCGTGTTTGAATCAACCTATAAGGACTGTGTCTTGAAAATAGGTGGGATACCAGTGTTGCATGGAACAAGAAGTGCTGGTGGAGGCTTGTTCAAAGCTGCCATGACAACACTACCTCCAGACAGGAACATCACGGTAGACATGGCTACTGAAGATGTTCTCCAACTATATCATGAAAGATGGGGGCATCAAGACAAGAGACACGTAAAGGCTGTGCTAGAGAGGGAGTTAGACCTAAAAGTTAAGCTTGAAACCGCTATATGTGAACCCTGCGCTTATGGGAAAACACATCGACTAAAGTTTGGTCAGCGGAAAAAGGCAACTTCTCCTGGAGAACTCATTACTACTGACATTTGTGGCCCCTTCGATGAATCTCACAGAAAGTTCAGGTATTTTGCAATCTTCAAAGATAGCTTTACCAAATTCAGGTATTGCTACTTCCTTAAACATAAGTCAGAAATACAAGACATTGTGGGAGGATTCATTAACCATGCAAAGAACCTCGGGCACAATGTTAGAGAGATCCTTAGTGACAACGGGGGTGAATTTGATTGCGAGAATGTCAGAAAAGTCCTAAGGGAACTTGGAGTGACTCAGAGGCTGACTTCACCATACTGCCCAGAGCAAAATGGTAGTACTGAAAGGGACAATAGAACCATTGTTGAAATGGCCAGAACTCTGAAGTACGGAAACAGGGAAGCAGACTTCCCTAAGTCTCTATGGGCAGAATTTGTCAGCACATCGGTCTATGTTCTCAACAGAACAGGTAAATCCTCTGTTCCTGATACAACCCCTTTTGAACTGTGGATGGGCAAGAAACCAAGGATCAGACACATGAGGATCATAGGATGTGTTTGTTTTGCCCATATCCCTTCTCAGAAGAGGAAAAAGATGGATAAGAAAGCTGTAAAAGGATACCTCATTGGTTATGATGGTGATGAGAGGTATCGAATCTATATCAAGGAAACAGGAGCTGTCACTTGTTCTCGAGATGTGGTATTTGATGAAAAGCCATCAACCTCCAACCAGGAGACGTGCTTACCTTATCCATATGAGCACAAAGATCCAGAAAAGGAAGATCCTAAGGAATCCAGCCTAGAAGATCCTGAGGAATCCAGTCAAGAACCTTGCCCAGGAAAGAACCCTGAAGATGCCAGACCAAGGAGACAGAGAAACACACCAAAGTGGACTAAAGACTTTGTCATGGAAGACTCGTTGACATATGATGAGCTGGCTGTGACAACAGACAAGCAAGAGTCCAGTTGACTGGCTGCTGGGGACAAAAGACCCAAGAATCTTCAAAGAGACCCAGAAACTCTCAAGGAAGCTTTAAACAGCAAGGATGCTGAAGAATGGAAGAAAGCGATAGACGAAGAGTTGGGAAATCTTAAGAGGAACCACACTTGGGAGGTAGTCCCCAGGCCAACAGACAGGAGAGTCGTGAAATGCAAATGGGTTTTCAGGAGGAAAATAGAAGCTGGAAGCGTGAAAAGATATAAGGCAAGACTAGTGGCTCAGGGACACACTCAAGTAGAAGGCATCGACTACAATGAGACGTTTAGCCCGGTGATCAAGTCCAAATCCATAAGAGCTTTATTGGCATATTCAGTTGAGGCCGACTGGGTAGTTCACCAACTTGATATCACCGCAGCCTACTTGAATGGCAAACTGAGGGAAACCGTTTACATGGAATTGCCAACCACTTACTTGCACCAGGGACCATCAAATGAAGTCTGCTTATTGAAGAAAAGCCTGTATGGCCTTCACCAATCAGGAAGAGAATGGAATATTTGTCTAAATAAGTTCCTCCTTTCTTTTGGCCTAAGTAGATCAAAAGCAGATCCCTGCGTGTATTTTGATGATAAAAGGAAACTCATTGTAGGAGTTTATGTGGATGATTTGCTGGTGATGTCTCCAGATGAGAAACTCATCCAGGGGTTCAAGGACAGTCTTGGTTCAAGCTTTGAGACCAAAGACCTGGGAGAAATCCACAACTTACTCTCCATCAGGATTGAGAGAGGCCAAAGTGGGTCAATGACTCTTGACCAGTCTGCATATACCAAAGAGTTACTAGAGATTACTGGTATGCTTAACTCAAGAGGTGCATCTACCCCTTTGGACCCAGGGATGAGGTACATACCTGCTACTGCGGAGGACTGCTTGGATCCTGATGGAGCATACAAGTACAGAAGAGCCATCGGAGGACTACTGTACCTGGCAGGCGGGACGAGACCTGACTTGGCCTTTGCGACCAACTACATGAGCCAGTTCAATAGCCGCCCAAGCAGAGAGCACTGGTCTGGTGTGCAGCACATCCTTAGATACTTGGCACACACCAAGGACCTCAAGCTAACTTATACCAAGACGGGTAAGAAGCTTCAACTCTACTGTGATGCGGATTGGGCCGGCGACAGAGTGGACCGTCGCTCCTACAGTGGCTATGTAGTCATCCTGGCTGGTGGTGGAATCTCTTGGAGCAGCAAGAAGCAGAGAACTACAGCTTTGTCTTCTGTAGAAGCGGAGTACTTAGCTATGTGCTCGGCAGCTAAGGAAGCACTATGGTTCCAGAACTTCTTTGTGGAGGTCTTCAGAGAAGACAAGTGTTTCCCTCAAGAGATTTCTGTGGACAATCAAGGGGCAATTTCTTTAGCCAAGAACCACCAGACTTCCGAAAGGAATAAGCATATTGACCTCCGATATTTCTTCCTGAGGGAGAAGGTCGAGGAGGGAAAACTTTCTTTCACCTATGTGAACACTAAAATGAACTGGGCAGACATGTTTACCAAAAGCCTAAGTAGACTTTTGCTTCTCACTCAAAGACAGGCTATTGGGTTGAAAAATTATTAAATTAAGGGGAGGTGTTAAAGTTAATTCAATAATGTATCTTTAGTTAGAAAGTGAGTGGCAACAGTACCCCAACACAGTTTGGTGTTTACCTTTTTGTTTACTTCTGATGCCGTGCCGTCCGCATGAAAACGCAGCGCGTTTATATGTTTTGTCACCGATCATTTTGTACATACTCATATCATATAATATGTAACCAAGGCAATTATAATCATCTTAATAAACAAGATTAATAATTCTTACCTTCATATTCAGAATATTCCTTTACAGTTTTTCACAAAAGTTGCCTCAAAAAGTCATCTTATTCTCATATAGGATCAGGGAATCTTTATTGGATAACATTTTGAGCTATATTGGCATCATGCAGGTAACCTCTAAGAACAATTTTTTGTAATCATACTTTTCAAAATTTAAATTCTAAATTAGCGGAATCCTTAAAATCTGAAACCTTAACTTAAACAATAATAACTAAATTTTATTCAATAAGTAGACATAGATAGTAGTAGATAAGTAGACGTACACCACTGTGTCCACCATCAATCAAAATGAAACACAAAGTCATTTATTTATTTAACCACCAAATCCTACATTTAAACCTTAATTTCAGTGTTTCTCTGTATTGAAAAATCTGTCATCAAATCACAACATTAAGTATCACCTAACCGTAACTAACTATCCAACCACCCGAGCAACAGCAACAATCTAACCAACAACCCAGACACAAAACCTAACTCAAATGTAACGAACCAACCGCCTAATACTCAGTAAACGATTACCCTAAGTCGCTAAGATTAGCAGGAATCCACGAGAGGCTTAAATTTTTTTTCACGGTAATTAACAGCACAATAAAGATTTCGGCTCCTTCGAGCGGCCTTATAATGGAGCTATTGAGATCGCTGATCCGCTATAACAGCGTCACGATCGTCTGAAAAACGATCGCACGTCACGCGAGCCCTTTTTGTGGCAGGGTTCGATCAATTTTTACTCGGAATACGCATGTTCTTTATGTTTCACTCTTTTTCGAAGAACCGTTTTTTTTTGGTTGGGGAATGACTTGGGGATAAAAGGAAAGTTTACGGAGGTTTGCTTTGAAACATTGTTGTTGTTGTTTCTTTCGAGTGTTTTAATTTTTTTTTTAGATAAAAGAATCATTGGTGGATTTAGTAGGGTCATTAGCTCCCAACATTTTAGGATTTTAGAAAATATTTTGTTCTCTTATTCGTCCATTATGATGATATTTTATCGAGTTATATGAAAATTTATTTACCCATGGACGAGCATTTGTAGTTTTTTATTCAATCACATACTATTTAGTTCAGTGTTTCTCAAACTTTTCATTTTTCAATTAAAATTTTCATCGCTCCCCCCTTTTGTTCAATAAAAATATATTGAATGCAGTAATAATAATAATAGAATATTTTGACGCTAAAAAGCTACAGGTCCAAGACAGATTTTCGGATGTAGCCATTAGTTTCATATAAAAGTAATTCTAACCTATTTCTTAGGGATTTACGGGGATACAACCCCCCCCCCCCCCCGTTACTGGTCCTGATCAGAATATTGTGACTTTTTTGAAATACTTGCGGCATTGTAGTAAATACTATAACTGTTTTTGGAAGAAGCCCAAATAACCTCTCAAGATTTAGTAATTTATATTCCAAAAAGCATTTACAGACTTTTCTTCTGGGGGATGAAATTATTGCTAACCGTATTAGGTAAAAAGTTAGCTTTTTAGGAATTGTAAGATAGAATTCGCATCATGATTGACCTGATACAAAAAAATTGTGATAAATATAGAGTTCCAAGTACAAAAGGTGTCTGGGGGGCCTCCCCGTGAAAATTTTTTGGATATTTGACTCTTAAAAACCACATTTAAACTCGTTTTTGTTGACTCAGTCCAAGTAGCTTATTTAATTCAATATGTGATTTAATTTGGTTTAGTCTTGTATTTATTATGCAATGCCTTGCTATTGCTCAGTAAATTTTCAAAATGTTTAATGTTCTATATCCCATCATTTTAATGTTCCAATGTTCCCACAGGAATCAGGGAGAGCGAGTCACCGAAATATTTCTTGGTCAATTCTTTCCTACCAGATCCTCTCATGTGTAGGAAAGTGTCTATAGTAGTTTATAAAAACTTCGTACCAGTAAATAGTCACCAGTAAAAAAGTTTTTAAAAAACATTTTTCTCTAATCGATTGAATGGGCTTTACAGTTGATGTAGTTGTGTAACAATTTATTATAAACCTCAGATGTCAAAATTTCTTGAGGATGGTGTCAGTACAAATTAGTGTTTCCAAAGCATTACTCGCTGGTAAAAGCTGACCCACCAACTTTTATAATGTGGTCCACATTAGCTTACATTTGCAATATGAATTATTCGTCCAGTCTTTACTGAATTCACTATCCATCGTATCAATATCTTAAAAAGAAGAGTTGTTTAATTCAAAATGTTTTTAATTAGGCTGTTAAATTTAGGTAACTCGAACATAAGTATCACAGTACACACAAATTCAAACAGAAAGTTCTCATAAAATTACTTTTTCTAGATGAGCTTGTTGTGTTGTCCCATGGCTAATGTCCAGTGTGGTCCGCGGGACTTCAGCAAAAAACTTTAAGAAACCCTAGTTTAATCCAAAATTTTAAAAATGATTTTTTAACTGAAGGCTGATAATTTTTTACCGAGATATGTTTTTCGTCAGCGAGTTTAGTTACGAGGAAAGACTTAAGAAGTTAAATATGTTCACTTTAGAGAAAAGAAGGGCGAGAGGGGATTTGATTCAACTTTTTAAAATGTTAAAACAAGGGGACACAGAGGGACTAGATTTCTGTACGGGTAATAGAACGAGGGGTCACAGTTTAAAATTGAATAAGGCAAGTTTTAAACGGGATTGTAGGAAGCATTATTTTTTTAATAGAGTAGTGGATAAATGGAATGCATTACCTAAATCGATAGTTAACTCAAGTGGGGTGGACGAGTTTAAAAGAAAAGTAGACGAATACTGGAAATCGGGGGAGGTTGAATTGAATAGACTGGATCAACCTTGCTGGGCTTTTAGCCTGTAGTTGATCGACTATATTTGTATTTGTATTTGTCAGTAAGTTATAAAATTACCAAATAAAGTTGAAGAACAGAATTTTTTTTTGGAAAGAAAAATGCTGTATTATTATTTCTTTTGTTCCTTTATTCCGAATTAAATTTACAGTCAAAGTCTAAAATTAAAAATATTTTTATTACTTAATTTTGTTTCTTTAATTTTGAGACCGGTTTAGGAAAGCATTCAAGGAAACACACATGAAATATATCCAAGAAATATCACATTAAGTTATTTTTAAGTATCTAAGATTATTTATAGATGTGACAGAGTAAAAGAACTACTCATAAATCAGTCCTTGGCCTAGGGTTTTACTACCACTAAAAATTATTACTATTATAATTATTCAACGAATCCTCTCTCTAATACAGATTGCTAAAATAAGAGGTGATAATTTTATTACTTCATCTTCAAACCAGATAATTCATTCTTTATTTTGAATTTTTTGCAAGAGCTGAAAACTTTCTTATCCTCACCTTAAAGCGATACCATGCAACTTCTTTTTATAAGTGTATTTCCATGTTCAGTGAAAATAAGGCACAGAAAAGCCCTTCATTCAAATGCTTCCCCTATTCATAGTAAAATTACAAAAACTCCCAGAGCCAATTTTGATGTATCCAACCTATTTTTCTTCTACTCTTCTCACCAGAAAAAGAATCTACATTAAAATACAATAGAATTTCATTTACTCCCTCGAACCAAACTAGCGTGCGACTGAAATTCAGAAAATGGTATATTTATGGATCCATTCCTCGAACGAGACATTTATATTCCACCCAGGTCTCCGGTTTCATGATTTATAAAGGAGTGTGAATAATTAAAACGGCCAAAAATAAGACTCGTATAGTGACCACTGCTAAAGATCGCCGCGCCTCTTTCTTCAATATATCCATAATGCATGTAATATCAATCCACTTTGAAGGTGTTTGTTCATTAATCTCCTCATAATTATTTGTTTGTGAGCGTAATTTATTGTGGCGATCGCTCATTTTATGTGTTTGTGTGGGGGAAGACATCCCTTTTAGGGTTGTAGAAAAAAGTTATTAATTAAATGGATGGGGACGATGTAAAATATAGGTGTATTATCGGGTTTTATGAGGTTTTTTATGCATGAGGATCATCTTTGATGAGAAAATATCATGATAGCCTTTGTGCTTAAAGAGAATAGTTTTATATTATTTTACAGACACGTGTTTTAGCTCGATTTTGTTTAGAAGGATTTATTATGAAACCAAAGGTGACAGTTTTTTTTATTAGTACGAGACTATTGTTAGATTTGTGGTTACCTGATTTATTTTAATGCATTTCCAGTAGCATTAGTTTGAAATTCCATTTTATATCAATGATTTTCCCAAATTTCACGGTAACAGCACAAAGATATTTTGAATTTAAACTGTCATCTCTTGTCACAAATCAAAAGTTCAAGTGTTTTTCTTTGTATACTTAATATTTTATTAACTACTTATTTAAAGAAGACTACATTTTAGTAATAAGATTGAAGTACCACGATCCCTTCTGGTATAAGATAAGTTATTTTTTCAATTTCCACATCTTAAAATTGATTTGTAGAATACTGGACGCAGCTGGAAGAACGCACAAATATATTACGTCTATTCCTTGTGATATAACTGAAAACTGCTAATATCAGCTGGGTGCCATCGAGTTTCCAGGACATTAAACGAACCAACATTCATATTTTAAATGAGTTCACTTTTAAAACCCTTTTCAACCTATTCGCCAACCCTTTATGAAACAGCTTCAAAATCAACGCCTTTATTGGTAGCGTGCAAAATAAAAATAAAGAATTCTCAGGCGGGGAGCCTCTTACAATATTTCCCCTCCTTTTTTATAGCGTGACAATTTATTCACTTCCCTGAAATTACTTTTCATAAAATAATACAAACATAATAGCACATAAAATAACAAATTCAAATATCCCAATAATTCAGCTTCAAATGAAATACACTCATAGTAGTAAATGGCTATACCGCAACCTTTAAGGAATAAATACCCCATCTAACAATCAAACTGTCGTCTGCAGGAGATACCTCTTCAATCCCTCCTCTCATGCCTCAGACGATTTTCCTCATCATCATCTCCATCACCCAACAAAATGGCCTCGTGGTGGGACACCCCGGACCCCCGAAAGTGGACTTCTATCATAATCCATCACTTGCGCCGACAGCTCCGATGTAGACTTTCTAATGGCCGAGGTATACCACAATCCCGTCTTTTGTTTTGGACGATGTGAAAAGCTACGTCTTTTGTATAGTAGTCTTTTTTTTCGTGTCTTGAAGGTATGTAATCATCTCTTTAGTCGGTGGGTATCGTGAAATGTGAGGCAATCTGTTTAGCGGGGTTTGGATGTATGTGACGCGTTGAATTGGAGGAGTGGGATTGAGTGGGGTTTTTGTGGGAGAGTGGAACGGACGGAATTCAATTTGGTTGGGGATTGGGTTGGTTGAGGATTGGTGACAGGTAGTTTCGGAAGACTGTAGGGAGGGGAATTATTTGGAGAAAAGGATAGGTTTAAATTATTTGTGCATAGAAAAATTGGGGTTGGCAACAGTGTTGTTATTATTGGGATTTTTTTTGGAGGAGTAAAAATACTCCTTGAATTTTTTAGGAGAAGTGAAATCACGGAAATAGTATAAACTGCATATACAGAGACAAAATTTCTATTAAAACGCTTACTTTTTAATGGCCGAAATGAAATTGAAATAAAATATTGAGAATGCTATTTTGGGTTTTAATCAATCAAACTGCCTAAGCATGAGAACAATAAATGAAAAAAAAATTACTATGGCTGTATGAAAACACAATTAAAAAAGTATGATATAATTAGGATGCCGTGGTTGAAGGTTTAAGAAAAACCTTTGTGAAAAATTCAAAGAGTGAAAATACTCCTGTCTAGTTTTTTAAAGAGTAATTCCGATTTTCATGGAGTGAAATAATCTCTCAGAGGAGTTGAAAATATCTCTGGTTGGCAATACGGTGTTGCAAGGTGGGTTATTAACATGTATAGAACAGGATGCGGCAGAAAGAGTATTCTGACTTGAAACATACAAAAAAAATACAAAGCTAGATAGAGAATGAAATCTTTAATGCCTTTAATGCCTGAGAAATCTTTAATACACAATATGCTATTTTCATCCATTAGTACAACCTTGGAAGAAACCTTTAAGAGGAAAAATATTGCTGGCAAACGGTTGGGGTTTAGAAGAATTCTATTTGAACGACAATATATATATATATATTTATGAAATTTTCTAATATTTCACAAGAAATACTTCATTTAAACGTGTTGGCCACACATTTAAATCGTTATCACTACGTCGAAAACGCCTTTTTTTAAGTTTCGAGAAAATCGCACTCGAGTTTATCGAGATAAGCAATTCTTTAAAACTGGTTGCTTAATTTTCATTTCCAACAAATCTATTTTGAATTACGATTGATGGCTCTGGCGTGGTGAACACCATCACACAATCACCACAAAAAAGCCGATTAATGTTTTTTATGATATTTTAAAATAGCTCACTTCTGTAAATAACTTACCTTTGAGTACCTGTCATTCTCCTATTCCTTAACCAAACGAGAGAAAAAAACTCCATCCACCTTTACATAACAACCTCGACCTCAACTAACCTCACAAACCAGATTACCCTCAAACCCCATCACTATAACATCCTCCAATTAATCTAGATCCATTAACTCCGTGTACACATACCAAGGGTGGTCGGTCACTCCTCCCTTCCCTAAGAGGAGGTCCGCAACGATTTCCTGACAAAACATCAGCCTTATACAAAAAAAATCGCTGTCACCGTAATATCGGAAATTACCAACAACAGTTGACCTTGAATAAGTGAGGAAAATGATGCATCGTCGATGAGAAGTTTTCTCATCTCTCTCCCTTTGTAATGATGACTTCCTCTGGTGGTAATGGCTGATGATGAGCCTAAGGGGTTGTAAGGAAGAATCTCTGGAGAAGTGACCACAAAGGATGGGGTTTTGTCTGTGGATGAGAAAGGGATAGTTTCCTGTTGCTCATGTGAGCATGGGAGGAGATTGATTTTATCGTGAAGAGATGGATAAGGTTATTAGGATCTGGTGGTTCACATCCTTTAATATTTTGTTTAATTAGGTTTAGCACACGAGTGTTTATCCTCTCATTCACAAACTCACTACTGAAACATTTATATATAGTTTTATTGCAAATCTCTGTGTTTTCTGCTATTTAACGTTAATTGTTTATTATCAATGTATTCGCTGGCAGTCATTTTGTTGGATCAAAGCGATATTCTCGGAAATATATATTCTCTTTCGCTCTCTCTCTATCTTTCACAATCCCTTTCTATCTCACACATTCCCTCTCTATCTCTCACATCCTCTCTATATCCCTCACATCCTCTCTATATCCCTCACATCCTCTCTATCACATTCTCGCTATATCCCTCACATTCTCTCTATATCTTTCGAATTCGCTCTCTCTCACATTCTCTCTCTCTCTCATTCTCTCGCTATCTTATTCTCGCTCTCCCCCCTCTGTCTCTCTGGTATTCTGTCTCTCTCCTTCTCTCCCTTTCATTCACTTCCATTCTATCTATCACTCCCTTTTATTCTGTCTTATATACTCATCTCAAAGGTCTCAAAAGTTTTTATTCCGTTTTAATGCCTTCTTCTTCTAATATTTAAAAATAGGAGAAGTCTCAAGGGCTCCAACATAAGCTAAGGGCCATGGGTGGATTCGTGAGGTGGGATTCTATGCGGAGGCAAACTAGATATAGGGGGGAAATTCTGTCCCTGATTACATAGAAAACATCTCTGTACATTAAAAAATCTGTAATATCCTGGAAGGTTGGAGAATTTATTAAACGAAAGTCACGAATTACGCACCAGATTTCATTTCAACACTGACACTGCGTTAACTGTAGTTAAGGTTAGGTTTAATTACGTCACTTTAAATTTGACAAAATACCCTTTCAACACCTTTGAAGTTACTCTTTGATCTTTTTAAATAAATTCCCGAAATATATATATTTTGTTTTTGGATTTGATGGAAGGTTTTTAGATTGTTGGTTTTTCTTAAAAGGAGGAGGGATGCTTGAGAGAACAGGTGATTTGGTTTATTTTTCTCAGAATGCTCTTAGTCATTGATCTTCAAATCAATAACACAATCATACACTGTTTTACCAATATGGGATTGTGTTACTATACCATTCAGATGGCTAGTGGGCCTTGATTTTAAAATCCCTAATCTATCTAATTTGCCTTCTAATCTATTCTACTCAATTAAGAGCATTTTGGGAAAAAGGGAAACCAAATTATTTGTTTACTCAACAATTCCCATATATCCATCCCTTTTAAACAAAGCTAACAATCTAAAAACCTTTCATCAAAAAAACCAAAACCACTCCAAAAAATGTCCACCCCACCTATTCTAGGTCACCAGCAGACCACCTCCCCAAAGTCGCGTGTTCCATTCCATCCTTCTTGCATCCCAATGAATTCCAGCGGAAGTCAACACTCATCCAGCCCCTCCTCGTACCGAAGAGAACCCCGTTACTGCCCCCTGCCTACCCTTTAACTGTCCGGTAATTGCAGTACAGTAAAGCGGGGCAGGTGTGTTGGTTTCCAATGATGGGGGTATCATACCCTGAAGGGTTGTCAACAGCCGATAGTAAATTAGAAGATTAAAGGATTTCGAAATGGTCTTGTTTTACCGCATCCGGTCGGTTATAGGTGATTGAGTTGAGTATGAGTGATTTCCATTTGTAACTGTGTGGGGTTGAATTAACTAAAAAAAGTGGTGGGGACGTGTCGTTCAATTGGGTTTCAAGGTCGTTTATAGGCAGGTGTTGTTTTGTTTCACGGTAAGAAATATCTCATTGACTCTTCTGCATTCTTGATCGGTGTTTCTATGGATGTTATGACTTGAGATATTAGAATATTATTTTTTGTAAAAGGTGGACAATATTGGTGAAGGTTTTAAAGCTCTTTTAAATATCAAATTCCTTTAATTATCCAACTAAATTTGAACTTTGAACTCATACTGAAATTTATATCCTAAACTGTCTTTCATTGGTTTTGGCCCAATTTCATCATTTAAATGAATTTTTTTTTTTTAAATTTTGAATTTAATTTCTCATAATTTCCTAATACCAATGAGATGAAATGTAAACACCCCTGGAATATTAATAATTTTGTATTTCGATTACTTCGTATTTTTAATTATCTTTTATTTCCAATTGGAGCTAAATTTTCGAAAATATGCACTGAGTAATCAGGATTTCTGAAAGGTTTTTACATTTACACTTACAATATAATATCTCTTGATAAGATTATTTGTTATTCAAATGCTGTTCTAAAATTCGTTCTAGAATGATGTGTTCTCTGTTAAGATATCGGATTACGATACAAAGCATCATAGTGAATAATTAAGGCAAAATGTTAAAGCAAATATTAAAAAAAAACCTCTAAGTCTATACCAAAATTTAAATTTTACTCACATAGATAAATAAACATTTACTCTTTGAGATAAACATGTAGCTTTTGATAGAAATCGTATTTTGCAAAAGAGTTTATTTCCGTTATCTGTTCCATTAAATATTAACAACCTGTTTTGAACTCAAAGTATAGGATATATAGTCCAAAACTGTAAACTAATTAAAATATACAGTTATGTCCCAGGCATCAGTAAAAATTTGGAAATAATTGAATATTTGGTTCCCAAAATACTTTTGGTATTTTTAACGGGACATACTATGCCGGAATGGATTGTATCTTTTTATCTGTAAGTTATTTTTTCTGGTACATCGTTATTTATTACAATTTTTCTTTCAGCTCCAAAACCTGCACTACTCCAAATGGCGCAAATGATGACATTAAAAAAAGAACACAGAACACAAGAATTACTAAGCTTGGAGCTTTGTACATAAAGTTACAGAATTCTAAACTGAATCCTTTTCTTATCATGTTCTTCTGTTGCAGCTTATTAACTTACATCCTTGATCCTAAAAAGTTAAAAAAAAAATAACATATAGTTGTTTCATATTTTGTTTCTGGATCAATATGTAAGGATTAATTCTTTTAGTAAATAAAATGCTTAAAACAGATTTTGAGGTCTCAGTTTCAAATTAAAAATTATAATAAAATAAGATTATTGCATACTTCTTGTTGAGTTATTTGAAGAAACTTTTCAAACGATCTCTATAGTCACCACTCAAAGAAATAAGAAAAATACTTCAAGTCGAGAGTATCTCCAAATTAAACGGTACAGGGAGTGGTGTCAGCGTGTCATAGTCAATGATGGCCTACCTAGGTTTGACCACACTCAGGGCGCGTAATTCTAATTCCCACATGGGTATGGAACGAGCGCTTATGCGCATGCGTGTAGACGAAAAGAATAAACAAGGTCTAAAAAGTTTTAAGGTTTTAGAATCCCCAGTGGAGCAGTGGTAGCGTGCTTGTATTGCATGCGGCAGTTCGCGGGTTCTATCCCCAGTTGTTATTTTATTAAAATTTTCAAGAAAAACAGCAAAAGTCCACACGCATGCGCATTTGATCTATGTTCCTTAATTATGTGGGAATTTGAAATACGCTGCCGGGGCAGGAGCAGCTTACGCTGCTGGTACCCCGTAACTACTAATCTCTCTCTATTGACAGTTATATCATGGAACGGTACCAACACTGTCCTTATCTGAAATTGAAGCGGTTCATATCCCATAAGTTGACCAATGTCATCAGCTTCGGGTCGGATGGGGGGTCTGGAATTAGGGTGTCATCAGGGGGTCGGGAATTAGAGTTAGGCAAAATGAACGGATCCCGGTGAAAGTGAGATGGTGATGTGGAGATCACTTGCATACATCTTCAGTTAGTTGGTGATTTATTCGACCAATCCATAGTCACCACTTAAAGAAGTAAGAAAAATATTTCAAGTCAAGAGTCTTTCCTTCGAATCTACTGCTGAGTGACAGAGGTTGGTCCCACACATGAGCTGTTAGGCGGACCAAGCTTATACTATCCCAGAGTATAGAACTTGGACATAAATGCTGATTGGCATTTATAAATTTAGTTCTTAATTAAAAAAAAAGGTGTCCTTTTTAAAAAAGTTAACTGTAACCGTATCTAAAATACTCATGTTTATTTTGTAGTTATACAAGTTTATATCCCTTTTGCCTTTGACGCAATTTAAATTTAAAGTGTCTTGAAATATTGAGGTAAAGAAAAAAAAAATTGGAATGAGTTCCACCGCCAAACCCCAACCACCTGCCCGCGGAATTAATTTAGTTTCATATATTTTTTCTAATTTTTTTAGTGGTGACTGAAGCGAAGGTACCTTTAGATGCAATGGAAATATGCATTTAACGCATTGACTAAATTTGTTTAATAAATATTTGAATATTGAAAATGATCTGCTTAAAAATTTCATTTCAGTTAATTCTACGAGTAGGAATACATAGTAAAGAGATTAATCACAGAACAGCATAATTTCGGATGCAGATTGTGTTACAGCCTAAATGCCGTTAGAATGGAGACCAGGATGCTGTACTTATAACTTTTTTACTAATATTTTTAACGGTGACTATGTAAAAAACCTTTATAACTCAACCTACACAAGCATGTGTATAAGTCATATTATCTAACAAATAAAATAGTCTTGGTTTTTCAGACGAGTTGGCAATTTAGAAAGCATCAAGTTGAGGGAGAAGATGTTAACCTTGAAAATTTCCCCCTAATTTTTAAGTGTAGACTGAAGTTTCGTTTGAAAAATTACATGAGGTAACTCTGAACGAGAATTAATCTCATCAGACACCAGCAAGCAGAAGAGCCAGTAGCAATACTACATGCCAGCCTAGTTTCTGTTAGCTGGATAGGAAGGATGCCTAACTTAAAATATTTTTTCTTATTATCTGAGTGGTGACTGTTAATTACTTAAATTATTTTAAGTTACCTATCAATAAATCCGTATTGATTTAGAGCCTGCCATTTTAACAAACAAGAATAACTATCTCAGTCATAAAATAATACTAATTCAAATTTTCAATTTTTTTTTATGCTTATCACTATTTTCTGCTAAGGATACTGCCGAGAATTAATTTGGCTTTGAAGTTGTTCTCAATTACTCCTCTTCTACCTTAATCGAATTAAAGAAAACCCATTAAAAGGAAATTCTAATGATAAAAATTGCAAAGAAATACATATATCACACAGAGTTGAATAAAATCTTTATTGATAATAACTTATTGTTTCCTATCTTTCTTTAACGCAGATTCTAATTACATTGGGAAAAATAAAAAAAGGGAAGAAAAAAAGATTCAGAAAGAAAATAGGGAAGAAGAGGGAAAGAACAAATGAGAGTGTGAAGGATTCTCAAAGGATTCAGAATTAGTAAAAGAAAGGTATATCCGAAACAAAAAAATATAAATAAAATGATATTTGTTTCTTGAATTTCTTTGTAACCAATGGTTAGCGTGAAGAGACATTTGGGTCTGGAGTTGATGCCTTGATTGTTGAACTTTTGCTATTCGATTCTGGAAAGGTCTTCAACAAGGACCTGTAGGAGAAAAATATTATAATAACTGAGATTTTTTCACATTCAAAACATGCGACAAATATATTGAAAGAATATTGGGAGATCATAAGAGTAATGAGTGAAAAATAATGGGAGATCATAAGAGTATCATGAGTCCAACAAGAGGATAACATGAAATAAGTAGTTAGAACCAAGGACCTTATTTGTGATTAAACACTTCAGAAGGGCGTTTTGTTTCTTTAAGATTTTGAATAACCCCTTACATTATATTAAGTATCTTTCCAATACCCTTAACGGTCTAATGCAGAACCCTTACCGGTCCTTAGGTTAAGGCTAGAACTCTTACCGGTTCTAGTACATGTTTAGAACAACTTTAAAATAAATTTCGAGAAAACGAAATCAATAAATGTCTTATTAAAGTACTTAAGTAAATAATTTTAACCTAACTAAAATACGAATGCAATCATACTACATCATCTAGAATATTTTGACAATCAAAATCAAGTGCAACACATGCCTGACACCCCATTTACCACTCAACCCTACCAAACGGTCCTCCGACACCGAATCGAAAGCTCGCTTTTAGGGATCACAACCCCAAAAAAGGTTCTTTTTACCGTTCTTAATAATATTGCTGCGAGGATCCTCCCTCGCCCTTAAGAAGCGTTCCTGTCAGTGTCTTTTTGCTGCTGAAGCTTTGAGCCGTTCTTTTCTTGACGAGCCCTCCCTCTGGGAGCTGTGATGGGGAGTGACGGCTGCAAAGTGGGTGTCCAGTAGAACGTTTTTTCGACGTTCCGGAACATTTCCAGACTGGTGGTTGAAATATGTGGAATAACGTCTGGAGAGATTTTTGTAGAAAGCTTAGGAATAAGTAGGGGGGGGGAGATAAAAATGACTCTGAATTTAAAATTGACATTGACTTTTAATGATTTCGATGGTTACGATCCCTTATATACTAACAGAGCTTAAATGAATGATTTGCTACCATGAGGTCCTTGCAGAGACAACAACCTAAATTCAAGGTAAAGCTATTGGAGCAATGTAATGCTGTTTTCATCGTAAAGCTGTTACTCGCTGTTGCACCAAGAACATCAAAATACCTACTTATCCATGTGAAGCGCATCTTTTCGATATGGCATCTTAATTGAAAATGCATAAAATTCCTAATCCTTAACAAATTATATAAATTGAGTGGGTTTTGTAATTTTTTGAATAAATGACTAGTGCTATAGGTACCCACCAGAAAAAATATTCCGAGAATATATTATAAGTCTCTCTCTACTCTTTTTTTGTCTCACTATCTGTATCTCTTCTTTTCATCTCTTCTTCACCAATCTTTCTATCATACTTTTCTCCTCATTTTCTATTTTCTCATCTTAGTTAGTCACTTTCTCACTCATACAAGGAACCTGACATTAAAACTTCATCAAACAGCTGTACCACTAAAAAATTCCAGAAAACCGTTTGAAAACCAAACCCCCACCAACCAACCACATAGAACACTGGCAAAGGGACTGTATGACAAAAACTTCTTGAGAAGGCCAATGCCAACCCTGGATTCTGCCCTTCACTGAAAACTGACAATATCGGACAAATGGTAATGTCAATCAAGCAAATTGTCAAAGAGAAACTCAATTATTTTAAACACATGGGGACAATTATTCTTTGCTATATTTACACACAAATCCCCATTGACTTATACACATAACGGCACACGCCACATACCTGACAGACAACCCCCTACCTCTTGACCCCTCACCCGTTCCGGATCCGCGTGGGGCAAGGGCATGACAGGCTTAATTAGGGCACGTGGGGAGCCCTGTTTGATTAGGCAGGCAATGTTTGCCCCGCTTTCGATGACGGGGGTGGGGGGGGGGATTTTGAGGGGTGTGGCCGCGGCACACGAGGGAGATTTATTGTTTTGTTTCCAAGTTATGAGGGGTGTATATTCCTCCCACTGTTTCGATAATCAAGGGGATGGTTATGGTGATATGAGAGCAGCTAGTGTTGTATGACATTGTGATACTGAGAAGTATGGATTTTGGTTGGAATAATTGTAAGGATAGCATGTAACACATCGGATTTGGATAAAAGATGCGGCAATAAATCTAGTTCACCAAATTTTTCTAATGAGGGATTTGCTTAATTTTACACTTTTTTGATACGTTATAGTTTAAAACTCTCAAAAATCAGATTTTTAAGTTCAAAAATATGTTTTAAATAATTTAAAATTAAATTTTATTTTTGCCAAAACACTAGTAAAGTCACGTGATCAAAAAAACGGGATATGACGTCACAGAGCGCACTCAAAACTAGTGTTTTTACTGTTTTTCAATGATTGGAAAACGGGATTCTATTGGATGTGACGACACAGCGCATGTAAATAACAGTGTTTCTGTTTTCGTGCCAAAACACGAAAGGAAATTTCAAAAATTTATATCTCAGAAACTCGGCTACGAAAATACTTTATTTAAACGTCATTCTTCATGGTTTTTATCTACTATTTTAATAAAACTTAATCTCAAAACGTGAAAATACTTCCTTTCATTTACTTTTTCAACTTTGTCGGATATTAAGCATCTCCTAATATTAAAACGCTTATAATATAAGGCGCTTATTATGCACGCTTTTAAATCTGTTTTTAGGTAGAAATAGCTGTTTTGTGGGATATTATTTTCCATTATATAGATTTGACTCATCATTTACTCACCATTCAAATAGAGCAAAGGATATAACAGCAGCTTAATAAGAAAAAGTCCTTTTCGTGGGTTTCAAAACATCCCTGAAAGAAAACGAGACATTAATGATTTTCATTTGAAGTTATATTTATAGAAGTAAAAAAATATCTTTCAAAAACTCCACGAACTAAATGTTGTTGACATTCGTATTTTCCCCATTTTTAATATAGTACAGAAATAATAATGGTTGATCATTGAAAATCAATCCTAAATCAATTACGAAAGAGCAAGTTCATTCTATTTTATTGACACTTTTATGGCATCGATCATGTTGCCAGACAGACTCAAATTATATAAAAGTATAAAGATGAAAATAAGTTCAAAGATTTTTGACATAAACATAATTTTATAATATCATGAAGAGCTTCAGTAGACACCATACGCGTTTAACCATTTATTTCTTGCATGATTTTTAGAATACCAAGTACTAATTAAAATGAAAACACCCTAATGCTAAATCATATAATGTAAAATGCTAAATTTTTAAATAATATGATTTTTAAAAATACTTTAACTGAAAGTCTGTTTATTCAGTATGATTATCCCAAAATCTGCAAAGATTTCCATTGGGAAACCAATAAATGAGAACTATATGAATGATGGAAATCCAAAGCCAAACAATAATCCTCCGAAGGATGAAGCTCATCGCAAACTTTGTCCCTTATTGGTTATTTTATTTGTATGCGGAATCGACTTATTCAACTCGAAGAAGCGCATATCAAAATTCAAGAGAAAGGCGATTCAGTTATATCTCCTGTTGACACGAATAGTTTGGTTCGCTTACTTCATCTACACTATGACATCACTTGCAGTGTTCGACAAGTCCACATTCTCCAGACCTCTGCTCGTCGTGTCCAAGAAACTGTGGGAGCTGCACCCCATAGCAGTTTGGATGTTCTTGATCAACAAAAGAAACGCTATGGGGGTCCAGATATGCAAGCTGTTTCGCAGAGGTCTCCAACGCAGAACGTACCTACCGAGGGAGGCTGTCTGGCTAGGGACAGCATACACCATGATCGTTCCAGTGGAAGGTTGGGTGTTCTGGATGTGGGATTTAGAGGAAAAAGATTGCAAGGGGGTGTTCGAGAACTTCTTCTTGAAGTACCTCACCCTATCCGGCGGTAACTTCTGCAACACTCTGCAACCCATCATGCTCCTGTACTCCGTCGTTACCTACACCGTTCCTGCAAGCATAACGGCAGTCTACATCCTCCTCTGCCACCTGATGCAGATGATCCTTCGCAGCCACCAGAAGGAGGCCGAAGACATCCTCCGGAACCACCCCGGATGTCCCTCCATCGAACGGCACTACCAGGAATACAACCAGACTCTGAAGATCTTCGAAGACATCGAGAGGAGCATGAATTTCCCGGCGTTGCTGAGCCAGATCGGCGACTTGATAGGCATGTCGGCCTCGCTCATCAGGTTGGTGTTGCTCAGGAGAGGCGAGGGTTACAAAGGAGGTAGCTACTTCGTGGGCATACGCGGTTTGGTGTCGTTCGTGTTGGTGTCTTACTTCGCGGCTTCAGTCAACGAAGCAGACGCGAAGGTGAAGCGGTTGAATGTGGAGTTGATGGACGTGATGGTGAATGTTGGTAGGAATGTTGTGTCCGTGGAGAGGATCCTTTCGATCGGATTCGAAAGTCACGGTAAGGCGTTCGTTTTGTCCGGAGGTGGTGTCATGCATTTCAGGAAGAAGTTTTTGTTTTCTGCGTTGGGAAGTGTGCTGACGTATTCTCTGCTGATAATCCAGTTGTATCCCAGATGAGGCCTTTATAGTGACCAAATGTAACACGGTTCTTTAAGGCTAAGCGCGCACTAGAGACTTAAGTCACGGCGACCAGTATCACTAGTATCAAAACTGTCACTCGAAAGCAATGGATCCCTATGAAGAAATTCTTGGCAATCAATCAAGAGTCTCGTCGCCTAGTGCGCGAGCTCTAACTTGTTGCAATAGCCAGGGTGAAAATTTTGTCTCAGTCACCGTGACAAAAGTCCCTAGAGCGCGCTTAGCCTAAAAGTAATGAAAAGTAAGTATATTCTGTAAATAAATGTATAAAATAATGAAATGTAAACAGAAAAACCAAAAATTAAAATTAAAACTACTAATTTGTTGAATCATTGGTCTCTGTTTGAAGATTTGTCTAAAGCAGTCCGACATAACATACGGCCTGTGGGCGGCACGTAGCTTTAGCCGACCCTTTTCTGCGGCCCGATAAGTCTTGAATCATTTTAAATTTTGAAAGATTTAGGAAAATTCTATTCAAATCTAATTTTAAACTTATGTAAACTAAGCATGACGAGTAAAAAAGCGACAATAAAAAAATCTGGTTATCATTAAAAACTTTTACAGGTAGTATACCTTGACTTGACATCATGTGGCTTTGAACTTGATTTTTTTTCCAGTACCACCCATTAGTATTTACCATTAGATTAATTGCTTTAAATCTTTCAAATGATGCTCGAAATGTATTTTTCCATAAAATGATCTTCATTTAGTACTTTGCAGTAAAATGTAATTTGTATAGTAGTACCTGCCTAATGTTTGTTGGGTTTTTTAGTGAGTTGGGGGTCATAACACTTTTCTTTTTTGTTCCCGTTACAACCTGTAAACTTGTCCTAAAAGGAAAATATTATCCAATTAATATTCCTTGAATGTCTTTTTAAAAGTAAAATTGTATACTATAACTTCAAAGAATTATTATTTATTCTCCGGTTTGATACAATAGACTTGATTATTTTTTTATTTTGATGGTTTTGTTTATAATAGAAACAGTTCGCATACAAATAGGAATCAGCTCTAATGAAAAGTTTAAAAATTGATTTCATAAAATCACCTAATAGAATGTTTTAAACGTTTCAAAATTCCGAATTTGATATTTTGAAAAATAATTAAACTTTTATTGTACTTTCAGGGACAATAGTAGCATAAATGTTACTTTGTAAAAGGATTACTGTCATTGTTATTTTATCAAATGAGGGTATTGGTAAAAAATACTATAAAAACCAATTTATCTTTCTGGAAATAAAGACATCGGATGTAAATAATATATATGAAAAACAAATAATGTATATATGAGGGATACCCAAACCAACCAGTTTCATTATGAAACCAGATTAATATGCTAATTTTAAGAAAGAATAATAAGGTCAGTGAATAAAGAAAACAATAATCAAGTACTTTACAAAAGAACGAGTATTGAATATCAATACTCCAATTAAAAAAAAATTAAAATGTATCGTACAATGCATATAAAGTAGTGTACATGACAACAGTACACATGTAACTAACAAGGATGCGTGAGTACATTTTAAATAGAAATGAGGATTGTGAAATTAATTGCATATACTTCGTTAAACTGTACAAAACTATTTTTTCTATTTTTAAGGCATTGAAATACGCATTTGTAATCACGATACTTTAATCAATAATGCAATATGCACTGTAAAATAATCTGAGTTACTTACTATTATTATAAGAGGGAGCACATAAAACGAGTTTGGCGTTAAAAGATATGATTCAGACTACTGATGAAATAAAGATACAATTTAGAGGAGTTTAACAATATTTCTATATTCGTATTAGGTACGTACGTTTTTTTTTTTAGAATTATCAGTGATTACTTATTAAAGATCCATCATGTATGAAATTTATGCATAAGTAAAGGTATTACGGACACTGCTTTTAAATGGAATTTCATAACCAACGAAAAATCTCAGGATTTAAGGAAAGATATTCTCCAAGAAAACACCCTCTCTCATTACTCATAAACATTGTGTTCTTGTTAGGGGTTTACATAAAAAGCAATAAGAAGCATGGATCAAAAATACCTTTTACAGCAGCAAATGTCTATTTAAAATTCATGGCTTTGTGGTGGATTTCTTCCCTCTGTATTAAAGTAGCAATTTTCTTCAAAACTGACGTTTATGCAATGCAAGGAGCTAAAATGGTGTTGGCAAGAAAGCTGTTCGTCTTCAATGTCTTCATAACGTGGTTTGTTCTCAAGCTGAAAGCGAATGAAATATCTGGAATGATCTCTCTTGTATGCGACTTGAGGCGATTCTTCAATGTGATGGTATCAAGGTTACTTGTAAATATCAGTGTTTTGACAACTTTTGTAGTACTTTCATCAAATTATGTATGTTTAGTTATCTTTATAGACCGAAACGAGTGTAAAAATAGGGTTCACTATCACACACTTTCCTTGTTGCAAATCCCTGACGGCTACTATTGTACTGTTATGCACTGTATATATGTGCTGATGGTTGTACCGCAACGTATATTACCAACAGCTGTGTCAGCTTTGTACGTTGTTCTGTGCCTTTGGATGTGCAAAATGCTCAAGCGACAGGCAGCAGATTTTTCTAGCGTGATACATTCTGGTCAAGAACGTCTTCTCAAATGTTATTGCAAGAGATACGATTCATTGCTGAGAGCTCTACAAGGTATGGAAAAATCGATGCAGTTCTTGATGTTCCTTAACCAGACTAATGATTTCATAAGTGTTTTTGCTAGTTTCGTGCGTTTTACCCAAAAGAGCATGTCTATGAATCTTAAACAATTTCAAGTAACGTTTCTGGTGATGTTCGTGCGATCGATTTCGTCTTTTCTGTGCGTTTCGCTGTCAGCGAAAGTCAACGAAGCAGACGCTGAAGTTAAGTCTGCTGTAGAGGATGTTTTGAAGCATTTGGTGATGGAAACAAAGCACAGAGAACGCAGCGATTATCTATTGCCTATCTTTGTCTTCAGTAGAAGCCCACCATTTGTTCTTACTGGATGGGGTTTTTACAGGTTTATTCGAGGATTTGTTCTTAGTGCTCTAGGGAATGTTTTGACCTACGCTCTTTTGATAGCAGAAATAGATTTTCACTAGACACTGAAAGCTATGACTGTAATTTTCGCAATGTTTTAGATATGATAACACTCTGTTAATTTCAAATTTATTAACCTACCCAACACTCAAAAAATGTCACAAAAAATAAAAAAAATCAAAGTACAAAATAACTCATGAATGATAGAAAAATAAATAATTGTAACAAAACAAATAAGAGATAAACCAAATAAAAATAAATATTGTCTGTGTGATATCATAAGAGCAAAATGCGATTTTTGACAACGCGATAGATAATTATTATTATAATTATCATAATCTTATTTTATGCCTGATATTAGTATTAAAATCTGTATAATTATAATAATTATCTGTATTAAGGCCCATATTCAGATGTTCGCCAACGGTGAAAACGCCGGGCGAATCCGCCGAAATGGTATTCAGATTGACTTTTCCCCGACTCAATTTGTCTGGAACGCTGAAAAACAGAGCCGACTGATTCACTGGGCCTGCCTCCGCCGAATTCGAAAACGGCAAGATTTTCTCTTCTCTCATTGGCTGGAACCTTCGAGACAAGGGGGCTGAGCGGCCTGGTCGGTTTACACGCTGCTAACCGCTAACCACGCTAGCAGTCAGGGGGGGCTCATCTGGCTCTCCGATTACTTTCAGCCAGGATGACGTAATCGGCTGGAAGGCGTTGAAGTTTTGACAGGAGTGACCAATCAGGGTTACATAGGGAAATCGCGGAGCTTCTAATAGGGATTTTCTTAAGTAGAAGGGAGTAATATAAGACGCGGAAGGGAAATATAGACCTGTGAACTTGCCTAAGCAACAAATCATACATTTAAATATCAATATACTTGTGATCTATATGGGTGAATTCAATTTTTAAACTTCTGATGGGTTAAAACTGATTAAAATTTTTCATTGAATTAAATTATGAGTATCTTGTTTTCCTTCTCATAAGCAACTTGAAGAACAAGTTTATATAGCTTACCAAATAGTGGATTAAATACAAACTATGAAATTTAAAACTGATTCCTCTGCATATTTACGGAGGTTCATTACTTAAATCAATAGTGATCGATTTGTAACAATATTTTAAAAGTTAAACAAATTCCCACTATCTGTATTTTAGAAAATTCTAAATACAAAGAAAATACCGTTTTTTAAAGCAGTATTTAGTTACAATCCGATACTTTTAGATCACTAAAAAATCCTCAAATTGTGAGCTATTTTTGGGTTGTTCTTCTTTTGTATGTTTTGTATAAAATTGATTACGCTACTAATCGCCTTTATTACTAATTTATTAAAATTCAAAGTTAGTTTATTAGGTAGTAATTAATCTGATCTCACTGAATTTATTATTCTAATGTATCTTATATTCTGATTATGATTGTAGTAACACTGATCAATCTAAGACATATTAATCAGTGTTAAAACAATCACATAATCAGATGATAATAAATGATCACTTAGATTCTAAGTGATAATTACATGAAGAAAAAATCAAATAATCTGTTGATTTGGAATTCAATTTTGATTATCATGACAAACATGAAGGAGATAATTTATTGGGTATAAACCTTCACCAACTTGCCGACTCCCACATACGATCGCCGAAAGAAACTCGAACTGAAACGGTTAGTTTTGAAGTTGGATCAGTGTTCCAAATTTACGATATGATCATTTTATAAGATCTCCAAGGTGAGGTCAAATTGATCCTGTTTTAGTGTAAAATTTGAATAGTCTTCAAATTAAAAATGATACATAATAATAATTAAAAAATATTGCCAAGCTTTAATAATTATAATCATAAAGTCTATAAATTGCTTTTAGTATTTTATTTCAACTCTTTTCAGTTTCCATGAAGGGAGCTAGAAATACATTGTCCCTCCCAAATCAAAATTGCTTTTAATCTAAAATCAACATGAAGCTATAATATCAATTTAATCTAAAACGAAAACCCTTTTAGATTCATATCTTAAATGCTTCAAAACTGAATTGTTGGATCAAAGTTTAAATTTCCCTCTCTCCTGTCAAAAAAATCCCTATTCTATCTGACCCAATCGAAGGAGAAGCTGGGGTATCACGCGAATTACGTAATCGGCTGGAGAGCAGTACGTCACACGAATTTTCGTTCCTATGTGAAGAGCCAACCTTATCTTATTCTATTAACCTTGGCTAGCAGTCTGTCCGCGCACTGTATCAGCCGTCGGTTCAATTCCGGCCTTTTCCCTGGGTGTACTACTTTCCTTCTCTGTGTCAGAAAATGTCTGTTGTGTCTGTCTTTCTTGCAACTTAACCAACGGGATTAGAATAAACACTTGCATCTCGTTTTTACATGAAAAATTTGAATTGATTGAATGTAAAAAATGCCGGAATCGAACAATTGTATCTCTTTCTGCCCAGATATGCGAGGTGTTTTTGCTAATTTTCACCCCTTAGACCCCACCTGCGATCCCCTAACCTATGCCGATTCTTGTTCGTCTTTATGTAACCCTACCTCCTCTAGAAGTTATGAAACACTTATCTGAATCACCCTGTCCCTGTATATCAAAATAAATTGCTGCACGTGGAATAATCACGCTTCTCCTATTTTGTTTACATTTTTGGCAGCATCAGTGTGTCTTAAAGTGACGCTATCCGTTTCAAACCTGTTATTTCTGTTATTTCCACTTTTATCGACGGGTTTTATTGGTCGCTACGTACGGTTTCGTCAAAAACACAACTAACCAATGAGCTGACACTCTGAGATCACCGCCTCCTTCGGAGTGAGATCTGAATACGGTGAGTCAGATTCACGCCGGATTAGGATTTTCGTAAACGCCACGGCGGTTACGAAGATCTGAATATGGCCCTAAGTTTTGTAGCTTCATTCAATTTTTCGAATACATATGGATGATTGTTTAGAGAAAATTTATAACTTTGAAAATATAGATACATTTTAGCATATTTTTAGAAACAAATTGCATTTACGATAAATCTTGTCAAAAAAATATTACAATGCACCTGTTTGAAAAATACTTGGTAAACACAGATTACACATATTTATTATTGTGGTCCTTATTTTTAAAGTTTGCAAATCCTTATGCGTCGCCCTCCCAAATTGGTTCATCATACAAATAAATGATTTTTGCAAAATTTTAGCTCAATCAAAAAATAATAACACGTGCCCCCCAGGCCTCAAAGTTTCAAAAAAGTGCTGATTTTTTCAATTTTTTTTAATTGATTTTTTTCTTTTGAGCTGAATTTTTTTGCATGGTACAAATCGTATGAACACCCTCAACGGAGTTTTTGAATTCCCCATGAGTGAATCGCTTTTTTTTTAAATTACATAGAATCTTACATAGAATGTTGCCAAAATTTCAAAAAATTTTATTTTTTTCTACATGATCAAATTTTATTTTCAGCTGAAAATTCGGCAGAAATGTTTATTTTGGGAGTTGGAAAACTTTAAATTTACTTAATAAAATTTCTGAATGGAATCTGGAACATTATAACTATAACTATCTTAGATTTTCATATAAAAAATCAAGAATATGGGAGAGTTTAATCTTTGTTTTTTTTTTTTTTGATGTTTTGTAAAAAAATCAGCACTCTTTTGAAAATTTAAGGCCTGGGGGCACGTGTTATTATTATCCGAATGAGCTTAAATTTTGCATAAATTATTATTTTCTATAGTGATACAAAACTAGGGGGCGACACCAACGGAATTCCCCCAAAAAATTTTTACCATACAAATAAGGACCACCCTATTATTTATACCTACAATCTGTTTTACATAAAATGAAACAACCATCTTTTTGCAAGTGATGAAATTATGTTATTACTAAACAAATCCTCATAAAGCACATATTTATACAGAGTGTATAGAAAAATCCCTTTAACCTGTAAATTTCTCTTAAACGTAGAGAGATACAGTCTACAGCCTACAGCTATGCAAGTGAGGTAACGGTATAGTAAAGCGAATACGGCCGACATTAAGCAAACGACCGCAGCCCCCCAGTGGCGAAATAAAAAATAAAAAAAAATAATTAAAAAACTAAAAGAGATAGAAAAAAACATCAATGAAAAATTATTGCTAATATAATAAAAAAAAAACACAGAAAAAAAAATTCATGAAAATATCTTCAATGTACGAGGAGATATTATTAGCAAGAAAAATGGCACTTTTTAGGAATCAAAAAGAAAAATTGCAAAAAGAGTGCCAACAAAATTTTTAAAAAAATCCAATAATAACACCCCTGAAAAGCATAAAAAACTGAAAAAGAAATAATTTTAACCGTTTTCACTCAGAAATAACCAAAATAATAACACACTAAAATTTGAAAAAAATTCGGACCATTAAAATTTAGAGAGACGCTAAATAATGGAAACAAATGCATGAAACTACACCATATAATAGGGAATTTGTCTTCACGTGACTCGCACCTAGCAACCACCCTAGCAACAGGTTCTTGTCCTAAGAGTAACAAGAAAATAATTGGTCGTGACGTCATGTGCGAATGCTCTAAACGCAAAATGTATAAAATAACAAAATAATAAATATGGAGAAGGACAATTACAAAATAACCAATTTTAATTTAGACGAGAATGCATATAAATCTACCTATAATGAATAATCCATTGTGTTTTTCATCGAACACAACATCGAACTAGGACAATGTTATCATTCTTAAAGATATGTTATTCTTAGAATTGATTTGGTTTTAAAAGATATGCTTCAGTTAATATACTAGTGTCACGAAATTAAATTAGCTATTAAGTGAGTTTTATAACATCCATTTATTCATTTCATAAATGCTGTACTATGATTAATGTAACAAAATCATAAAAAAAAATCTTGCGACTGAGACCAAAACATGCTATCAAAAAGTGATATTAAAACTAATTCAGCGGTAATGGATGGGTATGCAAAATTTATTTAACAAGAACGGACAATTTCGAAATCTTATTTGTTAGATATCAAAAATCGGCTAGATTTTAAAAACTTGTTCATGAGGAAAGGTTTTCAAATGGAGTTTCATAGGGAACAAACTATCTCTGGTTTTAAGGAACGGATTTATAAAAGGAAGCACCCACTTATTCCCATCATGAACACCATGTTCCTTCTAGGAGTTGACATAAGGAGCACTAAGAAAATCGGTTTAAAAAGAACTTCTAGTATAGCTAATGCCTTCTTAAAAATCATGGCATTTTGGTGGATTTTTTGCCTTTGTATAGAAATAGCAGTGTTCTTCAAATATGACATTTTCCCGCAACAAAGCACTCAGATGATGTTAACAAGAAAGCTGTTCCTTATGAATGCTTACGTAAGTTGGATAATACTTATGGTGAGAAAGAAGGAAATATCCCATGCAATCAGTGCAACCCGCGACTTGGGACGTTCCTTCAATGTGACTGTGTCCAGTTTACTTGTAAAAATCGGCGTTTTTGCAACTTTTGTGGTAGTCGCGCTTTTTTATGTATCTTTCACTGTTCTTTTGGACCAAGATGGATGCAGATACCGGTTCAGGTACTACACGCTAGCTCTCATTGACCTAAACGATGACTACTATTGTATTGCTCTGTACCCCTTGAATATACTGATGATCTTAGTACAAGTTGCTCTACCGATGGCCATCACAGCTTTGTACGTCATACTTTGTATTTGGAAGTGCAAAATGCTCAAGCGACAGGCAGCAGACTTTTCAAATGTGATCCGTTCTGGCACAGAAAATACCCTGAAATATCTCTGCAAAAGATACGATTCCTTGCTGAGAGCTCTTCAAGGTCTGGAAACATCCATGCGCTTTTTAATATTCGTTATCCAGGCCAATAATTTTATAGGCGTTTTTACTGTTTTCGTGCGTTCAACTCTGGTTAACAAAACGGTGTTTAACGCACAGTACCAGGTAGCTTCCCTAATAGTGTTTGTGCGATCGGCGGTATCTTTCCTGTGCGTATCGCTGTCTGCGGCTAAAGTTAACGAAGCAGACGCTGAAGTCAAATCTGCTATAGAGGCTCTATTGAACCACTTGCTATTGGGAGGGAAGCACAGAGAACGTGATGATAATATATTACCTCTTTCAGTTTTTAGTAAGCAACCAGCTTTTGCTTTCACAGGATGGGGTTGCTTCCGGTTTACTCGAGGATTTGTTCTTAGTGCAGTTGGGAGTATCCTGACTTATTCTCTTTTGCTTGCTCAAATAGATTTTTTCTGAAAGTTCTAAATGCTGTATCCCCACTGCTTAAAATTTAAATTTTGTGTACCATTAAATTTGAGCTAATATTATGCTCCTTTTTTAAATCTATTTTTTTTTCTAATTTGCGTTTAACAACGTTAACGTTTCTAGGTTGCTCTGCTCTTGCATTCCGTTATGACGATGACTAAAAAAATTAAATTTCTCTCGAAAAATATTTGCAAAAGTTACTACTAAGTTTATTTGAGTTTTGCAGGCAGGATATTAATTTAGACCAGTGATTATATCAATCAGAATGATCGATGAACTATTTACCTTAAATTTTGATTTGAAAATCCCATGTGTGTATGTATTTTTGGTCAGAAATCACGACATACATCAATCAAGTTCCTTTAAATGACCATTTTAAGCTCTAAAAATGCTTTACAATAAAAAATCGTTTTCCAATTTATTACATTCGAGGAATTGTTCATTAAACGTAAAAAAAAACGTTCAGTTTTAACTTTTTTAACTAAAACTTCACTTTTATGGGCAGACAAACAGCTCGAAAAAAGTTTCAGAGAATTAAGAAAAGTCTAGTTTGTTTTCATATTTTAGGTAAAAAGAGATATTAAAAATATAAATTAAATATAAATACAATATAAAATGTAATTTACATAATTCCAATATGTTGTTGTACAATATTGTTTTCTTTTTTTTTTACTTTGTTTTTAGTTTTATGTACTCTCTTTCGCCTGAATGGTACTTTCTGATGTCTCCTTAAAGAATCACAAAGGTGAAGGTATTGTACCTCGGACCTATATTTACTCTTTACCTTGTATTTTTTTATTTATTCAAAATAAACTGATGAAATAACTTTCCCTTGATACTTTAGTCTTTCATACACAACACATATGTTTTTCGGAATTTTAATTGAAGTATTTCAAGTTCACTCAAGTTAACAATAATTTCGATTATAAAACTGACAAAATGTGTAACATTTTAGTATAAAATTGCAAATTAGTAAGTTTTTAGAATATTTTTAGCAGTCTTTGAATGATAACTTAGAAAGTAACTTTTTAAAACGTGAAAAAATTTGTTTCATTATAAAATATGGCGTCAATTGGATGTATAATAAGTAGTTTGACAGTACTTTCTTTGCAACTGCGACCTTATACGTAATCCAAAAAATTGGAAATATTTGAAAATTGAGATTTTTTTTAAAAAACTTTATTACTTAAAGTAAATTATTAGTAAAGTAGTAAAGTAAATTACGTAATTAAAGTAGGCATTGTTAGATTTATTTAAAAAAAAAATATCTAACAGTGCTTACTGCAGATACCAGAAATGTGTTACACATATCAGTAATTAAAAAGTCTTTCTCTGGACACCGTTCACGAAAAACATTTTTTTAGAATAGAGAGATTTTTCCAAATGTTACAATGTCTTCGCGTCCCACTGTTCTAACTCCGCCGTGCCACACTGTAGCAAGCGTGCCGAGGGTTGGCCATCCCTTGTGTCCATGGTGAGAAATATGGTATTTTTTTATTAATAAATTATACTTCTAAATATTCCGTGAATGTCTTTTTCATCAATAAAATTGCTTATAACCTTAAAGAAATATTATTTAGTCTCTTGACGCTTCCATGCAATGGGATTTGAAAGTGGTAATAGCTTTAAAAATATGGTAGTCTATTTGGATTGTTTGATGATTTTTCATTTAAACGGTTTTGTTTATAATCAAATCAGTTCCTATGCTAATAGAAATCAACCGTCATGAAGCGTTTAAAAATTGATTTGAGGATTTGATCTGGTGAAAAATAATAAAACTCTTATTATTTTTACTGTCATGGTTATTTTATAAAATTAAAAAACAAAATTATCATTCCAGAAATTATGATATTGAATGTAGTTGTGTAAACAAATAATATATAATGAGGGATGACCAAGCTTTCAAGTTACATTAAGAATTCAGATTAATATGTCAATTTTAAGAAAGTACAATAAGGTCCTTGAATAATGAAAATAGTAATGAAGTACATTATAAAAGATAGAGTATTGAATATCAATACTCTATTAAAATACTCCATTATCCTACATTGTATATAAAGGGTTGCATATGACAAAGGTATTAACTCAAATCATTAACTCATTTTAAGAGAACTGAGTAATTTGCAATTGTATGTGCTTTGTTAACTTCTATAACAAACTATTTTTTTAATTTTGAAGGCATTGAAATACTCTCTATTATACACATATAAGCTAGATACTTTTACCAAAAATACAATATGCACTGTATAATAATATAACCAGTTAAGGACTGTCATTCTGAGAGGGAGCATATAAAAAGATTTTGGCGTTAAAAGATATTATTCAGATTACTGGTGTACGAAAGATATATTTAGAGGCGTTTTATAATATTTCTACTTTTATATTATGTACGTAAAGTTTTTTTTTTAGAAAAACAGTTAATCGATTATCAAAGAACGCTTTTTGGTGATCGCTTTATAAAGATCTCTCAGGTTTAAAACTTATGCATAAGGAAATATAATCAAACACAGCTTTTAAATGGAATTTTACATCAAACGAAAAACCGCTGTGTTTAAGGAAAGGTATTTGGAAAGAAAGAACCCTTTCTCATCAATCATAAACACTGTGTTCCTGTTAGGAGTTTACATTAGAACCAATGAGAAGCAAGAATCAAAAAGAACTTTCAGCGTAGCTAATATCTATTTAAAAATCATGGACTTTTGGTGGATTTCTTCCTTTTGTATTGAAATAGCGCTTTTCTTCAAATCTGACTACCTTCAACTACGCAGTAAGGCGATATTTGCCAGAAAGCTGCATGTCTTCAATGCCTTCATAACGTGGTTTGTTCTCAAGCGGAAATCGAAAGACATATCTGGGCTAATCTCAGTGGCATGCAACTTGGGACGGTCCTTCAATGTGTCGGCACCAAGGGTACTTGTAAAAATTAGCGTTTTGACAACTTTTGTAGCAATTGTATCTTATTATGTATCTTTATTTATCTTAATGGACCTAAACGGTTGTAAAAATAGGGTCCACTACTTCACACTTTCCTTGTTGCACATCCCTGACGATTACTACTGTACTGTTATGCATCTTATAAATGTGTTGATGGTTGTACCACAAAGTACTTTACCAACCGCGGTCGCAGCTTTGTACGTTGTTCTGTGCCTTTGGATGTGCAAAATTCTCAAGCGACAGGCAGCAGATTTTTCTAGCGTGATACATTCTGGCCAAGAACGTCTTCTCAAATGTTATTGCAAGAGATACGATTCATTGCTGAGAGCTCTACGAGGTATGGAAAAATCGATGCGGTTCTTGATATTCCTTAACCAGATTAGTGATTTCATTGCTGTTTTTGGTGGTTTCGTGCGTTTATCTCAAAAAAGCATGCCCGAGAATATGAAATATTATCAGGTAACGTTTATAGTAGCGCTTGTGCGATCGATTGCCTCCTTTCTGTGCGTTTCGCTGTCAGCGGCGAAAGTCAACGAAGCAGACGCTGAAGTTAAGTCTGCTGTAGATGATGTATTGAAGCATTTAGTTATGGAAACAAAGCACAGAGAACGCAGCGATTATCTATTGCCTATCTTTGTCTTCAGTAAAAGCCCACCGTTTGTTCTTACCGGATGGGGTTTCTTCAGGTTCACTCGAGGATATGTTCTAAGTGCAATAGGGAGTGTTTTGACCTACACTCTTTTGATAGCTCAAATAGAACTTTTCTGAAGACACTGAAGTCATGACTGCAATTTCACAATTTTTTAGATATGAATTTGGTTGTAACATGATAACACTCATTTAATTTCAAATTTATTAACTTAACAAAACTCAAAAAAGTACACAAAACAAGATCAAAGAAAAAAAATCCATAGTACAAAAAAGATAGAGAAATAAAAAAATATTACAAGACAAATAAGAAATAAATTAATGAAAATAAATATTGTCGGTTTCAAATCAAAAGAGCAAACGCTCGTACTTGATAACAACAATGTAAATCGACTGTGATTGTTGACAACGTGATAGATAATTATTTATTAACTGTAAGATAATTTCTATTGATTTTTGTGCCTCAAGTTCGTCTTAAAATCTGCGTAATTATATCAAAGTTTTGTAGCTTCATTTAATTTAGTGTGGATCTAAATCTAAAAAACGTGCGATTTGGTGAAAATTTCTAATTATTTCGGAGTAAAATAATTACAAATAGTACATCTTGTTGTATAGTTTACTGGTTTAAGTTCATAAATATTCCGATAAACAAAAAGTTTGCTTATTGTTAAAATGTTATTGAAATGAGAAAACAATTTATTTAGGAATGAAGTAGAGGTTTAATATTATTTAAATAAACAGATGTATAGCACGTGATGCCAAAGTTTAAAATATATTGAACCCATGCCACTGAACCACTTTAGCATCCAATGTCCCCGCCCCTATAAACAGGTGCGTGTCCTCCAGCAGTTAAAAGAAAATAACTGGTCATGACGTCATGTGCGAATGCACAATACGCAAAACGTATGAAATAACAAAATAATCAATTTTAATTTAGACATGAAAATATTTAATCTACCTGTAATGCATATTCCATTATGTTTTTCATTGAGACAGATACAAGACTAGGATCATTGGTAATAGATTAATGAATACAATATTGTCACTCTTAAAGACATGTTATTCATAGAATTGATTCGGTTTTCATATGCTTCAGTTAATATACTAGTGTCACGAAATTAAATTAGCTAATAAGTGAGTTTTATTACATTCATTTATTCATTTCACAAATGTTTTTCAACGATTATTGTAAAATACTCATAACAAAAAAAAATACTCAGACTAAAACATGCTAATAAAAAGATATATTAAAACTAATTCAGTGGTAATGGATGAGTATGCAAATTTATATTACAAGCACAGACAATTTCGAAATCTTATTAGATAGTTAGATATAATAAATTGGTTAGAGTTTTTAAACTTGTTTGGTAAGAAAAGGTAATGTACGCAAATTTTTCAAATGGAGTTTCATAAAGAACAAAATATCTCTGGTTTTAAGGAGCGGATTTCTAAAAGAAAGCACCCACTTATTCAAATTATAAATATCATGTTCATACTAGGAGTTGACATAAGGAGCAATAAGAAGCGCGGTTTAAAAAGAACTTCTTGTATAGCCAATGCCTTTTTAAAAATCATGGCATTTTGGTGGATTTTTTGCCTTTGTATAGAAATAGCAGTGTTCTTCAAATATGATATTTTCCCGAAACTAAGCACTCAGATGATGTTAGCGAGAAAGCTGCTCTTTATGAATTCTTACGTAAGTTGGATAATACTTATGGTGAAGAAAAAGGACATATCCCACGCAATCAGTGCAACCTGCGACTTAGGACGTTCCTTCAATGCGACTGTGTCCAGTTTACTTGTAAATATTGGTGTAGTGGCAACTTTTGTGGTAGTCGCGCTTTTTAATGCATCTTTATCTGTCTTTTTGAACCAAGATGTATGCAAAAACCGGTTCAGGTACTACACGCTAGCTCTCATTGACCTACACGATGACTACTATTGTATTGCTATGCACCCCTTGAATATACTGATGATCTCAGTACAAGTTGCCCTACCAACGGCCACCGCAGCTTTGTACGTCGTACTTTGTATTTGGAAGTGCAAAATGCTCAAGCGACAGGCAGCAGACTTTTCAAATGTGATCCATTCTGGCACAGAAAATACCCTGAAATATCTCTGCAAAAGGTACAATTCCTTGCTCATTGCTCTTCAAGGTCTGGAAAGATCCATGCGCTTTTTAATATTCGTCATCCAGGCCTCCGATTTGATCGGTGTTTTTACTGTTTTCGTGCGTTTAACTCTGGTTGACAAAACGATGTATATCGCAGAGTACAAATTCGTTTCCGTGTTGGTGTTTGTGAGATCGATGGTATCTTTCATTTGCGTATCGCTGTCTGCGGCTAAAGTTAACGAAGCAGACGCTGAAGTCAAATCTGCTGTAGAGGCTGTTCTGAACCACCTGTTGTTGGAAACGAAGCGTAGAGAACGTGGTGATAGTGTATTGCCTCTTTTAGTTTTTAGTAAGCAACCAGCGTTTGCTTTCACAGGATGGGGTTTCTTTCGGTTTACTAGAGGATTTTTTCTTAGCGCAATTGGGAGTCTCTTGACTTATTCTCTTCTGATTGCTCAAATAAATTTCGTCTAAAATAGCTGAAATCCTAAATGCTGTATCCCCACTGCTTCAAATTTTAAATTTTTCGTTCCATTACATTTGATCTAATACTATTTAGCTCATTTTCTAAATCTACTAATTTTGTTTCTATTTTATCGTTTTATGTAAAATCTGGTATAAAATCTGAAGCTCTGATCTTGCATTCCGTTATGACGAAGACTAACAAATTTATATTTCTATCGAAGAGAAAAATACGAAGTTTAATTGAGTTTTGCAGGATATTAATTTAGACCAGTGAAATGATGAATTAAACTGTTAACCTTAATTTTCGATTTGAAAATTCTATGTGTGTATATATTTTTGGTGAGAAATAACAACATGTATCAATCAAGTTCCATTTTACACTCTAAAAATACTTTACTTTAAAAAAAAATCGCTTTACAATTTATTACATTCGAGGAATTGTTCATTAACAGTTATGATAAAAAATATTCATTTTCAACATTTTTCATCTAAAACTTCAATTTTATTTTTATTTATTTATTTATTAATTTTATTATTTATTTAAATATGGGTGTCCATAGCTATAGCTCGGTCTTTCCGTGCGGAAAACAGGTTGTTGTACCTTTGGATACAAGTTTTGTCAAATTATTAAAAATTACTTATAAGTCCAAATTTTTAAATTTGAGCTAGTAAAAATATCACTATTTACTAAGGTTGTTACAGTTTGGGCTCTTCAAATGGTCGAAATGTGATTTTATCTGCCTTGAAAAATTATAACGTGATTTTGGTCCTAGGGTACAACATATTTTTTAATGGAAATACTATTATGTATATATTCCCCTCAGATAATTAAAAAAAGTTTATTTTTTTATACTAACTAGGGGTCCTGCCCCCTGCTCGCTATCGCTCACCAACCCCCGGAACTGCTTCGCAGTTCTTTTAAGATCGCTTCGCGATCTCAGTGAGCAAAGCTCGCTTGTAGAATTTACCAACTCTAATGAAAACCCTTATCCAATCTAAAATATTTTATTTCTCTTATCACTTATTTATTAGAAATATTTTCTCAACCTGTTCAACAAATATTGAAAAATGTTAATTTTTCCAGAATACATAAACTATCCTCCCTTAAACATTTAATAACCACATTAACTTAAAAACGCATTCAATCTAATTATCTCTTAAAACAATGACTAATCTAACAATGAGCTAATAATAATCAGAAAAACACGCAACTTCCAAACAAAAATATCCACCCTTCATCCGAATTATATTTATTTCTCTAGTATTTCAAAAGCAAAAAATAGTTGAAAACATAGTTATCAAGGAAGTCTACTAACAATCACTAACAAAGTAAGAGAAAAAAACGTGCACCCACAAAACTTTTAAATATCCGTGCTCGCGACAATCTAGTGAACCGTCAAAAATAAATTTAAAAATCTCCAATAAACATTAAACGTGTCTGATGAAGACCTAGTAAAACTATGAAAAAAATGAAACTTTGATGCTTAAAAATTCCAAAACTAATTCGAATTTTTTAAAGAATTAAACGCTTATCTTTTTCTAAAAAATAAGAGCATAAGTGGTTAAAAAATCATACTCCTATTGTGATTAGTTTTTCTTTTAGATCGAAAAAATCGAAAAAGTAACAAAAATTTCGAAACTTTAAAAATTAATTACTCCAAACCTAATTCGAAATTCGAAAAAAGGGTGACGTAGTGCACATCTTCAGATATCAGAGTATGGGGTTGCAAAAAAACAAAGCTCTGCTGCTAATAGTTTTAGCTGAACGCGATTACGCGGTGAAAAAACAAAAACTTCAACTTTGACCTTAAAAATACCCCAGAACTAATAATCACATCAATTAGCTTTTTATTCGAAATTGTTCTCCAAACATTCCTCTACAAACTTTTCAAATTTCATAAATTTCTGTCAAGTAGTTTTTGCGTTGTGAGAGGTCAAAGAGTTCAAAAATAAAAATTTCTGAAACAGCGGCGGCAGCGGCAGCGGCGGCGGCGGTGACCGTTACTTTTTTTTAATATAGAGAGATTAAAAATAGGTATTAAAAATATGAATTAAATATAATTTATATTTATATACTTTACATATCTTTTATTACACATTTACATATACTTTATTATTATACTTTACATATTTATTATTACATATTTACATATACATTATTAGTATACTTTACATACTTCTAAAGAAGTAGAACTTTTTTCATACTATTTGTATACTGATTTTACTTTTTTTTTTACCTTGTGTTTAATTTTATTCATATTCACTCTCTTTCGCCTGACCGGTACATTCTGATGTCATCTTGAAGAATCATATAGTGGCAAGGTATTGTACCTCGGACCTATATTTACTGGTTACCCTGTATTTTTTTATTTTTTGAAAATAAACTGATGAAACAACTTTCCCTTGATAATTTAGCCTTTCATACACAACATAGTATATTTTTTCGGAATTTTAATTGAAGTATTTCGAAGAGACAAAACCAACACGGCACTCAATGTAAAGAATAATTTCGATTATCAGACTAAAATTTATAAATTTCCGACACAAAATATGTGACATTATAGTAAAAATAGCATATCCTTAAGTTTTTAGAATACTTTTAGCCGTCTTTGAATGATAATTTAGAAAGTGCTTTTTTAAAACGTGAAAAAAAATTGTTTCATCATAAAATATGGCGTCAATTGGATGTTGTGATCGGATGTATATTATGTAGTTTGGCAGTACTTTCTTTGTAACTGCGACCTTATCCGTAATCTAAAAAAAAATGGAAATATTTTAAAATTGAGAATTTAAAAAAAAATCCCACCGCTTACTGCCTTCTTTAAAGAATCCGAGAAGTTTAATACCAGAAATGTGTCGTTCGGATCAGTAATTAAAAAGTTTTTCTCTGGAAACCGTTCACCAAAAACTTTTTTTTTTTAGAATAGAGATTTTTCCAAATGTTACAATGTCTTCGCATGCCACTGTTCTAACTCCGTCGTGCCACACTGTAGCACGCGTGCCACAGGTTGGCCAATGGCCATCCTTGGTGCCCTTGGTGAGAAATATAGTATATTGTATTAATAAATTACTGTTCTTAATATTCCGTGAATGTCTTTTTCATTAGTAAAACTGCTTATAACCTCAAAGAACTATTATTTAGTCTCTTGACGCTTCTATGGACTTGAATGTAGTAATAGCTTTAAAAATATGGTAGTCTATTCGAATTGTGTGAGGAGCACCAAATAGAATGTTTTTAACATTTAAAAGCAAAGAATTTGATATTTTGAAGAATGAAACTTTTATGTATTTTCAGAGACACAATTTAGCAGAATAAATGTTACTTTTTAAAATGATGTATTGTCACACTTATTTTATGAAGTTTTAAAAACAAATTTGTCATTCCAGAAATTAAGGTACTGAATCTATAGTTGCATGTATAAACAAATTATATATATGAGGGATGCTCAAACTTACAAGTTTCATTACGAAATCAGATTAATATGCCGTTAATATAGAGTTGCTCTGGATCGATTGAGCTGGAAGAAGCGTGCTGTCAAGGCAGTAGTCCAAGAAAAATAAGGTTTGCTTCGGAACTAATTGTAAAAGAAAGTTTGATGGTTGATTCTGATAGGAAATTTTCCGTAGAAAACGATGGTGAAAAGTCTACCGAGCTACGACGTTACGATTTAGAAATATTATTATTTGTTCAAAGAAAATAATGTTTTGCATGCATAAAATCAAAGTGAATGTTGGAAAATCTTGTAATTAATCAGCATAAATAGTCAAGATTAAAAATATGTGTTTGCTTTAAATTTGTGTATTTTCTTAAAAATTAGAAATTTTATGTTATTAAGTAAAATATAAGCAGAATAGTCATAATTTACCGATATTTAAGGGTAAATAATCCTAAAGGGGGGTAGGAATTCAAAAATATCCATTTTCCGCTAAGTTTGAAATATGCGGCAGCCATTTTGAAAATTATTTTATTAGGTTCTAAATATCGCACAATCTTGGTTAATATACCATTTTATAGGTAATTTAATAGAGAATAATTTACATTAGGCAATAAAAATATAAGTATTAATATGTAAAAACATAAAAAATAAAAATGTGTAAAATAAGCGGCCGCCATTTTGGAAAATCCGCCATATTGGCTAAAGGACACGTCGTAGCTCGGTAGACTTTTCACCATCGTTTTCTACGGAAAATTTCCTATAAGAATCAACCATCAAACTTTCTTTTACAATTAGTTCCGAAGGAAGCCCTTTTTTGAGCTAACTTTCTTGGACTACAGCCAGGACCTGTAACAGGTTGTTGCGCTATTAAAGAAGAAGAAAGGACAATAAGGTCCGTGAATAAAGAAAATAATATCGAAATATATTGTAAAAGGCCGAGTATTGAACATCAATACTCCAATGAAGAAATACATTAAAATTTACCCTACATTGCATATAAAGTGGTGCATATGACAATGGTATAAACTCAAATCATTTACTCATTTTAAGTATAGAAGTGAGTATTGTGCAATTGTATGTGCTTTGTTAAGTTGTATACCAAACTATTTTTTAATTTGAAAGCATTAAAAAACTATCCATTACACGTATATAAGCTCGATACTTTAATCAATAATACAATATGCACTGAACAATAATATAACGAGTTTAGGACTATCATTCTGAGAGGGAGCACATGAAATAAATTTGGCGTTAAAATACATGATTCAGATTTCTAATATTTCTACTTTTATATTATGTACGTACGGTTTTTTCTTCTTAGAAAAACAGTTAATCGGTTATCAACGAACGCTTTTTAGTGATCACGTCGTAAAGATTTCTCAGGCTCAGGTTTAAAACTTATGCATTAGGATATATAATCAAACACAGCTTTTAAATGGAATTTTATAACAAACGAAAAATCGCTGTGTTTAAGGAAAGGTATTTTAAAAGAAAGCACCCTTTTTCATCAATCATAAACACTATGTTCCTGTTAGGGGTTTACATTAGAAGCAATAAGAAGCAAGAATCAAAAAGAATTTTCACCATAGCTAATGTCTATTTAAAAATCATGGACTTTTGGTGGATTTCTTCCTTTTGTATTGAAATAACACTTTTCTTCAAAGCTGACTACCTTCAACTACGTAGTAAGTCGTTGTTTGCAAGAAAGCTGCATGTCTTCAATGCCTTCATAACGTGGTTTGTTCTCAAGCGGAAATCGAAAGACATATCTGGACTAATCTCAGTTGCATGCAACTTGGAACGGTCCTTCAATGTGACAGTATCAAGGGTACTTGTAAGAATTAGCGTTTTGACAACTTTTGTAGCAATTGCTTCCTTTTATATATCCTTAGTTATGTTAATGGATCCAAACCGGTGTAAAAGTAGGGTCCACTACTACACACTTTCCTTGTTGCACATCCCTGACGACTACTACTGTACTGTTATGCACCTTATAAATGTGTTGATGGTTGTACCGCAAAGTACTTTACCAACAGCGTTCGCAGCTTTGTACGTTGTTCTGTGTCTTTGGATGTGCAAAATGCTCAAGCGACAGGCAGCAGATTTTTCTAGCGTGATACATTCTGGCCAAGAACGTACTCTAGAGTATCATTGCAAGAGATACGATTCATTGCTGAGAGCTCTACGAGGTATGGAAAAATCGATGCGGTTCTTGATATTCCTTAATCAGATTAGTGATTTTATGGGTGTTTTTGCTGGTTTCGTGCGTTTATCACAAAAAAGCATACCCGAGAATATTAAATATTATCAGGTATCGTACACGGTAGTGCTTGTGCGATCGATTGCGTCTTTTCTGTGCGTGTCGCTGTGTGCGGCGAAAGTCAACGAAGCAGACGCTGAAGTTAAATCTGCTGTAGAGGATATATTGAAGCATTTAGGAATGGAAACAAAGCACAGAGAGCGCAGCGATTATCTATTGCCTATCTTTGTCTTCAGTAAAAGCCCACCATTTGCTCTTACTGGATGGGGTTTCTTCAGGTTCACTCGAGGATTTGTTCTAAGTGCAATAGGGAGTGTTTTGACATACACTCTTTTGATAGCGCAAATAGATCTTTTTTGAAGACACTGAAGCCATGACTACAATTTCCACAAAGTTTTGGAGTTGAATTTGGTTTCAAAATAATAGCATGCTGTTAATTTCGAGCGTTTAGCTCATTTTTTTAATATTGTATATAAAATTATGCAGAGAAACTGCAATTCCACCAAAATATTTTCTAATAATAAAAATGTTGCTTCTCCATAGAAAACACGGTGGTATCCACACAAACCATCGTCGGAGAAAATTTCCCCATAACTAAAGTGTAAACCTATAAAAAAATTAGCTCCATAGACATAATATAAATCTTAATAATTATTTGCGGTCTGCGATTTTTAAAACTGAATTCAGTTTTATCCAAACCCACTGTAATGATAACACTGGCTGAACACAACGTAACTTTATTATAACAAACAGACACGAGCAACAATGAGCGAACCTTTAAATACAAATTAATTCAGTGCAGGTCACAGTTACATGTTATCACAGTTAACTCACACTAACCTATAATAACAGATTACGCATTTCAGTTATATCACACCCACCATTAGAGAAAAGTCAGACAACACTAAAAAACCATTGAAAACCTTCAGGGTCTATTTGGCACCTAAAAACATCATCCGAAAATTCTGAAAAAAAAATCACAGGTGCCCTCTGCCACCTTAGACAACTTTTCCGCAGTAACGCATCATCAAACTTTAAAGAAAGAGTTTTCGTTACACCCTAATAATTATTATGCTATAGAGCATTTTTAATCACATGACTCGGACCTAACAACGGCCTTAGCAACATAAAATGTTACAGTTTTTTGCCCTACAGAGGTTAACAGTTACAGAAAATGACTAGCCGTGGAATTCTTCTATTGGAGGATTTGCAATCACGTGATCCCATACATAAAAACCGCCTTAGCAACAGATAAACAACGGCCTTAGCAACAGTTAAAAGCCCTACAGTAGATACACAGTTAAAAGAAAATAACCGGTTGTGACGTCACCTGAAAACACTCTATTATTGATCACTTTTTTGTATAACTCATTAGATGTTTATCATTTTCCATTTATTGTAAATGTAATGCATGAAAAATAAATGCGTAAATTTATTCCCAAATATGTATTAAAGTCTTAAAAAACTTTATTTTGTAAAATTTTATTACAACAACTCAAAAGTGTGCTTTTTTATACAATTTTAGTGTTTTTATATTTTTCGAACTCTATTTTTATGAACTATATTTAAATATCTTCTACGAGTTCGTAAAAACAAGCGTCGACTGTATACTATATCATCCCGAAAGACAACTCCTAATATCCTCTCCTCTCATTATACCACCTTCAATTCACCAATACTATAACAAGCACATCAGCCCTTACTCACCACATCAACTCTGTCTTTTCAATGGAAAAGCACGACTCTTCAATCAAAAGCAAGACAGACGACGGATAATAATTGATAAATCGATGAGCGATCCTTTGAAGGAAGTTGGTCGCGGATCAAAGACCGATCCAAGACGCCAGCTGAAGGCAGTGGCCATTGACTTGAGGTCATTTCGAACGGTTGATACCCCATTAACACTCCAAAGGGGCAGCTGGGGGAACGAGGGAGAATCTGATGATGGTATCTCTTTAATGCGAGTCTCTCTCTTTTTAATGCCGAGGTGACCTGGAAATATGAAGGACGAGTTGGTGATGGCACCTGGCGTTTTTAGGGGATATCTCGGTCCGGTGGATATCTTGAATGAATTGGGTGGGGTGAGTATTCGATTCAGGTTTGGGTTTGGATAGGTAGACAAAGTCTCTTTAGTTGTGTTGATTGGCAACTGTTTCAATGATGAAACTAATTTTGTGTTACTTAGTTTAATTTTATTAAGATTATTTTTTTTTGAAGAAAAAATATGTAAGATGCATCCGAAGCTCACTTGTAAGTTTGCAACTAAAAAGAATCATATCAGTGTCATGGGATAAAACGTTCGTGGAGTAAAAAATCTTTTTACACTCAATGATTTTTTGCTGATGTTTTTTTTTTACCAAAATTTGGAAAATTCTGTTAACCCATGTTTTGGCGGTATAAGCGAGTACCTGTGGATCGCAGTCAATAATTTGTTGTCCACTCCACACACACATTCGCATGCACAACCCTTTTTACTGGGAGTCACATTCATACATCTCCATCCACACAAACATTCGTTTCCATGCGGGGATTTGAAGTAGTCAGATACTCTAACTTGTACGGTGACTTACTCGTAATGATTTTACTGCCAATAATTTTTATAGTTTTCTCTTTACAGGGTGATTGGAAACTATCGGGCTAAATTTTAAAGGAGTGTAGATGAGATGCTACAAGGAGAATAAAAGTCGCCTCAATTACAATAAAATTTTACTACCATAAAATTCAAAATGTTCAAAAATGAGTTCTGAAAAAAGAAATCTATGGGCACACAGTTTTTCCATTTTTGTTTGAGAAGCAAGTCAGTATTATCCATAAAACTTTACACCATCCTAGCAGAAAGTGTTCTAGCTACATTTAACTTACAAGGTACGCGTGAGGAGGATGCTTTAAAAATAAATAATGAGTCACCCCTCAAAATAAAAGTCCAGTTACTGGACTAGCCTATCCTATACACACTACACTCTACCTAGATCTGACATGCCTGTAACAAAAAAAGCGTTCTCATTTATGTTATGGTATTCAATTGGAAGCAATACATAAATTAACCGACTCCACAGGAATCTAAAGCGTTCCCTGTTTGTACTTTTTAATCCATTCACTGTCCTCTCCTCTGAACGAGCCGCATCTAACACCACCCGAAAGGCCCTATAATCGAGGTTAATAAAAATGCATTCACCACACACAAGCCCTATTGACCACTAAACTGATATTTTGTTCCGCCGACAAAAGGATTGGAGCAATCGGACCCCTCCCAAGAGAAATCATCAGCAATCCGTCTTGAAGAACAAAGAAATGGGACCGTTCCCACAGTGCACCCATCCATCAACGACCGCTGTCCGCTTGGACAACGCGCACCGATGCCGCATACCAATCAGGACGGTGCGTGCCAACAGTCTTGACGTGCGTTCTGCCCATAAGGAACGCACACATCGCCCAATCATTAACTCCGGCCGATCCCCGTAGAGGTAATATGCGAAGAGTGGGATTTGAATCACTGCTTTCATATAGTAGTGGATGGATCCAGCACGGCTCCAAGGGAGGGGTCACTTTTCCAGACCATCACCTTTACCTTTTGAGAAAAATGTCAAAATATTGGGGATTTTCTAGGGGAAATGTTGGGAGTACTGTCCAAAGTGCCCCCTTTGGATCCGCGCCTGAGTGAACGGGTCTATCAGTGTGTCATTCAAATAGCAAGTCTGGTGACGAATTCAATCATCAATTTAAAAAAGGGAATAAGTCCAAAAACCAAGTTTTTTGAGATAATCGAAAAAAAAACGGTATGAGTAAGTAATGGAATTTTTGTTTCATAACCACTGTATTTTTACCTGAAATTCAGGACAAGTAATCTTAGATGGATAATTTTATTTCCATTGAATGATTTTCCATTGTTTTCTTTCATACAGAAAATTGAAAGACTTTTTTTACGATAATTTTTCTGAGAAAGAAAGTTACTTTACAACTCAGAAATACATCCATACATGGAACTCCCCATGTTAAGGATTCCCATTTGCCATCGAATGTCTTCGACACACTGGGGGGTCATATACCAAACTCTTTTGTATATTAGCTCAATAACTAAGCCTCTCCAGCTTCATTTTCGAATTCGATCTCTAAAACAACGGATCATTTTACTGGGAGAGAGACACTATTATATTGTACTGCGTATCTTACCCATCCATGCGTTAAAGACTACTCTCTGCCACCTATTCATATCGGCCATGGGATTACCGCATCAAAACTATCTCTCATCGTATTACCTCTACGCCAATCCCGAATGGTGGTCACGGAATTCCCGTAAATTAGCCGAAAAATTAAACGAATTCGGGAAAAGAGTCGAAAACGTAACGCACGCATTGTATTCTTGCAGTCTTTGGTTGGGACTGGGCCAATCAGGTCTGTTCGTGTCCGCGTCGATTAAGACCTTTTTGGGCGCATTATGCGTATTTTTAACCGTCCGGTTTTGACGTTCATGTTGGTATTAATTGGATTAATGGCCGAGGTCGAATTGAGTCGGGAAGTTGGGGATTTTTTTTTCGGTATGACTTTGTAGTTATGTGTCTGCGTGTGTGTTGTAGACTCGAGGAGTTATTGCTGGAAATAGTTCTAAATGTTAGATGTTTATTGCAAGTTTTCTAAACGCTTTATGTAAAAATCGGTCTATTCGTCTACAGGGTCAGGGTGTAATCTGAATTCTTGCAAAAACTTTTAGGGGATTTAGACAACTCAAAGACAATTCAGAATTACATACACCAGGTGAAATAGAAATACATGGGATGAGAACTACTTGATAAGGGTGTTACTTGGTACATTAGAGTTACTTGCGTCCAGTGGCGGATCCAGGGGGTGGCACTCTGGACAGTTCCCCCCCCCTTCGACCCAAAAAATCACTCATATGTACAAAAAGTACTCAAAATGAGTTAAAACTCTACTTATACAGGTCAAATTTCAAAATAATTTTTTTCTGGGGTAAGACCCCCATATCCACCAGAGGTACTAAAAGGGACGTTGAGTGATACTTTTCAGAAAATCCCCAACATTTTGACATTTGGTCTGGAAAAATGCCCCCCTCCTTGGAGTCGTGCTGGATCCGCGCCTGCTTGCGTGTAAGTACTGTGTAGTAGAGTGTAGTACGACGAGTACCCCACGGTACTCGAGGGGTACTCCAGGGTTTCCTCGGCACAGGTTCTATACGAGGTACTTTGTAGATGGTACTCTGGGCTCACGTACTTCGGGGTATACACGATGAATACTCCAACGGTCCAAATATATGAAATATTTGAGGACGAACGAAATTGTTCATAGATGAGAAATCGATTTTTAGGCAAATAAAAAACAAAGTTTTAGAACTAATTATCAAGCTATAAATTATTTTAAAAGTTATTGTTAAGGTTTTTTTTCCCTACGGCCAATTGGAGAGCTCATCTCCAAAATGCGACAATAACAGAGTTATTGAAAATCAATCACTTTTCAAGATGTTTCAGGATCTACGATAACATTGTTGTGACAAATATAAACGTGAGGAATAAAAACTTTGTTGGTTTAGAAGGGGAACAAAGGCATTCCATAAACACAACCCAAACAAAACACAAACTATCGAAACTGTTTTAAAAATGTCTACTCCAACTCCTTTCCATACACCACTCATTCCACTCAACATCATCACCCGCAAGATATAACGACCAAGAATGCGATTGTCTCAAGAGAACGAAAGAGAAAGTTCCTATCCACACACACCTGTGAGAAGAAGAAGAAGAAGGGCGAAGGAAGTAGAGAAGAAAGAAGAAAGTCTCCAATCAAGTCGTAGGACCAGTGGAGTGTAACAAAGGACGAGTGGACAGTCTGTTTCTGACTCCCAGCTAAAGAAGATCGCAAAAGCCAAGGTACTAATTATTTATGATTTATTGTGGATGGTCAGAATCGGGATTCTTGAGGTTTCCTTCTCGTGCTTTGGGGACTGTTCACAAATTGAATTTGACTCACGTGGTAGGTTTGACATGCCTGCCTCATCAAACACGAGAATGTTTGTATTGGGCAGTGTTGTAAAGGTTGAATGGAAATAAAATGTAATCCTATGACTTTATATTATTTCAGTTTTCCGAGACTATCAGAAGCCTTGAACGTTAGAATATGACTTTTTAATTTACTTTATATGTTTCTCTGAAAAATAATCTGTTAATAACCACAATTTTCCAAAAACCTGTTAGTTATTATTATATGAAGACATTTGAAAAAAGCTGTTTAAAATTTAAAAAAACTGAGGTGTTATTTAATAATAAAAACAATTAATATTTTAAATGGGTATTTTCTAGGTGGACTGTCAAAGTTAATCAAAATGTAATAATAGGTATGTTTTCAGAATATTGTATTCATTAATTTATTAAAACTGGATACTACGTTTAGTTGACTAAAAATTTATAGCTAGTAAATTAAGTATAAAAAATTATTCGAGTCAAGTAATCTGTGAATATTTTAGAGGGATAAGCTTAAAGAAAATATTACATATTCGTTTGAAGAATTACTACTGAGAATAAATTTCTTCTTTATGTCCATGAAAATATTTATACCAAGAATTGTGCAAAGAAAATATTTCTTTTAACAAAACGCAAATGGTTTAACCAAAGCGGAAAATATGAGTTTTTTTTTAAATTTGGTTTTTCATATTTAATTATTAATTTTCATTATTAATGACAAATAATTACAACTTATTCGGTGTGAAAACCTAATAATAAGTAAAACAGCAATTTTAAACAGTAATCTTTTAAATACCTAATGCTGAAAATTTCAATCAGAAACAATTAAATATTCTAATACTAAATAATATGCCCCACGTGCTTGCTTTAATTTTATGTTTCTTTTATTCATATATTTAAAAAAAACTAAAACTCATCGGCGCAACAGCCCTATATAGGGCCAAGTCCTACGATGCCCATCTTCGTTTTCTTGACCGTGGGGCCCTGGGGTGCAAGGCATATGTCCCGGTTAGGTGGTCAGTCTAACGCAAGACCCCCAGTGTTTAGTTCCCAAGCACGCTTGGTCCTCAATTTATCGACCCACTCAAGGGATGAAAGGTTGAGTGGACCTTGCCCAGCCCGGGAGCCGGGAATCGAACCCCGGACCTGTGGCACGGAAGAGCTATGCGCTACCACTGCGCCACCGGGCTTCATTCATATATTTAAGCGTTTTCTAATCTGGCCTGAGTAGTAATATGTTCCCCAGGAAAATAGATACAAGTTCAAAATAAATGTAATCGAAATTTCGTTAGAAAGATACCCACTGCATGGATAGCTGATAAGCTCATAAAATAATGAAATCAACTCGTATCACATGGTAATGTATTTAAACTCAATCCCTTCAAATTAACATTCAAGTCTCAACATATAGTTAAGGAAATTTGCTTCCGTTCTTCATCAATCACACAGTTATCTCTTTTTTGGATATTGGCATCACGTAACTCATAAATGAAATTCAAGCAGTCATCTCCTTCTGAAAGGTGGGTAGTTACTATCATCACTAGTAAACCATCCTTCAATTCATCACTCTGTTTTAAGATGAGATAAAAATGTGCATGTGAAATGTGATTCTCTAATAAAATTCATATTAATCGTATTCAGGTTTGGTGTACTTTGTGATGCGATGATGTGTGGTAACAATGGATTTGATTTTACTGATAATTTTGATGATGGTATATCGTGCCATCGTTAGGTAATGCTTGGAAATATTGTGTTTGATTTACGATTTTACTAACAACGTTAGAGGATATTTTGTTTTGCATCCCGAAGTAGGTAAGATTGGCAATGACATTGACTCAAAGGACATTAGTTTCATGGCATCGACATCAATGCCAAAGGAATATGGGAGTTAACAATGGGTTGATGAAGGATGAAATAATTTAGGTGTGATAAGTTTGTATTTCTCCAATCAAATGTTAGATCCTATGAGGTAAAGTGGCGAAGCATTCCATGGAAGGTAAACGGTTACTCCTAAAAAATTTAACATATTTTATGCAACATTTCACAGGTAGGTAGATCCAAATGTGTTTATCAGTACACATATCCTCAAAATATTTGATTAATGGTCTTAGAAACGTAAACCTCAAAGGCGAGAGGCTTTAGAGAACTCTGACTTCTTGACCAGGATTGTATCCAAAAAGGATTTCATTATAGGATGGATTTCATTATAGTTCCCACTCAAAGGTCTTAATTTCCATTATTGCCCTTAGAAAAAATACGAAAAATACCAAAATACTCCGATACATCCGAATTTCGGAGACTTCAATCTTCTTTAATCTTTCAGTCAGGGCACTGGTCTATTTTAGATACACTCCTGGCTGATATGTTGATTGATGATCAATTGCTTTTAAAGCGCTATGCTTCGGCCTGAAGATTTTTGTGGTCATAATTGACCATACAAGAATACAACAGGAATATTCATACATCCAGGGGCAGTCAAACTTTCAAAACTTTTCTGAGGGGCACTTCCCCGTTTTTGTGTAAAACTGTGTAACACTTCAAAATTTAAGTACATCTTTGATGACACAAAAACAAGCCCAAATATCCCATCGAAATGGTAAGCACATAACCATTACGTAGTTTTATGTGTGTAAAGTGTGTAGTATAAATGTGTGGGTATTTATTTTTGGACGTTTTTTCACCCATGGGCCAGGATATTCCTAGTTTAGTGGTTAAAGAATGTTTTTAATTACAGTCAGGGACAGCATGCCCCCAAATTCTTTATAGCTTTACATCGAGGGTCCCTTGTCCTAAATACCCCCATACTTTAACCTAAGGCGCATTCGCAAAAAGGTAGAGAACCATTGATCTATGTGACCACAGCCAATTGATTGACGACCAAAACAAACCTCAAACCGACCACATCCATCTTTTCCCCACCGAACGTGACAACAGCCTTTGGCACACTCACCAACACGGCACATCTCTCTCTGGCACAAAATAAAAACAAAAGACCATAGAGCGAGTCAATCAGACCCATCTCGCCCTTCGAATATTGATGGAACTGCTTAGGATGCGAATCGCACACCCCATAAGAGGATCACGACCAATTACCAGCTTACGTACGCCCGGTCCACTTTTTAACGTTGCGTCGAGGTCAGTCCCGTTACGACACGTACGTGGACGTGTGCTCGGAATGCACTTTCGCTCTTTGTTTCGTTCGTTGCTCTTGACCAGGACGTGATGTGTGTTAGTGGTGCTGGTTTTTATTACGGCGGGGTCACGTCGGAGGATTTTTTGGGACGGTTTTTTGTTGTTGGACCGTTTTGGTGCCGTTTTCCGGTGGTGGGGGTGGCTGTCTGTTCGAGGAGAGGTGTGGTGGTGAAAGCTTTATTGTTTCGGAAGGTGTCTTTGATATAATGGCCGGATATTTCCTTCCATTAATTTTCTTCCGGTTGACTAATCCCTTGGAATGTCTATAATCTGAATAATTCTCTGAATGGAATTCTCTGAATAGAACGATAAAATTTTCTCGGTTTGAAAAAGAAGTTAAACATTACCAGAATTTATTACGTATCTATCTAGGAGTGTCATAGATAAAATGCAGTACTTAAAATAATTATACTAAAAAGTTAAATTTTTGCAAAATATTTAAATTTCTTAATTTAAAATTTGTCATGGTGAACGTACACTCCCCTAAAAATACTTTCTTCTTATTGGATTTGAAAGATTTAAAAACAATTGTAAACTGACCAATGCCCAATACCCCCAAATACAGTTCTAAGTATTACGCTCTTTTTTCTCTGTTGTTATTAACTTTGGGGAACAGAAGAGAAACAACTTAATGGTTTAGCACATTATATAAGATAGAAGAAATACAGGTGAGAATTGCTCTCAAAATAAAATCTCAGACAAAACAACAGAAGCTCTAACAAAACTAAAACCCACCATTTATTTTCTCCACTCTTCATATTATTACATGTTTTAATATCCAAATAATTCCACTAAAAAAATCGAGGAAATTACATAATTGCACAAACAAGGAAAAGTATTCATTCCACTTTACGATACACAACTCACATAAACACCACAGTAATTATATTTATAGCCCTCGAAAACGCTAAAACTAGCATAACCGAATTCCTCGCTTTTAAAAAAAATCAACCAATCATCAAAGTACTTCATTCCTAATATATTCCGGTAATAACCACTCCAAGGCCGTAAAAACTGGCCAACAATTATGCGGGCATTGCATATTAAAAGCATCCGATTATAATTGGGCAATTAAATGGGTTATAACGGATCGCATTTATGGCTTTAAAAATCATTGATGTTTTTTCGTGTCTACATAGGTTGGGCCAGTTTTCGTCTTTTTTGTTGCTTAATAGTGAGAGGGGTAATTAGGGGTAAGAGGTGGAAAATAATCATTAAACAAATCGTAAAAATGGAAATTAAGCTTCTGAGAGAGTGGTTTTTCTTTGTGGAGAATTGTGTTCATTTCATGAGGTGCTGGTTTTTATGAGGTTTATGTTATTTGGTATATTTTTAGTTCTATGTAGGTAGAACTGAACAAGTTTGCTTCCGTAAAAATGTAAAAATCTAATTTACTAGAGCTAAGAAATTTTTATGCTATAAAATTACTCTGAATTTATAGTTAGTAATACCACGTATACTAATACCGAAAGGAGAAAAACTTTTGACGTCTCACAATATTGTTGCTATTGTTATGGAAACGGATTTTTTCACTCAATTTGAGGGTTGAATGTAATTTATAAACGCTGAAAAGACGTTTTGTATGCGAATATAGTTATTATTGACTATGTGTATAGTTATTATTTGACTTTGTACTTATTTTCCGCGAGTTTTAGTTTATCTGTCAAGGTTTTTCTCCTGGCGGTATGCCTATAATTATTTTAAAAATTAAATACAGCAGTAATCTTAGTCGAAAGGGATGACTTAAAGAAATTTTAGATCATATCCACAATTGCCAATTTGTTTTCCATTATGATGTCTATTCGACGTTATAAGACGAGGAGGGCTGTGACATTTCGACCCGTGTTTTCGAAGCTTGAAAAACGATTTCTAGAAGAGTTACTGGAACAGTCTGACGTTTTTATTTCACGTCTGCTGTACGTTAATGTTGTGTGGGTTAGTTGTGTTTTCATTATACATTTTTTAATTCATTCTGGGACATTATGTCTCCAACGTGGATATAAAATGGTTGGAAGATAGTTAAAATTTATTTTCTATCTATATTTTCATCTTTATATTGAGCGTCTATTTTCCCATGAACTTTAATCAAATTTATTGCTTAAATAAGCTTTTTTATTGCCCTGTATACACAAACTACAAATCATGATAAAATTTAAGTGCATCTCAAAATTGAACAACAGAACATCAAAACGTTACATCCATTGCTTTGTAAAGTTAAATAACACACTCTTTTAGAACATAAATTTAAAATATTAAACTCGTGATATTATAAACAAGTCATAATAAACACAGCGCTTTTTATAGTTGTGAAAAGACATAATTCATGCCTATTGTTAAAACGAACACTCAACAATTCAAACAACTTAGAAATAACTTCACAGCCACTTTAATTCAGGGTGGATCCATCCAAGAACCCGGCGACCTTTTGTCTAAAACCTTTTATCGCAACGATTTATTAGGGGATCCTTGAATCCAAACAAACTCGCATTAACGTCTTCACAGCTACACCCATTTACTACGACGCCTCGCATTATAAAGGGAACCAGCAAACAACTCATTTAAATTTCAATCACCCTAGAGAAACACCGTAACCAAATTTAACTTCGCCACATAACAACTTCATCGGTCGGCATTCCTTTCGGTGGTTCGTGGGTTCTTGCAGGGTGATTTTGGTCCACCAGCCAATTTTCGCCCACGTGATTCAGGGTGACAGGTTTTGATGCATCGGCCCGAATCTGCATGGAGCAACAATCGCCGAAAACTGTTTTTTGGTTCGAAGATTCACTCAGGTGTAGGTTCGTTAAGTGCGGGTTTGGAGCCCGACTGGTGCAAGTCGAAATGGTCGTGTGGATCAAATATTCTCTTTAACCGTGTTGATAAAGAATAACAGCTTTTATGGTCCTCGTAGTTAGGTACTAACGTTTTATACCATTCATTTAAAACGATCAATATATCGTTGGCTTACATTAACGGTCGTATTCTGTGATATCTGACCGGTGGCTAAACAGCAGTGAAAGAAGGTTTCAGCCAATCAGAGTCGGTGGTTCCTTCTTTGATTGGTTGTTAACTGCTGGTCAGGTAGCACAGTCACGCCTCAACAAATTGTGAAGCTTTGGAGCCCTCCCAAAATCTAGCCAAACGTAACTAGAAAAACAAATAAATTGAAAGGACATCGTTAAAAAATCTTCAAATTTGGAATACATTAGTTGAACAATTATTGCCAATAATAACTTAGTGTCTTTCCTCTGTAAGCCCACGCTAAAACCTAAAAGTCGAGTTAGTTTTTCTGTAGGTAAATGAAGTAATGTAAAAAAATAACATAGTTTTAACAAAAATCAGGTCTGATCTCACAATCAGGTCTGATATAAAAAAAATATTATTTTTTTTTATTTTAAGCATGAATATTTTTAAGGTTGAACTAAAAAATTACCTTGAATGATGTTGTCACCGTCATAGTCATTACTGCACCACATTCAAACATCAAACCACCACATTCAAACTAAATCAGGCGAGTAACCTAAAAAATATACTATTTAACTTATCTTCGAAGACAAATAACACCAGTTTAAATTAAATATGTACCATCATCAAAAATAGTAGATTATTTTTAAAATTCCATTACCAAGACAGAATTTAATAAAAAGATTTTAAAACTTTTTTCTTTTAAAAACCTTTATAATGAAAATCTTGTGTAGTAGTAGTAGAATAGGTTTAATACCAAAAAAGTTATGAAGCAGGTACTTAATTTAAGTAATTTAAAAAAAATAGAAACTAAGTTTAAATACTCTTAATAAAATAATTGCTTTTATACTCGTGATTTTCTCTACCACCCAGAAGAACTTTTATATAAATTCTCAGGAGTTCTAATCCTTTATCCAACCTTAAAAAAGACAAATTTTTAAAAGTTGAAGAAATTACAGAGTTTAAAGCTATCAAATCAATTGATGAACATTTAATTTTTTTCTAACTTTATTGAATTATACCTACACTCGAAATTTACTCTAACTCTATTTCTTGGAAATTTGACTTGATTCACTTTGTATATAAACGGGAGACCGGAGCCATCAAAAGATGGTGCAAAGAGATGACAGAAAAACAATTTCTTTAATGCGAAGTTTGATGGATTTGCCGTAAAATGAGACGCAAGGCGTGCCACAGAAGATATTGTTTGTTCAACTGAACGTTTCGCGTAAAAGGCCAAGTAATTAAGATTGGTATTCAACTCCTTGGGAAAGATTATTTTAAAATTTAAACTCTTTTCTGCTTAAAATAGAAATTATGCTTTAATTTATGCATGAGAAAATTTGTTGATGTGGTGGTATATAATGTTTTGGTACTGATGTAGATTAAAACTTTCTTTCGGTTTAAAAAGTTTATTTATTTTTTGATAGAAAAAAGAGTATTTTAAACAGTTTGATGCACACTAGGGTGGCCCTTAACAGTATGATGATTTTTTAAAGTTATAAATATGCTGCTCCCACCCCCTAACTTTGTGCCAATGGACAAAAAAATGATAATTGCAAAATTTCAGCCAAATCTGAGAATATTAAGGCGACCCCCAAACGGCCCAAAGTTTTGAGTTCTTAGCTATTTTTTTTGAAAAAAAGACAAAAAACCCTAAATAAATTATTCATAATTTTTTACCAATTTTTATATGATGAACTACCTTTGTTAGAGATATAATGGCACAAGTTTTTTTTTTGTCACCCCTCATTTAGGAGTAATAATTTTTTAAGTGGTTAGCAATTGTTGTAAAGTTGTTTTTCCTGCATTTTGAAAACAACCTTTACTCTACAACCCTTTAACTTAAACACATGAAATTGGGCTCATTTTGTTCGAAATTTTAATCTCTTTATATTGATGGGCACTATAACCAACTTTCTTTTCTTTAAATTCCAAAATTTTGAAAAAAGTTGAAAAAAAATTAAAAATTTAAAAAATTAAAAATTTAAAACAAAACATTTTATTGCTTTTTACCGTCTAATATATATATATTTACGAAATATCAAGACAAAAATTGAATTGGATCACATTGGAAAAAAATAAATTTCAGAATTTCACCTTACATTTGGTAGGTCCCTTAATAACCCCCTAATCAATAGAAAAATAGTGATAAGCTCAAGAAAAACTGGTAAGATCTTCGAAAGGGTTCATATGATTCAAAGCCATGCAAAAAATTCGACACACATTACTCAAAGAACATTTTTAAGCTAATTTTCTATAAAAATCTTATTTCCAGAATTGAGATGGAACCTTATTAATAGAATTATTTTTGTTTAAAATTCTTAAATATTGTACTCTTATCTTCCAGCTCTTATGTTATTATAGTTATTTCAAAATGATAAGTTTAAAATTACAGCATAATCAGACAATTTGAAAGTTCAAAATACTTGAAATTTTGTGATTTTGACCGTAAAGTTATTCTTTTGAATTAAAAAAAATATATCTTTTCATTCCTTCTATAATTCCTTGCAAGACCCTTCTTATTGGAAAGATGATCCTTACTACAAAAAAGGAATTGAAAAACTTGCTTAAATTGTTGTTGTAAACGATACTGCAGAAAGGGGCATAAAACTGATTCATGATTATAATAACATTCTTACAAAAAATGAAACTGATAAACTGTTTTGCAAATTGTTGCTGAAGACTGAAAAAAAAAATACCCATTGGCAACTAAATCTTCTCTAAGAAATTTTTTTTAAATAGATTTGTTGTTTCAAATAATAATGTTTTAAAACTATAGATATTCATTTTCGGAATAAAAATTAAATTTCCATAAAAATAGTTTGCTATTGAAAGAAATGTCATATTTTATATTGTTCATGATTTAAGGATTTTCTAAACTTCAAGGCATTTGAGGATTGCCTTGTAATTTTCCTATTCAACTGAAACTTTGCCCAATCAGTTTTCGTTGATTGGAACAATATTACGGTTAAGTGTGTGGAATATTTTACTTTTTTAAAAAATCTCATGAAGCCAAGGGCTACCCTTAAAAACGAAGCCTCAAAGTAGAATTGATTAGAAAAAAATAGCCTTTATAGAATTAGTATCATAATTCCTTTACCATCCACTTAGCATTAGCTATGAGAGTTTTTTTTACAGAAATAAAATTAAAAATCACTTGAATTATTCGAAAGTCTTTTAAAAAAAAACAAACTTGGAATTAAAATTACTTCATTCAATACTATTTTTTAGAAAAACTAATTTTTGTTCATTTTTTGTATTGATGTTTTAAAAAACAAAATATTCTATTAAAGAACTAATTTAGTTTTAAACATAAATTAATAAGTAGAATTAAGGTCTTAAATGGTAAGAAGAGTTACATGAAAATAGTTATTACTATGGAATTTAAAATAGAAAATATTCCTTTCATAAGGTTCCATCATTCTGGAAATAAAGATTTTTATAGAAAATTAGCTTAAAAAAGTTCTTTAAATAATCTGTGTCAAATATTTTGCATGTCTTTGAACCATATGAACCCTTTCGAAGATCTTACCAGTTTTTCTTGAGCTTATCACTATTTTTCTATTGATTAGGGGGTTATTAAGGGACCTACCAAATGTAAGGTAAAATTCATTTTTTTCCCAATGTGATCCAATTCAATTTCTGTCTTGATATTTGGTAAAAATGTATATATTAGACGGTAAAAAGCAATAAAATGTTTTGTTTCAAAAAATTTTCAAAAATTTTATTTTTTAAATTTTTAAATTTTTTTTCCAACTTTTTTCAAAATTTCGGAATTTTTAAAAAAAAGGAACTTGGTTATAGTGCCCATCAATATAAAGAGATTAAAATTACGAACAAAATGAGCCCAATTTCATGTGTTTAAGTTAAGGGGTTGTAGAGTAAAGGTTTTTTTCAAAATGCAGGAAAAACAACTTTACAACAATTGCTAACCACTAAAAAAATTATTACTCCTAAATGAGGGGTGACACAAAATCCAAACCTGTGCCATTATAACTCTAACAAAGGTAGTTCATCATATAAAAATTGGTAAAAAATTATGAATATTTTATCTTGGGTTTTTTGTCTTTTTTTCAAAAAAATAGCTAAAAACTCAAAACTTTAGGCCGTTTGGGGGTCGCCTTAATATTCTCAGATTTGGCTGAAATTTTGCAATTATCATTTTTTTGTCCATTGACACAAAGTTAGGGGGTGGGAGCTAAACATTTCGAAAGTTTGTATATAAGGGCCACCCTAATGCACACTTTATAATATCTAGTTCAAAACATTATGAAACAAGTTGTTTTATTGAAAAATTAGAACGTTTTTTTTTTTTAGTAAAATTATTTTGAAATTAAATATTAAACAGTATTAATAAAAAATGTAAATGAATCTAAAGTGTGTGTGAGTGAATTTAAAGAAAAATATTTAATTTAAAATGTTATGCTGTAAAATTTATTGTATAAATTAATATAAGTGAAAAAATAGTTTTAAAATATTAGCGTTGCTGTTCCATTATTTTTACGATAATTACTTTCAGCTGAAACTTTTTGAGCTAGTTTCGGAAGTGCGCGTATCCATGGTATATTGGATTCTAACTAAAGTAATATCTGGAAAAAGGACATTGAAATGCCAGTGATGAAATGATAAAAATGCTCTGTACTTCAAATTGCTATTTATGGAGACTTTCCCTTATACTTTCCTTTCCTTAGAGAAATCCCTTATAACTTTTCTTATCAGATAAAACTTTTTCAAGGTATTAAACTATTTTTTATCAATACATTAAATTTGACATTGAACCAGAAGTTAACATTTACATTTAATCACACACATTCGTTTCCTGAATCTTCTCTCTTCTTGCCATTTAAACCGAAGATAGAATTTTCTTTAATTTTGAGGAGTTATGGAGACAGTCGAGGAAATGTTTTACACCTAAGGGTTCTGTATTTGCATTGTTTCAGTTATTGCATTTTACAAAGATATTTCGTGCCTTAATACCTTATTTAATTGAACAAAGGCTTCACTGCAAGAAATGGACCTATTGAAAATTCAATTAACCATAAACTTTTCAATTACTTAAGATATAAGTCTTTTTTCATCAAGTAACAAATATTTCATTTGTTTTCTACGTGATGATGTTAGTGATAAATTCTAGCAGATGTAAAGATTTTGTTTACACTATAATTTGATTTCACCCTATAATTTAAAAACTCAAAATGGCCAAACTTAATGATCGGATTTTTTTTTTTTTCAAATTTCCGAAAGAAAGACAGTTTAAAAATTAAAATAAATTCAATTTAAAATAAAAGCCAAAATGTACAGGACACCAAGTATTGAAATATCTCCAAATATTTGTCCTTGCCATCAACTATAACCGGTTGCTTGGCTTTTTTTGGCAATATAATCAAATAGTTTGTGACCAAAATATTTTGTCAATTTTTAACGGGATAGATAACGGAGTTTTTTTCTTATTTCCAATGGGCGAGTACTGCTTGACCACTGAATTGCCCTAAGAAGTACCTATTTAGCGGTACCCAGCGAGCACCTGTGGACCGGAGCCACTGAGGTGAGGTACTGTTATCCACGCCACACATACCATTCACTCGCACTACCCCTTTAAAGAGATACTTTAAAGATACCCACCACTCGCACAACCCCTTTTAGATGACGGAGTTGTCACCGTTATTTTAGTAGCCACCTTAAAGTATAGTGACCATTTCAAATTTTAAAAAAATATCTGCAACTACATTGTATGTGACAAAATCTTGACCTTCAAACACTCATAATATTTAACTTCATATCAAAGATCCAGCATACACACGACACAACCCCAAATCACCTTCATCAATCTCAAGGTACCCCAAAACCCGAACCGCCGTTAAAACACCCCTAAACCGTTGAAAACCGATCCCAAAACAACCTCGCCATCGCATCATCATCCTACGTGACCAGCGACTTTCTCCGTCATCTTATCAAAAAACCGGATGGCTTAGAGCCACTCAGCCTAATCGCTAACGGGGACGAATATTCTGATCGAAGGGCCCGATCGAACACCCTGGGCACGTCCCGGTCTTAAAACCGGGCAGCTGAAGGTGGAGGACACCTGGTGTCGTCATCACGTGCCACGGACATTGTCGTCCAGTTGGGATCCCTTTTTGGACCCTCGAGTAACTGATTGGGTTTTTCTGTTGGGCTTATCTCTGGTAATGGGAGAGTGTCGGCCCCGGAAAGTGGTTTAATTGTTTCTAATGATGGGAGGTGATTTTTTAGGAAGTTGTAAAGTCTCGGGTTTGAGAGGCAGATGTGGCGGGTTTATGGAGAGGAAGTGGTTTCTTGGTTTACCGTTTTGCCAGTAATCGTGTGAGTTTTTGTTTTATAACGGCTATTGAAACCAATATTGAATTGAAATATGTGATACAATCGAGCTGTTAATGCTGTTATTTCAATCATGGAGAAGTTTCTTAAAGATTCTCCAACTAGTCTGTTTGTGTGTTGGAATCACACCGGACTATCTATAGTAGATAGCCACTCGTAAAGGAATGCTCATAAGGGTGGATTGAAGAAACATAGAAGGGAAAATTTCTGAATAGTGTATTTATTCGAAGGTTATCAAAAGAATCGTCCGAAAATCTTGGCCACAATTCAAATGTTATTACTCCTGAAGTCACACTTCTTCAGGGCTCGGTTACTTCATGAACGTCAAAATAAACAAACTTGACGTTATACAGATTTCTATAGCTTGGGTTGAGTTTTGAGTTGATGCAGTAGAAATTTATGTTGCTCATGTGTTTTAACTTTTAACACATAGTATGTGCACCTCCTTAACATTAAACCTTAATAAATATACTATATTTGTTTTATTAAATACTACCCTGGCCAAATTGTGAAATCAGAAGGTGCATATTAGCCTTCGGGCCTAGTTAGGGTGGTAATTACTTAGCATGTGTCCAGGCCGAGTGACTAGTCCGACGCTGGACTCCCAGTTGATTTCCCAAGCGAAATTATCGACCCCGGAGAGATAAAGGGACAAGTCGACTTTACCCAGCCCGGTAATTATTTTATTATGTATCAAAGAACTAAACATGTATTGATTGGTATATTCTGGATTCGCACGATTTTTTAAGGCCTTACAAACATTTTGTTTTTGTTTTTCCAAGTCTTAAAAATAAAACATTAAAACTGAAACGGCAACTAACTAATCCGTAGTTGTTACTCTTTCCGTCCCTCCCAAAACATGTCTCAGCTACCAAGTCTCACATCACAGTCCCATTCTTCGATCCCAAATCGCATTCCTATCGATGGAAACAAAGGTCGGCACAAAGAACAAAAACGATGTGGGTTCGCGATAATGACCATCATCCCCACACAGGTGGTCATTCCATCCCATCGGCTGCAGATCCCTTGACCATTCACACACGAATTACAAAGCACTTTTCAAAAAATCATATGCAAAATACAGGGTTGAGCCGAGCCAACACTACAAGTGAGACTCGGACTACCGTATAAATCATACCATTCAACTTGGAGGACAATGGGTGAGTTGTCAAGGAACTCTTGAACATAATGAAAACTCTCTACTGTACTTGAGTGTTTAAGATCTGAGATATCGACCTATTGAATATAATGGGCCATTCCGTGTGGATGGCGCTCTCTGATCGCAATCTGAGCTTCGCATCTTGTTCGAAGTCCGTTTTTAGCATGTTGTGAATCTTCGGTAACATGAGTGCAGTGGTTTTGGAAGGTTTCTTGGAATATTGATTGAAGATAGGTGAAGGTCGATATGCTACCATAAACTTTTGACTACTGGTTGGGAGTTTGATTGATTTCCAAAGAATTCGCTCAAAGGTTTTTAACTGAAATCGTAACTTAATCATTTTAAAACACGTTTTTGCCATATTAGCAAAGTGGTAGTTGTTAATTTAAGAAATGTTATGGTTTAAAAAAGTTAATTAAATTATGATTGATTAATTTAGAAAGTGTTGTTTATCCTGATAGGTTGTCTAACCAAATTTGTTAAAGAACCTACTGGTTCATAAGTAAATAATGAAATGAGACCATCTTACTTTTTGCAATATTTAGCATCTTCAGTCAAATATATGTATACAAGGGTCTTTCTTAAAAAGATCGACCTTTTTTAAAAAAAGCACAAAATATTTAGTACTGAAAAAAAAATCATGTTATTTACTTTTAAGCTTTCTTCAAATCTGTACATAATTATCTCCTTCATTTAAAAGTTTGCTCTACCTGTTTTAGAGCTTTAAAATTTTCATGCCCCACTCATATGCCACGACCAGTCCATAGAGCAAGGGTCCCTTCATTCCAACTAAAACTTCGTCTATTATCTTACTTTTGGTTCGTTCTTGGTGGAATCTATACTAAGACGAACTACGATCCAATGTAAATTGTTAATGTGAAATTTTTAAAAAACTACAGTAAGGAATTCAAAACAGGAGGCAAACAAGAGGAATTGAGCTATTTCATTGCAATACCCGTCTTTATGAAGGTGCAACCATAAGGCTGGGCGCGCACTAGCGACTAAAGTCACGGCGACCAGGATTACTAGTATCAAAAATATCATTAGAAAACAATAGAGCATTTTCAATCACATGACTTTACCTAACAACGGCCTTAGCAACGTTGTTTTTATCCTCCAGTGATGTCATGTGCGAATGCTGCTATTGGATACTTCTATGTCCCGCCCCTAACAATAGCCTTAGCAACGTTGTTTTTGTCTTTGTCACCGTGACAAAAGTCGCCCGTGCGCGCTCGCCCTTACAAAAGTTTGTATATTGGATTAATTTAATTTCCTAAGCTAATGACTTAGTGACCACTAAAACAAAAACAATTAAAAACTTATTGTAAATTCAAAAGCTAAAAATATTAAACTATAAATATTTTAGGAATTTAAAATTAATTTTGAATTTAAATGAGACTATACGTTTTAGAACCCAGCTTGAACATTTAGAAAATGATTTCAAAAAGCAAACTAACAGTAGAACAAAATGAAGTACAGTTATTGGGGTTGATGTTTAATACTTATCAACAATTCTTTTATAAAACTCTCTCTTATTTTAGCTTCTTTCTTCAAGATACATCTCTGTAGGAATAATTTAATTCGTCATAAAACAAACACACATTACTGCATATTTCTAAGGTTATTTTGGCAAGCATCACACTAATTGTGTCTTTAATAAAGCCATAAAAATTCCTACACTGTTCGTTTTCATTCATAGTTTGATTGCCAAGGTCTATTCTTCATTCTACACAATGAAGAAAGGTACTCCATGAACTCTGATTTAGCAGCAGTCAATCTTCTATTCAAATCATGTGAAACAATTCGATGGATGATTGATAGAAAACATTAGCATATCAAGTAGAGATGTCTTGACCCTAAACTACTATTAGAAAGTGAGTATACTATTATAATATGCACGTTAAGTTAGCTGTAGAAAGTTTTACATGAGCAAGTCACACAGAAGAATTAAGATTTTAGTGATAGTGATTACAATGAAAAATTTGCTGAAGTAACAGTTGTGAGATGTGACTAAAATATCAATTTAAAAAGAGAAATTTAAATAAGTATTGAATGTATGATCTGTGGTTTCAGACACGCGATAAAGTTGTTTTTTTTTGCGCATTCTTAAAGCCATTTTCACTTGTTTTGTAAAACAAATATTCATCGGGTAAACATTTGCTTTAGTTGCACTAGATTCCTGAAAACAGAGAAGACTTTTAAATTTAAATACATTTTTTTTAACCTTTAACCTTGTATCTGGCGCACTATGTTCGTATAGGAATCTTGCGATAAAGAAAACCCAAAACCACCAACCAACCTCACAGGGTTCATATTCCATGTTCATTTTAAAAAATAATACTAAAACAATAAGGTAATTTGTTCTTTATAACTATCATCGGTTCACAAAGCAAACTGGGAGCTCTGATAATTAACTCCTGACTCTTTACCATAAAATCTAGACCTAGAGTCATAGATTGAGTCTGTAGAGAACTGTATCTGGGTAACAAGATTAAAATGTATAAAAAGAGACAGGGAAAACATTTCTATAAGATTAATGAATCCTCTGAAATCAACTATTAAATTGAATATAAACAGAAATAGTTTCAAGCCTTCAATTTCTTTCTATCTCTCTATTACCTAATTTCTAATAGATTTTCAAATTAAAGTGTTTTTACCTCTTTTAATTAAAAAAATTAAAAAATTAAATTTTTTAATTACTAATTAATTTAATTGTATCATAAATTCAAAATAACCTCTTAAGTTATCAACTACCAAATGATGCATACTCCCACATTAGTATTTCTTGTAGTTACTTATTTTATTATTGTATAGAAACTAGAAATATACGAATAAAATGGTGCCAATGGTTGAAAGTAGTGGTAATGTCAAGTCTGTCTCTTGATATCTCTTAATAAAGACAATTGAAACCTTGCTGATGTTTCCATTTACAAATTGAATCGTCTACCTCTCCCATTCCCGAGTCGATCACGTACTTCACGTCCAAGATAATGGCGCCCTAAACAACAGTTTAACAGAACGCAACAACAGCACAATGCAATAAACTCTCCCTCCGAAGAATTTGTATGCGTCCCAGTGTACCACAAATAAATATAAAGGACTTATATTTCACGATTTTTATCGTCCGGCTTCTCCCATTACAATCAATATCGCCGGATGGGTAAACAAAATGCACGCAACGGTGGTGCAGCCGCCATTCGGAAAATGCACGCAGCCGGCCATGCGTAAAACCTACATGGTTATATCCCAATGTTTCCACAAATGGGAAAAACAGACGCTGCGGACGAGGCCTGCGATTGGACGAGCCGAGCGTTACGGTTCGGCGGTTCGAATCACACGCCGTGGAACGAAATTAGAAAATAATTATGTCCCTTTGTGTGTAAGCTTGGTAGGTATTGGTCGGGGTTCTTTCTGTCGTATGAGGCATTGAATTATGGATGTAATTTCCGTCGTTGTCGGTTGAGAGAAGTTCATTAGGGTTTGAGGTTTGGGGACATTTCTTTTTTGTCATGGTGCGTGAGTTCTTGTCCGCGAAATTTATCGCAGATGGATATCCTTCAGTAAGCTAAAGTAAACATCCAAGAGCGAAGACACACCGTGAAGAGTTGTTATAACCATTTTTTCTCATGACAGATGATGGTGAAAAATATTTTTGAGCAGGCACGTAATGTCTTGTTCAGAGATTTTCTTAAGGAATCGTCTTCTACGTGGAGGATACTAAGTTTATGTAGTCCTCGTCAAGCCAATCCTCATCTATACGGGGATTGGTTGAAGTTCTAAAAAAAAAAAGAAAGCGTGTCATCAAATTAATTGGTTTGACCAATGAGATGATAGATGAGGATTGGCTTGACGAGAAACACTTGTGGATGATACAATTAGCTCATTTCCAACATCTTAGAATAGAAGAAAACGTAACCACCTTTAATATGCATTTCTATGATGGAGGTGATACTAAAGGAGGTGTTTCCACTCATGCGTTTGGTTGCTATATGTATACGGCGATACGACGAGAACTCAAAAGTACCTATGGCAACATAATACCTGTTTGTCCACTTTTGCATTTCGTTTGGTTCTGGACGGGATGAATTAACGTCCTTTTTGTATTCTTAGGATTGTTGTACCGTAACCAAACGCAGAAGTGGAAAGGGTCCTTTCAACTAGCGATAGCCATCAGGGATCCGAGTTTTTTTTTTCATGAAACCGTTATTATAGGTTATTTGGCTTCAAACTTTAAATACTGATGTTGAAGTCGAAATAACCAGAAATACGTTACATCATGTTGAGCCTCAAGCAACGGCCTACCCATCATTTATTACGACTTAACATGGTTATTTCATTTATAGACCTTCTGAAACCTTTCTTCATGAAAAAAAGAGGAATAAAAAGAAGATGGAAGGAAGAATGACGATAGAGAGAAGAGAAAAGAATATGAAAGTAGATCGGCTACACATAGGGAGGAAGAATGAGAGTGAAGAGATAGAGGATTAGAGGGTGAAAAGGAAGGAAGTGAAAGAAGGAAAAGGAACGAAGTGAGAGAAGGAAAAGGAATGAAGAGAGAAGGAATGAAAACAAAGAGGAAAAAAGACAGAGAAGAGAGAGAATGGGAAAGAAGCGAATATAAGAAGATGGGAGAAAGAGAGGGGAATCCACCATATATTTCATACCCTCTCAACAGCAAACCCATGGCTAACCTGAAACATTAATTGCTCACAGCAATAACTCCGCAGAAAGATTTCCACTGATGTATATCCCCCCAACACATCCACTAAATTTATTCAAAATACAACGGCCACTTTCAAAACAACCCTTTCCACAATTTCATTTTTCGAAAAAACTCCTTCCATAAAACTTACACCACCCTTCCCTACACCTTCCGATGATTCCCACCGGAGACCCAACCAACAATGGGTGACGCGGGGTAATTACTACAACCCCCCCCCCCTTTCGCATGCGTGTCCATCATTGGCGACGCAGTCCGGATGTGCATGCGACATCGCGCTTTCATTAAGGGAGGGCGGGACTCTCTCGCACGGCTACCTATAGGCTCCCCTCTTTATTATTATTAGAGTCATTAAAACGTACGTGATCTGCGATTGGAAGCCATTGTTGTTGTGGAAGCGTTGACTCCATTCAGAGGCTCGGGTTTCCTTCGGTTTAAGTGGTGTTAATTCTTTTGTTGGGGACCCAGGACCTTGGTGGAAATTTTTTTTTTTGATACACGTGTGGATGAGGGGAGGTTGGAAAGGTGGCGGTCTTGTTGACTGGATTTGGTTGATAGACATAGGTTAATAATTTCAAAAAAAATTCCGAATTGAAAAATGTTCCCTATACGACGTTTGTAAACCCCCAAGGACACTGCACTGACATACACTCATGATTATAATGTATCATGTGAAACTTGTTTCCAAAACACGATGAATATCGCAGTCACTGCCCTGACTTACATGCATGTTCATTTGTTCACGTTCAGGTGTATTTGATGTGAAGTTTGTTAGTGTTTGGTAAAGAATCAAATATTTTTCTAACAAGAAGAGTTATACATGGCAGACATATCCGTGTTTAAAACTGGTGTTGTTACTTTAGGAAAATTGCCGACGTACTGGCCTAGTGGTTAGAGCATCTGACTGCGAAGCCGTACGTCTGGGGTTCGAATCCCCGTTTGGCATGGATGTTAGTTTCTGTCCTTGTGTGTGTGTGATGAATGAATGTGGCCCCCCTGTAAAAAGGGGTTGTGCCTGCGAATGTGTGTGTGGCGTGGGCAACAGTACTTCACCTCCGTGGCTTCGGTCCACAGGTGCCCACTGGGTAACGAGAAGTAAGTACTGATTTCGGCATGTCTGGAGCGATGACCCCGGTCATAGTGTATGTGTGTTGTGCTCTGCCAATAAAAAAAAAAACTTTAGGAAAATTGGAATTAAAAAAAAGGTGTCTTATATAGACCCACCTGTAGTGGTCATATTGGAAGGTATACGAAATATGCCTCTTACTTGAAAATTACATGTATAAACTAAACATCTTGGGCTTTGGGACGAAGGCGTACGTTGCCCGTATTCGTAACTGATGGTCTTGGGGAGCAAGGTTCATGTAACGGTTAGGGGATCAGCCTAACTCGAGCCATGAAAATGGTATTCTGTAATATTCTGTAAGGAAATTTAAAAGTTTATATAACATTAAGGATGAAAATAAATCTTTACATCAACTATATTGATTTACTATCTCTACCATCTTTTCTACTTCGATGCTCTTTCAAAAGGGACGTTTTTGTGTAAAAGAAATTAGATTGATTTTTGAAACTGCCTGAGGGGAAGTTTCGTAGTTACTTCTTCCTATGGTAAAATTGTGTTTTACCTGTGAGTAACTCTTCTCCCAACTATTCCCTGAGTGTTTTTTAACTTGAAATTTTGCTTATAATGAGTCATGTCTCTGAGCACAAGCACTCACACTGTTTTTATATGTTTTCTACCCCTCAGTGCATTTTGTGGCACAGATGCCAATTTCAAATAACGGAAAGTAGATTTTTTCTGGGTTGAAACGGAACCTCCATCAATGACATCGTGGACAAAATACTACATCCAATTCACTCTCCCACGTACAATCCTCTTAATTCTCCATCAACAACATCAACAGCAACCAAAAGACCTTTTAAATACATCTTCGGCACCGACGCAAAAACAAACTGATCAGCCAGTCCACCCTACCTACCTGGCTGTCCCCACCAGGTAGGATACTAAGCCCGTTGTATGGGCAGCAGATGCCGCTCTAACCCCGTGATGTATGTGACAAGTGGGGTGATGAATGCGATCGTCGCGGACCCGAGTCTAATCTCTTCTGCCGAGATGTGCTCTTCAGATAGTAGCGGCATCTGATGGGAATATATTATGTGCCCGCTGAATGGTTAGATTGGGTTGTGTTGTTATGTAAGTGCGTGGAAGGTGGATTAGGGTTAGTAAGGGAAGGTTAAGTAAGGACTGTGTGTATACAGTTGGTTGATTTGATTGATCTTTTGAAAGAGGGGCCATTATAGCCCCATTATAGTCCAGAAACCTGGAATTGATACGTTCAGATAGCAGAAATGGAGGAGAAAGAAGGATTTCTTTTCTTTTTTTTTTAAAAAAAAGAAGGCACAGCTACAGAAAATTCTTAAAATGTGTTATTATATGGAATGGGTTTCCCAAATACTAAACCCCATGAACCAAAGCAATATTCTATTTTTAAGCGAGGAAAGCTTTTTTCTCTCTCTCTCTCCCTCTCAGCTCCAACAGCTATTCAGCCCCTGGTGGGCCTTGGCATTCTCAACAACAGAACGTTACGTTGCCTTCTCTCCTGATTTCCTTTTCCAATATTTTATTTTCATTTTGTTTAGGTCTTCTTCAACTTGGTCCAACCATCTTAGTTTAGGAAAGCTTTTCTCCTAAGAGAGGTAGTTATATCGACCAAAAACTCATACTATTATATATTTTGGGTACACTACTTATACACTTTGGTACTCATAACTATTTATACAGGGTGTTTCAAAAGTCCGTTTCACGGCTTTTATTTGGAACCAACGTATCCTAGGGTCCTGGAAGTAAGGTCTACCCCAAGGTAAGTGACCCTGGAGAATCCATTGAAAGGACATACAGCGCCCCTAGCGGCGAAATAAAAAAGTCAAAAAAATTAATTAAAAAACTAAAGGAGATACAGCAAATACCTCAGTGAGAGTACTGTTGCCACTGTTATAAGTAACTCACTGAAAAAAATTTCATGAAAATATTGTGAATATTCGTGGAGATATTAGCATGTGAAAACAGCCGCTTTTCGGGCTTCAAAAAAGGAAAAGTTCGGAAATTTGCAAGTTTTTCAGAGTTATTATGTAATTTTGTATCTTTTTAGTTAAATTAAGTAAAATTTTTTAATCAAAAAAATAAAAAAACTCGCGAATTTTTGAACTTTTTCCTTTTTGATGGCTGAAAAAGTGCTATTTTTACATGCTAACAGCTCCGCGAATATTCACGATATTTTAATAAAATTTTTTTCAGTGAGTTACTCATAACAGTGGAAACAATACTCTCACGGAGGTGTTTGCTCTATCTCCTTTAGTTTTTTAATTAATTTTTTTCACTTTTTTATTTCGCCGCTAGGGGCGCTGTATGTCCTTTCAATGGATTCTCCAGGGTCACTTACCTTGGGGTAGACCTTACTTTCAGGACCCTAGGATACGTTGGTTCCAAATAAAAGCCGTGAAACGGACTTTTGAAACACCCTGTATATTTTTGTATGTATGTCTGTGTTTGCCTCCATTTTTTGTCTTTTGTTCTTTATGTGTGTATTCCTTGGGTTGTATTTTGTAATTCCTTGTGTTAATAATAAATTCTATAAATAAAAAATTCTATAAGAGCAAATGAGGAAAAATAAGAGAGAAAATATGTCAAGATAGCAAGTGAGAAGTGAGGGAAAAGCAAAACGCCAGGTAATCAAAAGATTGAATATATGAGGTGGTATAAGGTAGAGGTAAAAGGGTAGAGTTAAACTGAATAAGACAGAAATACAAAAAAAGGATAATGCGATAGAAATGAGTGTGAATAACGAAGATATAGGACATCAGAAAAAGGGAATGAGAGAGAATAAGAGAGAAAATATGTGTTAGGATCTAGAAAGTGTGGGAAAAGGTTATCGAGAACTGAAAAGAGAAGGTTAATATAGGTTTAAGCAGGTGCTATAGTTGGGAAAAATATTAGGAGGGGGACATACCTTTTAAATTTCTTTTTTCGTGTTTTTCTCCAAAAACCCCATTTTTTGGAGGAAAGGGTCTAAATATTTCCCTCACATCCACCTCCACTCTCACCCCTGGATGAAAAGATATAGTGAGAGTGAACAAAACCAATTTCATAAAACAAAGAGTAAAGGAGGATAAGGATAGGAGTAGATAAAAAATAAATCAAGATAGAAAGAATAAGAGAGAGAATCCTTAATTTTAAAGAACCCTATGAACCCAAAATCCTCAGAAACTTTTTATCCCAAACGTTCTCAGCAAACCAATTACCGATCATCGTAGCCGTCATCCGCGGATCAAGAAGAGGAGGATCGCTGCAGATCATCGCCATCACGTCCCGAGGATCGTGTTTGTTCGGCTCCGCGGATCGCGCCCGATAGGGCACGGGGCCGTGTAATGGAGGCACGTGAGGAGTGTGACCAAGGACTACAGAGACGATAAGGAATTTGAGGAGATCTTTATTGAATGGAAACAAAGTGTGTATTTGAAGGGGGGGAAGTATGTGTGTAAAAATGTATTTGGAGTAGTATCAGTCGGTACAGTTTATGTTTTGAAATAGTTACTATATAGAACATTTACAATCACATGACTCGGACCTAGCCTAAGACAGACGCGTTGACCTACAGCAGTTAACAGTTAAAAGAAAATAACTGGGCGTGGATTTCTTCTATTGGAGCATTTGCAATCACGTGACCCCATACCTAGCAACCAACTTAGCAACAGATACCGCCGCACCTGGCACCTAGCAACCGCCCTAGCAACAGACGCTTTGACTTACAGCAGTCACCATTTGAAAGAAAACAACTGGTCGTGACGTCAATTGAAAACACTGTATTGGGTTCTGTGCTTAAGTTTTGATTATTTTGTCTAATTTTTAGCTACTATCATGGATTTCATAATGTCACTAGGATTTATTTATTAATTAACTCCTATAAGATTTGTATGAGATGCTTTTCAGCCACAAATGTTCTATGAAAAAATATGAACGGGAAAATACGTTTTAATTATCGAAGGAGCATGATTACTATAGTCCTTTCAATACGAGTCGACACAAATTCCACTGAAGTTATTAGAAATAACCTAAACTGGGACTATATTTTAATTATCCCTGTACATTAAAAACAAATTACTAAGTTTGTAATGAATATATGAAACAGTCCAGTACACATTATGATTAACATTACTTTTTATAAAGAGAATGAATAGTTTGCTGGGAGATCTTAAACTTAAAGAATAGTAGTAATATTACCAGCAGGATCCAATGACAAGCTAAATGTTAAACCTTTATTAAGAACCAAAACAAAGTATAACCCACGAATCATTTTCAACCTTTAACTACAGTTTCCCAACCTACAATAATTTCCTACCTCGATCTTCCTTGCATACCTTCTCACCCCATGTCTGAGATCACCATTTAAAATACCCTATTCACAAAAATTAAAAACCAATTCTCCAGACTCTCCATATAACTGCCAAAAAATAACTCATATTCCCCAGACTTCCAACAGTTTTCAAACCAATTTCAATTTTCCACCTCCTCTCCCAAAAGCATCAGACTCGCGGGTGGCCATTACCTCCAGGTGTGCCTTTGGCAAGAAAGAATCCCTATAGGTTTCACCATGGTGTCATACCTTGTGACGAAGTCTTGAAGATCGGGAATGCCTATGCTAATCGCTCCACCATATCAATGGGCACCAGGTGTCCCACGTGGCCCGTGGCGATTCCCCGTAATAATTATTGCAGACTTTGTAATAAGTGGGTTGTTACGCTCATAAAATCGGTCCGTGGGATGAAAAATCGGGTTTGGGTACTATTTATGACTGGTGTGTGGTGTAAGTTTTGGTATCAATGGATTTCTTAAGTTTCTTGAAGATTTTAAGATATTTCAAATAGAAGATGCGTAGTTAAGATAGTTGGATAGGATAGTTTCATTTGAGACGACAAAGTAGGTTTTCACTTTTCAGTTGATAACTTGAAGGTTATTGAAGTGCAATTTGTCTTAACAAACAAATTAGTAGAATATAAAATAGAGCTTACATCACTGATAAAGTTAAAGTAAAAATTTTACAGGCACCAAGCCAAGAGAACACGATTTTACAAATAATTGAAATATAGTAATGGTCAGAAACACCTTATTCATTCTATATACCAGAAGATGGTCTTTTTATTTTTATGTTTTAAAGTTATAAATGAATGACTTAAGAAAGCATTGCCTTATGCTTTGAAGCTAATTTTTGTACATATAAAACGATTCTAAAGCTTTAAAAAAATTCTGTCTTGGTAAAAAAATAAAAATATTTACTTTATAAACTTTATACACCCTAAAATTCCAAACATATACGAACGATTCCTACCGGTATCGGCAAAGCATCGCTTTCACTGCTTTGCCTGGAATTGTGCTTCTAATAATGTTCGATAGATGGCTCTGTGTAATCATGATTCGGTAGTGATCTCTATGGTAGTGATTGTATCGCTTTTAAAACTCCACTCAATAAATAGATGAAACTCTAAATTCAGTTAGTTTCTCTTAAAAGATAAAGAGTATGCAAAGTAAACTATGAGAATCCTTTAAAGCCTTTGTTTCTAATAATACAGAAATTATGCGTATACTTACTTTTTACGGACATTGCTATTTGCGTCTTGAATTTAAATTATAACAGCATGTAATTTAAAAGGATGAATTATCTATTTAAGTTTAACAGATAAACTTTTTATGATATTATTATTTAAAATCTAAAATGTTCTTTAAAATTCTTGAACCATACTTATATTTAAAATAACTTCAACTTAGAACTTATACAAAGTAATTGAAAGCACTGCGGTATATATATATCGCCAAATTCTTATGATTTCCATTGATATAACTGTTCATTTTGATTGATTAGTTTGCAATTTTTTGTAATATATTTCTAATTTTTGTTCACTACCTAATCACTACTTAATAGCAAAAGTCTTTGCTATGCTCAATATGTTCTTGATTTAAAAACATTATTATTTTTCCTGACCTACCTTGTACACAGACATTCACTGTAAAATAAAATCAGAACCCAAAGAATAACAAGTAATACCTGAATAGTCAACATACACAATAATATTACAACTCTAAAAATTACATGTTTTAAAATTTTTTAGCTGAAGGACCATATGATTAAATTAAAAATACCCTGAAGTGAAAATATTAGATCAGATAAGTGTTACTGGATGAAAAATAGAAAGTGAGCTGGATAAATACAATATAGTGTATAGATTTTATGCCATGCCTTGATGCAATAACTCTTGAATGTAATCAAGATCAAATTTGGAACGGAAAACTTGAGCTTTTAGGAACAATGTGATAAATCTCTGCAAAATTTTAATGACAAAAAAAGTTATTAAATGAGGCTATGTAACAAAAACAAAGCTTGTGAAAATTTTTAATTATTATCTAGATAGTGGTAGTCAATTAATTGGTCCTTAATTTTTAGCAAAATAATGCAAAATGCAAACCGGCGAGACATACAGGACGAATCACAGTGAGACAGCATTTTGATTTCTTTGTGATTCGTCCTGGTATCTCCGGATTTCCGTAGTGCTAGAGATTTGAAAAAGAGTGAATGATCCCTTCAGGTTCACTTACATTATTTCACTTTCAATATTCATCAAGAGTGATCCTCACCGAAGAATCACACGTTTGCTTAGGAAATCGGAGGAATGATGAGTGAAACGATAATTTACCCTTGTCATTTTGGATGATTCCTCTAATAGTCTAAATGAGCCTTTAAGAATTATTTCCACCTATTCAGTATATTGCGGTTTGGCGATCCAGCAAGATCAATTAATTGAACGAATCACCACGAGACAGCTCAAAATGACGTCACTGTATAGTCTCTCTGTGATTCGATCATTGATCTCATGGGATTGCCGTACCACAACCACGCGGAGTTTCCAAGGGGGGCACTCCGGAAAATGACTCCTCCTGGAACTGAAAAAAGAAAGGGAAAAAAGAGAGAAAAGACGTAAAAAAGAGAAAAAAAGAAAGTATATTCTGAAAATCCAAAAAGTTTTTCAGTTATTTAAAAATGTTCTTTTCTTCTTTTTACCTTTTTTTCTCTTCCTTTTCCCTTCGTGGCCCCTTTTTTTCGCCCAGGAGGGGGGGCACTTCCCAAGATTGTTCAAACTTTTTCGTTCATCAAGCGCTTGAGCTGATCAAAAATGAGTTATTTAGGGTCAAAATCCCTCCAATTTTCTGGGGAGGACCCCCCCCAGACCCTTCAGGTGGATCTGTAGAGATCTATATAGAAAACAAAAAAGAAAATTGTGTCTATTTGCGTCCAAAGGTAGAGGTGATCCTCAAAAGTGACCTCCACTTGGAGATCCAGAAAACTGTAATTGATGCATTAGAGCCGGATCAAAGTCACGGAGTGCCGGATCCGAATAATTACAGATCCCGAAACCCTCGCCAACTCCCCCTCAAGAAATCAAGGAAGTCACCAATAACCACTTCCGCGTCATATACCCACACAAAAAAAACCTCAAACCTACCCAATAACAATAATACCAATAAAAACGTCATACCCCCTCAAAAAGCGCTCAAACCATCCTCCGCATAACAATGAAAAAGTTAGCATTCACCAGATGCTGCAGGAGAGTAGCTGACGGTCGCGTAACCCAGGTGTTTATGGCCGGCTACAGCGCGTGGCTGGAATGAGCGATGGCCGGTCACGTTCGGGAAGCGGCCATCGAATGAATGCAAATGGCCGCTTGATTAATAGGGGATTAAGAGTAATTGCGATAATTGGAATGACCGCTGGGTAATTCATTAGCCGGACGCTGGGGTTTGTGTTTGTGGGTTTTTGTGCTGGGACAATTGGTTGGTTGTTTGTCCGGAGAAAGTAGTAATGAGTGTGAGTCTAGTAGATTTGTGTCCTTGAGGGTGGGATACGAGGATTTATGGTGTTTTTTGCTGATTGTCGTGTTTGATTGTTGTGGTAAGTTTCTAGTGAATCAATTGGTCCAATTAAAATGATCAATCGTTGTATACAGAAAACGGAATGAAAAGGGAGGAAGTTACAATACTTTTCTTAGGCTAATCCGCTGGAGGGCTTCAAGTTGAAATTGTTGAAAGTTTCCAAAGGGAATCCCTATTATACAATTAGGAATTGCAAGAAAAATCTTCCTTACCTTTTGTTTACACCCACTTTATAGTAAATTAATATACCCTTTTCTCCCCTCCCAAATTGTGTATTGTAAGTTCAATTGATTGAGAAGTGGTAACCATTATTGTTGTAGTGATGACCATTATTGTTGTAGTGGTGACCATTATTTTTGTAGTGGTGACCATTATTGTTGTGATGGTAACCACATGCTACTTAACCAGTTAAGTCGGTAGAGCTTCAGATTTATGCAAAAAGTTTGACTTTAAAATTTTTTACAATGGATCACTATAGTGGCCGGCTCCTGGCAAGATCTCTATTTTTCTTATTTGGGCTCTGTGGTTTCTTGTCCATGTGAAAAACGTTTTTATTTAATCCTATAAAGGGGCCATATAATGAAATTCAAGGCAGGCGGGATTAGGTGATATAGTAGATTCTCTAAAAGTAAGAAAATTTATTTTTTGGCACTAGAAAAGGGCCCTCAAAATTCCAATATCCCCCACCGCAATATTTTATTAAAATCATATAACAACTATCATAAAAGCTTTGAGATAAAAATAAATTACTCCCTATTGAGTTCATCTAACATTCAAAAAAATAATTGAAAATTGAATTGATCACTTCATCCATATCTAATATAATTAAGTAAACAAGTTTTCTAAAACTCAAATTTTAAAACTTCCTAGAATATATTTCCAAAACTTCATTTCGTTATATACAGAAGGGGTCAAAAAATGTTATAAAACATGAAATTGGACATTCAATAGCTCAATGTATTTTTGTAAGACCTAAAAATTATTAAAATAAATCCTAGTAATTTAAATCAAAGAAAATATAAAACTGAATATATGTAGTTGCAGTCATTCACAATCACTTATTTTATACAAGCTTATCTACAGTTCTTCCTTTTCAAAACTCCTCAAAATATCCAAGGTACTAATTTCTATCTTCGAGTAACATCTGCATTTCTTAATATGCCTTTACTCTCTACAAATAACCCATCGGCTCTGTTCTTCTACTACAACACACAACTTGATACAGATCATTGTACTTTACACAGATAGCATTTAATGACAAGATAATAAGGGTTCATAGGATTCAATCTCTCAGCCACAAAGACTGACTTCAAAATTGAATATAAAACCGAGGAGCATGTGTTTAGAATCGATGAATACCCAGTAATTATGCACTCTTATGGAGTATAATCCTTTTTTATGGAACCTTTCAACGGGACATCGTAGGATAGCACGCTATTATTGAATGGAAAGGAAGTAATAGAGTTTTTTTTTATGGGTGGAACTGTAAAAGCTGTTATGGCTTGCTTTACTCCTTAAAATAGAAGGAAGTATTTGTGCGTTAGTTAACAATGGGTAAGTGAGTTTGGTAAGCTGTATGTGGGGGGTAAGGCTGAAGAAACGTTAAATACTTTTTAATTCATTATTAATTATTGTTCCATGATTTTTTTCATGATTTTATTTGTTAACGCTGTATTTAAGAAATAATGAAAGAATGATAGTATATTCAACTGCTTCCAATTCCTTCTGATATTTTAAAGTTTTTTGAGTGATATATGTGATAATTCTTTCAGAGTTCTAGTTGTAGTTTTGAAGGTCATACAAGAAATTAGTGTTCGGCACTAGTTAACTAGAACTAGTTGCAACTAGTAGTTAACTACCGATCAACTAGTAGTTAACTAGTAGTTTAACTACTTTCATTTTAAAGTAGTTAAAATATTAGTTTAACTACTTTTCTAATTAACTACTAGTTAAAACTACTTTCAAATTTTCAACTACTTCAAAAAATGTTTTATTTAAAATTTAAAAAGATATTTAAAATTTTAATCAAAGGTAGAGTACTCAAATACCATAACCAGAAATAAAGACCATTTTTGCGCGAAGTATAAACGTTTTTGTGACATAGATAAGAAAGATGTATTAGAGTTTTTCCAAAAAGTAGGTAATGAAATTAAATAAACTAGTTAACTAGTAGTTAACTACTTTGGGAAATAGTTAACTACTAGTTGCAACTATAGTCCCAGGGAAAAAAAGTTTACTACTAGTTACAACTACAATTTCTCAGACTAGTTAGTAGTTGGTAGTTAACTATTTTTTGCCCACTAGTTGCCGAACACTGCAAGAAATAAGGGGTTTTTATCATTTACAATACATGGATGATTAGTTAACGCTTCAAAAATCTAAAGACCAATTTTTTTCATATAAAATCGTAGTTTTATCTGGATATACACTGCACAAACGCTGTCAACACTTTAATTTTGTTGTCAGCTAGAACACTTTGACACTTCATTGTGCTGTGATAGTGTTTGAAAAGTGTTGCTATCCAGTAATGGTGTTCTAAAAATATTGTTATGTTCGATTGTTGAGGAGGAAAATGTGTCCTTATAAAGTGTTTAGAAACTAACGTGTTCTTGTTTGATAGAAACACTACAAGAACATATTTTTTGAGTCTGTAATTTTTAGCAACACTTCACAGCACTATTTTTAGAAAGCATTTCTGGATACCAAAACTTTTCACACATATTCAGAACAATAAAGTGTTAAAGTGTAGCATTTAACGACACAACTTAAAAGTTGTTAATTCTCTACAACTCTTAAGGCCCTACTTTGTACTCTGTGCAAAAGTTAATATAGAAGGATATGAGTCCTTTTCACTTTAAAGGTATAGAAAGTATAAGAAGAAATTTAATTCAATAAAAACTAACTTTACCTTATGGTTATCATATAATTCTTAGATGAAGTGATTTGGGTTATTTTACTTTTTCAAGTACTCGATCTTTTTCGAGAACACATATTACCATGCAACCTGGTGCCAAATTCTCTTGGTCACGCTATTTCAAGATTTACGAGTAAATGGGGTTCATGTTATTTCAAAGCGAAATATTCATTAAATCATAACTTTTGACAATGAGCTGTATTTTTATCCAGTAAACTTTGTAAAGTATACTCATTTGCGTTGCTAGTTACCTGAACAAGAAACAGTACCAGGAAAAGTATTCAACAGTTACTATAACTACAGAGATTATTTCTAACTGATTTTTTTTCCGCCATATTCTACACCTTAAATACATAAAATAATTGCATTATTTTTTTGTTCTAAAAAAAGTGTTGTGTTAACATTTTTAAAAGGGATTTGTTTTAAGGTTTGGAATCAACATTTTAATTTTGCCACACCTAAATACTTTTTGAAAACCTATGCATTATTTTTGGAGATTTAACACTTAAAACAAACATACTATCATTGCTGGATTTATTTAATTTTTGAATTATGTTTTGTTCATATCATATGAAGAAAAAAAATCTGTAGAGCATGCAAAAAAAAACTTTTTCAGAAAAAAAAATTCTTAAAAATACTTGTTTAGAAATTGAATTCAGAAATTCATTGACAATGCAGACTTTTAAATATTAACGACATTATCTCTAATCAATGTAAACATTATCTCTAATCAAGTTTTGTTTTAATTTTTTGAATTAAATTTTTAATAACTTTTAAAACCCAAATTCTAAATTATGATTTAAAGCTATTTGTTTTTTTAACATTCAAAATGTACTCAATTTTCAATTTTTTTTTAAATTTATAAGTCATATTATACAAAATAAGAATTTTAATAAATTATTCTAATTAATAAGTAGGTATACTCAAAAATAATTGTAAAACTCCAAAGAAAAACAGTATTTTTTCATGTTTAAATAGGTTTTAAAAAAATAGTGCATATGAAAATCATTATTTATTGATATTCCTACGGTTAAATTGGTTGTAGTTTTATGCAAAAAGAGACCCCCACAAAACATGTTTGTGTACACTTAAATATGAAATAAACCGATATTAAATACGTTTAAAGGAAGGATCCATACCAGATATCACAGAACTACCACCCTAAGCCCCTAACAAGGCAATTCACAGCCATCAACATAAATCTCCCCCGAAAAAAGAGATCTCAAAAAAGCATTAGGGTGACAATGCAGCCCATGTCAAATCTCCCTGTTTGGTCAAGGGATGATATGTGGTCATCCGGTCAACGGTCACTAGCGACAGCTGATGGGGGACTAAGCTCCTTTCAATGTGTTGCTAATGGAGGAACAATGACTGAAGGACAGAGATTGTCCGAATGAAAGTTATTGAAAAAGAACTTTTTGAACCATTAAGTTGGAAATCTAAGCTTTGTAATTCATGGGTTTTGAGCCTCACGGAGAGATGAAATAAAAGTTTTGTGCAGGGATTATTTTATTGGTGTTAAATTTGGGAAATATTTCAAGTAAATATTGGATATTGAATGATTTAAAATAAGTAACGAAAGAAAAGTTTTAATTTGTGGGCGTTCGTTGGGGGATATTGCATCTATAAAAGACTGATTGCACTTAGTATTTTTTCGGTTTTATTTTCTTCTAAAAGGAACTATTAAATTAAGACTCTTTTCCCAGAAAAAGAGGAAATGCCGAAGACGAAATAAAACATTATGATCTGAATTAATGCCGAAAATTACATTTATTCATTTTTTAAATTTGTACTATTAATTATATCGCACTTATTTCAAAATTGTCAATAGAGTGTTTTCAGGTGACGTCACGACCAGCTATTTTCTATTAACTGTTAACCTTTGTAGGGCTTTTAACTGTTGCTAAGGCGGTTGCTAGGTAACGAGGTATCTGTTTCTAAGGAGGTTTTTAGGTATGGGATCACGTGATTGCAAATGATCCAATAGAAGAATTCCACGGCTTGTCATTTTCTGTAACTGTTAACCTCTGTAGGGCAAAAAACTGTAACATCTTCTGTTGCTATGGCCGTTGTTAGGTCCGAGTCATGTGATTGAAAATGCTCTATATTAGAATAATTTAAAAATATCAACTTCACTTCTTAAATTATTTTTTAAAAATTAAATAACTAAATTCGAAACAGAATCTGAATACACTGTTTAGAATTTCCCAAATATTAAATACAAACAAAAATATTATTTAACACTAAGTACAATATTCGTATTTTAAAATGAAATTTTGCTCTTGATGTAGTGCTAGCATTCAAGTACTCTAAATCTCTAGTTTAATACGTAATAAATTAAACCCATTCATTAAACAAAAGATAACCTAGAAACTATTCCAGAAGTAAACGGAGCTATCATTTTGACGAGCAAAATTTCTTAACATTCCCTTGGAACATAAGAAACAAAACTAAGGGTTCATTTGGTATAGGTTCTTCGCATGACTTGACTTACACATAAAACTGCCATCGAAACATAATTATATTGATTAAATTTACGACCACTTATGCAAACCAGTATGCTTTGTGCCATTGTGTAGCTGGACTACAGTTTAGATGGCCGTAATTAGAATTATCTCTTTTTGAATAGAAATTTTCCAAAACAAAGTCCCACAAATGAGTCTTATCGTTATAATGTGTTTGAAATAAGGGTAGGAAATATGTTTTGGACAATGATAAAGATATCAAGACAGTTAAAAGTCTATCTCAGAGTTTGGAAACATATTTTAAGAATAGTTTATCCAATTGGATTAAATCAAATCATTGTTTGTATTTCCTGTCTTTTTTTTATCCCCCGTCATAATGTTTAGCATAATTTCCAAACTGTCTTGTTTTGAAAACTGATAAGATTAAAAAGGAGTTAGTACAATGATATTTTTTACCATGTAAAGTATTATTCGTATTTTTACTGATACTACCTAATGATGTTTTTAGATAGTAATGACATTATTTTTCATAGATTCAAAATCTTAATAGTTTTTACAATTAGTTAAAACTAAAAAAAACTGGGACTGGATTTTAAACCTCTGTTATGAAATACCCACTAAGAACTATAACAGGAAAGCATTTTTTACAATAATTTCAAATGTGGCAATCGCAATTAGGTACAATTTCGTTATCTCTCCCATCAAAAATCACCAAAGAATTATACACACCAAATATTTAAATTACCAAATTTTTATTGTTTTCATTGATATAACTGGATACTTTAAGAAGTTGGTTTGAAATTTTTGGAAATATTTCCGTTCCTTGACACCTAAAACAGATAGGCGATTTTTAGCGTGACAGACAACGGAATCGTACATTTAGTTATTACTGAACAAAAACTAAAGTTCGTTTTACTTTTTTAAAACCATGGTTTCAATGGGATTTATATTTTTTAAAAATAGTTTGAGAGTAATTTTGTAGTACAGCACTAAAGATCCATACATTGAAGCCAACGTTCTGAGTTTTTTAAGCAAACTTCCCACTACTATATGGTTTATAAAAGTAAACTAACGGTTCCTAACGATATCTTCATTCACAGTTTAAAGTTTGAACCGTTCAAGGGTCACTCTGAAAAAACACTCGTCCATCTTACTTCCCAGAAACCTCAACCTCTTCTCGTTCCCTTTTTCCTCTTAGTAATTAACATGTCTCACACTGCTAACACACTTTCGTTTAGGGACACCAACAGGGCATTACCATGGAAACAGCGGGGGAACATCCCATAAAACAAGCCCGAAATGGTGCCCTATATGAGGGGCAAAACGCGAAATCAGCTGCAAGCCCCCCTGTGGGGCAAAACGGTTCTTGCAGTGAAAGTGTTGGATGTATGCCGCTGATTCATGCTTTGTTTATGCTAATGGGACAAATTAACATTCTGTTTACAGAATAACCCGGCAGATGCTTTAGAGAAATTCTATTTCTGAAGAGGGAGGATTCAGAGAACTAAATCTTTAATGGGGTGATTTTACTTTTTTTAAAGTATTGAAAAAAGCTGAATGAAAAAGATCATTTGCACATTGTAACAAATGTACATGTATTTTTGGGAAAATAATAAAGCCATACCTTTTACACAGTCAGAGCTTATGAAAGAACATTAACTTCCTTATTCACTGCTACCTGACTCATCGGTTAACCAGCAGCTAAAGAAAGAAAATGAGCTCTTTGCTGACTCGGATTGGTGGAACCCTTCTTTGACCGCTGGTTATGCGCTTGTCCGGTAGAGTCAGGCCATATAAAGCGTGATACCTGATTGATGGTGATGGCAAAAAATTTAAAATTGATCAAATATTACTTTAATTATACGATGATACATAGAAATATATATTATATATTTTACACTAGAAACTTTTCTGAGATTTTTAAAAAAAATTGTTAATAATCTTTCATAAAAATTATTATTGAATAAAATATTTCAAAACTTTAAAGTAGAATTTAACAAAAGCATTTGAAATGTAGAGTTACGTTTTTAACGTTTAACTAAATTTTGGACGCAGAAGCTTTAAATACGTTTATATCAAAACGATCTCGGTTAATAAAAAAAGTTAATAAATTTAAGCAGAGTTTTAATATTTTACATTTTTGAGGCATAAGATTACTAAACTTTTGATTGCTATCTTTATAGTTACATTTTCCAAATTTTATCTTTGAAGACTTTCATAATACCTTCTTTTAAATACAGAGCACATATAAACCTTCTTTGATTTCTTAATTTTATACTGTTGCCATTTATTCATACATTGTTTGAAAAATAAACCAATAAAATGTCAGAAAAAGAGATTAACCGAATATTGACTCCAAGGTAAAAGAGATGTTACACAAAGTACTCATTTTAATGAAAATGCCACAGCCCATGAAATAACAACTCTTCAACTCCCAAAATACGGAGGCCAGTATCTGATGAAACTCCCCAAATATTGAAGGATATCAGATATCTAACAGCAGAAAACCAGTAGCTCGGAACGAAGTTGTACCTCATTACAGCAATTAAGATCAAATCACAACAGCAGCGGGGCATTTTCAAAAATGGCGTCGACCGTGGAACGAAAAAAAAAGTTTTTAGACGGCAAATAAAAACACTAACACTACTTAAATAATACGGCTTCGAGGGTATTTAATGGACATTAATTTACATCCTAGTGATAGCGATCTTTATTGATGAGGCATTAAACGAAAGTTATTATAGTAACTGGTATGTCTTTTCTATGTTTTAATGATGCACTTTGGGGTGGATGTAAAGACTGATGTCGAACCAGAATGGTTTGGTTTGTATTCGATGATTTTTCTTGATACCTGTTTTGTATCTCTTAGTTCCCTTTATTGCCACAAGAAAAGTACCTAAAGTGTTCTGGTTGCTTGAGACTAAATATGTATTGTATATTAGAAGAGCTATTAAGAGTAATTAATTCAAATAGGTTAAGATTTAGAGGAAATTCTGTTGCTAAAATTGCATTTTTCACTTTAAACACTACCAAATCTTTATGTAATTTGATTGAGTTGTTAAACGTACTATCCTATTATAGTCTCCTTTAAGCTTTCTTATCTTATCTTATCTAAAACCTTTTATTGTTAAATAACAGGGATGAATATTCAATGCAACCATATTCTTTTATTTTACCAACTAAATCACAAAACTCATACATATTTTATCAAATTATGTTAATTTATATTTAACTTCTCAAATATGTATAATTTGAAATACTTGAACTGTATTGTTATTAAGACAAGGAAATATTGCATCAAATCACAGAGATCATCAGTCTTGAACCTTTTGTTTTCAGCCCCCCCCCCTCCCATAAAATTGAAATATTAAGTTTTTAATATTTTAATGCTATCTAGAATATTCAAAAATTGTATATCAAATAATCCCAAATAAAGATAACTATAGTTCAAAAGTTTATTTAGCAAATTTTGCTTTCATCATTTATTCGTAGAATCAACGCTTTGAATTTTTACGATGGCAGATCAGGAAAATTAACGTTTGATACAAAATAATTAAGGTATCAAAATCTTAAACCTTTGTCTATATAGATCCGATTTAGGTATTAACAACATATTCACAAATAGGAAAAATTTTAAAAATGTTTTCTTAAAATAATATTTTCAAGGTAATCAAAAACCACGACGCTCTTTTCTCAAGCAATTTATCTTGTAATTGTCATCATGATTATAGACAGATTACATACAACTGCTAAACTAAATTTTTTGAACTATCTCTATAGTATAACCAGTCCACACTCCAATAAAAACAGACATCTCAACTGACGTGATATTTACAAAAAAAAAAAACACTTTCACCACACCGACTACCTCAGTCCAATTGATAGAGATCCATTTCCATAAATTAAAACAACACATCCACAAAACATGCCAACAGTAAATCAAGAAAAGGTCCCAGAGCGACAATTAAAAACATCCATCTCCATACATAACCGACATCAATGGGAAAATGGACCCAGTCCAACTGATCTACTCCGATACCTATCTCCCAGTAAATCAAAAACCATCTCCAGAGAACACTCAAAACTGCAATACGCTCTTAAAAGCGCCAATCGTCCATTAATTATTGCGGTTCCACCATTAAGCCAAGCATCGGCATTTATAACTTGAACCATTACTACAACGAGGCAATGGACATTCAGCCCGGTTTTTTTTCTCTCCAGCCTCAGCCCTTTAGTTTTTGATGGCTCCAAAAGCCGAAGGAGGACCCATTTTTTCTCTTCTGATGGCGAGCTTCTGTTAATGGCTTCAGAATGTGTGTATAAATATTCAGTATGGTGGAACGGGGGTCCGATGGTAATAATTAGAGGTTATTTTTCACCCGCTCCGGATAAAAGCAAAACGGGACGGTGCTGGGAAACGCATAATTTCGTCGGGAATGTTTTGGGTTTAATAGTTTTTGAAGGTGATAGTTAGGTTCTGGAACGATTTCGTTTATTAATTAATCTTGATTTTAATAAAAATGACCTTACTAATCGTCATAAGGCACATGACCTTTCGGTGTATTTGCATAAGCGTTAGAGAAGATTATTTGCAATATTAAAAAAACTGGTTTTAGCAAAAAATAAAGATATGTATATGAAAAAAAAATTACAACGAATTTGGCTTGCAAGAATATAATGTTAGTATTGATACAAAGTATCTCAATAAAGTATAACTTCTGAACAATACTATAGACAGCAACGTTAGTTGACCCTATGACGTCACTAACAAACAAAGTAGTTCCCATCGCGGTGTCCGAATTTTGTGTGAAAAGAAAAACGTCAATTTAAAAATATGATTATTTTGTTTACCCCATGTATAATATATAGTGCTTTTCAATTACGATTTGCGTACCGAAACTCCTCCTAGCAACCCAACAGGCTTTGTGTTTACCGATTTCTCCTTCCACGTTTGTGACGTACTGAGTTCAAGAAACGTTGCTGTCGAGTATAGGTTACAAATTCGAGAAAAGTGTGTTTTCTCTTTTCTCCCTGTATGGAGAAAACAAAACAGCCTCGGATAGGAGATGAACTTCTGCTCCTTACTTTGAACATAAAAGTGTATCCTACAGAATTCTTATGTGTTGCTTCGTATGTTCTTGGTATTACAAATTTTCTAACATTAAATATATTTTTGGCTAAAGTATTTTACCAAAAGCATTTTTATTGTATTGCGATTGCGTTGTGTAAGAAAAAGATATTGCTGTAAAAGAAAAAGCTTTACTAAAAATTAAAGAGACGAAAAATGTGTTGTTATGTGTTTAAGAACACTTTCAGATTATAAACATATTTTAGTACACTACTGTTAAAACACATTTTCTCGATATATAACGCTTTTCTAGCACTTTTCAAACATATTCAGAACACTATATCACAACACAAAAAGGGGTTAAATTGTTTTACCTAACAACACAACTAAAGTGTTGTTAATTTGAAGACAAAAAAGTGTTCTTAAATGCGTGTATTTTTGTGGGGAGGTCTGCAGTCCACTGCTTTTAAACCATGCAATTATTCCATGAGATATCATCGTTTTAAGTACATCCTTCATGACTTCATGACATAACTCAATATTTGACAATCTTTAGATTTTTATCAGTCTTTACCGACTCAAAATTTAGCACCAAATCACCAAAATCAATAATTATCGGCACAATCACTTAAAAGAGAGTACGTTAGATAAACTGGAGAGTTAGTTTTTTTTCGTCCCCAGAAGGGGGGGGAATTGGGAAAAAATAAGTCATAATGCGATTATATGAATTTCGAAAAACTAAAAAATCATAATTTTCCTTATCATTACAACTGGGATCTAAATTAATGAGACAACTGTACCCTCATTAATAATACAATAAGCTACTCTCTGCAGCTAGGTGAATGTTGTACGATTAAAATTCCAAGACAGGCTTGGGAACCAGTTTATCAAAATAAAAATTCCAACGGTTTTTAAATGACGTAAATTTGAATATCATAAGCTAAAATTAATGTGAATCACAATTAAAAGAAGTTTTGATACTCAATCTTATTTTTTAAGCTTAATAATTATCTTCTTTCTCTTATATCATAGCGAATCATATTCAAGTTATCACCAAATTACCATATTTTACAGTCATATTTAACTTTTCATGCATATGAACAGGAAGATATTTTAAGAATTATTATAATAGAGTATCCTCTTGAAAATAACTCAAATTTGACTATAAGTCATGATGCGTCGTATTATACGAAACCCAACCGTATTTTTACATGAAATGACACGATTAATCGGTAATATTTTCCAACGGAAATCCCATATTTTATTTTAAGAATACTATATGGAAAATTTCAGGGTATTTATGACACTTTAATAGTGACTGTAGCTTTTAATTTTTTTGTTTCTTAAATGTTATGAGACAAAATTTTGAATTTTTAAAGGTTTTTTTTTCTAAGTTAATGTCTTGCTAATTAGCTATATAAATAATATCAACTGGATACCTTGGGGGTTTAAAATGACACTCTTTCAAATAATTTAAGTTTTGAGATAAATTTACTTATATTTTCGTGAATATCAATTGACTAGTCGGTATTCAGCTGGAAAAACATCTTGTTAAACATACATATGATATCCTCCTCCAACTAAGAATGGGATGAAAGTTCGTATTGAATAATTTTTTTTAGAAAATAAAAAGGAAATTTGGTTATTTATTGTTAAGCCCAAGGTCACAAATTTTTAAAAATTTCAAATTTATTAACATAAGTGACAAAAACTAGGACCTCTACCAAAATGTTATAAATACCATGAAATGCCCCACATTGCAATTTTCAGCACGTCCTTTTTGTGATTCATAAACCCCACCAAAAACACCAGAATACATCTGTATTTTTAGGAATTCTACAGAGCACAAACAGGCAGCTGAGTGATGCTTATCAAACCTTCTCTCAGCTTCACTAAGTGACAAAAATTTTAATATCACCAACCACCCTCGACCGTACATTACCGAGAACCTCAATAAATCCGCCATGTTTACCGGGAAATGACCAAATTTCGCAAAAAGAACGCGACCACGCAGAGTCGAAAATAAACTAAAACTCTCCACATTAGCCATGCAATAGGAAACAAACACATGCATTGCATCAACACTACCCTGGAGGCAGATAGATAAAACATACACACACAAAAGTTGCCAAAATATAGGGCTACCCAATTACAAGTGACGTCAAACCGCCATTTTCTTTCTTCCGTCTGTCGTTAACGTCACAATTCTAAGGACGTGTGACAAAACGTTTAATTTACAACAGTGACGATTTCCATCATGGATATGTTGCTTCATTGCGGTCCTTTGTTCTTCGTATTAAAAGGTCCTTTTTGGTCGAATTCACCGACTGTTGGATTCCGACACGTCTCTCCCAACGGTTTAGATGTCACTAGATTAAGACACAATGCTGAGATATTAATTAATGTTAATCTTCCGAGGTAGAGTTGAGGTGCATTCCGAAGGACCTTGGAGAGGATTTTTATCTGAAGAGAGATTTTTTTTGCGGTGGACGGTTATCTTTAGTTATTTTTGAAACATGCTCTTCGTTAGAATTTTAATGAGGTCTTTAAAAAATTGGCCTGGTTTTGTCTCTTTTTTTCTTTTTTAGTTGTTTGGAATCTCAAATACTATATCTGTAAGGTTCCAAGAGTAATACAATTCGGGTTTCAGTGGCATGCCTGAGTTTCTCTCATTGTAGTATTGACCTAATTAGTTAATTGAGATCAAATTTATTGAAGCCCTTAGGAAGTTGAACTTAATTCTTCTTATTACTAGTGAATAGTAGAAAATCATATCCATATAGAGCATTTTCAATCACATCACTCGGACCTAACAACGGCCTTAGCAACAGAAATGTTACAGTTTTTTGCCCTGCAGAGGTTAACAGTTACAGAAAATGACTAGCCGTGGAATTCTTCTATTGGAGCATTTGCAATCACGTGATCCCATACCTGAAAACCGCCTTAGCAACAGATAAACAACGGCCTTAGCAACAGTTAAAAGCCCTACAGAAGATACACAGTTAAAAGAAAATAAATACCTGAAAACACTCTATGGAACATGATTATTTATTTTACTAACACTTTTATAGAAGTTGGTCATTCACCTAAAATGAAATTGAAGTGTATCAAGACTTCCCGTAAAGTCCTAAAACTATCTTGTGAATAACACAAAAAATTCCACTTTTGAGTAAAAAAATAAAACGGATTATTTAACTCAAATTATCTTCAATACAATTGTTACGTCAAATACCAAATCATTTTTTAATATTCACGTTAGTTTGATATAAAACATATGCGAAAAAAAATTATATTCCAGATAAAAAATTATTTGACCCCCGAGGGTTGTGAGAACTAATTTTTGTATTTAAAAATTAAACGATAAAGAATAGGATACCAGTAGACTGAAAGTTTAGAGAACCATAACATACTCATAAAAATTGAAAGTATTTTTACTTATTTTACATGAATGATGAATAAAAAAGTTTAATTTTTTTCTAGTCTTTCCAAAAAGGAGGTAATATGGAACCTAAATTTTAAGTAGGACAATGAAGATTTCATCCAAGTAGAATATCTAAAAAAAAAGGACTACCTTCCTTGCATTCAAACAAGCTCTAACAAAGATGTTACTACTACCTCACAAGATTTTATGAAAGTTAGTCCTTGAAGCGGTGCGCATGCAAGTATCCTGAACAACGACGGTACATTTCACATTTCAGTTTAAAATTCTGTTCAGAGAATAAGTGTCTTGGTTTAAAATTATGCTCTGTTTTTGAGCAATTTCGACTTGTAATTACCATAGTTAAGAAGGCCAACTTGTGTTGAATATTTGGAAAGAGCTGTTTGTTTATTATTATCTCGTTAACATATGTTGTTCAGCAGTTAATTTTTTTTTTTTTTTGCTTAAATTTTTAATTTTCTAGGCTTTTGCAAACAAGGAACATCGGATTGTGTTGAAATAAAACCTTTAAAATACTTTTAACACATTCAGTTGTAAAAAAAAAATTGTTTCTCTAGTTTGTATAGTTTTTTTTATAAGTTGACTCAAACGTTAAGCAAAACTGTGTGTGTCAAAAGGTATTAAGTACCGTAAAACGGGGTGAATCGGATCACTGTATGGAAAATATTTTTAAACCATCATAACTCTGGTTGTGTTAGAGTAATAGAATTAGGAAAAAACTGACTGATTCTACACGTTCTTAATAATTATTATTAATAGAAGTTGTTTCAGCCATCAAAAAATATTTTACGATCCTTGGGCTTTGAAGTTGAATACAAAAAAGGTTCTCGAAAGAAAAAAAAACCTCGGCTCTCAAAACTTTTCTAATTTCACCAAAATATTAACCTCTTTACCTCAAATATTGGTGCTTCCCTTGTACTCCCAATTCTTTCCAAGACTTTTTTTCAATCAAATTTTAAATAAATGATAGTTACGATTAAGATTTATAATAAAATTTTAGTAAAAACAAGTTCATTCCGACTACTGTTGCGGGGTGAATTGGATCAGTCAGTCTTGGTAGTAGAGTAGTTCAAAGTTCAAAAGTGATCCGATTCACTCCGTTTTACGATACTTAAAATCTAAGTTTGAATACATCATTAACTTTGCGATAGTTATAGGACCTCAAAGCCCATTCGAGTACTTACTAATTTTTAAATACAAATTTAAATCCTTCTATCGAAGCTCCAGCACTCATCCCCAAACAACTACGCAACTCCTTGGGCAATGTCACGTCTCCAAGGCCGCCGATTAAACAAGACGTTTGCACCTAGCAGCAGAAAACAGGGCTCGAAATTAATAATATAATAATAATGAAGAATTCAAAGCAACAGAAGCGGCCTTGACGGCCATTGTTCAGGTTCATGCCTGAGCTCGCTCTTGCTTCACAATCACAGGTGATTTATACGAGCGCTTTGACAGCTTACGATCGCTGCGAGATATTAACTGGGCTTTTTTTTATATTATTTTAGGCGGCTTTGATTGGGATTGATTGTGCCGATAATTCCTGTTGCTGTGTGAGAGGATGCTAAAGGAGAAAAAATGAATTTTAAACGGAACTGATTATGCATTTGTTTGAGATTTGCTTTGTTTTTCCCCTGGTTTCATGTTGCTGGTTATATTTAGATTTTTAGGTATATGCAGATTGTGGATTGGGCGATTGGGATTCATGTGGTGAAGAATAATATATGAGTTTTATTATTCTCACGACAATATTATCAACTTTGTCGGGAGCTCATCACACTTTTGGTACAAAAGGAAAAAAGTGTAGTCATACAGTGGATTCCCAGCCATTGTGGCATTTACGGTAACGAGCAGGCTGACTTTCTTGCTCGAAAGGGTACTCAGTTTAAACTGCTCTGGTCTGCCCTATCACTCCATAAAACTATACATAAAAAACATAATGAAAATGGGAACGTATTCTTGGCTTCAGGAGAATAAGAATAAGAATTGGAGTGAGGTGGAGTTAGTGGCTATACCAGGTAAGCCTCGTCGAGATGCTGTAGCGAACACTTGTATCGTCTACACATTTATGACCATCCTGACTGTAGAATATGCGACGCAAAAGAACCAATGCAAACAGAAAGCATCAAAAAAAAAAAATTCACAGAAAAATTAGAGGCTAACACAACAAAGCCAAATTGTGTCTGTAAATAAAATAAAAAAGGGATGGAAAGGATAATGATAGCCTTTTAAGATAGCTTAAGATATGTGGGATCATATGATCCTGCTCGCATCTACTTGCACTGTTGCCAACAAAGAAATAATGCTGCTACCCCTACTGCGTATTCTAATCTCCTTTCCCCTATCATATACTTGAAAGAATTAAAACAATCCATCTAAAGTAATTTAATAAAATTTATAAAGTAGTAAAAACAAGAAAAAAAAATGTTTTCTTTGGGTCTTTTACACACAGCGTCAAAGTATCAATTATATTTTATGACTAATATAATTCATTTCCAATTTAATATTAATGAACCACTTTTCCGTTATGAATACCATTGTAAGGGAGCAAACAGTTTTGGACGCCAAGGACTATAAAAATCGCTAAAAATAACATTTGTGTGGAATTTTTGCAAAGCAACCGATAAAAATATAATGCAGTGAAAATTTGGCAACATTTGAAAGTTTAGCCTCCAAAAAAATGGCGATTTTAAAGGGGATTGGGGATATTAATGGCTTAAATCGAAAATACATATTAAACAAAACAGAGATATTACCTTTTTTTCTAATCTCAATTCAAAATTTTCCCCAGACTGTCTACAAACAAGAAAAAAGTATCGAGTATCAGCTGGTGCCCACACGTAAAGAGAAAACAGAAAGAAATTCCATAGGCACATCATCAATCCTACAGATTTACTTCAATTTCCTTTATCTGTTACTAATAAGAAACCTGATTGAATTCATCAACAAAACAAAAGAATAAGCGGAAAAAGCGTGACGGAAAATCACGACTTCCAATTTAGTTTAAATAATAGTTATCGAAACGAAACTCAATCCACAGGGAACTTATCTATAACTCGAAATAAACGAAATATTCATCAATTCCGACAACACTTATTATAATACCCACACGGATAGATATTTCTTCCGTTCCCTCTTATTTATCGGAATGCTCGGATTTAGATTAATGGAACAAACACTAAGTGAAGCCGATGGTAATAATCAACCAATTCCCCAATTTTCCGCCGAACTGTTTGGAAATTAAGACCTCCAGTCGTAGAAACTACAATAAAGTCGTCATCTTATACACCCTTTATTAAGTCCAGAGATAAGTAATTCTTCGCAATTTTTCAGAAATCGGTCGAAATAGGCAGCGGAAGATAATGGGGGAAAACTTCGTCTTTGTTAGCGTTTCGGCCATTAGGATAGATTGTTATTAATGGTGGCAATTCCCTTCGTTTAATACAAGGCAACGCATCAGGAGGAACGGTTAATCATTGACTTACAGCTTTCATTAACACCGGTTGATGCGGCTGCGGAAAAAGCAATAATAACTGTTATATTCCTACTACTACTACATCGTGGAAAAAAGTGGCGGAATCGTTATATACTTTTCTTATTATTCGTTCGTTTGAATTATTAGGAATATAAATTACAGAAACAGATCGGGAGGGGGGATTTTCGTTTTCCTTAATCTTTTGATTTACCTTCGTGATAATTAAGGAGAATGAGATATTTTCTTCCCTTAATATTAATAATAATGCGGTTGAAGGGTTGTTAAAGGTAATGTGGTTAATAAGGTTATCTTGTTATATCTGAGAGAGCGGCGGGTTCAGATCGTGTGCGAGATTTAAATCGCTTTATAGGAACTGGATTTTTTCCTTTTTCAACATTCTCTCTTTTGTTTGACTGAAGCAGCAACAAAACATTATAATTTTTAATAGATATTCTCAGTGTCTGAAAGAATGTTTTCCCCCTTTTTCTTTACTTGATATGTAATCATTTTACTTGATTTTGATTTATTACACAGTTTTAAGTTTCTTAAAAAAATGTTCTATTCTCCTCAGATTATTAACCTTTTTAGAGTTCCGATCACCCTCTATCTCACTCAGTCCCAAAAGTGGCTGTTTATAGAGGTTCTAATGCAGTTTAGTTTTCCTACATACTTAAATTACTAGTATAAATAACGATAGATGCTGAAATTTGTAGATCTTTTTTTTATATTCAGAGTTAAAAGAAACACTATGTTTTAATGAAATTTAAGGAAGTGTCTATTTGGACGGCAAAAACGGCAGTTGGCCCATGCGCAGTAGGTCTCGCGGTTACGTAGCAGTCCCGGCGCTTAGTGTGATCTCCAATCAGAACGTTGCAGTGTAAATAAGAGTAGAGTTTAGTTGTATTATATTGTACGTCCAAATAGACAATGCCGAAATTTAATTATTTAGTTTCAATTCACTTCTTGAACCTCCAAACTTCCCAGTCTGTGCAAAAAAAATACTATTAAACCTTCTTGGGAACACTAATAAAAATAAAACAATCCAGGAAACATTTAGATAAAAAAAAAGAAAAAGACTTGAAAAGAAATGGAAGAACCTATTCCAGTACATTTCCTAAGACTGACTCTGTAACTAAAAATGAACAATTCCCGTATCATCTGTGAGCAAGAAAAATACATCAAGACGCATTAGTTCAATTTGTCATTGGCCCGACAAAAACTGGAAAACAGCACGAACAATCAAAAACCCTCAACGGACAAAAGCACTAAAAACAATGCACTCAAAAGCATTGATAAACCTTCGATACCGACAAAGAACATGCCATCAGAGAATCCCAGGGCTTGACATCCCCCCTAAATGAACCTGTCAGCGGATCACCACAGGACGCACTTTAGGAACCTTTAGAGGGAATAACACGGGAACCAAAACAACAAAAAATCCATTTTTTTTTACTGCTAACGTGTCACTTCTTTGATATCACGCAGGTAGGTTTTTTTTTCATTCGGACTTTTCCACCTGCTCTTCTTAATCAATAATGAACTCAAAAATCTCCTTTTCCCTTTCTTTATACCTCTCTTCCTTTATAAAGTGCCTTTATCTCTACGGGTCTGTTGCCCACAGAAGGCTGTCATCTCAGAGGTCAGCCATTAATCAGGTGCTGGGGTCACCTGGCGAGAAAGTCTTGCGTTTGCGGGACCTTCAAGTTGCGGTAGGAGGTATGTTTAGGCAGTCCCTTTTTTCTATCTATAAAATATAATAGGGAAAACCTATAACTTTTGGATACTATCAAGTAAATAAGTGGCAAGGCAGACCAAAAAATTAACCGTCAGTTTGAAAAAAGGAATAAGTCCAAAAACCAAGTTTTGAGAAAATCGAAAAAAAAAACCAAACTGTATAAATAATGGAATTTTCGTTGTATAACCATTAAATGTTTAGTGGAAATTCAGGACCTTATTTAGAAAACCGAGAAACAATCGACACAAATATAAGTAAATTTAAAAACCATTTAAAAGAAGTTGATGAGCTTATTCCCTTTTTCAACCTTATGAAATTTAAATTGCCATTTAAATTATATTTCTGTTTAGTTCACAGTACAAAAGTTAGAAATAGAAAGACTAAGACAAATAAAATTGAAAATTAATATGAAATTGGGTCATTAAGGCAGTACTAAGTAAATATCAATGGAGTCAAGCATTCACTGGATAAAAAAATTAAAAGCATTTTTAAATTAAAAGCAAATTTTATTTTGGCTAAATTTACAGCAATAAGAAATTACATTAATAAGAAAAGAAAGACAAATTAATTTTAATTTCAAACTTAATAATAAAACAAACATAATTAACAAAAAATAAAAAAATTAACAGGGTAGTAGATGGAATGCACAGCCAAAAAAATTGTAAGTATGCACTACCGAAATAAGTGGCTTTATTTGATTAGATTTTACTTTTAAAAATTAAACAAACTAGGGGCTTGAATGGAAATCCGCAATGAAATTTCAATGAGAACCCACTATTTAATGATTTAATATAAAAAACATAGTTTTTTTAGTTTGAGACAGTAAAAAATGAATTGTAAGACTTTCTTTCTATCCCAAACCCCATATACAAACTACACTTAAACTTTAAAAAATATTTTACCAAGATGTAGTAAATTTTCTAGAATTCCGATTCTGCTTCTACCTAGGTGTGGAAAACTACAAATCCCTAATCTTTAATCCCCGACAAAAATACATCAGAGAAAAAAAAAATTATTACATATTAAGAACCCCCATTTGTCGATGACCGCAAACACTAACAACCGCAATCGTCGCGACAATACCTGCACAAATCCCCAGTCGGGACAGTTTTTGTTTTATTTAAACCTCTCCCCCCAGCACGAGGTGGGGGGACTAGCAAAATTTTCTGGCCCTAACGAGCCATTGACGGGAAGTGGGTGATGAATTGGGCATGGCCGCTGATGCCACAACGCCCACAGTAATAATTTTCCTCTCGAAAGAATTTCGCAAAAACCTCTACGGCGGTATGGTGGAAAGTGAACAGAGGCTCTTGTTTTCTTATCGGTGTCATCCTTAATTTTTCATTTTTTTCTGGCAAGTCTGGAGACAGTTTTTTTTTTTTTGGAGATGAAGTTGTGGAATGCAAGGCATGGATCGAAATTCTTTGTCTATATGTATGAATTATATTTCATTTCAATCCTTTATCTTAAGTGAACTGTGGGATCTTTGTTTTTATTTTGATGTTGATATCCGTGGGCGTGGAAAAAATAAGAGAAATATTTGTAGAAATTAGTTTTTCTAGTTTAAAAAAATACTCAAAAAATATAAAGTGCGTAAATTTTAATAACTGCTTATTTTCTTAAATTTTCGATGAAACTTAAAACTTTATCTCAATTTTCTTATGCACTTGAATTTTTTAAAGAATGTTAATGCTTGTTTTAATTGTAATTAAGTTAAAAGTTTTCAAATTGCCTAACTTTATTTTAAAAAACTAAACTCTCCATGAGAATATAGGATTTTGAAAATAAAATTAAAGTTGCAAAAAACCTCCAATGCAGAATAATAGTCCTTGGTTTCTCTACGAAATTGTTTGAAAATCCCCACACTAAATTATTTATAAGAAACATTTAATAAAATGAACCACAGTAAATAAGATAAAAAAAAGCAGACACTTTCAAATCTTACGCGCCTAGGAGTATTGGTATTACAGCACACAGGTTAGGAATCAATGCCCTAAAAGTAGAAAAAATAGAAAAAAGTAGAAAACTACAAAATAAAATAAACATAATAAAATTAGGAATACAAATGATACTCAGTATACCTAAAAAAGGACTTTTACAAATTTCTCTCCATTTAGTTATCTGGAATAATCTCCCATGAACGAAACCACTTAAGTTATGAACTGATATTTCCACTAACGAAGAAAGAAAGACCCGAGATAATATTGCATCCACCCATTGCAATACACAGCAGAGATTATCTAACAGTTCTATACGCTATATACTCCAGGACAATCCATAAAAATCGTCACTATTTCCATAAATCGTCCCGAACAATCAAACCTGTTTGCTCGAACCTTCCTGACGGGCACCGTCCTTGAGCCCTATCGAAAAACACCTCAAAGCACTTTAAAAAAAAACTCAATCGTAAAACCGAAGCGAAGTCAAATCTCTGATGACATGGACTCGGTCAAGTTGAAAAACCCCTTAAAGAGACACCTGAAAATGCCATATTTATGGTCGGGTCCTAAAAGCAAATTCCGAGATAGCGAGGGTTCGAATCTATATATATATCGGCGGGGACACTTTCTGTTTTAATCGATGTGCCCCATCTTTTTGCGGGTTCAGAAATTTATTTCATTGCCGACACAGTGGAGTTGATAAGGGGAGTTTTTGTTTTTTTGGCGTCGGTTGTTGGCGAGGATAAATCTGCCGGAAGCGGTTTTTTGGGGGTGTGGTTGGCGATGAGACAGATGGAGAGATTGGGGGTCCTCAGGTTAATATCTGACGCGACGTTTGGTCTTTTTCCGTTTGGGGTTGTTGGGGGCTGCATGCAAATTGATTAATTGAAAGGGAGTTATTGGATTCTCAGATAGCACAGGACCATCGATTAGTACTGTATATATTAGCCATATTCACAGCCATCAGCTTCGGTGTTAATCAGCAGCTAAAGAGTGAAAAATTAGCTTTTCGCTGACTCTGATTGGTGGAATTCTTCTTTGACCTAAGATTAAACGCCGACGCTGATGTCTGAGAATATAGTTGATTACAAATACTGATAAATGTCGGAACTTTTGTTGGAATACTAATAATCAAAAACAAAGTTAACATTTCAAAATTAAACTACTATTTGATTTGAATAAATTAAAATTGAAAACATCAAATTGTATTTTTCTTTTTTTTATAATCAAATTAACTTTAAATATTCGAAGAATAGGATTTTTCGCGTAAAAATCAGAAGTGCTTTTAAAACCTAGACTAGCATAATTCTATTCAAGAAATCTTTCGGATATGAAAGAAAAAAAAATTATTTACCTATTCATACAAAGGAACCTATGTCTAAACCCAAATTAAATTAGGCTTTGTGTAGTAAAACTAACAAATTCTAGCTTCGAAACAGCTTGTGAGCAAATTTTTAAACAAAGTAACTAGGATACAGATGGATCCAATAATTTATTCCGTCTTAACGGTCCACACCTTGTCAATTATAATTGCGATCAGTTGGAAGCAGCTGAAATGTCAACTTAAGTCCCCAGAGTCATGCTCAGGTGTTTTTGTCATCCAATTGGGGTTCAAGCTGTCTCTGAAGTCTTTCCTGTCTCCCTTATTCTAATGTCCATGATTTCACCCAAACACTTAATTAAGGAAAACCATAATTACGAAAACAAGGATTTCCTTTCTTTCAACTACTAGTATATTCAATTCACTCACGATATCATTTTTAATTTTTTTTTCAATTTCACTTTTTCATTTTTTTTTCACTTTTGGTACTACATACTGTAAAAAATAATCGTAAAGAAACAGAAAATATCTGGTATCAAAAGTTGTCAGAGCTTTTCTGTACACGGGATTCTCCTGCTGACCGAACTTTTCCTGTATGCTTAACATCTTCTAGCAACTTTTGGAAAATTAACTAATAAAAATGTTATACTATTTATTCAACTACTGGAAACTTAGATAAGGAAAATATATTTATTTAACTACAGGTAACTTTTCATAACTTTGGCAAAAAAAACTGACCAGACGATTCCTGTATTACAGAAATATTGTAGCCAACATAGAAATAAACTCTAGGTACAGAAAAGTTCTGGCATGTTTTGCTACCGTTTTTTTTTAGTTATTAATTTTGTAGTGTATATTTAATCTCTAAAATTTTCTTCTTACAGGTTTTACAGGTCAATGCAGAAATCGTCTTCATCACTTGACTAAAACTACCTACTCAACCAAATAAAAATCATGATCAAATTAATAATTTTTATTTTGTTTTACATAATTATCGATTCCAAACCATGGAGAAACATTTCGTAATATAATAAATTCTATATCAGTTATACGTGTATTGTTTCAATTATTACTTCACACTTCTATTAATACTATAAAAGACTGAAGAGAAGACAAGTAAAGAAATTATGATAGTTTTTAAGAGTTGTCCTAATTTCGTTTTTGTTTGAAAGTTTTCCTTGGGTTGTTTATTAAATTAAATGTTAAATAATTGACTAATGATTTACCATTAATTATAATTTTCCTAGTATACATTTATAATATAAATGCAATAAGCATGGAAAAATGACTTGTCAGATTCCTCTAAAGTTTTTAACACAAATTTCAAAAAAGGTCAAATTTTTTATTGTTTTATTTAGGTTTTCTTTTAGTAATGTCATTATTATGTATGCCACCAGATTACCACCATGTTTGGATTATGTTTCAATTATTACTACACACTTCTATTAATATAAAGGACTAAAGAGAAGACAAGAAGAAAAGAAATTTGATAATTTTTAAGAGTTGTCCTAATTTTGGTGCTTTTTTATTCCAAAGTTGGATTCCAGATATACTAATCGGAGTGGAGTATTATAACTTATTATGATAATATTTTTCCATTTACTATTACACTCATTTTTCTATATATATTTCTACTATTTTATGAGGGCCTATAATATATTGGACAAAGTAGTAAGTGAGATAGGAAACTTTTATTCATACTTATACATATTTTTATGAGAATGAATCAGGAAGTAAATTAAATTATGCAGGAGAGCACCTTTAATCTTTTCACATCGTGTTTGTTATTTGCGGTTCATGACACGTTCCATCAAATGAAATTCAACACCATTTCAATTCAACTTAACTGCGCCCTAGGGTCTTCCTCGAAGAGTTGATTAAAGGTTGCCATAATATGAAATATAACGAGTTCTCAAAGTAACCCTGATTTAAATTGCAGACTAGCATAGTTATAAAGGGGCAAATTTAATTTTAAAATAACACATGTGTGACGGATTTAAATTAAGTTTTTGAAAAATTTTGTACATAATTAGAATTGCTATATGCGGGGAATTTCTAGTCAAAAAAAAAAAATTAAAGAGATTGAAAAGTTTTTAAAGTAATTTTTAAAATGTTGTCCATTGTGTATTGTATTGCTATTTATGCATTTATTAGGTAAAGAATTTTATACCTCATTTAAAATTTTTTAGAAATAAAACCTAGAAAAATTCTGTGAAAATTCCTTAATTACATGAGATTTTGTGTTGAAATATGTTTAAGTAAGCAGGGTTTTTTTTTTCTTTTTATCTCTTTGTAATTATCTTTTAGAGACAACACTGTAAAAAATTCTGGAATGTTCTTGAAAAACTGCACTCTAATAAAAAAACCTGTTTTTCAACAGAAAATTGTCAAATTTGCTAGCAGAAAACCCCTGTAATTTGTGCAGGGAAATCCTGTTATATGAATGCCTGTCACTCATTACAGACCTTCTCTGTACACTACAGATTATCTTTGTATTTTACTTAAAGTTTTTCAGATGAAATCTAGATTAATCAGCGAGTTTCAAGCAATTAATGGGAACAATCAATTCATAAAAATAATTAATACGGTTACGTTAATAGTTACTAAGGAATGTTACATGATTTTTTTACAGTGAGTTTCATGATTTTTGTATAAAGTTAGAGCTTCACTGTCTGAACATGCTTTTGGATCCTGTCAAATTTCAAAACAATCTTTTCAAAGGGGCCGTTCAAATATTACGTAAGCATCTAAGGGGGGAGGGAGTTTGCTATTTGATTATTTTTCCTGACACGGGGGAGGGGGTATAAGTGATGCTTACGTAAGATGTTACAAACACTGCATTTTCGAAAATATCTTGTTTCTTGCCTAAATAATTTCAAAATTCAACCAAAAATAAATTTTGCAAAAAAAAGAAAAAAAGAACTAGGATAAAAATGTCAAGTATTTGGCTTTACAAGGAAAATTTAACGATCGGTTAAGTATTTATAGAGCACAATGAATTTCTGGAATCTAGACACTGCTAAACATTTTGTACAAAGAAAGAAAAAGGAGGGTCGGGCAGTTTTATCATGTAATTATGAGAGTGGTTGTGGTTTGCTTACCTATGTTGACAAGAGGGTAGGGGGGGGGGGGGTCAAAAACCTTGTTTACGTAATATTTGAACGGTCAATGACCATAAAGTTTATGAATCTTTGAAGAGCATCTTTTGTTTTTAAGCATTGAAATTTACAAATTAAAAAATATATATCCAAGTGATTTGGTGCAGCTAAAAAGTTAACCGATTGTGAAAATATATTTCAAGGGGTATTTAAATTTTGAAAAGATATAGAGTTACATATAGTTTTATAAAAATATATTTTCAAGTAAAAAAGCATGGTTTACGGTGGGTCATGGGGGTCAATCCCCCTAACTTTCTCAGGATACTCCATTTTTTTATGGTACGACTACCCTTTCCAGTCTTTTTTAATGGACACCAAACCTTTTCGTTCAATATCTGTCATCCATGCAAACGAATTTTCACAAAAATAGAAAGAGAGAGGACTTTTTCCAAAATTTCGAATTCATTTTTCACTCCGACTTCCTTACAACCACCGTTTAAAACAATTAAAAACTCATCCGCCACATCCCAGAACCCATGCTTTTCCGACCCGACACCCAAGTTATCACTTCATCCCCGAAAGTTGCCTCGAGCGTGATCTTCGAAGCGCGACGCTCCGCCCCTGCCGAGACACAACAATGGCGGGCGTCCGCATGCGCGGGAGGGAAGGGTTGAGCTTCCGGCAGCTGGCCACGCCTTTTGCTTCCTAATTGGCCGAGGCCGCATGCCGACGCACGCCCACGGCGGTATGGCACGCAATTAAGTAGGGCGGCTGATGAGCGACAGGCGAATTAGCATGCGAAGGAGTGGAGGTAGATTCCCGGCAGATGCGGAAAACGAGCGAGGAAGTGAGGTTTTCCTCAAAATGAAGAATTTTGGAATTTTTAATTAGGGTTTTGTAATTAGGTAATAAACTATGAATATTGTTATCTGTAATCTTAAAATATGTGAAAGTTAAATGAATTAATTAAGTTAACTCATATTAAGAATGAATAAAAAATGTCGAGATATTTTCATTCTTTTCTGTAATATTCAAATTCATGGTTGAAATAAGAATAAAAGTTTCAAAAAGATTTTCTTAGAATTTAATAGTTATAATTTATAACGCTTGGAAGATATCAAATACCAGAGACAGAAAATTCTTTTTAAATTTAAAAAAAATATCAATCACTGCTGTTTGAGAATATCCATTTTTTCCCTTTTCTGGCAGAGGAGAACTTCACTACGTTTTTTGAAGAAACTTCGTTCTTTCTTTTATCTCAGTTATAAGAGGCCTTTATAACAATCATTAGACATTATCAATTTCAAACAGAACTTTAAACTGCGTTCTAACTTGCTCACGTAAAATGTTTTTAAAATGTACTCTTTTAGTGGTGATTTTACTAGAAATAAATTCGTTCGTTGAAGAATTCTAAAAGAAAAAAAAAACTAGGCATACGGAAAATTTGTGTCAAAATAAAAGATAATATTTAGTACAAAAAGATGAAATTTTTTAACAGTGTATGTCATTTAAAGAAATGTTTGAATGAAATTAAATTCAAATGATTTCGTTGAAAAATATATTTTACAATTAGGACATTTTCATTTATGTACCATTTATTTTAATCTAGATACAAATGTTTTTCTAAACCAAGTTCTCAAACTAGTTTATATGTACACTGTAAAAAAATCATATTTTTACACTAATTTGTTATAAAGTCTCCCTATTATTAAGCTTAAAAAAAAACTGCAGTTTCTTCAAATGACGGAAAGTTTCTCTACTTTGACAGAAATAGAAAATATGGATAGTTCCTCAAAGTACAGAAGTTAACCGTTAACAGACTGCGGGTTAATTTCCGTTATTTGAAGAAGCGTTTTTTTACAGAGTTGGTATGCCTTTATTTAAATCTAAAAATAATTTCATTAACCACACTGTAAAAAAACTGTTGTTTTTTAACAGAAATTCTGTTAAATTTGCTGCCAGAAAATCCCTGTAATTTTCCCAGAGAAATCCTCTATTATAATCCCGTTATTGCATACAAACCTTCTCTGTATTAAATAACAGAATATAGAGAAAGAAAATATCTCGGATAAATTAATTTAATCGAATTAAATGTAGCTTAATCAGTTAGATATAAGCCACTGGCAAAAATTAATTCGTAAAAAATAATTAATGAGAATGTAAACAAAAGCTTTTATGATATCAAACGATAATTTGAGAATTTGTTATTGTAAAGCAATACGCAAATTTTGGGTGTGATTTTCTTGTGCTATTAAGGAGTTCTTGGGGTTTTTCTTGGGTTTACTATACATCCAAGGTAAGAAGTAGGATATAATAATAAAAAACGAATAAAAGCAATAATGGGTGGTTTTAGCGATTAGATGAAAACGAAAAAACATGGCGCCCGAAGATCGTAAACCTAAATTACAGAAGATATTTGTATTTTAAATAAAATGCAGATTTTCTGTTTCCCGACTGATTTGCTTTTTCATTACTGGTGTTTTTGTCAAATAATGTCTGTAAAAATAATGGATTTTTTTTAAATATTGTGCTGGATTACAGTTAAAAAATGTATTTGTAAAAATGTTTTACAAAAAATGTAGAAATTCTAAAAAAGTGTTGTTGAATACCTATCTGTTAAAACACGGCTTACTAGATACTTATACAGTCTAGTCGAGTACGGAAATCATTGCAAATCCAGATGGCAATACTAGACCAACTGGCAAAGCATATCCACAGTGTTGAAGGCGGTGGGTGATATAGGTAGGTCTTGTAGCGCTCCAAGAGGGAAAAGTTGTCATATGGTTTTCATTGTTTAAAACTCGGCTAGCCTGTATAATAAGTATCTAGTAAGCCGTGGTTAAAACAACAGGATTTTTTTACAGTGCAAGTAAAATAAAAGCTAATAAATTATTTACAAGTTATAAAAACTTCCAAGACCTGAACATTGCATATTTATTCGATTTTCCGAGCTTGTTGGATTGACACAATCATCAATCCCGGAATATGGAAAAAAAAATATTTTACAAGTAGTTGGATAATGAATATATGAACAGTTATAGTAAGCACTAATCAATCTAACCCCCACCTATGCAAAACATCAACGTAGCAAATAGGGAACAAAATTCAATTTCCCAGCAGGAAAATTTTAACTGCGTATCAAAATGCGAAATGACCAAAAAAAGAGCACTTCAAAGCACTGTAACAAATGGCGGTGTCAAGACAGCAGTCGTTAATATTTCTCAAAATGCTCCACAAACAAAATAAAACCGGTTTGCTACCGGAACATACATGCAAGTTAATCGATTTAATAAGCGAAAGGTGTGAAAGAAAACTCACAATCAGTGCACTACTCAGGCTGAAGAAATTAAATCCAACAATTAAGCACAGAAACGAACATTTAATTAACGTTGGCTCTGATTGATTGATCTTCATTAAAATCTCTCCGGTTGGAAGAATTGGCGCCGTTTTGGCGACACACATTTGTCATTCTTTTGACCTAAAATGTCCTCGCGATACCAATCTGAGAGACTAGTTTTTCTGACTGAGCATCGTAACTGCGAAAATTACTTTTTTTTTCTTCATTGGTCAAGCTGCTTTGCATTTTAATTTCGCAAAAACGGGAGTTTTTATGGTTTAAGGAAACTTCCGTTTAACTGCGACCGTCTCATATGCATTTTACTTTAACTATCTTGTAAAACACAGAGAGGTTGTTGGTTTGTTTTTTGAAGAAGATTATCAGTATATTTAGGGCATTAAAATGGTAATTTCTTGTTGGAAACACATTGTCCTGAATAAATTTTAAAGGGAATCTACTTTTTAAGCGCTTTTTTGGGTTAAAAAGGTAAAATTTGTATTTCATTCTAGCTTTTTTACCTGAATAAAGGTATAAAATAGTTTTTTAAACTTCCTGATTTTAGCTTTATATTTAATGAAGTTGGGTAAATTACTTTGAACTTTGAATCAAGGCCTCTAAAATGTATTCCTGGTGTAAGCTTCCAGATAACCGTATTCTCTCCATATCCGGGTAATGTAACAAAATGTATCTGGTTACAGGGTTTTATTACTCTTTATCCTGAAAGCACGTGCGCTAAAGATCTCAAACTATGGTACCTTAAGAAGTTTGATGAGTTAAAACTAAAAGAGACTATTTTTTTGTTGCAAGGAATCACTAATTTCAAACAAGAAAGGAAACTATTCAGTTTGCAAGATGTTTTTTCAAATTAAATGAATGTATGTAAAAATTACGAAAAAGTCATTTAGTTGACAATACAATTGATACAATTCTTTTTCATAGAATAAATTGGCTATACAAATATTTATCTCATATGTTCTTGCAAGCTAACCCAACTAAAATGAACGAAGAAAACTATCTTCATAATTCTTATTCGGTTTATAAAATACAACCAAATAATCACTTAAGAGGGTCCGTCACTTACACGGTTCCCCTTTCTGTCGATAGATGGCACCCCAAGCGCTCCTATACCCGCAATGTTAATTTTCTAGCCCCAAAGTGTTACAAATAGATAGTCCCTATAACCCTCATTCTTTTTTTAAAATCAAATAAAAGTGCCTTATTTTTTATTAAAGTTAGAGAAAGGGTGTCAAACTTGGTGTAATATTTATAAAACCACCTCTTAGTGAACCCGTCTGTTAAAACGAAACCAATTTCGAACCATTGGGAGGTAGCGACACCTAGCGACACTTAGCGACACCTACATCTTCTGTTAATTTTTATTGGTTTTCAAAATAATTCATGAATATAAAAACATTATTTTGACTTTAGGAACATTTAAGAAGGTTGTGAAAGGTGCTACCTATTTCAACAACAGTCTTCAGCGCTGTATTTTCATACATTCCGTGGCGAAAATATACGCTATATTGGCGATACCTTTGGCGAACAAAATCTGAACTGCCAGGTGATGCAAAATGTTAGCAACCCTACAGTTCCCTCCTCCCTGAATGGGAATTGGATTGGGATAGTTCCAGCGTTCCGTCGCCGCTGCGATAGTTCTCACTATCAGTAGGTAGGAATGGCTACTGAGATTTTAACTCCTCATGACGATTTTTATTCCACTTCCTCAAAAAGTTCCCAATTTCTCAATTTACTTCTGCGGTTTTACCCAGAGTGCCTAGTTTTACCAAGTTTGAGGCAATGATAGACTTTATATTTTTTTTGCGATATTTTGGCCTGGGTAATTAATAAGTTTCCCTACAAAATTAAGTGGCTTACAAGGGATATTTTTTATGGAACCCAAACAAGGGGAACACAAATTATTTAAAACTCAATTTTTAATTACCTAATTTGATTTTTTTTTCAATTTAGCCGAAATTTCACCGAATTTCAACCGAAATAAGAAAAATAAAAAGTTAATAAAAAAAACTAAAGATAAAAAGAAAAATTTCAATGAAACATTGTTGGCAATATCCTAAATAACGAGCTGCCAAAAAAACTCATGAATTTAGTATTTTCAATATTCGAGGAGACATTAGCAATTTAAAAAGTACTTTTCAGGCCTCAAAAAAAGAAAATATTCGCACATTTGCAAGTTTTCAATACAAATTTGAAGTGCTATTTGAGTGTTTATATATTTGGTTCATAACTTAATGAACTTTAGCCCCCAAAATCGTAAGCCCCTTTGCGCTTTAATATAGATGCAAGCGGATCCTTGAGATCAAGCACACAGACCGGAAAATATATTATGTACTAACCAATCCACAATATAAATGCGAGTAGCTTGTATCTTTACTTTATTATATCTATATATCAGGTTCGGATCCAGCACGGCTCCATGGGGAGGGCACTTTTTCAGACCATCACCTTTATCTTTAGGAAAAAAATATCAAAATTTTGGCATTTTTCTATAAAGTATCACTCAAGATCCCCTTTTGGTACTGCTGGGGTTATGAGGGTCCTCTCCAAATTTTGTAAATTTGACCAACAAAAGTAGGGTTTTAACTTTTAACTCATTTTGGGACTTTTTTTTGGTACTAATGAGTGATTTTTTGGGTTCAAGGGGGGGCACTTTCCAGAGTGCCACCCCCTGGATCCACCACTGCTATACGTATACAGGGTGTTTCAAAAGTCCGTTTCACGGCTTTTATTTGGAACCAACGTATCCTAGGGTCCTGGAAGTAAGGTATACCCCTAGGTAAGTGACCATGGAGAATCCATTGAAAGGACATACAGAACCCCTAGCGGCAAAATAAAAAAGTTAAAAAAATTAATTAAAAAACTAAAGGAGATAGAGCAAAGACCTCAGTGAGAGTATTGTTGCCACTTTTATAAGTAACTCACTGAAAAAAATTTCATGAAAATATCGTGAATATTCGCGGAGATATTAGCATGTGAAAATAGCACTTTTTCAGTCATCAAAAAGGAAAAAGTTCAAAAATTTGCAAGTTTTTTTGATTTTTTGATTAAAGTTTTAATTCATTTATCTAAAAAGATATTTTCATGATATTTTTTTCAGTGAGCTACTTATAAAAGTGGCAACAATACTCTCACTGAGGTCTTTGCTCTATCTCCTTTAGTTTTTTAATTAATTTTTTTAACTTTTTTATTTCGCCGCTAGGGGTTCTGTATGTCCTTTCAATGGATTCTCCATGGTCACTTACCTAGGGGAATACCTTACTTCCAGGACCCTAGGATACGTTGGTTCCAAATAAAAGCCGTGAAACGGACTTTTGAAACACCCTGTATAGATTATTTCATTTATATCTATTTACTATATCTTGTACTTTAGGATTAACCAGACGCAACTGTCAAGTGTTCTTATAAATCACCAAAACCAATGAAATATCAAAATGAATAACAATTAAAATATTCCTGCTTCTGCTCTAGTGTCCACGCACAAGAAAACAACAGAAAAATCATCCATGTATATTCACAGTATTTCATCACCAAAACCCCATCTATTGTTCTTTCATCTCGTTTATTTTGCAAGTAATCTAGCAAAATTATGGTATTTTTGAAGAATGAACCCATCTTTCCTCAATTGCTGCTCCTCTCAGCTGACCCTCCACCTCTCATTACCTTCCTCCGCTGTCATATTGCTTCTTCACCTTAAATGTTGAAAATAATTCCTGCTTCTGCTCTAGTGTCCACGCACAAGAAAACAACAGAAAAATCATCCATGTATATTCACAGTATTTCATCACCAAAACCCCATCTATTGTTCTTTCATCTCGTTTATTTTGCAAGTAATCTAGCAAAATTATGGTATTTTTGAAGAATGAACCCATCTTTCCTCAATTGCTGCTCCTCTCAGCTGACCCTCCACCTCTCATTACCTTCCTCCGCTGTCATATTGCTTCTTCACCTTAAATGTTGAAAATAATTCCTGCTTCTGCTCTAGTGTCCACGCACAAGAAAACAACAGAAAAATCATCCATGTATATTCACAGTATTTCATCACCAAAACCCCATCTATTGTTCTTTCATCTCGTTTATTTTGCAAGTAATCTAGCAAAATTATGGTATTTTTGAAGAATGAACCCATCTTTCCTCAATTGCTGCTCCTCTCAGCTGACCCTCCACCTCTCATTACCTTCCTCCGCTGTCATATTGCTTCTTCACCTTAAATGTTGAAAATAATTCCTGCTTCTGCTCTAGTGTCCACGCAAAAGAAAACAACAGAAAAATCATCCATGTATATTCACAGTATTTCATCATCAAAACCCCATCTACTGTTCTTTTATCTCGTTTATTTTGCAAGTAACCTAGCAAAATTATGGAATATTATTGAAGAATGAACCCATGTTCCCTCAATTGCCGCTCCTGTTAGCTGACTAGTTCATCCTCCATCTCTCATTACCTTCCTCTGCTTCCATATTGCTTCTTGTTCTATAGAAATTTAAACTTTCCCAAATTCATTAAGTTCTCTTTTTAATCATATGCGTGTCCATGAACTTTGATAGCTGATCATTTTTTATTTTAATCAATGGATTATTTTACTTATCATATTATCTTGGATATTTAGTCCATACTTTATTGTATATTGCCGATTATGCATTTCTTGTGTATAAGCTGTTTACATTTGTTCAGTATTTTGTGTAACCCGATTCTTTTCTATTCATTATAGTTTAAAATTGCTTCAATTTTATGCAATGCGACATGCAGTTTCTTTTATATTTCATTTCCTGCAGTCTATTACTGTGGACAGTCAAAATATCCTTTGGATGCCAGTAAATAATATTGAACTGCTTCTTATAGTTTTATTTTTTACTAATTTATTTACTGCTAGTTAAAAAAAAAAGAAAATTATAAATATTTTCATTTGAGTAATGGAATATATGAATATTTGCTTTACTGTGAGTAATAATTTATATACTATATTATACATTTGGGGTTAGTGAAAAATAATGTGGTAGAAATATTTGCTCGACATTTGAGTGTATGCTCTGAAACTGCTAATCTAGATATGAATATAATATAATTTTGAATTGTTTCTTGTTTTTACTTCATGTAATGAATATTTCTTACCGGCTGCCAGTTATACAGCAAACTTATGTTATTTTTTAAATATTTTACTCTAACAATAGTTCCCACATACAGGCCCGTGCTGGGTACCTTCAGAGGGCGGTGGACAAAGGGTGAAAGGGCGAAACAAAGAGCGAAATCGCCATGAAAAATCACCGCAGTAAAATTAAAGCGGAATTTTTAAAATTTCGCCGTAGCTTAAAAGGGCGCCCTGAAAACACCGCCTATAGTTTTCCACTATCAAGGTATGTATTAGTACTTTTTTTTTCGCTTAGGGTTCCCCTAGTGCAAAAAACACAATATCTTGACTTAACACTCTCAAAAGTATTGCTGTTTTGATTAAAGGCGCCCACCTCTATTAAGTAGTAGCCTATAGAGTGGTAGCCTACAGTCAAAACACTCAAAGCCTTATCAGTTTCGGAATAGGAGGGCGCCAAAATTTCCAGGCTGGAGGGCGCACCGGGATATGTCCCGGCGGCCCAGCACGGGCCTGCCCACATAATGTAAATCCCATCTTTTGAATCAACTGTTATATGTGGAGTATTTGATTTGACTGCAAATATATATATTTATGATTATCTTTTGCCAAAAAAAAAAAGAGAACATCAATGTGAATAAACATTTTCTGTACGTCCGTCATTAAAATTCATAATCATTTGAGTTTTGACAAAAAATAGAAAATTATTTTGTAATTTTGGTTGACTGGTCAGTGTATTATCTGAAATTGCTAATCTGAAAATCCATAAAATTTGAATTATTGCCTTTTTTACTTCATGTAATGAATATTTCTTACTGGTTTCAGTTTTACTGCTATTTCTAAATTTGTGTAAATAATATTTTACTCTACCACATAATATGTAAATATCCTCTTTTAAATTGACTGTTATTTGTGGAGTATTTGATTTCACTGCAAATATATATTTATAATTATTTTTTGCCGCAAAAAGAAAATGAAGTTTTATCTCCAAAATGTGAATAAACATCAACAAAAAGAGAGAAATACTGGGTAATTTTGCTCGAATATGATTGTATTCCCTGAAATTGCTAAACTTTTCCATCAATTGAATTTTGAATTATTGTCTTTTTTACTTCATGTAATGAATATTTCATACTGGCTTTCAGTTATACTACTATTTGTAAATTTGTGTAAATATTTTACTCTACCAATAGTTCTCACATAATGTAAATATTCTCTTTTAAATCAGCTGTTATTTTTGGAATACTTGATTTTATTGGAAATATATATTTAAAACTTTTTTTGCCAAAAAAAAAAGAGGGAGGAAGCTTTTTCTTCACAAATCAATGTAAATAAACATTTTCTCAACATCTAAAGACTTCTGATTAGTTGCTTGTTTCGCTATATTATATTTCAGAAAAATTCGAAAAGCTACCAGTTTTGCTGACAGGGAGTTTAACCGACTAATATTTTATTACATCGACGGTTTCTAAAACATAAAAAACTGAAAAATTTTCCCTTCACAAGGTGGGCGGTTCACAAGGAACTCTTTTAGGAACTAACCCAAAAGGGTCTCAAAATGAATTTCAACACTACATTGAGAGACCAATTTTTAAAAAATTTTGGAGGAGAACCCCCAAATCCCCCTCTAAAATTTTTACGTCTGTTATACTGTGTTTTTCCCTTGAAAGTTAAGCCTCTTAGATGAAGTTTTCCATTCGGAAGTTTTGCAAAAAAAAATATATATATTATGAGACACTTTTCAAAAGGGAGTAATATGTTGGAGGGGTTGACTGTTCGGAGTAACACCCCCCATGGGTCATCTCTAGTTACACCACTGCCTATCGGCAAAATTTTCTGTTCTCGCGGAGCGGGCTGCTAATTGCAAAGCGCGTAAGCACAGACGGACGACGAGGCCCGTGAACCTCTTCTCCAGTAGTACCAATTTCCTGTTCGGAGAAATGTCCTGTCAACCGAATAGTCTTTCTTTTATGAGGCAGGCGTTCAAACAAAATGTGTGTATCGAGGTGAATTTTTGTGAGATGGGCGCAGTGGCATATAGTATAGAAATTTTTTTCGGGAGGGGCACACATTTACTACCCAGCCCCTCCAACACATATTTCTCAACATCTTAAGACTTCTGATTTATAGTTGCTTATTTTACTATATTATATTATATATAGCGAAATAATTCTAAAAGCTACCAGTTTTGCTTACAGGGCGTTTCAACGACTAATATTTTATCAGTGAAATGTCCCGTTCGCTATAACGTCTTATCCTTATCGACAAAATTTCCTTTTTGGAGAAATGTCCTGTTGTGTCGACCAAATAGTCTTTCGGGCAGGCGATCGAACAAAATGCGTGTAGCGAGCGAGGTGAATTTCGGTGAGATGGGCGCTTCCAGATATGCGGTTTTTTACAGATGGCATCGTTGCGAGCTTACCCCAACCCCCCAAACCGGTTCCTTCAATCCTCCTTGCATGGGGATCTTATATCTACCGAAATGTACAAAAATGTACGTGACAGATCCGTCCTTTGTTTTCAATTCTGAAACAGTGAAACTAGTGTATTTCTACGGTCCAGAACTATAGCAGCAAGTTCTGGTTTGGGTCTAGGGAAGTCTAAAGTAAAACACTAATAAAGGTTTGAATAAGGTGTTCAAAATTTAAATTAACTTATGACACCGACTTTCGATACCTCAAGACTTTCTACTCTTATATTTACCGAATATAAAAGGATAAAACTTTCAAAAGTGTATAATTTAAAAAATTTATGCATCTATGATAGTACGCTAATTTTTGACTCTAAAAATTGCGATCGGAATAATATCCTTAGGGAAATCACGATATTTCTGACAGAACTTTTTAGCAAACTTGTGCCTCGTGATGAGCAAAAGTTCAGCACGTTTATATTTTTGCCTCTTTGACTCGAATTTAATCAAAATAAAAATTCAAGAATTAAAGTTGCATTATTATCAATCATCACGGTATGGGTATAATTGAATTTTTCAGGATTACTAGAAATCAAACTCAAAAAGCTTATAACCTTAAAAGACCTTTAAATTTTTTTCTTAAAGTGGACTTTTCAGGTGATTTTGATGCAGTTTAGATGAACTAAAACTGATTTAGCCATCTCGTTAAATTTTTTAAACATATTTTTTATCATACAACTTTACATGTCCAGGGCGCCTGTAATTCTAACTTCATGTGTGCCGTCATAAAAAAGATTGAAAACAAAGGGCCTTGCAGGTAAACTGAATATTATAACCCAGGGATTTCCAACAGGCGGACCGCGGGCCGCATGCGACCCGCCGGGTCATTTTGTGCAGCCCGCGAAGCTCCCTGAAAACTCCCCAAAAAATAGCTTCAGAACACTTTTTAGCATACTAAAATTTTAACAAATTTCGGGGGAGGACCGCCGAACTCCCTATTTTCTGGAGGAAGACCCATCTTTAATTAATATTAAGTATTAAAAGATGTATAGGGTTTATATAGGGGTCAAAAATTTATATATCTTCTGAATTTTTTTAAAATACACTAGTACCTTAACAACATGTAAATAACCTTCTTCCCTCTCTCACCAATTTAGGGAAAAAAAAAGAACAATTTAATTTTTTAAATAACCCCCTTGACTCATAACCCCCCACAGAAATTTTAAAAGATTCAATTTTTTCACACAAGCGATTTGTTATTAGATTATGAAAATAAAAGCTATTGAAAAATTAGGTATTTAAAAATATTTTTTTTACTTATATTTAAGGGTTTTGATAATAAATTATTAATATTTTCGTATGGAACTGGAGAGCCGCAACTTTACTCCAAAAGAGCCGCAGGTTGCCGACCCCTGGAATACACCCTTCATTATAAGAATAAAACGTTTGAAGTTTGAAAACGTTACTAAAATCTTTGTGAATTGATTTTAAAAAGAAAATTTTTTAAATGAACAGTTTATCAGAAAATACGAATTGAAATCCTTTTTATTTTGAAGTAAAAAATATAGTTTAAATATTCTTTTATAACTTTTCTTTATTGACTTTTAATAGAAAACATCAACTTTTAAGATTACTAAAAATTCAACTTCTTGTCACAGCTGAATAAAATAAGAAAGAGTTTTTGAGACACCCCTCAATTCATTTCGAAACAATATTTCTTAGAAACGAAAAACAGCGTTTTCTATTGAAATTTGAAATGCAGTACAGTGGCTAAGAAAATAAAGACCGCTTCCTTGTCCTGAAATAATAGGGACCTCTCTTCCAACCTGGCCCCAGCCTCCTTCCAAAAACTGGATTAAAATCCACTTGGCTTAATTTTTTTATATAATTAACAGTGCTATCACTTTTATTTTTAGTTCTAGGTCTTTGAGTTAATTATTATCATAAGATAAGTTTCACACTATGCCCTGTTGCTGGTCTGAAAAAAATTATACCTTAATTAAAGATGAGGTGGGTCGCGATAGATTCTGTTCATAAAAAGTGGGTCGCGATGTTCAAAAGTTTGAGAACCCCTGATCTACATCTTTGAAAACGCGCCCAGATGGAAATGCAGCAGTTTACCGTTTGCGAAACCCCTGGATGTCAATGTCAACCAACGCTCTCCTCTCGGACATCTCATCTTTCCCCGTCTCCTTTTTCTTAGAACCGCTCTCTCCTCTCTTTGAACCAGTCGTGCCAGTATTTGGCGCATATCGCTTCCCATGGCTTCCCTCGTTAATTCGGCTATGTTCTTGGCTGACTTTCGATCGTGTGACTGTGTGAGTTTCAGTGCCATCTAGTGGGAAAAGGCGCAAATCGAAATGCTGACGGACCCTCTTAAGTAACTCATCTTATCACAATATGAGCCTTGACATTAGCACATTTTTATGATTTACATGCATTTTAAAAGCATAAAGAATGACATTGAACTAATAATGAGTCTACCAAAAAGAAACAAAAGGTGATTAAAATCAGAATAACGTTATCAAACACAGCCTGAGAAAAACATTAGCGGTTGAAATTTTTAAAACTGCACCAAAGGCACGCGCTAGCGGTCCAGCCACAAAAACTATGCCCGCATCAATCAGGACAATTATCTAACTGCGACCGAGAACCCCATCTTACACTTAACCCACAGCCTGATTATAACGCTCAATAAATAACAAGACCGGGCATAGCGAAACTGTCCTAATCATCCCGATGGTAATAAGAGAGGTCCCTCGTCCATTTGGAATAATCGTCGAGGAGTTATAGAGGACCCGACGAGGAAAAAAGTGTATCAAGTCGTTGGGTCCCGACCCTAAGGGCCGTGTAGGGATAAATGGGAATAGAGAGGGAGTTGGTTGGAACCCAGTGTAGAACCATCATTAGCGTGGAATTTTATACCACTGTTGATTCAAAAGAAAGGTTAATTTCGCAAGATGGTGAAAATTAAATGATCAGATAGGCCTCAAAAGCCTTTCAAAAATCCGTTTCACAGCTTTTATTTGGAAACAACGTCTCGGAATTAAGGTCTCCTGTGACCATGGAGAAGCCATTGAGATGACTTACAGCTCCCCTAGCTGTGAAAAATAAATTTAAAAATTAATTAATGAACTTAAGGATATAGATAAAAAAAACTTTGATAAGAATATTGTTGCCAATATTATGAAAAACTCTATGAAAAAAAAATCACGAAAATATCGTGAATATTCGAGGAGATATTAGCATGTGAAAATGGCACTTTTTCAGGCCCCGAAAAAGAAAAAAGTTCGCAAATGTGCAAGGTTTTTTTTCTTTAATTAAATTTGGTCTTCATTTAACTAAAAAAAAAACACAAAGCTACATAATTACACTGAAAAGCTTGCAAATTTGCGAGCTTTTTCTTTTTCGAGGTCTCCTAAAAAAAGTGCTACTTTCACCATGCTCATATTTCTTCAAACGTTCACGATATTTTCTTGAAATCTTTTTCAGTGAGTTTTTGATACAACAACAATAACAAATTTGGCAATATTTGACTACATAGAGTTTGACAGTGACTGGGATAGATTACTGAATTGTGTAAAAGGTTTGTTTTGATTAAATGCACCTAATTTGTTTTCAATATATATAGTAAAATGGATGTGCTTTCATTAATGGATTTTGGGATCATTCGGATGAATTTTTGTGAGACTTCCGAAAATACAGGTGCGGTTCCAAGGGGGGACACTCTGGACAATGCCTCCCCCTTGGACTCAAAAAAAAGTTCTCAAAATAAGTTAAAACCCTACTTTTACAGATCAAATTTCAAACTTTTTCTGGGGGAGGACCCCCATACCCCCCAGCGGTACCACAAGGGGATCTTGAGTGATACTTTTTAGAAAATCCAGACATTTTGACACTTTGTCTCAGAAGGTAAAGGTGATAGTCCGAAAACGTGCCCCCTCCTTAGAGCCGCGCTGATGGATTCACGCCTGCGAAAATATCATACATCTCTAAAAAATAATTAAAATCCTGTAAAGGTTTTTAAGCAAGATCCCATTAAATCGAACAATGCGAACAGGCCTTAATGATACTAACGAATTAATTTCGCTTCTATTTAAAACCTATACAAACTGGGAGCTTGGTTAAAAGATGCTCTTCCTCCGTTCACAATCGATGGCTACTCTATTCCTTCCTATCCCTACGGCACTCGTGCGACGTTTTCATTGAAATGGTAATGTAATGGTCACTTAATGAAGGTGATGCAAGGGAAGGATGAGACGTCTAACTGCAGACTCCGTTCTGAGGTATTTGCATGTAATTGGAGCGTTTTTTACATGAGTCGCGACAAATGTGAATGGTATTTTTTCTCCTTTTTTTATATTTCGGGATCGTTGTCGTAGTTATTGATTGGAAAGGTTTTCTCGAAGGGGGGTTGATGTAGGTATAAAGTGGTCGGGGATGTCACAGTGTCGTTCAACTTGTGCGTCTGATGCACCTGGCCTTGGAGTGGGTTTGTAAATCTCGGGGTCGTCTTTCTGATGTGGATTGTTAGGTTATGAGTGCATTTTTCTACAGTTGGGCCTGTGAGAAGAAAAGTGCCGTGACTTGTTATAACTATGTAGGGAAATTGATGTTTTTTGTTCGTCGGGACCACCTAAGCAAGTGGTCTCATCCTTTTCTCTTTATTTCTCCCATCTCAATAACTCATACTCTTCATCCCTTTCATTATCTTTGTCCCTAAATTCCACTTTTGTCGTCTTCGTCTCTCTCAGTTTTTCATGCTTTCCATCCTCTTCATTTCTCACACATAATTTTCATCCTTTACATCGAACTCATCCACTTCATCTCTCTCATCCTCCTCACCTCCGATCTCTCATAAACTGTATCTTTTATCTTCTTTAATCCTCACAAACTTTTCATACCCCTCATTCTCTTTATCTCTGATCATTTTTATCCCTTATCTCTTAATTTCTTCAATCTTCTTAATCTATCATTCCCCCGCCTTCTTTATATCTAATATTTATCTCACCCATACACTAAATCTTTTGCATCTTCTTTCTCTCTTATCCTCTTCATCCCTCAAATCTACTTCATTTCCCCATCCTTCCTCTCTCACCATCTTTTTTTATCTTCCCCATTCTCTTCATCTCTAATCCTCTTCATCTTCACCCATTATATCCATCTCCTTCATCCTCTTCATCACTCGCATCCTTTTAATCTCTCCGCTTCATATCTTCCTCATCTCTTGCATCCTCTTCATCCCTTACATTTTTTTTATCCCCGTCATTCTCTTCATCTCTTATCCTCTTCACCCTCACATTATATGCATCTCTCTCATCCTCTTTAAATCTCTCATCCCCTTCATCCCTCACATATTTTTCATCTTTCCGTTTCTCTTCATCTCTAATCCTCTTCACCCTCATATCATGTTCATCTCCCCCATCTTCATCTCTCCTACTCTTCATACCAAACATCTTTATCTTCCCTATTCTCTTCATATCTTGCATCCTCTTTATATATCTCACCCTATTCATCCCTCACGTCTTCTACGTGTCCCTCATTCTCTTAATCTCTCATCTTCTTCAACTTACATCATCTTTATCCCTCACATCTTCTTCATATCTCCTAATTCTCTTCATCTCTCGCCCTCTTTATCCTTCACATCTTTATCTTTCGCATCACATTTTTTATACATCACACATCCCTTTCATTTTATTTATCTTTTTCCTCCCTCTCATCTAAATCAGTCATACACTCTTTATCACTCTCGTGATTTCCTCTCATATCTTATCCTTCCTGTTATTCTTTTCATCTAGTCCATCTCTTCACCTTCTTAATTCCTTCTTAGGTTATTAATCTCTCTCTCTCTTATTCTTCCTTTCCATCTCTCAAAAAACACCACAAATTCTAAAGAATAGTTTTAAGTCTAACAAATATTTGTGCTCTTTACAGTAACTTTTCACATCCTTTTAAAATATGAATAGCACTTTAAACATTTTTCAAAGGGTTAAACTAAATTTTCTCTAAGTTAAGTACTTTTTTTAGGTGTGTTCTCTTCCGACATTCTCTTTCGTATTGGAATTAAAATTCTTCTTGAAAAATGTTATAGCAAAAAAAAAGATATTTGAATTTGACCTTCGACTAATTGCCAGGTTTTATTTTTGTTAAATATATTCATTTCAAGTTCCTTGATAGCAACACAAATAAAAAGAAAATAATTAATGAAAAGAATCTCGATAATGAATATGTTTATTTTCAATGTTATTAGCCTGCAAATATTCTTCAAAAAACACCGAAGAAAAACATAAAAAAATGACTCTTTGATACATTGTGCATCTTTAATTACTTCAGATTACTTATAAATCCAGTCTTGTCTTTGACGAAATTGATGAACCGTCAAATATCTCGTCACCCCTGTAGAGGGTTTTTCTACAAACCTGTTGATAGCACGGCATTAATTTGAAGTTTAATACAACCAATGAGAATCAAGTAATCCTTCCGTTTGATTACATATCATCAATCAAAGTTTGCGTTCTGCAACTTAGTAAAATTTTCCTACGTGAAGACCATTATTAGTATGTATGACTGCAATGGTAGGTGTCACCTTTTACTCTATCATCTCAAGTTGCATGCATAACTAATAACACGGACGTATGTAGAAAAGTTAAGCTGCGTGGATGTGTTAAAATTCTGAATTCTACGCAGAGATCAGAAAGAGGTTGATGCTATGAAGGGATAACCAGGCCTGACCAGGCCAGGCCCAAACCTGAGTTTTCGTTCAAAAATTTTAATTGGAACTTTACTCTGACAAGGGGAAGGGGGGTTAAAAATTAAATCATGCTTACGTAATATTATAACGCTTCTTATTTACCAAGATGTTATTAAAACTTCTGAAGAGGATTGCTGTAATCAATTAATTTCAATTAATGATTTACAATCTAAATGAATGGATGTTATGCAGGGTTTGAAAGAAAAAGTTTGCAAAATTTTCAAGTTTTTTTCCCCAGTCTGTAAGTTTTGTTTTTTAGTTTTTGTAGCTTAAACTCTGTGCGTTTGTTATGATATTGCAAACAATTTTCTCCAGCTGAAGTTTTCCTTTCCTCTCCTTTAATTTTTTGAAAATAATTTTCAACTTTCTTATTTCGCCGTTAGGACCTCTATAACCCGTCTCGATGGATTCAGCATGGTCACTTACCTAGTAATTCACCTTATTTCCATGACCCTTTTCCAAAAGAAATTCGTAAAAAGGACTTTTGAAACACCCTGTAGAATATTCGACACACAGAAAAAAATTAATAAAATATGATTTGAAGTAAACAAAATAATTAGATATCTGGGTATTTAAAAAAACCTGGAAGGCAATATTACCCAGTTACTCGCGTAGTTTGTAATACATTCAATGATTCAAAAGGTCAATAAAACTTTTTCTTTCAAACTCCCTTTTCCATTTTTTTTTTAATCTAAAAACCCTCGATAAAACTGATTAATGAACACCTTTGAGTTCCACTCACATGAAATTTACCACAAAACTGAAGCCAAAAATCTTTCTTCAAAAATTACACAAAGCATCCAATTTCACCCAAAGATTGCTACTTTGATACAACCACAACATTAATCAGCGGAACACAATCATCGACGAGACAACGCATGACTCCGGCATTAATTAATTACGAAACTTGTCAAAAAAAATTTTAATAGTTTATGTATACCCTCCCTAACAAGAATAAAACCTCATAAAATTAATCCTCCGCCAAAGAATGAAACATAAAACACAATAACTTAACATTGAATGCCTCTTTTATCCAATCTGCTATGTCAAAGGGCAGAGCAGCTTTCAACAGTTTTCATTAATCAGAGGTTCATTAGGCCTAATATTGTTAATTAAGACCAAAGGAAGATTTTCCTCCTTCCTCCAAAAAAGAACTTGGGTTTAATTAATGGATTCAGTGTACTATGGCCTCTGGTCACGAACCTATATTGTGTTCTGGAGCAGACAAATGACCATGGAGGTTCTGCATTGTGTTCTTATAGGTGATTAGGCTGGTAATGTAATGAGTCATGCTTGTCGATTATATGGAAATTTTTTACGTCTTTTATGACATGGTTTATGACAGCACCATAGAGTAGTTTAGACAGCACAACAAAACAGTTTAGACGATACCATAGACAGCACCATATTTTCAAGGACTGCGATTCACTTTGTAGAAACCTAATTTGTAACGAAAAATCCCTTGCGTTTGCTGTTAAAAATAACCTTAAATAATTAATAAACCTGGAGTGCAAACTTCTTATAGGTACTTAAACATTATGAAAATTCAGCCTTTTTGTCGCGTAGATATACAAAAAACCCCATTAAAATGCTAAAATAAGGTAAGTGTTTATTGAAAATAGCTCCCTAAAATAACTCTAGGTAATATTTATTTAACTATGTTGTTTTTCATAATTTTTCAAAAGAAATTTTGTAAATACATTGTTCCCTCTTGCGGTCCATCTCATAAAATAAATAAATGTGTTTAGTTAGAGTCTGTTAACATACAACTAATACGGGGAACTTAACCTTCAAGTAACCTTTGCCCTCTTGGTGTAATGATACATTTACATTTTGGCACACCGAGTTTGCACTCACAGTGCCCCCACGCCTATAGCTTCAACTAAGCCTTCTGTCTTTCTTTTTAGAAGCATCAATCGAATCTAGTCCAGGTGAAATATTTCATGCATGTTGTAAATCTGCATCAAGCTAATTGTACAAAAATTGAATAACCGCAACAGAAATATCCCCATAAGCGCAAACACAAAACCTCGATACGTTGAATAAAAACAAAACCTACCTCAAAAACCAACAAGAACACTGTGTCTAAATAGGTCCCTCTTCTATTCCTAGATATACATACTTAAAAAAAAAAGAGCCATGCGAACAATTAGCGATAGCCTTTCACTGACCAATCAAACCGAATGGCACCCGTCCATTTGGCTGTCACTGCTCTTCAGATTCGGTTATTAGCGTTGGATTATTATAAACCCGGCCTCCCTTTCTTTTTCCAAGCATAAAAGCATTGAGCTTCGACTAATTGTTACTTGTCGTTTTGTGTCTTTGAGACCATTATTTTGTTGTCTCGCATATTGCAATGCAGTGCAGAGATTGTTGAGTAATTGCAGACAGGCTACTGATTGTTTGGGTTTAGATTGTTGCTGCTTTTTTTAGAGTTTTCCTCCCCCCTTGCGATTGCCGTGTGGTGCAGTGTTGGTTCTGAAGATGAGTTTAATGTGTTCGTCTCTTTTCTTATTGAATAGGATTCATTGAGTTCATTTGAATATGATTTGTTATTTTTTTTTTCTTTTTATGTCTTTTCAGCTGTGTTGAAAGGAAGCAGGAAGTGAACTTGGGCATGTATACATAATTCACCTGTTATTAAATTTTATAGAATATGAATATTGATAAAGCGAACATTCATGTTGGTTTATAATTGTAATTAAGCATAGAATGTATGAACTAAACATGAAGGGATAATTTTACCCTTTCCTTTTTATTAGACTTGATAAACCAGACTGAATCTTATTTAAACTTATAAATAACTAGTAGTTAGAAATGTCCTACGTACTTGTTTCTTTCAACTTCTCTGTTTAACATTCTACAACAAATTATAATCTTTTCTTTGAGCTTAGGTATATTTTTTGAAAACCCTAATAAAACTATAGTTGAATAAAAAACAAGGGGGATACTTGATGGAGTACCTAGGTCGTTAGGTCAATTAAACCACAGTATAGGTAAGTAACTAGGTCGAGCTGCACTGGGTGAGGCCATGAGCAGAGCTGTTACAAAACGATAGACAAAGTCACAGTGACTAATGATAGTGACAGTGAATGAGACTAAGCCCCATGTTTTCCCAAGCCAACATGGTCCTCATTTTATCGATCCCGGAGGGATGAAAGGCTGAGTCCCGAGCCAAGTGGCGTGGTAGCGAGATGCTTTAAAATTTAATTCACTTTACACAAAAACGTGGTGAGTGTTCATTCAGAAACTCTCTTACAAAAGGCGCGACGTTCTTTTAGTGATTCAGGTGATGATTTAAAATCGATGGATGACAAAATGTTGTTACGATTTCAAGATTTTTTGTTGGGAAAACTTCGAACAAAGGAACTATCCAAGATTTTTTTTAACATTGATTTAAGAGAAATATCAAAGGACCGAAAGAAAACGTTAAATTATCCCCGATTTTGAATTATAAAGACGTTTGAGCTATCCCAAGTTGCACAGTAACATCTACGAAAAATCGATCCGTGCCCAAACTGCGAAAACGTTCTCAAACTAGCATCTCGTCATCCAAAGCAAATGGACGCGAAATCCCCTCCAATGATAGTTATTTAAACTAATCACTCCCTGGGAGTTACCATTTGTTTTATGGAAATTCTCTCCTCTCCCTTCATCGGAGCGTTGCTGAAGACCCACTGTGGCTGTGAGATTTCCGCTGCGAAATTGTGAACCGAAGACGTGCAATAGAGGTCTTTGCGGGACGTCTATTTAAGGGAGAAATGAGCCACGTCTTGCTAATGATAAGTTAAATGGAATGTAGATGGATTTGGTGTTGAGTATTGTATTCATTTTTTGATGGGTAAATGAACCGACTTTGGAAGATTGATGAAGGATACATTTTAGTATCTGATTTGATATTTTGTATTCAGTGGAGTAGATATAATTCATTATACTTGAGTTTACTTGCAGAGATATTTTTAACTCCTCTGAGAGGTTATTTTACTCCTTGAAAATCGGAAATACTCCTTAAAAATCTAGCCAGGAGTATTTTTCCTCTTTGAATTTTAAAAAATGCACCGTGCCCCACCGAAATCAACAAATGATATTTTCCTACTCAAAACACCAACTGATCTCAGTGGAGACATTCATTGTTCTGATGCTTAGGGAGTTTGATTGCGGTTTTCGTGTCTCTGTAATGTAGTTATGCTATTTCCGTATATCACTCCTCATAATTGAATTTCACTCCTCCTAAAAAAGTCGAGGAGTATTTTTACTCTTCCAAAAAAATCCTCCTTCAAACATTTGTGCAGCTGAAAAAAAATCGAGTAAAATACAACAAATGGAAAAACAATTTCACATATTAGTCTCCAAAGGGTCAACTATGTTTACTTGTATTCTTCGGATCACGTCTGGCGTCTGCATAACTTTACTTTGATGTGGAACAAAGTATGATAAATTTACTTTCCGCAGACCCAAAAGTATAATTCAGATCTCGTAGGAAAAATATCAATATAAATTCAATATTGTTTAATCATTTACATTGATTTCATCTACCATCAGATCACAATTAACTTGCACTATCTCTGATGATGTCCGTGGACGTTACGGACGAAATGACTGTCGGGTAAAATTTATAAATCAATATTGTTTGTTTTTATGAAATTGAGAAAAATTATTGTAATTTGATGAATTGAAAAGGAGAGGAAATACTACAACATAATTTGAGTAGTATTTGAGTAATTTTTGGTATCATTCATGACGTATCAATCCACAAAAAAAGGTTTGGTGGATTGTATGTTGTGCTATGTGTTAGCTTTGTAGCAAAACCCTAGCAACGAAATAAACCGATATTGCTCTGATATAAACCAATACCATCATTGAATTTAAATCGTTATAATGTTAGGTGATCAGATCAATCAATGATTCAGTTCAGTGGAACCCTGGTTAAAGTGCATTGTCACAGGATTAAATAAATAATTCACACTAGAGGGCCGCTATACTATATTAAATGGTGTATAGTTATATTCTGTCTATACTCATGAAGGCCCAATCGGGCGAGAAGGCTTAGTACTTAGAATACTAAGTACTAAGCCTTCTCGTTAGTAAGTTATAGTGAACTCTTCCGTATTTATAAATACAGAAGAGTTCACTATAACTGACTGCATTATATTGTTTTAGAGACACAAGAAACCATTTGAAAGTGAGAGTTATTTAACTTTAAAATCAAAGGTTTAAGAATGAGAAAAGTTTAAATCCATAGAAAGACAAATTTCAAAGCTTTTCAACATGTTAATAAATCTAGACATAACATGTTTCAGCTAGTATAAGTAATTAAATTGACCTTAAAAAATTCAGCATAGTTGTATGATTCCCCCTTATTAAACATCGTTCATTCCGTAATAATACTTGCACTATCACTATTAAAGATGGAAACATTGTGAAATTCAGGACATAGAGATAGTCAATGCGTTTGAATGACGAAATAAAAGTCAGAAGAAAAGAGCGCCTTAGGGAAGTATATAAATATTCAGACTGACCTATCGCCCTAACGAATACATTAGATTAAAAACAATTCAACTTGTTAGGGCAAATTGACGAGCCCAATAAATTTCTCGATGTCATCAATTACCTCGTCTACTCTTTCGCGTAGAGGTGACATTCTGGGGCACAGGAAGTCAGAGAGATTTGTAACTCCAACCTATTTTAACGTCGTTTCCCTTTCCATAAAGTCATCAACAGGTTGACTTTACCTACATAATGCGTTGTATTGTTTTTGTGAGGAGAAAAACATCCTGAGTGTTTTTGAAAGCTCATCACGGAGTAACAGATTGTTATGGGCATGTTACTAGTAATGCAAATAATAGGTTATATCTCCTCTAGCGGAGGATACTAACTTGCTAAGCTCGTAACACTGTATGAAGCTCATAATATTAACTAAGGTCTGGTGGGAAAAAATGGGGGCCGTTCAAATATTACGCAAGCAAGTTTTTGGTCATTTTTGACCCCTCTCCCCTCTTGTCAGCAAAAGTAAGCAAACCGCAACCCCCCCCTCTCACAATTACGTAAGAAAACTGCCCTTTTCCTTTTTTGTACAAAATCTTTATTAATGCTTAGATTTCTGATCTTCATTCTTTTCCATGAACACTTAACCTATAGCTAAAACATTCCTTGTGAAAAATGCTTAATTATTTTTTAATTTATTTTTGGTTGAATTTTGAATTTATTTATACAATAAACAAGAGATTTTCGAAAATGCGGTGTTTGTAACATCTTACGTAAGCATCACTCAAAATAAGCAAATAGCAAACCCCATCCCCTATAGGTGCTTATAGGTAACACTTGAACGGCCCGTTATAGAGATTTTAACAATTGAGGTGCTTGCAGCAACAAGGAGCTAACTCCAACAGAAAGCTGTTGGAGTTATTAGCTCATTGTTGCTGCAAGCACCTCAAATGAAAAATACAATTTAGGGGTTTTTTTGCATGGTTATTTTTATTGAGACTCAAAAAAATCAGCAAACCAAAAATTATTAAATTTTATAAACATAAACTGCTAAACTCCCTATATCTATTTTAACCATTTTACCCCACCCGATCCTATATTACGATAAACTAGGAACTTCAACTTTACAGAATAATCTGCTTCTGATGACACATAAAAAACAGATAGATAAGAAGCGAAGGTGATCTGAATGAAACTAAACAGGGAGAAAAAGAAAAGCTTGAAAATTACAGAGAGAAATTATGAAATAAGAGGTTTATTGATTGACAAAATTAGCATTTTAATCCTAAACGTTCCATGTGAATGCTGATAAGTCATTATAATTATATAGAACGGTTTTAAAATATTAAATTCTTTACTGAAATCTTAATTAAGCTCCCGAGCTCTATCTTTGTGCATGTATCTAGAAATAAGTTATTTCCAATAAATATTTTGTGTATTTAAAAAGTGATCCAAAATATTCATAATATTTGGTAAATATTATTTTTTAATTTAGAGTAAGAAAAATATTTTAACTTATTAAAATACTTTCCCTATAATCAATCACTCAACCTGAAACCATTTAAAACAGAGTAAATAAATGACTGGCCAATTTAATTCGTATAACCTCGCACTTCTTTTAATATTTATACGTTTAAATGAAAAATGGCGAATATCCAGATGTCACCGGATTTCTGATGACAAATTGATACCTGGGTAAGAGTCCTTCGACTTTTATGACAATTTATCGGCGGAGAATCTTCCAAAGTGGAAAAAAATTCCGAAAAGCGGTAATTATCGCAAACGACATCCGACTCCGTAACGAATTTTCCTCTCCAAGAGAATATCCCTTTTCCGTGACAGTCGCATTTACACAAAAAAGCCTTGATGTCACATCCACAATAAATAAGGGTTCTGAAAGTCTTTGCAATGACACCTTAATGTCAATTTAGTGGATTTTTTCTGGTAATTAAGAATTTGGCGATTTTCTCACCGGTCACAGTGTTTTTTTAGGTAAGTTCCAGTGTCCTTGTTATGCTTAAAAAGACATCTTTACTGTACAGAGCCAATTATATAAAATAGAAAATACTAGTTCTTTATGAATGGACTACTATGTGCGTTGATAAACTAATGGTTTATTACGTTTAACATTAAAAACGTAATGTCTCTATTCACTATTGTCAATTTGTCTATTGTAACAAAGATCATATCTATCTTCGTGTTAATAGTGTCTATATCCTTAATTTTAATACTTTGAAAATTATTGGAGTTACATTGAAGACGAAAGATATTTATTTATAAGCTGCATGCTTTGGCTCATTTGGAAACCTAACATTAAAATACCCCATTTTTTATTGTATCGGTATTTTGATAGGTTAGAAGCACTGTAATTTATTGGATAGAAAATTCTTAGACACTATTCACTGTAGAGAAAAGAGTATGAAAACTTTGCTAATAACAGTATGTGCCCATGATTGGATCGAACACGAAGAATTTTAACACTTTTTACTTTACTGTGAGTTATGGGAGTTTTTCTCTTACTTTCTGCCTGTTGGTCTAGTTTTAGTCTTTGCAAAGCATCAGTGCATTAAAGTAAAGTTGCGAATATTAGGTGTTAACCCCTAATTCCTAATATTGACTACACTTCTGAACCACTTGTCATAATACAGTTGTGTGAATACGACCATACTATTTTCAATAGCAAAAATAGGATGTTAGTCTAGGATGTTAGTTGCTTCGGAAGTCATTTTATCCAGATCAAGTTTATACCTCAGGGAATATACCCTGAACCCTCCCTTTACAACAATATTTTTGTTGCATTTTGAACATTTCTTTTATACCTATCCGGGCCGAAGATGATATTCCATGCAATCATCCGGCCCAACATTAAAAAAAAAATGGTCCCTCCCCAAGTATAGCACAAATACACCCGTAGTCAAAACTACCCCCACTTACATATAGGCAAATATAGATTAGTCATTGCCTAGTATTGATTCTTTTTTCTGGCCAATATAATTTCTCCGACATTATTATCAAAACAGAGACAAAATAGTCAAATTTAAAAAGAAAATATTGAAGAACTTTTTTAAAAAAGAAGGAACAAATGCTCTCTAAATTAGTCATTCTGAAGCTTGCCTTGCGATGCCACTATATTGTATGTGTAATATCTATATGTGTATGTGTAATATCTATATGTATATATGTATGTTTTTTATTCATTTTTATTATTTTCAAATACAACTGCTTTAGGTTGCCCATATGGGTTTCTGACCCCTTGACAACTCATATATGTCTTCCTGTTGTTGTTGCTTTTTCTTATATATGTGTCTGTGTTTGTTCCAATTGTTAATGTGCATGTTGTATACGTAATAAATAAATAAAAAATTTGAATTTGAATTTTTAAAAAAATTCTTCCTTTCAAATAGTGTTAGTTAGAACGTTTTTAATAATTAATGTAATTCCACAAAATGTCCAATATCTATATCGACCACTCGGAATATTAATCAATATCTTTACAACACTGATCGATGATCCTGTGCTACCTTGTCGCAACCGAAAGAAAGTTTACCATCTCCAAGTGTCCTTCTGTTTACATCACGAGAAGGACTCACCTGGTGTCACCAAGCGGGTGTCAGGTAAGCAGCGCCAAGGTCGAGGGAGAATGGTTTGACCCCGGCGGTCGGAACCTGTTTGGGTATCTCTGCCGCTTGGGCCTCATCAATATCCAGGGAGTGTTTGTTTCTGGACCGCATAACGTTCGTTCGCGGGGAGGAATGTGGTGCAGATAGCCGGTGACGAATGTTGGGGCACCCCTCTGGGGACCGTCAACAGGTGGAGGAGGATCCGGGAGATTTTTGTTTTCGGAAAGGGAGTTATCTTTTGTTGTTGTGAAGTAATGAATTGTGTCAGCGGTTTGGAAGATCAGACCATATCCTATGCTCTTTAAAGGAGGACTTAGGGAAATCATTTTTTTTTAATGAATATTCATAAAAAAATTAGGAATTGCTGGGTAGCTCTGTAGGGGTGGATCCAGATTTGACCTGCTAAGAACACCATATGATTTGAGAAAAAACACACCTTTTGCTATAAAATATGCCCGTTCAAAATATTGACGAGTGTAATGCATTTTTTATCCTGAAAGCCTACATACCGAAGCTGACTACAATTTTAAAAATCTGATTAATTTACGAATTTTTAAGAGGAATTTAGAGCATATTTACTCTTTTAGGGGGGCGTATTCTCGTCCATATAGGCGGATCGCGGGGGGTAATGGCCCCAACATTTTAGGATATTCCAATTTTTAAATATTTAAAGATGTTTTCAATTCAATCAAACACAGCATGCCATCTCAAATTCTCTAGCCAGGATTCTCCAACTAATAAATACCTGCATTCCCTCTGGATCTCCCATCGAGGTTTAACTTCAAAGAAGCAATAGAAGAAATACTGTTTGAAAAATATGGATATAGAGTAAAAATGATAACATGAACATACACAGAGGAGCACTTATTGGTGATTATTTAAGTTAAGTTAGCTTATGTTTAATGAATTTCATAGTTAAGATAAAGGTAAACTAAAAGTAATAAAACAAAAAAAAAGGAAATAGTTGGAAATAGGTCTGGAAAATAGTTGTTTTTACTCTAATTTTCTCTTTTTTTTTTCATTCTTCCTCCCGTTCCATTCCTCTACCACTCCCATATACTCTATCTGTCTCCTAAAGAATGTTAACAGTCGAACACTATTCATCTATTAAACAGTCCTTTCACTATTTCCTTAACAACCCAAATAGGTTTAAAATTTCCCGCACCTCCAAAACACGCAATAATCTGCCTCACGAAGTAAATCGCATCGATAACACCACCACCTTCAACCACCATTAAACTTCCCATCAATCCCCCCCCCAACAGGAAAAACCAACAAAAACGACCCCGACGTCAACAAGAAAATTACTGGGCGTGATACAGACAGCCACCCTTATCAATTAGGTGTTATCCTACACAAGCACCACGCGCTCATTATCCTTACCCACTCCAGATAAATGGAATTTCTAGTTCTGTCCCAAAAAAAGAAAACCTACCATCTATCATCCAGAAATTCAATGTTCCAGAAGCGTTTTAGACTTCAACGAAGGGATCTTTGGAGTCCACCATCAATTCCACCGCAAAGAAGATCGAGGGTGGACAGTTCCACTTACCATCTTTCAGCCACGTGTAATGAACCCCGCGCGCCCCCTTTAACAGCCCTGAAGACTTGACAACAAGCCTATGTATGTGGTCCGGCCGCTATCCTTCCAGTGTGGGAGTACCTGGAGACGATTGAAATTATACCTCCTTGGCTGTTTGGGATCGTAGAGTAAAGAGGGTTAGAGGGAGCGTGGAGAGATACCCTGCGTGATCTGCATAAAGAGTGGCAAATGGTATGATAAGTCACATGTTGAAGGATTTCTCGTAGTAGTAAATTTTATTTTTTCCTCTCAGAATTCGGGATCTGATATCAGGACTGGGTAATGGTAAGGCAAACAATTTTCTTATTTGGGATGATGAGAGGATTTGGAGAGACGGTACAATGCTTTTTGGTTGTTTTAAGAAAGATGAGATTTTTAGTAATATTTCTTTACATTATGTTAACTAACCCCTTCTTCATATTTATTAAAAATTCTTTCGAGCTTTAAGCTTTGGTCAAGAATTAAAAATTAATTAAAATCTTAACGTTTCGTCCGAACTTCGCCGGACATCATCAGTAGAAGGCGTCTCAAATCAGTATCTGCCTGCTGCCTCGATGAAATGGCTGATCGTGAGGAAGACGTCTCGTCAATCTTGCATCTACGTAATATTCCGAACCACGCTTTATCGATTTTTGTTGTCTCTTCTTTGCGATTGAAATTATTATCGTGTTTGTAAATTTCGATGGCTTCATGGCAGCGGCGGGTGTAAAAGTGCCTGGTAGTATTTAGAGCCTTCGTGTTTTCAAGCATAATTTCATGGCCAGTCCTAAATAATAGCCAATTTGAAACCTTTGTGGACTTGGAGTTTTCTGGTAACTGATTTTTCAGGTAAAACCGAGTTGTATTTGTATTTAGCCCAGGCAACGAAAAGGTATAGAGGGAAATTCTTGGAGCACAATTTTTGACTTCGGAACTTTGTTTGGACTAGTTAGGAGGTGAACATATCAAAAGTCCCCGCCCGTAGCCCTTACGCCGAAGTGAGGAGGGGTGTTCGAAAGTCTCATTTTTCAGTTTTTGGCTAATTACTCTTACAAAATGCATCCCCACGAAAACGTTTCAATTCGCTTTTTTAAAGTAGATAAAATTATCAACAATTTAAGACCCTTCCCAGGTTTATACGTCCAATTGATCCCGAGTTACATCTCTTCAAAAATGGGAATGTTTTTCTAAAAATTCGAAAATTTGAGTAAAAAATGTATTTAAAGCAATTTATTGGCTATATTACCCATCTAAAAGGGAATTAAAGGCTCTTACCTCATAATGCACTTATTTAGCTTTAATTTAAGCCCTGAATCAAGTATGTGAGATCAATAGTTCTCACGTTATCTTAAAAGAACAAAAATTGGGAAAATGGGATTATCCCAGTATAGTCCAGTCAAATAGTATTTATTTTGAGAAATATTTGGGGTAGAAGATATTTTTCTCTATCCGTATGTTTTTTTGGGGTGCTGAATCCGAATCTGAGGTTTGCCAACAAAATTTCGGTACGGAACATTGTGAAAATTCGAAAAAATGGCAAAAATTCGCCCCTTTTTTTCGTTTTTTGCCCCTAGAACATTACCTTTGCACTTCTGAGCTAAACAATCAATACAAAAAATAAAGAACACAAACCAAGCTACAAAAAAGTCTATTACAACTTTTCTCTCAGGCGCGTAGTTTCGCCGATAGAGCACGTTGAAAAAGGGGTTATTTTCGTTCGATTGGTAGAAAATGTCACTAGTATCGCCAAAACGCCGAATTTTTGGAACATAATACTTTAAAAACTGCTTTAATAATATTCTTCATCAAATCGACCATCTAAAAACTCTAATGATGATTAACTAAATGCATTTTCGTTGTGAGATTTCTCTTACGAACGAAAGTTCCATAGGAGATTATAGTATTTCGATAACTACATATATGTTGCTTCTTCGAGATTACATACAAAAGTGTTCTTTTGACTATTTTATAAGTTTTTGGGGGTGCTGAATCCGAATCTGACGTTTACCAACAAAATTTCGTGACGGAACTTTGTGAAAATTCCAAAAAATGGTAAAAATTCGCGCCATTGCCCCCAAAAATTGCCATTTTTTGGAATATTCACAAAGTTCCGTCACGAAATTTTGTTGGCAAATGTCAGATTCGGATTCAGCACCCCCAAAAACTTATAAAATAGTCAAAAGAACACTTTTGTATGTAATCTCGAAGAAGCAACATATATGTAGTTATCGAAATACTATAATCTCCTATGGAACTTTCGTTCGTAAGAGAAATCTCACAACGAAAATGCATTTAGTTAATCATCATTAGAGTTTTTAGATGGTCGATTTGATGAAGAATATTATTAAAGCAGTTTTTAAAGTATTATGTTCCAAAAATTCGGCGTTTTGGCGATACTAGTGACATTTTCTACCAATCGAACGAAAATAACCCCTTTTTCAACGTGCTCTATCGGCGAAACTACGCGCCTGAGAGAAAAGTTGTAATAGACTTTTTTGTAGCTTGGTTTGTGTTCTTTATTTTTTGTATTGATTGTTTAGCTCAGAAGTGCAAAGGTAATGTTCTAGGGGCAAAAAACGAAAAAAAGGGGCGAATTTTTGCCATTTTTTCGAATTTTCACAATGTTCCGTCCCGAAATTTTGTTGGCAAACCTCAGATTCGGATTCAGTACCCCAAAAAAACATACGGATAGAGAAAAATATCTTCTACCCCAAATATTTCTCAAAATAAATACTATTTGACTGGACTATACTGGGATAATCCCATTTTCCCAATTTTTGTTCTTTTAAGATAACGTGAGAACTATTGATCTCACATACTTGATTCAGGGCTTAAATTAAAGCTAAATAAGTGCATTATGAGGTAATAGCCTTTAATTCTCTTTTAGATGGGTAATATAGCCAATAAATTGCTTTAAATACATTTTTTACTCAAATTTTCGAATTTTTAGAAAAACTTTCCCATTTTTGAAGAGATGTAACTCGGGATCAATTGGACGTATAAACCTGGGAAGGGTCTTAAATTGTTGATAATTTTATCTACTTTAAAAAAGCGAATTGAAACGTTTTCGTGGGGACGCATTTTGTAAGAGTAATTAACCAAAAACTGAAAAATGAGACTTTCGAACACCCCTCCTCACTTCGGCGTAAGGGCTACGGGCGGGGACTTTTGATATGTTCACCTCCTAACTAGTCCAAACAAAGTTCCGAAGTCAAAAATTGTGCTCCAAGAATTTCCCTCTATACCTTTTTTTGAGCATTCGTTGCCTGGACTAATTGGCGTTATAAAAAAATAAGAAACAAAGAAACAGTGAAATTAAAAACAAAACTGTCTATTTTTGTATCATACATCTTAGAAATAGTAGGCATATCTAAACTTCTAAATACATACATTTTATGAAAAGAAGTCGAGAGTTAATCATGCACGAGCTGGAGGCTGAGTAACCGTAATCGTTTTGAATAACGAAGTTGCTATTTGGATAAGTGATGCTTTATGATGGTAGCTGTTAGTATAGTATTATAATGTTGGTTACATAATCACTTCGAACATGAACACTTATACGAAGTGGTTATTTCCACGACAGTTGAGGCATGTGCAGTAGTAGGAGTTTGTTATTGCGTGTTTTATAACATTAAAATTATGTTATTGATCAATCCAGGCATCAGCACCGATGGCCTAGTGGTAGAGTGTGCGTCTTGAAACCTAAAGGTCTTCGGTTCGATTCCAGGCTGCTACGTTTGAGTATTTTGCTTTAATTTAACTTGTAATTTTTCAAAAATAGCGAGATTTGAGTAGAGTTTAGTTTTTAGTTGCTTTCGTGGAAATAACCTGTCGTGGGCTTAAGTAGGACTCGAACAGTTACCTTGGTGGAATCGATCTACCTACCTACCTTGTGTTTTTTATAATGGTAATACAGCGGTAACTACAACTGTAACCAAGTGAACGGATAAATAGGACTGGTTCGCATGTGTAAGGGCTAGCTATCAATCCCTGGAGCTAAGTACTGTACCGGTCTTATTACTTAAGAATATCTGTATAATAAATATCCAAGTTCATTGCATGCTGAGTATTTACTTGAACCCACCCTCAGTTAAAGACACAAAATAACCAGTGCCTTCTATAAAACCAACAGTGGTGGTTACATAGTGTGTTTTAGTGGTTACACAATCTGTAAAACCAACAGCTGTAACAACAATCTGTAACTACAACTGTAACCAAGTGAACGGATAAATAGGACTGGTTCGCATGTGTAAGGGCTAGCTATCAATCCCTGGAGCTAAGTACTGTACCGGTCTTATTACTTAAGAATATCTGTATAATAAATATCCAAGTTCATTGCATGCTGAGTATTTACTTGAACCCACCCTCAGTTAAAGACACAAAATAACCAGTGCCTTCTATAAAACCAACAGTGGTGGTTACATAGTGTGTTTTAGTGGTTACACAATCTGTAAAACCAACAGTGTTATGTAATATACCGCTGCTGTTTTAGTTATCTCTCTTTACCCATTGGATACTAGGATGTTTCCAAGTGGGAAAAGGTCTTCGATGCGCATTCAATTCCTTCCAACTCTACGCTTGATACCCTTAACAAGCGACGATGCCGAAAAGGAAAGCGAAATATCATTGATTCTCCGCGTGAAGGATCGTGTAGGATTGTTGACCCACGACCCTAGATACATGCCTCGGTATCACATATACCATTTTCGCATCACCGGCCAGAGTATCGATCATCCCAGAGCGACGGCGTTCACGAAATTGTTTGATAGAGATTATATTCATTACGGCTTAAGGATTGATGAATATTTTAACGAAGGCCGAAACCGACTTGTAATGGTTATTGACTGAGCGCTGTGTGTTTTATTTTCTGTCAGTCCAGTCCGGAGTTATATTGGATTAAAAAAAGCAGATTACTGTAATTTAATGTATGTCTTGATTTCGCGGCAAAACCGATAAGTGGGAATTGATTGGAGCGGGCGAATGAATTCGTGTGCAAAACAAATAGAAGGGACTTGTACGATGTGGCCTTTTTGCTTAACCCTTTAGCCGATCATCTTACGTTGCGATGAAATGAGGAATGTAATTATGATGAGGATGATAATCAATTCTTATTATGTGCTCGGTTGGTTATGTAACTTCGAAATTTCGTGTGGATGAGAGTTGTACACCTGCAAACAGACCTGGTCCGGGGATTTTTTTTTTAGTTTTTGATGAATGAGTAGTAAAATGGGGTGGTATTTGGGTTTGTTTAAAGGAAGTTCTATAAAACAAATTACTTTTATCAAGTACTTTCTATTTTATAAATTTTTCTTTGCCTTGAGTTCAAATATTATTTCCCTTCTCCCATTTTCAAAAGAAGACCTACAGCCGGAGGAGAAATTAATATTGCAATAATGATTCATATAATTTATTCAAGAAACATCTTATTAATATATTCCTTATTCTCTTTCTTTATTACTGTGGAATGAGAGGGAGATGACGAGAGAGACTAAAAAAAGGGGGGGGAAAGAGATTTTTAGAAAAAACTAGAGATAAGCAGAAAAATAGGGAGATAGGATGAGCGAGTGAGAAAAGGAAAGAGATTAGGATAAAAATAGAGAAGAGTAGGAGATGTTTTATAAAAAGAAAGGGGAGATATTATATATACGACAAATGAGTGAAAAAGAAGGTTTTTAAGAGAAAAGCTGGAAAAAAAACGTGTGAAAAACAGGGATGGGAAGATATGTATTGAGGGAGGCTCGAAAAAAGGAAAAGGGCAGGTAAGAGAGAGAAAAAGTGATAAATAAAGAGAAATTAAAAGTTAAAAGATAAAAAAAAGTGGAAAGAGAGAGCAGGAGTCATAAAAGTAAAAAGAGTTTGAGAGGGTAAGAGAGTGAAACTCAAATAATTTTCTGAAATTCCGATCCTAATAATACTCATTCTTACTTGTAAAGGCTAAACTGGATCAGTTAACTTTGTAATATCTTCTAGGGCTAGGGATATAACACAGTTAACAGATCCAGTTTAGCCTTGTCCGTGTATATCGCATACCTACAAAAGCCTGTAATGAAAAATGCTTGCTTAGAGGAATGCATTCTCCAACTGCTAAACAACGCTTTACTTTTTTTTCTTTTCATCATTTAGTGAAACTTAACTTGAACTCTTCCCCATCCATAACAATACCGACAAAATCCCACATCAAAACATAAACCCCATCACTCCATCACTCCCCCTATCCATCCCGACAGCCATCCTTCAACTTCCTTCCTTGATGAGCAGGGAGGGGTCCGGCAGATTCTTATCCTGCCCTGGACATTGTTCCAAAGAGGGCATTTAGGATGCCCCTCATTAATCAACGGCCTTCCTTCCAAGTAGCTGTAATTAGGATGGCCGAGAGAGAGAGAGAGAGAGAGAGCGGTAATTCGAGATCTTTTAAAAACGCTGCTGTTTAGTGAGAGTGGAATGATGGGTCTATCTTATAAGAGGTAATTTCAATGGAGATATTCCGGGTGAAACTTTGTGGATAATTATTGTTTCGGTTGATGTTATGCGTTGGGAAATTAGTTAATTAATTAGTTTGATGTTAAAACTTTAAAAATTGGCACTGATAGAACTGATGTGTCAAATTTATTTATTTAAATAAATAGTTTGAGTAGTTATTGTTTTTTTTTTTAATTTCAACAAATGTATGGTTTTTAAAGCTGTGTTTGTATGAAACATCCCAGACTCGACAAAAACTCATTATCAACTTTTCTTTTTGTAACTACTTATTTCTGATATTTATTTTTTATTATATATTCTACACTTCGTAAAATTACCTTATTATATTCATTTTTGTGTTTAAACATATTAATTGTAGTAAACCTGTTCCATAAATTAATTTGAAAATGAGCAAATAATATTGTTGGCTTCCCCCTTGTATGCATGAAAGAATTTTCTCACACATTTACAATTTTAGTTATTCTACTTAAATAATCGTGGTTGATTTTCTTTGCTTGCATCAAGTCTGATTGAAGTTGAATGAATCGTCATAGATGTCTAATATAATTTATATTCTGAATTTTTAAAGTTATAGAAGTACTGTGCAGAAAATGTAATCAATGTTGGTTTTTATCTACTGATGTTAGTTGTAAAAGCTTTATTTTCCTTATCCTTTCTAATAAATTATATCATTTTAAAAAAAATGAAGTTGTTATTATTTATTTTCCCTCTTTTCAGAGTATATATCAAACTAAAAGTAATTTCATAAAGTCTAAAGATTTATATTTTATTTTATCAAAACACTCTTAATTACTAACTCATAAGTATGAACGCATAATGAATTCTATAGTAAAATCTTTGTCAACGGATTTTTAGACATGGTCTGGTTTCGCCAGATCATGTGGGAGATAAGTAACAACAACAACAACAACAACAACAGAATTTGAAAATTAGAAATAGGGTTTAGTTTTCATCACTTTTTTCCTAACATGAAACTCAAGAAACATCAACCAATTTCTTTTTCCCACATTATGTTAAATTTGATAAATAATGGAGTTTAAATGTTTTTATGGTTGCAGAAAAAATTATTAACCGATTTAGGAATGGGATAATTTTATATTATATCAATTTTGATATAGTAAAAAATAACTTAAATTATGAATAAAGTAAGGGAATTGCGTGACAGATTTTCAGCAAAATTAAAGGTTAGCTTGATTGGACATTTTTATAATGACTGAATAGAAATCCGCATATTTAATGGTAAAAAAGTCGAACTTCATTTTATAGATTGACTACTTCTAAGCTGAAGGCGTATGTTTTGGCCAAAGGCCAGGTAGCCAATAGGCTGGAACGTGTTTCCGAAGAATAAATGAATTTATCATGAAAAAAATATGTAACTACAGCTAAGAGAAAAGCGTGATCGCAAAAGACAGTTTACTTTTGAAACTGATGTGTGAAACTGACACCAATATTTCTAGAGCCTATAAAAGTGGCTCTTGTAAATTGTTGAAAGCATAAATATTTTTGGACTGATTCAAATATATTTTTGAATAAGATTTCGCTTCATATAGATGTGTTATACTAATTGGGGAAAAGTAGCTTGCTTACAAATATTTGCTAAATTGAGAATTGAGAGACAAAGTTAGAGAAAATTTCCTCTCGGCTAAAGAAAAAAACAGGTTGAAACTTTTTTTACTCATAAACAGCATGAATTTTTTGGGTATTACTCTCTTTAATAATGCTAAAATGTTACTTTATTTATTGCTTTCACAACGTATGCATTGAATTTAATTTTCACCGAATATCGTGCCCCATAGAAGCTTGGGTACTTAACAAAATAAGACAACTGATATTTTAGTATAACCCCAATTTCAAGAAAATAATCCAACTTTGTAGGATAACATTATTTTTAATTTTTATTTGGTTTAATTTTCAACTGGTTACAAAATATTCAAGGTAATTTTATTTTAAACCCCTCTAAACCCCCTCATCATAATATCATAACTTGGGATATCCTACTCTTCAACAATCCTAAACATTGGTTCCGTTTGTAATATGAGAGTGGGCAGTTTTCCTAATAGAGAAGATTTTATTTTATACAGATGTAGTTCTTTAAAACCCATACCAGATACAGATACTGTTACTGGTTACATATTTTTAAAAGCGTTTTATGTTTTCTTTTTTCCAAACAATTGTGAAATAACAAAATGAACAGATAAATCAGAGGATTCTGAAATAACTATGATCAGCACACACTTAAAAAAAATTAAATAAATCAGTTAAGCAATCGCTTTAAACAAACAGATGCGGGCAAAATTTACCTATCCTGACACTAGAAAAACATACGAAAAATCAAAAATAATTTTAAAACATAAAAAAATACTATTTTTTCACGAAACAATGACAGTTGTTCTTCCACAAAACAAGACAACTTCTAAAAAAATCCCCAAACCCTCCATTTTCCCGCCTTCTCCATCACCGCAAACCCAACTCCCGTCCCATGCCGCCGATCCACCGAGAGCCCCCGGCACAGAGCTCCGCCGCACCTTCCCGTCCCGCATCCGGCATCGCTCTGCAGCCTTTCCAACGTCCCTCCTCCCTTGCGTGCGCGCCGAGAGATTCTCTCGCTCTCCTCTCCGGCTCCCCGCCCTCTCCCCCTCGCGGCGGCGTTACGTCACAAACTGGACGGCCTAGGCTTAACGGGGGCCGAGCTCTCGTCACACACTATCCCGGCAGCTCGCCAGGAGGAGGTCACCTGAGTGGAGTTGTGTTGTCCATCCTGCTCTTCTCGTGGTTTAGTCTGTCGCATGTGCGAGTTTGGATTAACAATAATAATTAGCCTGCGCGAGTTACTCCCGGTTTAGTTACCGTGTGTTGTTGAAGGCTGAAGTGGTTAGTGAAAGTACTTGGGTGGAGAACTTCTAAAGAAGAAACTTCGTGGAAACAACCGGTGAATGGTATGTGAATCCAATTAATCAAAGGATGAGTGGTTAAAAAGTGGTTAACGTTATAGTATAACAAGTCTGTATGGTTATAGAGTGGTTATTTCGATAAACTCTACTGACTTACAATTGCGGAGAAATTTGAATGGAGAATAATCACCTGGAGTAATTTGAAACTGAATAAGACTTGGAAGACTCAGAAGAAGAATACTCTATCAAAACTAGATTCGTCAACCCAGAAAAGGGTAATATTCTATCAAAAGGATAACAATTCATCAAAACTAGGTAAACTCATCGCCATCAAATAATAGAAAATCATTCACCTCGGATTATAAGTGGTAAACAAAGTTTCTACTTAACACGCCAAAATAAATCGTCTTAATCCAGTGTTTACCCGACGGATTATACACCACACAACGCTACAAAAAAGCGAAACCGGAGAAAATAATAGAAGAAAAATAGTAGAAATATGCATGCGAAGACGGTGAAATGAAATCCGACGTCTAAAGTCGCAGTAATCATCGTTGTTTGGCACGGGAAGTCCTTCTGTTTATCTCGCTTCCAAGGTGTACCGGTTCTTCATGTCCGAGGAATAGGCGATCAGTCGAACGATGATGCAACCGGAGGGTTACGGGTCCATACCCATGGATCTGCACATATCCCAGCAGGGATACCATCCCTACTACAGGTGGGTGGAATTATATTTTTATGCTTTTTGCTTGAATTTCGAAGGATTGAGTTTAGTTTGAGGGGAGTTAAAGAGTGGTGAACTCACTTGTTTGTTTTTGGTATGGAGAATCGTTTATTACAAATAGTGTGGACTATATGATAGATATTTGCCATTATTTATGTATTTTAGTGTTTGATTTGAGGAATGAGGATATTTATTACATTTATTATATAGGATTATACATTCTGTAAGATTTTTTTTCCAACGGGGATATTTAGCGGTATGCGTAGGAGAAATTGGGATATATGTCTTGAAGGGAGGATAAGTTTCTAAACATTTTTTGCAATAAAATTGGAAAAATATGCTTTTTAGTCCCTGAAATTATACATTACACAACTTTCCAAGTCTGATAGCATAAAAAGATTTTTAAAAAGAAGTCAAGTGCTTTTCAGTATTTCTGGATTTGACATGCATCTATATAACCCTTTAGATAGATCCCCTATTTTAAGTACTCCCTCGATATTTTAAGTAATAATATTATACAATAATAATAGTATTATTATTTTTAATAAGATTTAATTAAATTACCTACGTCATATAAAGCTAATGTTACTATATAGGTACTTCTCACAAACTGTTTTCTGAGAACGTCATTGTTCCTTTTACTTATATGAAATCAAATTTCAAGATGATTAAAGGATAGTTTTTACCGTCATCCGAAAACATTTTAGAGTAAAAATCTAGTTAGAAAATATCATTAACCTTAAAAATGAAAGGATAGTCGTTTACAAAATGTTTTAAGAATTTAGTGTTTAATTTATGAATTCAACAATCAATTTTAAATAAACATTTGTATAAAGAACAATTTACATTCATTTACTACATTCTAAGAGAAAAGAATAAAATTATTAATTAAAAAATATATTAAGTAATGTTGTTATCTTTGATGGTAAGTTGATTACAATTTCTATTCGTATACAATTTGATAATTTTCATATTTAAATTGAAATTTTTAGTAAATTAAAATAGGACATATTTTCGTTTGGGTTAAAGTGAAGAATTGAAATGTTTTTTTGGGTGAATAATCTTTAAAAATAATACCACACTTGACAAAAACTTAATCCCAAACAAACTTTCCATTTTCACGCATATACAAGAATGTTTTGATGTCAATAATTAAATTTTAAAAAGTTACAAAATAGAAAAAAAAATTACTCCTAAGATAAGATTATTAAGTTTTGAGTTATTTTTTTTGTAAAATCTTTATTGTTATCAAAGATATTAGGATAAAAGTTAACTTCCTTTCTTATTTCAATGTTTTGAATGTGAAAATAGTTAAATTAGAAGATCTTAGAGTTCCTTTTGAATTGCAATTAAATTTTGTGATAATCTTTTAATAAACAAAACTTGGGCTAAACTTACGTATACGAAGTTGCGAGACTATTTCTATGTTGCGTAAAATGAAGTACCACATATACTTATTTAAAATTCATATTTTCAATATGAATACATTTTAAGAGTATTACATATGTTTAATTCATTGAATTTATTTACCATTGAAAATGTCTATATTCCATAAATGTTATCGTAATTAAAGGTAATTAAGATTCGAATAAAAGTTTTTAAATACTCAAAACACAAAGTTCTCGTCTTAACATAAATTTTAGTTTTATGTAAAAGATATCGGTAATAGGATACTATTATGCGATTTACAATAGTATTATTTTTTGTACTAATCTTTTATTTGTGTAAGAAAGTGTACTAATAAGTAATCCAATAACATAAAATGTATACTTTTGTGCTTAAAATTATTCGCACCAGAGTTATCTCTACTGTATTTACAAATTTATGGCTTAACTTCAAGGAAATGTCTGCTTAAATTAGGGTGTTGCTTTTTAGAGAATCAAATTTACATTCTTATAATAGACAGCATTAGAATTTATGCGTTTAAAACCAGCGGGGTTCTTACATTTCTATTACTATGTAAATTTTTAAACATGCAGAAAAGTATGCGAAAATTTCATGCTTATAATCTTAGGTTTGCCTTGATATAAGTTATGATTTCCGTATTAAAAAAGGAACAGTGACTTAATGTAATATTTTTAAAGAAATAAACTATAGGTAGAAGATTATTTTCTTACTTTGTGTTAGAACTCTACTTAAACACAATAATTTATCACCGCAAAGGAGGTGTGACTGAAACTTGGTTTCCTTTTCTCAAGAACATAAATTACGACGCAACAATCTTAAAGTTAACTCATGCTTTAGATGTTTATTTTAGGGTTTAAAATATGTATCCTGAATGTTTATTCTAGGGTCGTTTATGTATATTTATGGTTAAAAAATTAGAAACTTGTTAAACCCAACAAGGTGTATTTTTCAGCTCTTAACTTGTTTTGTTAGTTGCTTTTTGGAAGTAGGTTTAAAAGCGGAAGCTTTTAAAACCGGAAGCCTATGTTAATATTGGTTGAAGTTTCTAATTCTAAACCAGTTATCTAGTTTATATTTTAGCACACAATGTTATTTGTATGTAAGTAAATTTAGTTTAATTTGTTTTACTTTAAATAGTGTTTAAAATGAGAATGAAAATTAAAAAAAAAACAATCCTTATAACTTTAAAAAATAGTTAACATTATGCAAAGAATTTGTATTTAATTAAAAATATTTTTCTTTAAATAATCTTCTTTTATTCAACTTGAATTTAAAACACGACTACTTTTTCTTAGAGAGCACATATTGTTCAAATTTAAATCCATTAAAATCCTAAAATTGTCTAATTTGACAATTATTTATCTAGGGAGAAAACCTTTTACTAAAAAGATTTCAACTCTCTTTAAACCATACATTTTTATTTAGGTTGTCTTTGGTATGAATTTAATTTATGAAATAAAAAAAGTAAATCAAGAAAAATTTAATTAATTCCATATAGTAATTATAAGTCTTGTTTTGAACTTTTAAATTAACGAATATTTCAACTTTTTTTCATACTATTCTGTTAACAAATAATTTAAGTATGAATAAATAATATTTTTATTAGCAAAATGTTTTTAACAAACCTTTTATAAACATCGTGAAAATATTCACTTAAAAAAAATTATGTTTATAAATAAATTGATTCGAATAAATGTATTGATGTAATTAAGAGGCTCATATAATAAGTTTTAGGTGTGGCTTCATTTTTAATCTTATTTTATGTACAGCTTAATAACTATTTCAAACATCATAAACTTTCAAATCCTCTTTTCAAACAAAAACACATTCAAAGTTTTGAGACTTGTTATATGACACTAATAAAAACTGACACATAAAATTAATTTAAAAAAAATTATGCAGGTAGTATTTAAATTTCAGGCATTTAAAACTATTTAAAAGTGTAGTAAAATCAAACTTTTTTTCACATCAATTAGCATTTTAAAGCAAATTTTTAACTTATTTTATGCAGATTTAACAAATTAATTTTAAATAATTGAATTAATGCTTTTGGAATGTTAATCAAAAATGAGTTTCCTCCAATTCAAACTTAAAGCTTTAAAAGCTAATTTAACACAATTCATTTGACAAAACCACAAACTAAATTTATAATTTAACATTGCATACAATCTTTCCAATTAAAACAAATAAATAATGTAAACCATTTCTTAATTTTTCGCAAAATTAGATTAGATAACTTTATCCAGTTTCTTCCAAACATTATACAAACAAATAATTGACATCTTTTAAGCTAATTCTCCTCTTTTATTCACCCATTTAAACAAAATAAAATTAAACACTCTACTTGAAAAACTTAATTTCTGGATTTATTAAATAGGACATCCATATATTAAATTATGTATTATTCTATTTAATTAGACTAGATAGAATGTGCACTGTCTTGTACAGGTAGAGCTATAGGTAACTTTATTCTTTTAAAGTTTCAATTTTTATTACATTTTTTACATCAGAGAGATATAAATTCCCACCCTGGTGTCAGATATTTTTCTTTTTGCACAAAGACTACAATTACTATAATTAAAATTTAAAAATTCTCCCATATAGAGATCTATTGATTAATAATATCTACATAATGTTTATCAATATTTTTTTGGTGACGTTTTAAATCTATATCTTTAAGTTGTTCAGAACTGATAACGGAAAAACATTTTAGAATTGAAATATTACCATTATGGAATTAAGCTAACAACCATTGAAAACAACATTGAGAAAGATACCTGATTAAATTAATTTTAGAAGTAAAATAAAAAACAAAACATGTGTTGTAGATTCACTTGAACTAATTCTCACAAAACACAAGCCCCAAGTTGAAGTCAAAGTCACTACTATTTCAGTAAGACAAGTGAATCCATATAAATTAAAAAACGTTACAACATAAAAGTTCATACAACTCATTCAACTTAGCGGTGCACAATCGAACTCATTTTGCATCACATCAGCATCAACTAAATTCAAAAAAACGTCTACAAAACGTTACACCGCACTCCCGATGCTGCACGGGATCGGCGATCGAATCTCTCTCAATCGCCTCTCAAAAGGTTTGTTGCCAGAGGAAAGAGATCTATAAGACGTGCGCCCGGAATCCCAATGAAGGGACCGTGCCGTATGGGAGAAGCCGCGGCACGTTCGCTGCTCTTCCCCCGGCGGGTTACGTCGCCGATCGTTACGCGATGGCACATTACTGAGGATGGTGTGAAATACCTGCGGACAGCCGAGTGTATTTAGGGTTTTCAACGCTTTGTGATGCAATTTTCTTTTTATCACCATCAACTTTACTTTTCTTTTACATAAAGCGGGGATGAGATTGGCCAAAAGTAAGAAAACTGACATTTAATCAATATATTTTTTATCTTTGGAACTAAATTAAGAATAAACATTAAAAACTATAATAATATTAATTAACATTTGTTTTACCATAAATTTTTGCACTTTAAACTCTAGTAATTAGTAATGATCTGAAAGAAATAAAAACTACCCATTGGAAAGACTAATAATTTAAATTGAGAAAAAACGACTCATTGGATGATCCCAAAAGTGAAAAGACAAATTGTGTTTAATAACATTTGCAAATTCTATTCAAATCAATTAAAAAATGTAGGGTGTCTTGTGTCTTATGAAGTTTTTCACATAAAACAATAGGGGGGAACAACTGAAAAAATATCTCTCTATTCTTAAAAAAGTTTTTTGTGAACGGTTTCCAGAGAAAAACTTTTTAATTACTGATCCGTATAATACATTTTTGGTATCAATCTGTTCGGATCCTTTTGAGGATTTGCATCAATAAGCCATTAGAATTTCAAAATAAATTCTGAACTTTAAAATGTTTCCATTCTTTTAGAATACGGATAAAGTCGCAGTTACAAAGCTAGTATACAGCCAAACAACTTATTATGAAACCAATCACAGCGACCAATTGACGCCATATTTTATGATGAAACAAATTTTTTCCACGTTTTAAAAAAAAGTACTTTCTAAATTAAATATCATTCAAAGACTGATAAAAGTCCTGTAAAAACTTACAGGTATGCTATTTCATACTAAAATATTTCGTACATTTTGTCTGAAATTTATAATTTTTAGTCTGTTAAATGAGTTTCATGTAGGTTTTGTCTCTTATTATTTTCAATAACTTGAATGGTATTGTTTAACAAGTCTGGGTTAAAACAAAATATTTCTTGGTGTACGTTTTTTATCCAGAATGTTTATAAACAATAGTTATAAATAAACGCGCTGGATACTTTTAAGGAATCGTTTTGATTGAATTATTGATATGATAGAGTTATTATATTCAAACTTTTAAGAGAGTGTTATTCATAGAGATGTCTTGTGACGTATGTTTGGAAAGTTGGTTGACGTTTCATCTTTTAATTTTTTTTATTAATATGTTTTATAAAATGAGTTAATTCAGGGAGATGAGTTTGGTGAGGATTGCGAAGTAATCCAAAAGGTCCCGCGTAGGCAGTTTACGGGGGTTGGTGAGCGATACAGAGCCGTGGGTGGTAGCTACCTAGATTTTAAAATCTTTAAATTTGTTGAAAATCTGAAACTGATTATTCCAGACTGCAAACCAAAATCTTAAGCTGTTATATTAAATAGTTTTAAATATGAAAATGTTTACCATATAAAAGAGCTTTATAAGTTAAAAACATTAATTTGAATTAAAAATGCGCAATAACGTTACACAAAAATTTTAGTTCATAAACTTATTATTTTTTTAAAGTAAGAAATTTTCATGAAAAGTTCACCAGGAAAATTTTTTAAAACAAGTTTCAATAAACTTCTTCATCTCAATCAGGTAAAAATGGTTATGATTTTAGTCAACAATTTGGACTATAAGTTTTGGCTTGGTAGGTTCCCGAATATGTTTGGTAAATCATCCTATCAAGAGCGATCCCGAATATGTTTGATAAACCATCCTATCAAGAGCAACCTAACACTCTTGAGCAATCTTGATAATTTAATTTATTAGGCATTATTAATACCCAAAACAAATATTAACTTAATAGATACCTTTAAGTACATTTTTAAACACATTTTCAATTAAAAAATGTGCATGATCAACAACTTTTGATTTATTATGTAGTACCTATTATAAATTTGAAACAGGTCAACATTATTCACTTAAATTAAAAAAAAATATTAAACTTTCCTCATAAAAAGTATTATGCATTTTCTTATATAGAATCTTTTTTTCAGTTATTATTTTATATAATTTCCTTTTATTAAAATTATTCCTTAAACTTTCCTTATAAAATGCTTTACACTTTCACTCATACACTGTCTTACAAAATCTGTTTTTAGTTAAGTAACTATTATTTTTAATTAATAGAAATAAAAGTTTACAATTTTAAAAAATCTAAACAAAGTGTAAACGTGGATTAATGCCCATTTAAGGACAAATTCAATGAAACAATAAATGAAGTAATATAGAAAGAGAGAAGATTTACATTTTTCAATTAATTTAAACTTATTGAATTAATTATATTAAACTAATGATGAGAACAACTATTAAGTAACAAGATAAATTTGAAACAATGTTTTATTTGCACATTAAAAATCTAAAAACTTCAAAAAGTACAATTGCTTCGGGGATATATTCGATCCCCTTCTTCAGCAATCTAACTATTAAAAAGAACTATTAAACAGTTCTGTTTATTATATAGATATATTTATAAAGATATATTTAGATGCAAAACTATTTTTTTAGTTTTGCATCTAAATATATCTTTATTGTATTTTTAAATTAAACTTCTATATTATAAATATATTAATAAAAATAAAATAAAACTATTTATAGAAAAACAATGATGCTTTAATTTGAAGAATATTTTAATGTATTTGAAAGTGTTGATTCTAAGTAATAGTGTTTCTCGATGCACTATAAACGCTCTACACAAAAATAAATACATTATAAACACATTCAAGCACACTTTTTTTGTCGTCAAATTAACAACACTTTGGTTTTGTTAGGTAAAACACTTCATTACCTTATTTTGTGGTGATAATGTTCAGAATATGTTGCAAAATTGCTGGAAATATGTTCTATCCATCAAAACAAATGTGTTTTAAAAATAGTGTTGTAAAATATCTTAAGAACCTGAAAGGGTTCTTAAATTTGGATCGCAACATTATAAGAACACATTTTCTGTTTCTAGCAAAACTTTAATAACACTTTCTTTTTCCTCACATAACACATTCGCAGCATAAAATCACAACACAATCGCGATAGAATCAAAACACTTTTGATTAGAAGTGTCCATTATTGTGTTTACTTAGTGTTGAAGAAGTGTATCGCATTTGCAGTGTATGTATTTATTTTGGGTATAAAAAATAATTCTATATAATAAGTTTTAGTTCTAAATAGCGGTTGTATGGAATTATATCATTATTTACAATTCCATCCTCAAAAATGCGAGAAAACATAATCTAAGACTAATAAATGAACGTTAATGAAAATTAAGTTACTTACTACCTAAGAGTAGATTTAATATTCAGTGTTGTTTTTGTAATTTTGAATTAATAATGAAACTATCGGCATACATTAAAAAATAAATTTTTTTAAAAATTGATTGCGAAAAGTGAAAATAGAGATAAACGTATGAGACCTAAATGAGACAAGGATTTATAATTATAACGGATAAACCATATTTATATCACAAAACTTTTACAGTAATAATATTAATAGCCATGAATGTAGCATTAAGTAATATGTATTTATTGTGTTACAATTAAATATTCACTTATACGGGTATTTAAAACGTTCTAAATGAGTAAATATTTAATGATTTATTATTTTTTTTAATTATTTTTTTTTCTTCTTTTTGTATTTATTTTAAATGCATAGTCGAACTTAGAGAGGGAATGTATTAAATTTTCATGTATTATTCTGCATGTTAAGCGTAGCTTTTTTAAACGATTTCAATCAAAAACTTCCTTATAAAATGTTAATATTATTACTTATCTTTTATTTATTATAAAGTATTTTTTATTTAAATTAAAGGAAATAGGGAATGCATTAATGTTTCAGCTTCTTTATCCACTCTCTAAAATTTTAATTTAACAAAAGTTTTCAATTTAAATTTTTCATATCATTTAAAGAAATTAATCACGAATGAACTTTTTTTGCTTCATAATTTGATTTGATCGTTTAGTTAATTAAAATTAGTAAAAGTTTTTAATTTATTTTACATTTTATTTTGATGAACTTTTTAAAATATGATGGGCAGTTTAAAAATATGAAATATTTTAGCAGAAATTTAAAATAGCATTAATCGTTATAAGTAAAACCCTAATTTCTGCTACCAAAATTTCTGTTTGTTAATTTTTTCTACCATATTATTGAGTTGGTTTGAGTAGCGTCTTTTTCATGAAGACTGTATGTGTATGATGGTTTCTTTCCAAACTAATGTATTTCTTCCCACCAAAAAGATATTTGGAATTGTTTTCTACTTTTTAAGTTTTCTTAAACTATTAATTCAATTTTATCTATAAAAGTTAATAAGCTAATCCCGTTTAACTTTATTTTAACGTATTTTACTTATACACCTCACATACAGTATATTATCCATGACATCTACTGTGTAACTGTGAATTATAATAGATAGTTTGACTGAATTTAAAAACAAAATTCGTTTAGAAATCAATAAAAACGATATCCCAAGTATTTCAAAAATTTTCTTTCACATTTTACTTCACCCACTCTAGCGTTTACATGCTTCATCCATCAAATAAAAACACACAGCTGAAAACAATCATTACAAATACTTAAACCATTTGAAACAACCATCCTTTTGCCTAACTCAAACGCACCGCACTACAGCATACAACATTCACCCATCAGACTCCAACAAACAAAAAAAAACACCTAAACTACCCCATTCTTTTGTCTAAAAAAAGAACACACAACGAAACATCCCACAGGGTTAAGAGCTAACAACCTTCCCCCTGTTTCATAAAAAAAGCCTCGATCATAATAATAAATTTCCAGATACACAGGAATCATAATGAACCTCAGAGATTTACAACGTCTGCGATCACTAGTAGAGGTAGCCATGGTAATAATAAATAACCTTGAGAGTCGGGGGCGGCAGTGTGGTACTTTTTTAAACGCATTAATGTCGATATAGGAAAGGACACTTCGTGATGGATTAGACTTTGTAATTTTTTGCATGATGGGGGTGGAGGGTTTGGACACTGGGGTGACCAGGAAGTGGACATTCCAGGGTGATGATCCCGGGGCCCATTGATTTTGGGTCAGTGATTTTCGAAGTAGTGGGCAGGCGCTAGGGTGCATGGGAATTTGGTCGTGGGATAGGAGGATTGATTGAGTTTGGGTGAATTAGGTTGTTTAGCAGGATGTTTAGAATATATTAGTATACAAGTTATCGGCTTTTTTCAATAGGAAAATAGCTTTTTGTAAGAAAGAACCTGTAAATTCCCTTAAATCAAAGGATTTAGTTTTTTAAGAAACAAAAGCTGAATACTTACTTAATCATCTTTTGAAAATTTTAAAATTGATACGATTAAATAAGTTATCTTAAAATTTTTTCTTTCATACTTTAGTTAACTAAACGTTTAGTTTCATAGTTTCATTGCATTCTAAGATAATGTTATGTATATTATGTGTTTTGAATTTTTATTATTAAGTAATATTTATGTTCCAAAGCATTTTCTCGAAATTTGACTAGTCATCATTTGGCTAACGGCTAACATATAAATCCGCTTTTCTTATATACTGATTGATTCTTCCTGGAAAGGCTTAAATATGTTTCGTTTATTTATATATTCTAACAATAATGCTGTATTTTTAAGTATTAACGGTTTATGAAACCAGCTGATGATTACAAAACATAAAATCTATTTATGTATTTCTTAAATGAAATAAAATTTTGCATAATGTCATTTTATTAAATCTGATGTGTTGGATTATAAACTCTCAATTTTATTCTTCCAACAACACATACCATACAAAGTTTGGTTCTATACTTAGCTATTTATATTAACTCCTTTTCTATGTCAATTAGTTTATTTTTTAACAAGTGAGTGGATTATATAGAAGCCAATGGGTACTCGTAAGCAGTCTTATTAGGATATTATTAGGTTTGGGATTTCTATCGAGAGCAAGGTCTCGTGGACTTGGTGCTAGACTTTGATGACATTCAACATCAACCGAAGTGGGAAGCAATTCATAACCTGTCTTCCTGTCTACAACTCTCCCTCATAAGTAACCCTTCACACATACCTCAAAACAACTCCTGACTCACTCAAAACTCCAGCAAACGTGACAAATAACACACACGAGCACCCAACACCACAGTCCATTACAGCGATTCCCTACCAGGACACCATCACTCAATAAATACCCGTCGTCCCAACGGACACGAGCAAAGACACCGGACCAGACGCCTTTGCACCATTCCTCAAGGAAATAATAATTGCAGCTGCCAAATCGTTTGTAGTGAGGACTCAAACCGTGATTAACGACGCATCGTCGTCGTCGTCTTAATCCCTCTGCAGGGGAAGATTTTTCACTTTTTTTTCCATCCCATGGAGTGGAGTATGTGGGAAGAGGTAAAAAATGGATCTTCTTCGGCGCTGCGATTCAAAGAGAAATGAGCGATCGGGGGTTCTGCGAGGAGGAAATGGTTGATTTTATTAGATGGGTTGTAATTGATGGCATCCAAATTGATTTTTTGTGGGTTTTTATTGATTTGTTGTAGTTATACTTGATGATCTTGGAAAAACTAATGACCGTTAAAAAGTTATTTAAAGTGGAAGATTAGTTTGAAGTATTTTAGTACCGTGAAATTAGTTTGAGATTAAAATATGATAAGTGTAATGTAAAGTTTTATTTGAGAAGAGATAAATACACGAATAAATTAGAAATTTGGGTGGTTGAAACCAAGAGCCACCACTTTGCCTCCAACTTGAAGAGTCAAATTTATATGCAGGGATTTTTCATTGTATTTTATAAATAAAATTAATAAAATTTTGTCACAGGAATGTCGTTTATTTTTAACAAATAGTAATGGGGTTGATATCTAGAAAACCACAAGGGAAATCTTAAAAATTTGTATTTTTAAATATTATATTAATTCTAAGTGACCCTAAATTAGGAAACCTTATTGAAATAATTTAAATAATTTTTAAATCGTAATTGTGTAAACATTTAGTTTAATAATAGGATCCAAGATAAAAAAAAAATATTGATTTGTAGATAATTGTAATATAATGAAGTAAGACATTATTATTATTATATACAATTTAGCAACGTATCACCTTTTCTACAATAATAATTAAGAGCTTATATGTTTAAGGTACATTTCCTTTTACGATTCGTGTTAAAACTCTGCAAGTAACATTCACACTTTTTGTTTGAACTTTTAAATAATTTAATTTATCATCACAATTTATTTTTAACCCCACCTAATTAAATGTATAACAAAGGCTTTTCAATTACAACATTTCATTTTTTCCTACCACGCAATATAAACTTTCATTAATTTTATTTCAACCTATCAAGTAAAGGGACGGCATTTAAATAACAAAAGCAAAACCGACAAAAAAAACCCGACGCAGCAGCCACAATTCCACTGAAAACAATAAAAACCAACCAATCAACTTCCAACTAGTCAACCCTCCATCAAAATTTTTTTGCTATGGGGGTAAAACTGCATCCCTCTAATAGATTTTCCTTCTCAACGATACCTTGTTAGGAATAAATTAATATTCGAACACCAACCGAGAGGGGAAAAACGGATGTTCTTTCAGCCATTCTTTACCGAAAACAAGACCAATCCATCATGGTAGTACCAACCGCTGGAAAAGTCCAGTCCCCCTTCCCCGTCAAAATCAGAACTGTTTTTCGGGACAGTTGCAGATGTTCCCCGCTGCAGGTGTCTCTATCCCCTTTTTTTCTCAACTAAGTGGACTGCTAACTAACAAGCCCCTTTCTGTATAGCGATTCGAAATGATTCTCACTTAGAGACAACGGTCTTGTTGAAGTTTAGGGATGAGCTATCGCTGTAGGTGGGCTCGATTTGAAATATCTGTTTGGGATAGTTGTTGGTGGGGACGGGGAATAATCATTCAAAATTTTTAATGAATCTGAATTTTTTCATTCGATATCCTTAAATGAAATGCGTTTCTATAAGCTGAAGAAATGTTCTTAAGTTATTTCGTTATAATATCTCAAACATTGTTAACTTATCATTGTCCCAAGCAGCACAAACGTTCAAGATTCGTTCAATTGTTGCCATGTATGGCCAAATTTCGTTTTCTTATAGTTGTAGTTACGTAAACTTGACATATTAAGAACACTTTTTCACCTTATTGTGTTGGAAAAGTGTTTGAAATATATTCTATCCAAAGAATGTGTTGTAAAAATAGCGTTGTAAAATATGTTTAGAATCTGAAAGTGATATTAAATTTGGATCGTAACACTACAAGAATACATTTTCTGTTGATAGCAACAATTTTACAACACTATCTTTTTCTCACGCAACACAATCAAAACTATTTTAATTAAAAGTGTTCATTATTGTGTTTAGTGTTTACATTGTGTACACTTAGCGTTAGAAAGGAAGTGTCTAGACGGCCCACGGATGACGCATGCGCAGTACTAGGAGTTTGATTACATATATATTGACCTTCATATTACGTGTTGCATAACATTAAAATTATATTATTGAACATTTCTGGCATCAACACCGATGGCTTAGTTAGTGGTATAGTGTGCATCTGGGGGACGGATGGCCTTTTCGGTTTGCTCTCTGCCTTTCACGCCAGCAGTCTGCGTACTGCTCCGTCGTGAGTTCGATTCTCACCTCGCCCCTGGGTGTATTTTCCTTCTTTGTGTCAGTAAAAATTCTGTTGTGTCTGTCTTACTTGACGAAGGTGTATAAGCGGATCCTTGAGATCAAGCACACATACCTGAAAATATATGTAACACCAACCAACCAACCAACCAACCTAGTGTGAATCTAAATACTAACCTAATGTTCCCCTGTTCGACTCCAGGTTGCTGCTTTTGATTATTTTGCTTTTCTTTAAGTTGTAATTTTTCAAATGTAAACAAAGTTCAGAGTTTCGACGGTCACGTTGCAAAAATGTTTCACGCTTTTACAGTGTCATTGCAAAAATATCCCCCCCCCAGTATCCCCCTCTTCAACTCTCTGAACATTCAATCACAAATTTTCCTCTCAAATACCATTTGGCGATGTTTCGTGCCAACCCAGACAGTTATATAGTTTCGAGAAGTTGCTTTTGAAACAATGGAAAGTGCCCATATCAAACGGAGACTTCACACACCACTAAACATGCGTCGGGAAAGACCTTCGCAGAGTCCAATGATTCACTCGCTCACTGTGCATAAATACACACACGCATCCGAGTTTCCTTTCACCGCAACGATGATGTATCGTCGCCAGAAAACTCTGACACTCTCGGCCACGCCCTTCTGAAACCACTGGGACGACACATCGAAAAACCCTCTTTCTTCACCAAAATGGCGACTTTTCTTTCGAGGATCCGCCATTTTATCGACGTCTTCTGCACCCCTTTCTGTCCCGACCGCCCGAAGTTGTCAATAAGATTTGGGGCGGTCTGGGATTAAAAGGGATACACCGTTGTCTGCTTATCAGATTTTTTTCCCCCTAATATCTTCACAGAACATTGGTCACCCTCGAAAACAGGCTTTCTCAGATCTGTCGATGAGATTAGAGGCTAAGTAACGATTTTTCTTTTTTATAAGTCACTCAAGGGAAGGTGTAAAATTTGCATCAATTGGGTGTGGATCCAGCCTAGGGGTGTGAACGTATCCCTCCTTCCCGCATATGTTTTATACAGACAACTCGGGATAGACCTAGTTTGATATCAGTCCGTTACATCGAATCGTATAACATGATGTGTCGAGATTGAAACAAAGGATAATAATGTTACTATAGATCTGTTGCAGTGGTAGGCAACTTGGGAAATGTATTGCGATGTCAATCAAATATTAAGATCGATAAAGATACGAGGAAGTAAGTATCTTTATCGTTTAAGTAGTTATTAAATAGCTTTTACTCTTAGAAAATAAGAGTAAGAACTTCTCTTTAAAGGATCAAGCGGGTGTTTATTTGTGGGAGCTCGGATGTTCTCTTTGATGTAATGGAATGTGAATGGAAATGGTGCTTTATATTACGGTTACATATTGAACGCATTGATAATGCATAATAAGAAGAAACATTTTCTTTCCAGTTTCAAATAAAATTCTAACCAAGTTGGGTTTGGGTTCAGTAGCTAACCCTTTAGTCAACTAAAGACGCAATTTTTTTCAAACTGAATAAGTAGATGAAGTATTAATGTTGATAAAGAGCATTATTGTACTGTAATTTAAGAGAAAAATAAAAAAAAAGATAAAACTTTTAATTAATTCGTGTTTACGAGTGGCTCCTTTTTAAAATTCAGTAAAACACAAACTTAGCTTCCAAATTTAAGTTGAAGATCCATACCTTTCGATTCAATGTTTCAACTAAATTTACAAGAGTTTTTGAAATACAGTCGGCATAAACTTATTAAAAACTGGATGCATTGTTAAGTGGGGGAAAACCACTATTTCAAAAATAACAACCCAACAACTGGTAGTTCTTCTCCCAACCATGACAAAACCTGTTATTTTACACCTAGATACATTTCATATTCATACTTTTATAGGCTTGGCCTCAACCGTACCTAACACCCGCTAAATGCTTCAATGACACCGCAGCGCACTTAAAAAGCCTTTATCAATTTAGATGTTAGAATTCATAAATAATACAAAACACTATTACCCACCAAGCCTCCTTCCTCCATACATAAATCCTAATATCTTCAAACGACCAACACCAACCTAATGCTCACTTCAGAAAGAAATTCCACACAATTAGCCGAACGGGACAACTTCCATTTAACATTGGGTGTATACATCTCTTATTCACAACATCAAAAGAGGTTCGAGAATCTTAAAAGCTATCAACATCGTATACCCGACAATTACGTTTAAACTTCTCGACGCCTACTATGGTGGAGGAATCCTTTTTTTTTCTCTGCAGTCGAATTAAAGTAATCACAGGCTGTGAGTGTTTCTGTGAGTGAGTGAGTGATACTAATTTGCAGGGCGTAGCGCATATAGCGCTGGAGAGTGAGAAATGGACGACAATGGCGGTGTAGCGCAGAGGTTGTCACTTGAGAGGCGACCTCCTGTTGTGAGGAGAAGTATCCGAGTTTGTTGTTTTTTTGGGGATGTAAGTGCCGTGAAAAAAGTCGTGATGCCGGTGTCAAGGATAGTTAGCTATCGGGCTAGATGGGTCAAAGATAGGGTTGTTTTAAAATGTTTACCGAAAACGAGATACGTCAGTTTGTAGGAGTGGGAACAGAATTGGGAAAAGGTAAAATTTAAGCTTAGAATGTGTATTTCATCCTTGCCTAGAGAAATATTAAGGTTTTTAGAAAACGCGTCGTCAACAAAATGAACGTGGTTTTATATTTCAGTCAGCCTATTTCATAGGCTAACTTGTCTAGTCTTAGTTTAAAATGAGATTGAATCTTAACACTTAATTGACTGTTCAAGTTCATGCAGTAGAACTGAAAATTTTATCATGATTCAAGTAGGATACCTTGTAAGTATTTAACATAATGATCCACATTTGAATGACTTATAGAAGCATACATCTACAAATAAATATGAAAATCAAACCAATACCTGCTTCGCAATAGTCAATAACAGGCCTAAACTCCAACAACTAAAACCCTTCTTATAACCAAGTCAGGAACCCAGAGTACGATGACCAAACATATTACGTAAACGACATCGCCTATTAATAGCCTCACAAACCAAACAAAAATCCCAATATAAAAAAAAGAAACAAGCCAAAAAAAACCCACATTCATCACTTTCACCTTCGGTGGAGTATCGACATACACAGACAGACCCATAGAGTAGAAATCCGCGCCAAAACCGTGTCCGGAATGCAAGATAAGTGCCAAAAGCCGAGTTGGCAGGAACCTCCAACTCGGCATCTATCACCTCCACCGTATCATTACGTCTTTAGGCCCTTGGAAGGGAACCGCCCTGACAAAAGGTGGGGGCCCCGGGGGCGTATTAGAGCGATCCCGGGGCTCGTCCCGGTGATTGAGGACTTGAAGATCTGTTTGGGCCGTAGAGTGGTGTGTTGATAGAGTGCGCTTCGGACATCTTGCCACAGCGTAGAGATCGTGGACATCTTACCTTACCACTCACTCGGATGGTTGGTTGTATTAAAAGTTTCTGTAGTCCTTGTTGAGCCGTTCCTCATCTGTACGGTGATTGGTTGAAGTTCTCAAAAAAAAAAGCGTCATCAAATTAATTTGTTCTAACAATGACATGAGAGAAGAGGATTATCTTGAAGAGGACTACAGATTCTTGTGGTTGTAGTATTCGATGACGATATTGCTTTGTTGGCTTTTTTGAATGTCACACCAGCTGCCAAGATCCATCGGCCAAACCTCGCAAACTCATGGAGCTATCCGCCAACTTCATTCCTACTTTGACTACTAGAACAGCGACTTTTTTTCCTTATATACTCGTTTAAATTAATTGAAAACTACTTAAATGAAATTAGGAGGGTGAAGCATTTTCCCCAGGTAACATAGGCACATTGATCGGTTTTGTAAAATTATTGGTCAAAATATTGAAGATCTACTAATGTTGGACTTTTTGTGGGATTTTCAATTATGAAAAATCAAATTTTTATGAATCAATGTCGGAGAAACAATAGTGTCCAGCGATAACCAATATAATGGGAAATGTCGTCAATATTGACTCAGAAGGGTTCGATTTGACATAGTCCAATATTAACAAGACGATAACAGCAGATGTTTTTGTCCTACTAAAACTTTCCCCATAACAGCAGAAAAATACAGAGTTAGAGCCCAGATTGGTTTGTCAAATAACTGTCATTCCAAATATGGGATTGCCATCAGCCACTCTGAAAACGCTCTGATTGGTTCTTAAGTGAAGGTGCAGACCTTACGAAGCATAATCGGGAAACATGCAGTCCTCATGTTGTCACGCATGGTTACCATAGCAACGTTCCCTCTTGCTATACCCCGTCTACGACTAGGGAGAGGTCCGAGTTGAATTTGGGTTGCAAATGAGTGGATCCATTTGTAGTACAGTCAAATTAGGGTTTGAGGTAAACATTTAGAAAAACAAGCAGAGACCCCCTGGGATGTATTAAGGGGGGTCTGAGGATGCCTCACCTGAAAATCCCAAAAAATCCGGTGACGGGTTTTCCGCCATTTTGAAAAATAAGTCGGCCATATTGGATTTTTCCATAGTTCATAAAAATAGCTATAACAGGCGAACTAATTGGTTTAAAATGTTCGTTCTTGTTTTAAAATGCGTAATTCAGTGCGTTCTTTAAGTTTCATGCATCAATTATTGGTTCTAAACCATAGATTTTCTTAAAATTAAGCTAAAATGGCAATTTTTTTGTAATTTTTTCGGTTGTAGTTTTTTCGTTTAATACTGTGTCGTAACTATTATAAATATCAAGACCGAAACAACTGGAACTTGTTTAGGAGGGTCTTAGGCTATACCATACCAAATTTCTAAGAAATTCCTCCATTAATTTTCCGCCATTTTGAAAAAAACGGCAGCCATACTGAATTTTCGATATTTCTTAAAAACTGCTATAACAAGCGAACTTATTGGAATAAAATGCTCAATTTTTTTTTAAAATGCGTGTCTAAGTGTAGTGTTTTGAAATATCATGCAGTAAGTTAATATTCTTGAAGATTTAATTTTAAAAACTAGGAAAAACAATAATTTTTCGGTCTTTTTCTGTTGTAGTATTTTTTTCTTATTATTGAAGATGGTATTTAAAACAATTGGGTATGATGCTTTGGGATTTGTTTAGGAAGGTCTAAGGATGCCCAATGTAAAAATTTTAAAAAACCCCTCCACTGGTTTTCCGCCATTTTGAAAAAGAAGTCAGCCATATTGGATTTTCCTAAACGACAATTACAGACGAACTAATATAGATAGAAGGTTGATTTTTTGAAGCACGTGTTTATATGTGGACTTTTTTTTATAAATATCATAAACATATTTAGGTTTAAAAAATTTAAATAATTGAAAAAATTTAAATTTTAAAATAATCGAATTTTAATGAATTGATCCATATTTTGATTTTCCCTTTTTTTTGTAGAAAGGTTCTTAAAAAAATTAAGATAGATATTAAAATAAATAGTCAAAATAGTTCAGAATTTGATAAAAGAGGTTTGAAAAAGCCCTGTATAAAAATTTAGATATCCCTTTTCGTATTTCCCCCTAGTTTGAAAAAGAAATAATACCCAAATGTTTTCAACAATGTGCATAAAAGTGCTTGATAAACTACTTATATTGAATGATTAGTATTTTGAAATACCTTATACAGAATTTTTTTAATAAACTTAAGTCTTACTAATAATAATGACGTAGTTAATATAATATAAGTCTTGTGTTAATCTGTTAATAAAAAGTAAAAAAAGTTAACCTTTTCAAGTTTGGTTATGAAATCACCACACAAGATAATATTTAATGTCCTTTTATTGTATGAAATAAACTTAAAAAGTTAATGGCAAAGTCAAAGTTACATTGATGAAAAAAGGAATGAAATTCTTATGCATTCGTTCGTCCTTTTCTACTTGATAAGTTAGAATTTCTCTAGAATCATTTACTTTGAACAAGGAGTTAATTGACTTCATCTAAATCAGTTGAATTTAGAGAACTTGCTTCTGATTCATCAGCTGCATCTGCATCACATTCAGTTTCATCAAATATTTGGGAACTGTCACTGCGTCCTGAACCAGCACATTGCCCAGTGTCCACACATAGAATAAGAGCACTCAAGTCCACTTCTTCTACAGTCACAAAATCTTTCACAAGAATTTTTACAGTTGCATATAACTAGTTTTAACAGTCCATCTGGAACAGCATTTCTTGACGGCGGAATTGGAAAAAAATTACCATCAGATAGCTTCCACCCCCATTCCGTTGGCAATAGACCATTGAACCTCCACTGCTGGACCTGAAGATACACGCGTAAAGAATGCTGACTTGCAGCATCTGAAGTAGGTGGAAGCACAGCCAAATTGAAAGTACTGCTCACTTTTTGTTTTCCAACAGTGGATAAGTATAGGTGATGTCTTGCTTTGTTTAGATTTAACGTCCCTTTCGTACATGTCCAAATAGAACTTTTCTCCGTCTTCCGAAATCGAGTCCGATGAAAATGAAGCATTATTGAAAACATCCATCTGGCCACGAAGAGGCTGGTCTGAAGAGAGCAAATAAAAGCTTTCTTCCCTTTTCTAAATGGTGCAGATGTAGAACCGCATCCAGTAAAGGCGTGCAGTACCAACATGTACTCTCCTAGACTCTTCTGAAGTTCTTGAATGCTATATACTCGATCATATTTGCCTTTTTTACCAAGCATTAGTATGTTATGTAACATTCTTTTATTGCATGGGCGCAATCCCTAATGCAAAAAGATCTGAATATTCTCCAACAATTACAGATAGGCAGGAATCTGCTATTTTAATAGCTTGAGAAACAATCAAAGTGTCAGCTCAGCATCACCGACTGCTTGATTAACATCACATCCGGCAGATTTCAGATAAACTTTTAAGAGCCTAATAAATAAGAATTTGTTCTTCTCATTAGAAAGAAAATCATGTTGAGATGCAAAAAACATCATTGCATTCTCCAACATTAACATCAATTGATTTCTTTAATCACCCTCTTCGTAGGTGCTCCACGTCTTTTATACCAGGACCTCCATCATAGCCGTCAAATACCACATATCACTTTCAATAATGTAAAACAATAATGTTGTAAAACATAGGAAACGAATTGCTCACATACACCGTATAAGTTGCTGGACGTTGCCTAACAACTTTGTGTAGTAGGTGTCTCCCATCAATGACATACGAACGATTATTGGGGATTGGATACCCCACCAAGCAGTTCGAGGAAATTTTGTAGAACATTTTAAACATGTTCTAAACCCCTCTATGGTCTCAGTAAAGTTCAACGAAACATGAAGGTCAAACGCGATTTTTAAATAGGGTCGTATTACAGGAAATTAGGAAAAACATGAAAAGGGATTTCTAAATTTTTATACAAGGCTTTTTCAAACCTCTTTCATCGAATTCTGAACTATTTTAACTATTTATTTTAATATCTATCTTAATTTTTTAAGAACCTTTCTACAAAAAAAAGGGAAAATCCAAATTATGGATCAATTTATCAAAATTCGATTATTTTAAAATTTAAATTTTTTCAATTATTTAAATTTTTTAAACCTAAATATGTTTATGATATTTATAAAAAAGTCCACATATAAACACGTGCTTCAAAAAAATCAACCTTCTATCTATATTAGTTCGTCTGTAATTGTCGTTTAGGAAAATCCAATATGGCTGACTTCTTTTTCAAAATGGCGGAAAACCAGTGGAGGGATTTTTTAAAATTTTTACATTGGGCATCCTTAGACCTTCCTAAACAAATCCCAAAGCATCATACCCAGTTGTTTTAAATACCTTCTTCAATAATAAGAATAAAAATACTACAACAGAAAAAGACCGAAAAATTACTGTTTTTCCTAGTTTTTAAAATTAAATCTTCAAGAATATTAACTTACTGCATGATATTTCAAAACACTACACTTAGACACGCATTAAAAAAAAAATTGAGCATTTTATTCCAATAAGTTCGCTTGTTATAGCAGTTTTTAAGAAATATCGAAAATTCAGTATGGCTGCCGTTTTTTTTCAAAATGGCGGAAAACTAATGGAGGAATTTCTTAGAAATTTGGTATGGTATAGCCTAAGACCCTCCTTAACAAGTTCCAGTTGTTTTGGTCTTGATATTTATAATAGTTACGACACAGTATTAAACGAAAAAACTACAACCGAAAAAATTACAAAAAAATTGCTATTTTAGCTTAATTTTAAAAAAATCTATGGTTTAGAACCAATAATTGATGCATGAAACTTAAAGAACGCAATGAATTACGCATTTTAAAACAAGAACGAACATTTTAAACCAATTAGTTCGCCTGTTATAGCTGTTTTTATGAACAATGGAAAAATCCAATATGGCCGACTTATTTTTCAAAATGGCGGAAAACCCGTCACCGGATTTTTTGGGATTTTCAGGTGAGGCATCCTCAGACCCCCCTTAATACATCCCAGGGGGTCTCTGCTTGTTTTTCTAAATGTTTACCTCCGGCCCTTTTTTCGCCTAATTTGACTGTACTATTGGTTTCTTTGTGTTAGGATGTACCGATTTTGAGTCGGGATGAATTGTCGAGTAATTTGAATTGGGTAGGTCGATTATTATTATAGTTGGGATGATTTTGTAGTTAGTTTTAGATCTGGATTTCAATAATAAGGTAGAATGTTACTGGATTTTGGTTGCTAATGCAGTGCTATCGGTTGTGGTCATCTCTCCATGTGGAGTACTTTTTGTGTTACGTTGGGCGGTCTGATTTTCTTTTCAATCATATCTGAGTGCTTGGAACTTGATTAAATGTAGCGATAAGTTGTAGTTGATATCGTTAGTGAATGAATGAATATTTAAAGCAACTAGGAAGTTATGGAGCGTTTAGTAATTTATTAAATGTCTTAGAATCGTCTCTTGATCTCTTTTTTTATAAAAGTTACAATAAATGTATGATAATCATTTATGATATGCATGAAAGGATTATGTATGAAATCACATAAATATACTAGGGTATATGTTTCTATGTTAACCGTTTTCCCTCTTCATGATATAAAGTAACTAATAAGTAAAGAGTCGAATTTCATGCAGAATATTTTAAATGAAAAAAAAAATATGCAAAAAACTACTTGCTTCGAAGTTTTAAAATATTACAAAATATTTTATTGACTATATTATATTTGAACATTCCTGTTGATACAAAAAGTAAAATACATCCATGTTTTACAAATTATTTGTTTACTATGTTTTAAGCCCCTCTGTTACTTATGTTTCTGTTTTTATAATATTTTCCATTTAATTACAATATGTTGTTGCTATAAATTCAATCATAATAATCACTATTTTTTATCTACTATTTATGGGCCTCAATTTCTCAGAAGCCGCACCCAATTGCTTTAATTTCTGTACACCTTTGCGGATGGAGCTTGGATATTCCAAGAAACAAACAACAACACTTTTTATGAAGTTTCTTCTGATCCGAACGTCCTTAATACCAAATCTACCGGATTGGCTCAAAGGTAACACGTGAACACACAAGTTCTCAAACACCAGATATATTTCTATCACGTGGTATATTTTAAGCCAATCACTTAACACTGGTATTTTTAACTTTCGACTGTGAAGACTCTTGTCACTTTTTATATACCTAACAAAAAATAGTAACGAAGTGCGTTTTCCAATATTCAAATTTGAATGTATAAAAAAAGTCTCAGTTTAAAAAACCATTTTCATCTTTTCTTCAGAGGGGGACAAAAATGTAATGGCACATAGGTTAGTCAATAAAAAATAATTTTAAACACAATAAAAGTAAATTACCTCTAAACGGGAATGCTGCTTTTTAATATTGCTTCGTAAAAAAACCGTTAAATTATCGCCAATCCCAACACCCCCACTTCATACGATCACGAACACCCCCCCCCTCCGAAAAAAAAACACCATCCCCCCCACTGAAAACTCCGCAGCAATTTTCTCACTTATAACCCTCTCCCCCCTATCTTCAACCCTTCGGTCCCAGTAATGGAAAACGATTATACGCCGTCATTGTTTTTAAAGACACTGCACTATCACGATCTCACCATCAGCAAACAAAACTGCTGCCATCCGAAGAAAATAATAATAACAAGAATAAATAGAGATCAGAAGCATACGGGGGATTACACACAGAGAAGCAAAACAGGGGAGAGATTACGCTTGCGTCACGTTCGATATGCCCTCTTCTATCTCATCGATTAATCGGGGCTTAGTGGAGTAGGAATTTTCAAGTTCGGACCGTGAAATTGCGGATTGTTTTAATCGATTGATCGTTTGACTACATCGATTTGTTGCGATTTAATCGTGCGTAATTGTGAATGAATGCGCAGTGATTGATGGGCAGTGTGTGTGATTTTTAAATAAACATGGGGAGTCATGTTTTAAACAGTATGTTAATAAATATAAAACTGTACCGATAACTTAAAAAGATATTATGTAACAGGTGATTAATTAATAATGGTATAACTATGTAGTAATGGAAATGGTTCTGATAACACCATGATATATCCTTAGGTTTAAATCATCTAATTTTTTCAGTCAAACTTCCTTATGCTTTTTTATGCTTAATGCAAATTTTGTGGGACATTTTTTTAACACTATTACATTAATTTACACAATAATGTTTCTTCTTTTTGAGATTTTTTTTGAAGTAAGCTTTAGTAGTTGTATTGTTTTCTTTCTGTTTCTTTTTCCAATCAAAATAATATATTTTCAAAAATATCTGTATATGGTTTAAAAAGCGTTAACAAATTTATTTATTTATTTTCTTATTATAAATATGTAATTATTACCATCTAAACCCATGCTTTTAAACTATGCTAGCCATTTTAAAATAATATTTTAGACTTTTTCTAAAAATATTACATTGGATTTAATTACACTTCCGAAACCTTAAAATCTACTAAAAATGTTATCAGCAAACATGGAGTAGACATATTTGTACGAATTACAGCACAAAAGTGTATTTATGATTTTGATTGAATATGGGTATATTTAAGTTACAATTTCAGGTAGTACTTCTGTACAGTAAGGTTTTTTAAACGAAAGAAGTCTTCAGTGTAACATTAATTTGGATAATTAGATATAAAGAAATATTAGAAATAGGAATATACAGTTTTTGTGGTAACTAACTCACAGAGGGATCTCAGAATCTTATTTTATAAGAAAGTAAAATGAACTATCCAATAGCAAATCTTTTACTTACATTCTTTATTTAACTTCCCATAGTTTCAAATTGATTAGTAAAACTTTCCTAATACTACAAGTATGATACACAAATTGTGTCATGCTTAGTAAAAATATATATTCATCAATTTCCTTAAGTAAGACTACTTTTTTTATAAATGCACTATTAAATGATGAAAAAAAAATGCTTTTATTCATTGATATTTTAAGCTCAACTTAGTGCGTATGAAGAAAACTCTCATCATGGTTTAAAATTATTTAAGATGACCTCAGAATGTTTTCATCATGAGAAATTCCGTGCTGCCATATCTGTTTTAAAGTAAATTGCAGATTATAAATAAATGTTAATAAATAAGTAAATGTTAATAAATATTCAAACCACATGTTAAAGAAAATGAATACTTTGATTTTGTAGTTGTAATAGGGTTTTGTGCTATAAAACACTATATAAAAATACCATACTTTCAGTTAGGTAATATTTAAATGGGAGATCCAAGGATTATGTTCATTTAATATTTTCCTGCATTAAAAATATTGGATTATCAACAATATAATAATATCGATTATAATGAATCTCTATTAAAAGTGACCTTCTTTATTTGGCCCCATGACGTTTTTACTATCAAAGAAACAACCCTGTGTATATCTCTTTGAATGTACAGTGTTATACTCCATATAACACTCAATTATACATATTTATCAGTACTAATTCAGACAGGTTTTTTTTTTTAATATTTTCATTTGTATTTAAGTATTCCCATATCCTCCCTGTTCAGCACATTTTAGTTTTTGCATAATTATTCCACTAACAAATTATCTCCAGTCCAAAAAAAAAATACAAATTAAAAATGTTTTCTAATTTGGAACTCTGTGTTCATAATGCCATAAATACAATTATTTTTGTCGTTATTTGAATTTTAACTGACTTGCGTACATTTCTTACACAGCTTTAAAAAGTTTTTGACCAGAATGTGCTATCGACGTCTACAAAGTGGATTTCATTTAAAATGTTGTTAGTTTTTTTGTGAAAGAAAAATAACTAGGTAACACATTTTATGCCGCATATAAAAGAATCAAATACGTAAATTCGTCTGTTCTACATTTAAATACCTCGTCAACCTTGAAAAAGTGATTAACTTTAATAGATGTCAATTGGTTAGATTAATCACAATACAAGTTCCTCTAAAACTACACCTTTATAGCATAACACCCTTACCCCTTTAGATCATTTATTACTATAATTCATCATAATTATGTAGTTTCATAGTTTAAGGAGGAATTTCAGTTAGAAGAGGAAAATAATATTTGCATGTTAAAAAAAATCTAACGTTTCGTTACAAGATTTCTAGAGTAACAACACATTATTTTATTCTGGAAATCTTTATATTGATTGGTATTATAATTATATTTCTGATACGTTAAGTGATCAATCAAGGACTTTTGTTATTCCTGTAAAAAACACATCATGTATAGATGTATTTAAAAAAGCCTTCATACATACACCATCTATATATCACCGTTTCAATTTATTCTTATGATTGAAAATATTCAAGATACTAAAAAAGCAATTTAGAAAATTATATAATACTTATTAATAATACTTAGTGTAAATAAAAGAAATAAAAATGTAATACTCCCAAAAAGCAATTAATATTTAGCAGGAAGCTGTAATAACAGGTTTTCAATAATAAAAGCATTATAAAAATATCTTAAATTTCACACTTGAAAGTTGTTATCTAAGATGAGGAAAACATCAGAATAGTTATAAAACACAAGGTTTCAAAAGAAAAAATGTTAAATTATAAAGGTAATGACATTTGAAGAAACAATTAATATTAAATGGAAATTTTTCATCTTCGTTCCAATTAATGTTAATTTTACTCATGACGTAGTTTACAGAAACTGTAAATTGAACAGTATGAAAATAGAGGTTAATACTTAGTTTTAATATGCAAAAAGACAAACTATTTAGAACAGTTTGAGAAAACATTTTAAAAGTAATTACAAAGATGAAATCTCAAAGGCGTAAGAATACTCAATCTTTAAAATTTCATTCATAACCGCTATAACACCTCTCTAAGCAGGGTCATACAACACGTAAACACTTAGCGTAGTAAGCCCTTCCTGCTGTGGAAAACATCATTAATAACTCCAAATTAAAAAACCACGCAAAAAATCCATTTCTCTAAGGAGTATATGTTATCAGGGAATTACCTCACAGCCGTATTCATTGATATTAAACCAGATTAAGGAAGAAAAGGCAGAAAAAACTCCATTTTTCACCCGAAGGAGGGCCACTCACTTTTAAGATCCAATTTTCTTCGCGATTAATTAAAAAGGTGCGGTAACGTTTCACCAAAAAAAAAACTAATGATAGAAACTCGTTAGGATAGATGGAAGATACCGATGATTTCCCAGATAAAAAAAATGAAGCTTTCTTCCTATCTGTTTTGCCTTTCGCTTTTTATATTGTTACAGAACAGAGAGTTTCAATGGCCACATCGGGATAAATTATTCATGATTTCGGGCAGGCTTTTATAGGCTGGGACAATACGTGATTTTAATGAACGGCATGTAGATGATTGTTTAGCATGCCGCCTAGTGATACGCTGTTTGGCTAATTATTATGATTATTATGATTGTATCGGGGAGCTAGTTATGGGAATAGATAGATGGTCGCTATGGTAACGAGGGAGCTGGAATATAAATGTGGGTTTCTATAGGAAGTGGAAATTGATCGTGTGTTTGGCGTTATTGTTATTGGCAGATGGTTGGAAATATATCAATGCTTGTTACGGTAATTGAGGTTTTTCACTTTTGTCGTCTGCTGGTTTTAAATTTGAGTGTCATTTATCATGACTTGACTAGAGGTTCCTGACCATCATTAGTTTTATTCTGAACCTGTTTTATTTTGTGAACAAGCTTGTTACATCTTAGAATAATCAGTAAATTTTTGACAAATATCACAGACAAGTTAGGTTGTTTGAATCTCCACCACAATAGAGCATTTTCAATCACATGACTCGGACCTAACAAGGACCTTAGCAACAGGAAATGTTACAGTTTTTTGCCCTACAGAGGTTAACAGTTACAGAAAATGACTGGCCGTGGAATTCTTCTATTGGAGCATTTGCAATCACGTGACCCCATACCTAAAAACCGCCTTAGGCAACAGATAAACAAAGGCCTTAGCAACAGTTAAAAGCCCTACAGAAGGTACACAGTTAATAGAAAATAACCGGTTGTGACGTCACCTGAAAACACTCTATATATTTTCTTATCAACGAAGCTACTGGTACACCTAACTACGGCTTACTACTAGATACTATACAGGGTAGCCGAGTTTTGAATAATGAAAACCATTTGACAACTTTTCCCTCTAGGATCGCCCCATATCCTACCTATAACGTACCATACGTATTGTATATAGATTTAGTGCTTTGCCAGATGTCAGCTATTGCCATCTACATTTTTAATGATTTCCGTATCTCGTAGTAAGCCGTGGCATGATGCTTTCAATTGGTGCTTTTAATTTTTTAACTAAGGATTTGTATCCCATATTCATTCAGGTACTTGAAAGATTTTTATCCTACTTCTTCCCAGAAAGATCCTTCATCTTTATATTACATCCGTCCTAATGATTGCCAGACCGATATCTCGCACACCTAAGTGAAACAAATCTCCCAATCTCACCTCCCCAATCCTTTTAAAAAATAACCGACTCTCCCACATTCAATTTGAGCGGCCGGGACGGATCCACTTAAAAAAAATCGGGGCCGAAGGAAGAAGCAATCTGCGCGATAAGAGCGCTTGAGTGACACTCGGAGGGTGTGGGGCGCATTTTTCGGCCAGATTATTCCCTCGGGTTTTTTTAATTTGCGGAGGAGGAAGCGGATGGAATCAAGTAATGAGCTTTCCGAGACGTCCGCCACCCCTGACCCCTGGCAGCCATGTCGATTATTTTGCGATCGGACAAAGGCTCGACGCGTGCCGGTAACATTCGGTGGCTGAAGGGCGAGTAAAAGGAAAAGTGGATTGCTGTTGCATTTCTCGGTGAAAGTTTCTTAGTATTTTAAGGACAAATGGTGATAAATGAAATTTTTCTCAGATAGGGTAATATGGTTAAGGGCGGAATTTAAGATAAATAAAAGATGGGAGTGTGGATGAAGAAAGAAAGGATTATATGCCCGAGGACGCTTTGATTGAAATTGTCATTGAAACTATTCAACAGCAATTAGTAGTTTTGAGCACTGATATCATTCAAACACTGATTTCTCTTTTCATTGCATTATTGAGGTAAGGCTGAAGGCTAAATAAAAGAACTGTACTAACAGCCATATTCACAACATATCAGCGTCGCGGTCTCCCAGCAGCTAAAGAAAAAAAATTAGCTCTCCGCTGACTCTGATTGGTGGAATCCTTCTTTGACCAATAATTTAACACCGACGATTTCTAGAAAGATGAACGTGGAATAAAAACCAATTTGGGGGATCAAATGTGGGATAATCTTTACAGTTTAGGAAAAAGTAAAAGCTAAACAATAGACTGGACTACCCCTTGAAGGTTGTTGGGTTTTTAATGCAATAAAAATATGATATAAATATTTGCATTTTAAATTAATTTTTGGAACCCTACACTATGTTGCATACTAATCACTATCAATTAAATAAAAAGTAATTTTTTTTTAATATTGTCATTTGTGAAGAAAAAATACATTGAAATCTTATCTTTTAACAACTACCTACCAACTATATCAACAACTACCACACACAAGCGTATTTATTTATTCTTTAGCGAATTCTTTCATGAAGATAAACCAAAATGAAAAATGATAGTTTGATTTCATGGATTTCATAAAGAGTTGAATAATAATTTTTCCCCCTCTAGATTATAAAGGTACGTAATCTAAATACATCAGTCAAGCAGAATGTACTAAATCATACATGTCACATCCTGCTATGTCAACAGTCATTTTGCTTTACATTTTTCACAAACCATCAGTTAACTACTAAGTAGGTTAGTTTGTATATTTTCCTTCACTAAGGGTCAACTAGTGGCCGTTTTTGATAAATGGTAAGGAGATAAAAAGATGAGCAGTCATAGGATGCTCCGCAACTCGTAGTAGCAAAGTAAATATAAGGAATAGTTCAAGTTTTCGTTTTTGACAGTGTTGTGTTAGCAAGTTGCACTGGGGAGTCTTTAAGTTCGTAGACCTGTTTTTTGTTTTAAAATATTAGGAGTAAAGCGTTATAAACGAACTAATCCAGGGATTATTTATTACATTGTAAAGTAATCTTGCCACTTTCCTTGACAAAACTGGGCAGCTAGGTGCTAGGTTGCACATTTTTTTTTTCAAAGTAATGTTCCTGGAAAATAACAGGAACGTCAACTGATATACTGGTATTTCTGATTGATTTAATCGTAAATTCCTGTTATTTTCCAGAATCATTACTTGGGAAAAGGGGGCAACCCAGCTCCCCAGTATTTCCAAGAAGAGTGGGCAAGAGTGTCTTTTGCAGAGTAATCTTATTATAGCATGAAACATTATACTGCAAATTTAAACTTGTTATTATTACAGTACTACTTTAAATTTACAATACGTAAATACAAGTATATTTTATTTACGCATATACTTTTAGAGCATAAAATCTTTTATGCAATGTAAAATTCAGATAAGTGATTTAAACACTGTACTACCTCTGTATCAATGGAACTATAATATAAACTAGACTAGAGGGTTATAAACCATTGGGCAAAAGTGACGCAATGCTGGATAACTTTTGTAGGCAATGTGGGGTATTTGCTAAGTGTGGCCATTAGCTTCAAAAGAAGTTAATAAGTTGGAGGGCATAATACCAAGACCCAGAAATTCTTTAATTCAAGTATTGAATACAGTTTTATCCACCACTTATGGTGAATGTATTGCACAACGTCACTTGCACTACTAGGAAAAGTACCATGAAACTGCTACTGCCTGCACCTTGCCATTTCTTTTCGGCTTATAACACAAAAATGATAAAGTGCCCTCAAATGACAAATCGAAAACGATCTTTCCCGCGCGAACACCGACCGTAATTCCTTCAAAACCGGCAAAACCTTCCATCCGTCTTGGAGGCTTTCCCAATAGGTCTGATTTATCTCCGTTTAAAAGACGACAGTCCGGCAAGTTAGTTAAAAGCAAACGGAGTAGGGCGCAGCAGCACACATCAGCTTCTATTAACCTCCAAACCACCCAAGTACACGAATGACGTCATTTATGACGACAAAATCAGGTCATATTTTTTCATATGACGTCAATTGGGAAAAAATCACGTCAACTATGACGTCTTTTTTGAGTCACAAAAATGACGCCAATTTAACACGACATTTAGACGTCATTTTTACGTCACCTAGAATGACCAAATTTTAATGAATGGTGATAATTTGGTCGTGTTTACGTCACTTGGAATGACGTGAATTGTATGACGTCATAAATGTGGTCATTATTACGTCACTCTAAGTGACGTAATTTTAAACACGTCATGAATTTGGTCATTTTTGCGTCATTTAAAATGACGTGATATTTAATGCGTCATAAATTTGGTCATTTTCACGTCATTTTAAATGACGGGATTTTCAAACAAACCTTAAATACGGTAATTTTTTTGTCACTTAAATGACGTGATTTGTAAGACGTCCTAATTTGGTCATTTTCACGTCACTTTAAATTATGTGGTTTTTAAACACGTGAAAAATTTGGTCATTTTTTTGTCACTGTAAATGACGTGATTTTTAAACACGTCATAAAGTAGGTAATTTTTAGTCACCTTAAATGCGCATGCGTTTTAGTGCTATTGCTATTCAGTGAGGATTCGCGCATTCTCGGCGTCATGTTTTAACTTGAACAAAGACAATTGAAGCCAAGGTTGGCAGAGTTGGACCCCAATGGGTTTTTTCAAAACAAACATTTGAAAAAACCCACTTTTTGAACCCATTTTTGGGTTCTTTCAAGAAAAATCATAATTTTTCCCAATTTTCAAAAGTAAACAAAACTATTAATGAAATAATGTATCTAAAATTGCAGTTGCCCTTTAGTGACCCCCTAATGTAGTCCACCCAGCTTTGAAAAAAACTCAACTAGTTTTTAAACAACCCATGAAGATTTGAAAAAAAACACTTAATTCTTAAAAAGCCCAGGAGCTTTGAAAAACTTAAATTTTAAATATTCCACAGAGCTTTGAAAAATACCCACCTTATATTTTAAACAGTCTATTACAGAGCTTGGAAAACCCAACTAATTTTTAAATTTTAAACAACCCATGGAGTTTTGAAAAACAAAACTAATTTTTGAACAATTTTTGACGACACGTGTCAATATTCAAACGGATGTTTCTTCCTTTCTAATTGAGGTACATACTTGAAATTTTAAAATGTTGTAATAACAGTGAATCTACCTAATCTATTAAATTTTCCGGGTCCGGGGACAATTAGGGGGTCGTATACAAATTAAAAACCGTTCAATATAGAAAAAAGGCAGTAAAATTTCACACGCCACTTTAATGCGATACCCTGTTCGAAGCGTTTCTTTGAGTTGAACAACATACTAAAATATCATCGAAATCGGTATGCAGGTTTTTGAAATGGAATTTTTTCAAGTATTAAAATACACCTGATGTGCAAGTAATTAGGCTAATTAAGGAACTTCCCATAGAGATAGGACCATGAAATTTTAATATGTTGTTCATGGTGTGAATCATAACAATCTATTGAATTTTCAGGGTCCAATTTCAATTACGGGGCCGTATACATAATAAATACCGTAATAAACTTGAATAATTTATAAATCCATAACTAATTCATCAATTCCTAAATGCGATACACAGTTTTGTTCGTCTAAAGGTCTACTACAACATCTTAAAATCTTAAATATATATATCCATATTTGGGCAAAATTTAAAGTAAAATGAAAATTCTTTGAACCTAAATTACAAGCGCAATATGTATATATTTTCCTTAAAATTTCCAATTCCTGGAACCATTTTTTATAAGCTTTCTAAATATGTAAAGCATTAAAATCTAACTTAAAAAGTAAACAAACCAAGAACTCAAATCTGGGAAATATTTCATAGTCATTCGCGTCAAGGACCAGTACGCTCTATTTCTGCTTTCAAAAATTCTCAATTACGTCATAATCACCATGGAAACCCGTAATTCTGGAAAAACTTTGCCATAACAGTCCTTTACTCATAAGTAAAATCAAAAAAATTTTTTAAATAATATTTATATATTTATTAGGCAAAAAGAGGACTTGTCTTTTTTAACGACCCTATAAATTTTTTAATAAGTCTAATAACTTACTAAATTATAAAGATATAGTCATGAAAATCGGATATGACATTCATCTAGATGTATATTTTAAGAATCAATCACCTTTTAAACCATTATTTAAAAATAAACCGATTTATTTAAGAATTATCGACGTTTTTCGGTAAAACGCCGGACATAATAGAATCCGTTTAATTAGAATTCCGTTAGAATTTTAATTTTTAAAGAGCCCAAGGAGCTTTGAAAAAGCCCAAATAATTTTTAAAAAATCTTTTTGACAAAAAAAAAATCCTCCCTTAACCTTAAAAATATCAAGTAAAATTTGAAAAACCAACTTATTCCATATCCGTGTGTTTTTTCAGGGTTTTATTTTTAAAATCCGAAAAAAACCAACCCACTTGGTTAAAAAAAAAAACGGGCTTTTTCGAACCCTGATTGAAGCACGATGGCTGACGGACTATTGTGCGTGGACTCACCTTTTTCCCTAAAAAACACTTATCTTCTAAAATTTTGGTGCATTATTTATTAGCATCGCTCACCGATAGATGGCTGTACTACTGAAGTATATTTGCACAGTGCTCTTGCACAATGTGCTCTTCGCTAAGTAAGTAAGTAATTTTTATGTTATAGTTATATAAAATAACTTCTGTCAATATATTTTTAACTGTCAATACTTTATCTTTTTAAATAATTTGCACCAGGATATATTAATTTTACGACTATGTGATTAAGACGCCGAAACAGATCGTGTAATACAAAGACGCGGCGAAGCAACGGCTTTACAAAATGGCGTAGCAAACTTTCCTTGGATGCTGTGCTTGGAATTGTTTTTTATTTCTCCTAAGAGTGAAAGTCCTTGTAATTAGTTAATAATGACTGAATTGAATTTTGCGGATTTTAATTCTCGTATTAAATATTATTTATTTAAAAAATCTATTCTTTTACTCTAGTATTAATTAATTAAGTTTTGTATTTTCTGAAAGTATATTTTAAATTTCTACTGTAGGAAAGCTGACTCAAATTGAAGACCTGAAGATGATCTGAAGGTGAAAGGAAGATGTCCTCACACCAGTACCCTCCTTTGTGCAACCCACTGCAAGAAAAATAATTTGGAAGTAAGTAATATATTTTCTTAATTTTTGAAACATAATTTGTATTCTTAACCCCAACCTTTTCTATCTTATATGATAATATATTGAACAGTTAAAAAATACTTTATTAAATTTTACACAAATATCTAAAGTAGTATCTTGGAAAAAATAGTTAATGGAAATACTATATATTTGGGGAATTAGTATTCAATTTATACTGTCAGGAAAAGAAAAATTTTATGCACTGCAGAGAGGATACATACAGAAATTCCCCCTAGACATAAAATATTTCCATTTTACTTCAATATATTTATTTGAAAATCAAGCATTTAGAATTCATCAAGTAAAGCCCTATTATGTTGCAGTTTTAATAGTATTTAGAGGTCTCTGAGCTTAAAAGTTCAGTCTTTACAATATTTTTCCCTCTAACAGATCCTTTTTATGCTCCTCTGTTATTATTTTACCATGTTAACAAATTTTAAAATATCACTTAACTAGAAACCTGTTTTCTTAAAAATATGGGACTGGCTGATAGAACTCAATTCAACACTGATTTTTAATTTGAAAAGTTAATTATATATTTTCAAAATTTTGAAAACCTTTTAACCTTAAAACCTTTTAAGAGAAGTCTAGACAGAATCCCCTATATTTAATTCTAAAATATATATTCTTTTGTAAATGATCAATTATGAAAAAAGATTTTGAAATTAATTGAATCCACAGGAAATTGAATATATTGGGATGTTTTCCTCTCTGGGTTTGATGTACAAGTTGTAAAATAAAAAAGTAGTTTTCTGGCCTTTTGTGTTAAATGTTAGTTTTATTCCTGATGATTTTATATTGATTTCAGGTTGCAAATGGAACTCTGACAAAGATGTGGAAGAAGATGAGGAAGACACATGGATTTTTTGAGGCTTCTGAAGATTTTTGTGTAAAAGGATGAATTGTAAGTAGCAAATATTATTTAAATAATTTTAAAATAAATGTTTTGAAAAACAAGAAATAATAATGTTAAGAAACTGTGTTCTTAAAATGAAAAAGCAAACAATTAAGACATAATAATAAAAATTTTCCAGAAAAAGTAAACGAAATGGGTGAATTTTTCTTTGAAATGGACTGAAAGTGATCTAGAACTGTAAATAATTTTTTTTTATTAAAATCGTATTTTATGTTACAAATGCCTTTTGTGAGTACTGCATGAAAATAATCCCCTTTTTATTGTGGTGGGGTGGACCCCCTTTTTATTGTGGGGCTCATTGTTGCTCCCACAATTAAATTATTTGTTACGATGAGGTTCAAATGCTTCTTTTTAATTTCCCGAAAAGTTAATTTAACCTCTAATACACATTCATGTAATTTATTATTGTAACAAAATAGTTGGTGACCAAACCCCACACAAATGAAGCTAGAGTCCTATAGGGGGCATGGAAAAATTAATAGATGAGGTGGGTCGCTTTAGATTTTGTTTATTATAAAAAGTGGGTCTTTATGTTCAAAAGTTTGAGAACCCCTGTATTAGGATAGGATGTTTTCCTCTCTGGGTTTGACTCACAAGTTGTAAAATGAAAAAGTAGTTTTTTGGCCTTTTCTGTTAAAAGTTAGTTTTATTCCTGATCATTTTATATTGATTTCAGGTTTATAATGCAAAAAGAACTACAAAAATGTGGAAGAAGATGAGAATATATTTGACAGATGTGGATAAAGTTTGGAGGGAAGGAAACTTTGTCCCTATCAGAATTTACTGAAATGAATTATTTACTATTTTTAAGAATTTACTGAATTGTAAACAACTGTGTCCAGTTGTGATGATGCTGGAATGAAGATTTTGGTTTAAAAGGATAAATTGTAAGTAGGCAATATTTTTTTTAATAATTTTAAGACCAATGTTTTGAAAAACAAGCAATAATAAGAATCTTTGCTCTTAAATGGAAAAGCAGAAGTTTAGAACATATTTATAAAAATTTGCTAGAAAAAGAGTAAGCGAAATGGGTGAATAATGGACTGTAAGTTATCAAATCAAGAACTGTAAACAAAACATATTTTTTTATTAAAATCGTTTGATTAAACATATATTTGAAGATGAAAAATTATTATTTGATGTTAGAAATGTTTTTTGTGAGTACTACTTTGTTTTGTAAATCTATTCCTTGCATTTTTATTATAGTATGCAAATTTTATTATTTTTATAAACAAATTTCCAATAGCCAATGCTATTCTTACCTATTATTTATTATTATTTTATTTGTGAAAACATTATTTAATGTTATATTCGTGCTTTTTGAGAGTGCGTGTTATATTGTATGTTATATTCGTGCTTTTTTTTATTTAATTTATTCTAACTAAATTAAAACTACACTTATCTTGTAATTACTGTTGACTTTCCAATCAAGTCTGTATCCCTTTCCCTTATTGTATTTTCTTCAATTTATTGATAAATATTTTAAATGAAGCCATAAACATTTTGCAGTTTTTCAAAGTTTAAAAAACATTTTCTTAGTAGTAAAATCTGAATCAATATTGGTTGGAAATGTAATATTGAAATATGCTTTAATTAAAACTTTAACATAGCATGCTTTGGAAATGCATGCAATCTCTAAAAAAATAATTATTTTAAAAATATGATTAATTGTTTAACTTTCACGGGCTATTGAATCTGGTTGCATTCAGAATATTAACAATGGTCTGAGAAAAGGAAAAAAAAATTCTTTCCCATGTTAAATTTTATTGGGGAATTATAATGTTGGCAAAATTCCTCAAGGAAGTCAAAACCCTTCAATTTGTGTACTAAGAAAATTATACTGATAATTCTTTAAAAGGAAAAATGTTTTATTTGTATTCACTATATTTATTGTAAATCACTAAAATGTGTTGTATGTGGCTGGTTTTTCTTGTTCAAATTCTGTAATATTGTAACTTATTATGTATATTTTTAATTTGCCTTATATTTTGTATACATCCCTTCAACTGGCCCTTGGGATACCAGAAATGCTGTTTTTGTCTAGTTTGTGAAAATCTCTGTTCAATAAACTTATTTTTGTGTTACTACTTGCATTTAATGTGTTGAAATAAATATTTCCTATTTTCTTCCAATCTTTTTCACCTAAGAAATTTTTTTCCCTTTTTTGGAATAATTAATATTTTTGAATAGATATTAATTTTGTGGGAAAAACTTAAACTTATTTTCATAATAGAATTATTTTATTTATGCTATTAATATTGTATGTCTTTAGAGAAAAAGAAATGGCTCACATTAACTGAAAACAGTCTCTTTCAAGTAAAGAATTGTAGTAATTTAGATTTTTTAGAAAATATTATTTCTTGATTGAATAATCATATGTCGTGAATTATTAGTGATAGAATGACATGTTTCTTTTGTCTTAGCCACTGGTTAGTCATAAATTATTAAAATATGCTAACCTTAATTCAAATAAAATCCATTTTATAGATATATTTTGGCAATTCTATAAAATGGATTTTATTTGAATTAAAGTTAGCATATTTTAACTATTTATGACTAACCAGTGGCTAGGACAAAAGAAACATGTCATTCTATCACTAATAATTCACGACATACAATTACGTGAAAATCACGTCCTTTAACCACGTATAAAGAACGTCATTAAATCACGTGATAATCACGTAAATTTGATCACGTCCAAGTTGACGTCACATATGTCGTCAAATTCACGTCATTTATGACGTCGAAAATGACGACGAAAGGTTGGACATTCGACGCAAAACATGACGTGTCACGTCAAAGTTAACGTCACATATGTCGTCAAATTCACGTCATTTATGACGTCGAAAGGTTGGACATCCGACGCGAAACATGACGTCAATTTTAAGGCATAAAATCACGTCAAAGTTCATGTCACATATGTCGTCAAATTCACGTCATTTATGACGTCGAAAATGACGACGAAAGATTGGACATTAGACGCAAAACATGACGTCAATTTTAAGGCATATTTTGACGAAAAAATGACGTCATAAATCACGTCATTCGTCTACTTGGGCAGACGTCGCAAAAGATAACACACTCTCGGCCTCAGACCACCAAGAGAGATATCCACCCGGGAACAATATTATTCCGAATCTGCTTTTGGCAGCAGTAATTATTATTGATTTATCTGCGGGGTTAAGCAAACGCGATGAAATATGAGAAGGACGTCCTTTGTTTTATGTCGCTGTGTGGTGTGGTCGGGTCCATTATACCACCCATGGCGGCGGCTAATTGGCGGACGGGGGTGGAGGGAATATCGCTTGACATCGCAGGTGACCCCTTCAAGTGGCGGGTATTTGTGTATTTGGGCGTTGATTCTCGCTTCGAGACTGATGCCTGCCATCTGTTAAGTGCCCACAGGTCTATTATGCTATTGAAACCGCCTTCGGAGCTGCTTTCTGATTGAAAAGGTAACGTATGTCGTGCTTGTAGTGTGGTTTTAATTGAAAGAACCTCCCATAGAGAGCTCAGGTTGCGAGGATGTAGCCTTATCTTCTCAAAACAATTTATGGCATTTCTACGTGAAATAACTATTCACTCACTCAATTAAGCTTCCTATCAAGGGATCTAATGCATCCCACCCTATGCAAGTCCGACATTTATAAACCAAGAATGGTACATCAGAAGTTATAAAATATAGTATACACCAAGTAAAAGTATTATGTAAAAAGTAAATTTTCTGCAGATGTACAAAAAAGTACAAATAGTACTTCAAAATATCATTTTATAATCATTACTGTTAGGAGTTTTTGGTACACTCTAAAGTTAATTGATATTATGGACAGTATAGGCTATAGGGTATTGTTCTAAAAGATTTATTTCAGAAGTTTAAAGAATATTCTAAAGTTGGAACATTTTTTATTCCTACATATCCTTAGAAAAAATATTTCTAGTAGTTTTTGAGCGGCTACTATATGTAAAACAGTCTAAAGATCAATAAATTTCGACTAAAATGTAGATGCAAATTCAAAGAACAAGTGTTAAAGTTTATAAAACTAAACTACAATAAAAAAAAACTTAATTCCATGCTCTTATAAATTGATATATTATGTAGGTTTATTTGTTACACAGGTATTTTGGAAGTTTTCGATAAATTTTGATTTTTACCATCTTTTTTTAAAGGCAAAGACTAAATTAATATCTTAGAACGTTAGTAAATCCAAGTATAATCAAAGGTAAACTCCGTATTAATACCTTCTAAAAACCTAATTCAGTGATCATAGATTGAATAGTCAGTCTTACAAGAAGCGATCAACAAAGATTGATGCGGTTTAGGGTCAACCCAATTAAAACGGTCCGTTCATTACCTTCTAATCAGCGCATAATCTACGAACAATATTCCACACGGAAACAACATGCTTCATTTGTGTGTCTCCTTTGACCCATTCATGTTCATAAAAGACGGAACAGAGAGAAAAAACAGACAAAGTAAGGAACAGAAAAAAAAAGACAAAGCTGCCCACGAAAAAAGACAAATGCGCATCGTTTTTTCAAATCGCGGTCCGATGTGTAATTATGACTTCTTCATAGAACACAACACTGCGCCATCTGTAACAATTAAACGCCGCGGGCGCCACAATTGGCGTCGAAAATGATACCTTTCGCGCCAAGTGGGACTTTGTACCGCGACAGGTGAAAAATCGGGGTGAACACATGCAGTACTCATTTATACTTATGACACCGGTACTTGCCCAGGGCAAGGGTCCGATTTAACAGATTGCTTGTTGTAACTGTGAAAATTGCGCTCGTAACAGGAATACATGAATGAGCATTTCTTCTGAATGCGAGAAGCGGAAGGTGCCTTATAATATGTGCGAGGATTCGTAACATTGTGAGCAATTGCAGGGTCTCGGGAATGTGATGACAGCATGATGAATAAGGGAGAATAAATTAAGCCCATGGGTGTTGCCTGGGTAATTTTAGAAGGTGGAAGAAAGGTACGTTGATAGATAGTTACATGGGGGAGGAAATCAAATTTGATTAACAAAGTCGGTATGCATAGAGAAATGTGTCTTGTTCACGTTACTAAACCTGCAATAACTGGGACAGATTGAATTAAGGAAGGACATATTCAAATGTAAATATATTTGAATTAACGTTTAAAATTGTAGCTTTTAAAAGGAAATCGTATTCCAAAAGAGTTGTGTATTTAGGGTTAATAATAAGGGCATGATAAATATACATATGAATTAGAGAAACTATAACAACCAAATTTTAATTCAAAGAAAGCCTTGAGAAATAATTAAATGTATGATGTGTTTGGATGACAAAACTCTGCGAATCTAATCTTGAAATCAGGATTTTTTTCAACCAATGGGCGGGTACTGGATTTATCATCCTTGACCACTGAATTGCCCTAAGAAGTACTTACTAAGCGTTACCCAGCGGGCACATGTGGACCGCAGCCACGGGGGTGAGGTACTGCTACCCGCGCCACACATACCATTTGCTCGCACAACCCCTTTTTACAGGGGGGCCACATTCATTCATCACACAAGGACAGAAACTAACATCCATGCCAAACGGGGATTCGCAGTCAGATATACTCTAACCACTAGGCGAGTACGTCAGAAATCAGGATTACGAAACATAATCCAAATCAATCTTACTACGTGTTATAAAAACAGTCGCAGTTTGAAGTTGTTAATAAATTGCTTGTTTAAATGTATTCACATAAGAAAAGTAAAAATTTTCTGAAGATATCTGAATTTTATAAATGCAGAATTTCTTATAAAAACTCATGTTATCATTGCAGAAAGTGATATTTTAAAATGTGCAAATACTTTCAGATTGAAAATTAATCGTATTTTTTTTTGCTATAGGAAGGGCCACGATGATGCTCCGGGTCCACCTATTGTACAAACACGGTAAGTTTACTTTTCAATGTACTTTTTCTGTGTACTTACTTATTATCTCTGCTGATACGTAATAAGAATGTGCATAAAATTTGCACATTACAGCCTTTTCAATAACAAACACTTATGACTGTCGCATTTCTTAATGTAATGGATAAGTCTGTTTATATTTTAATATGGCCACAAAAAAAAGGAAGTGAAAATATGGGAACAAAACAAAATGCTCTAACTCATCTTGTAAAAATTACACACAATAAAACTTTTTTTTTAATATGAATATAAAAGAGTATTCAGAATTAGAAAAGGATATCGAGATACTTTTACCTTATAAGCATTATATGTTCTACAAAATTAGAGTTTACGGAAAAATATTTTGATTTACATCACTCTTTTATCAAATATACTTCTCAAAATAAATTTAAGTTTAGCATTTATTGGAACGGTGTTATGAATCAAATTAACATTTTAAGATATCGCAAATATTCGCTTCCATAGACTTGTTTTCTTTACTGTCAACGTTATTAATTGATCTGTCAAGACTCAAAACCAGGTATAATTAATCTTGGGTGAATTAATTTGATTAGATAAATTTCTATCAGTTTCCCTCTTATCAGCAACCTCCAATATCGGAAAAAATACTTGATTAGTTAACACTAAATAACTTGACTGTGCATAACTAATTAAAATCCCGCATAATTTCTTTTTTAACATATTCATCAGTGAGATTTTTTTGGTTGATAGAGTTATCTAGTCTACTTTAAGTGCATATTTGTTTTTGCTAACTTGTTATTTGTGTTAGATTTTTTTGAAAACATGAATGAATCACTGACGGATATGTTCAATCAATGTGAGCGTTTTTGTGGTATTTAATTCCTTGTTGCATATTTTGTTGCAACAACGTCTCAATAAATCAACGAATTACATCTTTTGACTGCTAACGGATACCTTATTCTATGTATCAGTTCATATTTGTAGTTAATTGGTTATACTTAGTTCTATTTCCTTCTCTTAAATTAATAAAGAAAACTGTAATTAAGTGATATAAGTAATAGAAAAACAGCAATATGTCATGTGTCGATTATATTTCTTTGTTTAATTTTACATGAATTTAATAACTCAGTTATTTTGTGGAGATATAAATACACAAAAAATAAAATACAGTTCTCAATAAAATTTAAAATGAAAATTAATTTTGGAATCAGGTTAAAAGGTAAATTGTGCTTAAAGGTGTCTTTTACACTTTTGACTATAAGGAGTAGAGCTCAGACATTTATACAATAATAAATACATAGTATACAATACAAAATGTATTAATTTAAAGTTGGAATGGATAACAGCGTAAAAAGTTTGACTAGACAAGGGTAGAGTTTTATAACATTAATAACATTACACTTTTCACTTCTGAGGGATATAAAGTTGTATAAAATATCTAATTATATTCTATTTTTTAAAATAAGTTAAGTTAGAATTTTTTTTAATATACTTTTTAATATATATCATAATATTCTGAATAAAAAAACCTTAAATAAAAAAATCCTACACTGCAAAAAATAATCGTAAAAAAACAGAAAAGCTCTGGCAGCAAAAGTTGCCAGAGCTTTCCTTTCCACGGAATTTCTCTGTTGACTGAGCTTGTTCTGTATGAACGACTTTTTCTGCGAAAATATTTAGAGATATAACCCTCTAAAATTTCCTAAGTTAGGAAAAAAATGAGGCACTAGTCTGTAGAAGGACAATATGTAGTTAAAAAAATAGAATATTTCCAATGGATAAGTTCCCTCACGTTGCGAAACAATCGTTAGCATACAGAAAAAGTTCAGTCAACAGAGAAACTCCGTGGAAAGGAAAGCTCTGGCAACTTTTGCTGCCAGAGCTTTTCTGTTTTTTTACGATTATTTTTTGCAGTGTACTAGATTATGCTCTGCTTCTATTTCCTATCCTATAGCAGGGAGAAACTAAAGCTAACGATGAAATAACTAGCCTAGTGATGTTTTTTCATAAAACCGATTATTCGGTTGATTCAGAGTCACATTTTGATAAAAAAAATTGATGTATGACACAAAATGGATAACTCAAATTGAGTTACGTCATGTCGCGTCTTAACTAACGACCAATCTCTACTTCAGCACTAATCAAAAAAATGCTAATAATACCCTCATTTCCTCATTCATCAAAACAAGCACCAAAACCCCAATCAAACCCATTAAATCCGAAATTTAAACCATTCCTCAACCATCCCCCTCACCCCTTAAACTCGTAATGAAACCTTCCAGTAATCGTTTCTCGTAATGAAAAGAACAGCAGCACCAATTAACTCTCCGAATAATTAGCCATATCACGACCAAATCCATCTCTTCTTCGCTCTCTGACAGTACACCGAAGCATTAATCTTACGCCATATAAAAAATCAGAAGCGCTCTCAAGGCTAGGCGATAACTCAACTTATCTCATATTTTTACCTTTTCTAAGGCAAATGCAGATGATGCAAAAAAATCCCTACTTCGACCTTGGCGTCCTCCACGTGTTTATTCAAAATATTTCCCCCATTGGTTGATTTATCGCGGGTTTTCATTGAGCATAACCGATTTCTTCCGTTACTTAGTCGGGCTATTTGTTATCGCAAACAGAAGTCGGAATTTTGGTTAGAGTCGTGACTATCCCCCTCCATGTTGAGGAAGAGTATAGAATGTAGCTTTATTCAGGTTTTGGCTGTTAGTCTTTACCGTGTGTGTCAGGATGGGGTTTGGGAAGGTTACTCTGTGAAGTGTTTAGAACTAATTTTATGCAAAAAAAAATATTTTGCGTTTTGCATCTCTAGATGATTTATCAAAATGATGATTAATTGTCGTGTATTGTAGAAAAATGTATTATGATCTGGTTTAATAAATCAGCTCTTTTACATTTCAGCTTGAAGCGGGTTTTTTTGAAATTATAATATTAAGTACTATTTTATTTTATGCCCTTTTCATTACGATTTTAGGGGAATTCAACTCATATTTAATAAAATTTGTAAAGATAAAAAGTAATTCTTACGAGAAAGATTGCTAAGCTAGCAAGTGACAATATTGAGTAACTTTTGTTTATGTAGTAGGTTGACTGTCTTGCCAAGATTTTTCTTTCCACATCTGCTCTTGATAAGAAGTTTCATCGTCGCTCTTAGCTTTTTTTAATAAATTTCAAAGAGGATATACAGTTTTGTTCAACAACCATTTAGTAAACATATTACGCATCGTCACTTTTATCTTTCACCTTTCACGGATTCATATGAAAATCTGTACATTCTGTGATAACTTTAATGAACAATTTAGAAAAAAACACGATAGAAAATACTAAATTTTTTACACGATAAGTGACACTTTAATAATTTAATACAAAAAAAGAAGATAAACTTAAACTTTATTGCTACTTGGACTAACAATTAATAGTAAATTCATAAATAGGAATAAAGAAAAGAAAAATATTTGGTACTTTATGATTACCCGAGTGCAAGTGATAAGTGTTCTGATATAATCTGATATCAAAATAAATATTAATAACTAAAATATCTCATTTAGCAGTGTTGCTCTTAATATTTTAATATTTTTGTCCTATTAATTGTAAAGCGATGCCAATAAAGTCCGATTGGCAAGATTTGCGCCCGGCTAATCCTAAAATACCAAACATTTAAAAAGGGGTGGCATATGTACGACCGGAGGAATTAAATAGAGTACGGTTGTTATCAACAATTCGCATTCTTATTTTATGGGGAGAGAGTCTTTTCTAATACCGATCCGACAAACTAATCAAAGAATCTAATTACCTAACATTTCCATTCACAGAATAATCCTATAATGTACGTTACACCTTAGTTACAGCATTAACTATTTCCTCGTTTCACCTCTACGGAAAAGGCGTGGGGTGCGTATTCAAGCTTCAATTAAGTGGGTGTAAAGCATTCTCTACCACGAAAGTGAATTAAAATCTTCCACTACTTAGCTTCCCACTCCTTGATGTACAAACTTAATGCAGCCATTAATCTTGGGCTCATTGTATTGAAGAAATGGGGTTCTCACTTGTGTTCTCCCATGCCAAAACTCTTTAACACTGATGGGTTAATTGCTAGTCTGTTTATAATGTTTTGAAAGTGAAAAGATCACGTGAAGACAACAGGTCGTTTTAGAGGCTTTTAACGGGTTCGTTCAAAGATTTTCAAATTCTTTCTTTTTTGTTAAGATTTCATAATGTGGGAAATTTTTCAATGGAAGTTGATTAAGTTTTTTGTAGTTGAAATTGATTCATTTTAAGTACTTGAAGATATAATTTAAATAACAATAAAAGTAGATAAAAAGTCTAACTTACAGGAGTATTTGAAAAAAACTTCATTAAAGCATATTTGTCACTACTATTCATGCAGAGGTAAATGTTTCTCTAATAAAACTTTCATGGTATCTATCGTATCAGCTGCACCCTTAGGTAACAACAAATGTTTTCCTGCAAAATACATTAATAAAAATACAAAATTTTGTAAATTATCAAAAGTTATTAAGTAAAACATTTCTTCATTTAAAAGTTACAAACTTAAAACTGACCCTCCAAAAAAATAGACTTACTTAAATTCAAGTACTTTTGATGTCTATTACAATAAACCACACTAGAAATTTCCCATCAGTTGATTCTTTTACATCTTTTAGTATGTTTTAGAAAAAATTAAAAGAGGATTAAATTAAATTTTAGTTTGATTGTAATTTGTATAGCACAAGAAGGCCCTTTTTTCCCAAGCAAATTAAATACAAGCATACCATAATAATGAATTTTAACAACATGATAAACGTTTTTTGTGATAAATTACTTCTACTAAGCTCAATTGCCATTAAAAACAAAAACTAAAAATAATTTCTGTAGCCAAAATTAGAAATTATTCAGAACATCATATAAAAATACAACAGATAAATATAATTAAAAAATTATTAAAATTTTGTCAGTATGTTATACTTTAAAAATGCATGCTTTTGTAATATTTTACTTGTTATCAGCATTATCTGGGCAGCTCTTTCTGAACCCTGGCCTTTATTCCGAAATCTATCCCAGTTCGCCATCGTTCCAGAAACTGACCTCTAGTTGTTATTTTTAGGAATGGAAAAATCCTCGTACAGGCAGTTTTTCCGTCTTTTTTTGGGCCATTCTCTTATGTTTTACTTAAGTCTGAATAATTATGCGCAAGACTCAAAAATTTAAAAGCAATTCATATAAACATGTCCAATTTGATCTACTTCCACAATTCCATTAGTAAACACACCAAGCCAAGCGGGAAATCATAAAAGCTTAACCACTTGTTTAGCTTAATTGACCCATTTCTCTTGACACATCTTAATCTGCAGTAATCCTACCCCCTCCCTATTGTCTTCCAAACAAAAAAAAATACCCACAAGACATTCCGCCTCACTAAAACAACCGGACAACTCAAAGTGACATCTAGCGATGAGGAAGATAACGACAGAAGAAACCTGCAGCAAAAAAAAGGGGTTAATGAAGTAAAGGAAGATCCCACACCTCACCTGAAGAAGTCTTCTTCTAGTTCTTTATCGCATAGTTGGTCCAAGAATCGCGTTAATCATGAGAGTATAGAGATACCGTTGACGCTTTGGGGACGTGGTGGCTATAGCTACTAAAAAGCCGCCTTCTTTTGTTTGTCTTTCCTTTCTCTTTTTTTTTGTTTTGAAAATTCCTTTCTTTTGCTTGTCGGTTTTCTTTGTTGCAGTTTGGAGCTTGTTATATTTATTTATACTTTCCTCGTGAGAGAAGGCTTCGTTAAAGTTGACCAGTTTTTATGTCGTCGTTTTTAAGGATGTTGTTGTTGTGTTGAGTTTTGGGAGAATCTTTTTGAGCTTCGCTTCTTTCGTAATTTTGTGGAAACATTTCTACGGTTGAAAGTTTTGTTTGAGTGAAATGTATTAGCGATTACTGTTGGGTTTTGTCCCTGATAGGATAATAGCCATAATCACATGGGGTCAAAATCATTAAATTATCTATTTTTAAAAACTAAACTAATGTATTGTAATATGGCATACACCTGAATATATGGCATAACCCTGAATATTCAAATCTATCAATGTACTGAAAAGATCGCAAACTAAGTATAACAAATAGTTCTTTTATCCTTTTTTGTGCTCTTATGTTATTTTATATTGATTTAATAAAACTTTCAAATTACCTGTTGATATATAACAGACCAGTTAATTTAAATCATAAGAATAAAAAGCAAACTATAACGTATAACGGATTACTTTGTAAATATGTAAAAACAAAAAAATATTTACAACTAATTTATAAAATGAATTAATTAATTTAGAAAACATCAATTGATTTGTTGATTAAAACGTGCACATTATGTAATCATGTTACATAAAGAAACCATAGTATGGTTACCACCAAACTCAAAAAAAAGTTTTTAGTTCTGTAATACAAAGCTATTTGCTACTTTTATAGTTTTTGAATGTTTAGAAATTGATATTTAGGTACTAAACAGTTTTTATAATACTCTTGAATGACAAATTATGTTTACTTGTAAATTTCCATACATATTTCTTTCATATTTGATGCAGTATACTCCACATAACTTGAAATTGTTTTTATTTCAAAGAAGAATAGCACAAATACATCACGTTAGTACAAACATTTTTTCATCAAGGAAAATATTCTATGATTTATATTCCATTGAAGTAACCTTCACGATTATTGTGGAAATCGCCTTACTTCCAAATATGAAACAAAAACAGAACACAGAGAGCAATAATATTTGCCCTCCGAGTTCCAACAAAGAATCCGTCCTCAATACAAAGCACCCAAAAAACGTTCCCATATACATAACCTCAAACTCCCCATTCTTGTCCAATGATGAATTAAACCCCGGAGTTATTACATCGTTTTATACAAATAAACACAAGCTATTAATCGTCTCAACTTGGACACACCTGTCAGGGAAACCAGCCGAAACCGTCCATTTGGACCGTCAGAGGAGATTTAGAACTCCAACTGGGGCATCTCAAGAAAACAAGGATGACATTTCTTGACGGCGGGCATTCCTTAACCCTTTGGAACGTACCGAAACCCCTTGACAACTGAGATCCAACAACAAAGGAGGCATTATCGATAAGTATCGGATCTTGAGAAGGGCCGAAATTTATAACTCGGTGGAACACGTTCCGAAAAAGTTCGTCCAGATTTCGGTGTAGAAGTCCTCAAGCAACATCACGTACTTTTTTTTTGGACAACATCACGTGGTGTTGTCCTTTCGGACGTAAATTCTGCAGAGAGAAAGGATGGTGTTGCCATCGTTAAGCGGATAAATACTGATGATTTTTTTTTGTTTGGCCTTTGGGTTTTTTCCCCCGCTGGATAAGCTTTACGGGTAGTTCGAGATACTTTGTTTTAAGGGGAATGACTTTAATCCCATGAAATGTGGCTAAAAAGGGCGTTCTGGGGCTTCGTTTGTTGCGTGCCTAATTAAAAAGAATAATGCCAACCCTTAAATCTCGGTAGTAAGGAAATTCTGAATTGTCTGACGCGGTGAGAATACTAAGTACCGAATAACGAATGATTTGCAGTTTTATTTACAGTAGCCAACACTATATTACATTGAGAGTAACATTTAAGAGTTAACAATAACAGTGTTGTGTTTCAGTTGCAGTTTCAAGATTTGGATGGGATGTATGAAAAACCTTATGTTAAATGACAAAAAGTTTTAAAAATTACTATTTTTCTAGTATGTCACATTTATTCATCTATTTTTTTTTTTACATATTATACTACCCATTGGAGATTACTTCAATGATTAACATTAATGACATATGACATATTACTACTTTTGTTCAAAAAATACACAAATTACTTTCCCCTAAGAAGTATACCGCTGAAATCTATAATAAAAAGTACGATTACACCAATTTTATTGTGTTTATTTTCAGCGTTTTTAATATCTGATAAAAAAATTATAACATTCGAACCTCGTTGCAATAAGAGTTACTATTTATATAAATATGAATTCAATAATAGTTTAATTTTTTCACAATAGTTCAAAAAGTTCTCCAATAATAGTTGAATACCTTGTTTTAAATATAAGTTCAAAACGTGATTTTAAAAATATTAGTTCAGAATTATACTTAATTAAATTACATTAAAAATAATAATGTTATTTAATACATTTTGCTACCTATGCCATCTGTTGTAGACACAAAATTTCAAATACCTCGAAATTATTATAATAACTATAATTATTATGATATTATTATTATAACTGCACATTTTAATCTATTTATTTTCGCGATATTTTTAGTGTTTGGTGTTTAAAACTGCTTGACAAGTTTTATGAGATAGGTAATGGAATCGTACCTTAATGTAATTTAAGCATAACAGAATAGTCTTGAACCATAAGAAGTAGATTTACACAAGAATAAAGAATAAGGAGATATATTATCCGAATATTTAAATGTTTTAATGTTTGTGAAATCTCGTAAAACTTTACAACGAGAATTTAAAATCTCTAATAAAAAACTATCATAGCGTTACTTCAAAATAAAAAAGCTTATCAAAAACACTTATTACCAATCAAACTGTCGGAAACGCCCATTCTTAACAAGAGATTCAATTTTTTTCGGCATATAAAGCTACTTAACCATTGTTTTTCTTTGAAGAAAGTGGCGAAACGCATTCATTACACAGCTAAGTTTTCCCGTCTTACCTTAAAGCACAATGGCGTGCGTCCACTTTCTCGTTCTAAGCTTTGAAAAAAATTCTTAACGAAATACACAAAAAAAAAATCGAAACTCTGGATAAGAATGATGGCTGCTGATGCAGATCTTAAAAAGAGATACACAACATTGTTTACTTTTTTATGACTCCGAGAGAGAGCTCTGAGGACGATTAGAAGTTGACCTCAAAATTTTAAGTGATTGATCAGCACTTTTCTAGGACAACAGGCTTGCCGAGTTTTTTTTTTCTGCTCTATCTGAAATAGTTTTCCTTCGCTTCATTAATGCAAAGGCTGGCCGGTGAAAAACTTTCATTGCCTTTGGAAAACGCCGGAATACGTTCAGCAGATGCGTTTGAATACAATGAATCGTTTTCCGGTTAGTGGGTTGAAACTTTCGTTGAATTGTTTTAAGATCGATTATTCGAAGTGAGATTTAGCCTTAGGGGATCGATTTTTATGCGGGTTTATCTCATTTCCATACATAAAGCTTAGTTTTATGCAATAGAAAAGGTTAATTGTGTGTAATGTTTTGTATAGGAATACTACGAAATGTCCTAGATTATTGCCAGAGTTCTATGATTACCTGAAGATGTAAAAAATAACAAATCTGAGATGGATATATATAAAAAATATATCACATTGTATTGAACCTAAAAGCAAGAATATTAAAATAATATAGTTTTGGGTAAATAGTGGAAACAAGAATAAAACTTTTTAAATTCTTAATTTTCTGACATATTGTTTTTTTACGAATTTTCCGCAAGTAACAAAGAAATTTTTGTACTGTCTCCCATTTAAGCCAAAAATAGAATAATAAGTAGGGTTATTTAAGCTTTTGTGAAAACGTATTTTTGAATTTTCATAACTTTATAAACTTGAAAAAAAGTTACCATTACTAGCGTTTTTACCATTACTAGAGTAATAACAATTATGACAATGATTAACCTTTACGATTTAACCTTCATAAAGTATTAAACAATGGAATAAATTTTCATGAAGTAATTTAATATTATTTTTTTTAAATATTATACCAAAAAGCATTTAACAGCTAATTGAAAAAGCTTTTAAAAAATAAGAATATAGTGCCATAAAAATTACATTGTTTGTATAATACCCATAAGTAATTAATAAAAGTGCATGCTTAAAAATCTTAACAAAAACAATCTTAAAACTTATAATAATTGCTTTTGTTATTGTTATGAAAGTTCTCATGAGCAACAAAATTTCCATTTAAAGAAAATTCTGAATTAATGAATAATGTTTGAGCACAGTTTGTAAACCTCATTAACTTAAGGAAATATCAATCATGTTTGACTTCTAAAACCCATTCAGGTATATTTAATGCGAAAATAACCGCCAAAAATCGCTTTGGGAACAAGCGTTCTTAAAACTAAAGAAAAAAAAGCTAAAAGTATAATTCAACCAAGCTTTGTTGCAAAAAGTCATGGAAAAGGTTATCAGCTTATTTGAATTTCAGTTAGCTGAAGTACGAGTTATAGCTTAAGCAAAAACATTACTTCTATTATCATCTAAATAGCTGCTTATGTTTTCTTTATTTTCAAACCATTTATCGTTATGCTCTTGACAGATAAAAATTATAATGATACCTGTCTAGGTATTGATGTGAAAAATGAATTAAAAGAAAATGATGTTACTCTCACGTGGTTATGGAAATTGTGTGTTTTTAAGTGAGCCTTGATGTTGTTGTTAAGTTTAGTTACATAAATCTAAATGTAGACCTTTTCCTTATAATTTTTATTTTACATTATTCAGGAATCCCTAATAAGCGGGGTTCACAGGATGAAATCGAGTGCCATGTTGGCGAAATTTTCCTAATGTTCGCCAAACTAACAAAACAAAGCTCATCACATTTAACCATTTATCGCTCTTAGATTTGGCAACAATCTGTGAACCCCGCTTATTAGGTAATCCCCCATAAACATATCCATTGACGATTAGTTTTATTCACCTTTACAAGCAAATTTTAACAAAATGATATTTTCATAAGTATACGCTTATAAATTGTCATTTGATTATTATTATTATTTGATTTGAAATTATGATTGTCATTTGAGTTAAATGTTTGTAGATGGAAGGCCAGATGAATCTAGACTTCATTAGTTTGATTGAGGGTTTAATTTTTTTTCATGTTATAGAGTTAACAATTTTACGACTTGAGCCCTCGTGCAAATTTATAGAATTATTAAAAAATTGACTCAAGTCCCGAATTTAGAGTTTTAAAATAAAGAAGACCAATGTACCGTCCTTTTCAATTTTAACGGAACGGATCTGTGTAGCTCTTTAAGAAATGTGGCACAGTCCTTCCCAACTTTGATGGGAAAATACTGAATGCAAGTTTGGGTTAACTCGCATCTGAATCTCCATTCACTCTTCACTCCATTGGTGAGGAAATTGAATGTCTGAGCATGTTTCAGTGAGGCACCCGGATGGAATGCCTTCTCCCCCTCAAAGTTCATTTGGACCCCTTTGATGATTTTGCTTGTCAGCAGAGTCGAACCTTGCATCCATCTCAACTCTCCAAGCCATCAACTCAATTAGAGTAATCCAGAACTCTCGAACGGATAATGATGGGCCAACGAATTTTAAAGGAAGATCCATAAGAGATGTCAAAATTGCCTTCTTGCTCCTAATGGGAGGAGTTGCCACAATCTCCGCAAGACGGCATCCATCTCGAAGTTGATGGTGGTCTTTACTAGATCTGGAGCGGATGTCCCAGCACAGTCTGGGGTTTCCTCATCTAGGGATTTGAATCCGTCAATGTTGGAGTACTTGGACTCATCAGATCGAGGGGTCCCTCTTTTCTTTATGGATAGGACCTCCATGACCTTGGATTTCATACCTTTGAACATGTTGAATCAGATGGTCTTTGACTTGTGAGATTTGATACAGGAGAAGCGAAGACCGATACGCTCAGTAGAACCAGAAGAAAATTGATTAATTGAATCTCAGATTAAACTTAAAGTTTGCATGAATAATTTCTTATGCGAAATCCAAACAATGCGATCACGTGTTTTTGTTTGATAGCACGAATATTATATTTTACTTTACGTGAACCAAGCGCGATGCTGATCACATTGTTGGGCCGCTGCGACTTTTAATTAATAGAGCATTTTCAATCACATGACTCGGACCTAACAAGGCCTTAGCAACAAAAGATGTTACAGTTTTTTGCCCTACAGAGGTTACCAGTTACAGAAAATGATTAGCCGTGGAATTCTTCTATTGGAGCATTTGCAATCACGTGATGTCATACCTAAGAACTGCCTTAGCAACAGATAAACAACGGCCTTAGCAACAGTTAAAAGCCCTACAGAAGGTGCACAGTTAAAACAAAATAACCGGTTTTGACGTCACCTGAAAACACTCTATTTATATTGAAATTTTCTTTTAATATTTTTCCTTTCATATTAGAAAATACCTTCAAATGATGTTTTTACACATTATATTACCTTAAAATCCAACCTTTGACCAATTTAATGAAATAAATGAAAAATCAATAAATCATAATGTAATTTCATTCTGTAGGTTCATAGTGCTAAATGCATAATTACCTTATTCGATAAATAGTTTTCGTAGGTAGAAGTGTAAATATAAATAAATTTGTTCAATGCATCATTCATCATGCATGGTTCTTAAATATATCCATAAATATCTTCTTTTAATTATTTTTAGTAATATAATGTGTAAAAACATCATTTGAAGGTATTTTCTAATATGAAAGGAAAAATATTAAAAGAAGTTATTTAATTTATTTTTAAGCAATCTAAAGTTTTGTTAGGGTTTTGTTATTAAGTGTTCGCTAATTACATTTTTATTTTCAAAAATACAAAAATGATTCCTATTTACTATTTTCCAATCTAATAATCTAATTTTATAAATTACCCACATTCCATTTTAAATCATTTCCTTCTATACTAGTAGAATGCTTCCAGCAAACAAAATATATACTAATCTTCTTTTATCCTTTTAACACAAGATGAAAATTGATTGCTTTCAAAGCCAGCAGGTGTTGCCACACATACGCTTTAAATCATCAGACACAATTGAAATAATGGTCTGAACATCTGCAAAATAATTAAAAGATAGTGGTAATGGAATTCTGTTGATGAATTCCACTCATAATGGTTTTCTGCGCCCGGCATTCGTTTTAACGAACTTCTCCATAGGAAAGTAATTCCATCGAAGACTGTAACTATTAACGCACTGTAACTACTAACTACGGCTGTGGCTATTATTCTCTTGCTGATTGTTTTTGGTATTGTATGAAATGTTGATAATAATGTTGATAAACTTAATGATTTAAGTTTTATTGTTCGTGAATATTACCATATTCATTTTTAAAACTTTAATTTCTTTTATCAAAAATAAGTAAAAACATATTTAATATTATTATACATCAAAATACTACTAAAAAAGAAATTCAAAAGCTATTTGTAGACATGCAAAATTATATTAACTTAAGTAGTAGGTACAGTAGATTAACTTTCATTTTATACATTGTATAGGCCTAAAACAATTCTTCACTACCAGTTCCCATAGTTGGAAAAACATCAGTTTAACATCACTTTAAATTAATTGTACTACCAAACTTACTTAGTTATGTAAAAAAGTAATACAAATACGTACTTTCATATTTTTGGTTCTTAATTATCAAATTCCTTCAACTTTGAATACTTTTAAAACAGACACATGTATCGAAATATAATTGAGGTGTTTGCTGCAAGAAGGGATTAACTATAAAATCCGAATTCATGTCAAAAGTCGCCACCTTGGAGGCAGCCACAACCAAGGTGGTGTCGTTTTAGGGCTATGCATAACCACTACTGGGTTGGTGAATGTGATCGCCATTTTTTTACCGTAAAACAAAGTTCTAGGATTAGAATAATTTTACCTTTATTGGTTTTTTTTATTCGTTATACTCCTGCATAAAACAAAATTCCATTTTGAGTTTTCGTCTGATCTTATGTCCGATCTGAAAATATTAAAGATTATAACTAAGATCATCTTAAGTCTTAAGTAAGTTTGTTAAAATATATAGAATCTAGCTTTAAGAAATGAAATTTATTTGTATAAAAAATTTCATATTTTGAGTTTTCGTCTGATCTTCATCTGATCTTGTCCGATCCGAAAATATAGTGAAGATTATAACCAAGTTTGTTAGATTTAGAATCTAGCTTTATGAAATTAAATTTATTTGTATAAAAAAAATTTCCATTTTGAGTTTTTGTCCGATCTTTATCCGATCCTAAAATACTGAAGATTATTACCTTAAGATCATCTTAAATACGTTTGTTAGATATAGAATCTAGCTTTAAGAAATAAAATTTTCTTTGTTCTCCCGATTAATTGTGGTAGAAAATTGTACCACGATCAGAATCTGGCCGTGGTTAAACATGGCTGAAATTCTTTGACTCAGATATACAATTCTATAGAGCGTGAAACAGCACCACATTGGCAACTACGCTCCACTTTGGCGACTATCTTGCCATGAATTCGGATTTTAGAGTTAATCCCTTCTTGCAGCAAACACCTCAATTAAAACCTACCTATACTTATGAGGTATACTATCATTTCCATACGTCTGTCCAACAGCTATTAAATTCAAATAATTAGGGACAAGATAGGGCCTTTTGATTACATATTTTACTTCATAATCAGAATGAATGTATATTCCTGTACGCTTTGCTGATGGAGATTGGATATTCCAAGAAACAACAACAACATGAATGTATATGACTACTCTAAGTTTTCGGGACTGAAGTTAGTTCCATATTGTAATTTACCTATCAATTACAGGTATTCCTCCATTAGATAAAGAATTTACACATCACATATAGAACTATACTGATTTATAGAAAAACAGTTGCAAGTAACAAAACACAAATATAGGTTTAAAGTTTTCAAATAAAGATTTCCCATCCGGAAAGAACAAGAATTAATGCATGCAAATGGAGAACACTAGTTATTGCTGCTGACAAAAAAAGCATGTTGCTCCATCCATTTCTCCCACCGCCGCCTTTCCGCTTTGAACTTTTCAAAAAAAAAAAATGACAAGAAAGAATATTACAACAACAGAACGCAAAAAAAAAAAAAAAAATGGCTGCGACATAAATAATAATCAAGGATTTTTATCGTGTTGTCAAGGCATATCTCAAAAAATTGAAGGTAACAAAACTGACATTAAGTACCTTGGTACAACATTCCCAGGGCTTCAACTCATCATTCCTAATCAATTCTTATAGTACCTGGGTGAAACACAAGAAAAAAAACGCAAGAAAAATTTGAATAAAAGCCCAGCCTTTCTGACAGTAACATATACCCGTTTAGACTTACCTGAATAAATCAGACAACAGTCCTGTTAAAATTTATGGTTTATAAAAAACATTTCGCACTTCATCAAAGACTGTTTTCCTTTCATACCGAAAGTGGGTCACTCTCTTGGCTGTGTGAGATTAAGACGGATTTTTTTTTATCATAAGTTGTAAATTGGAAATGCTATTGGAGGTCCGAGTTACACAACAAAAGGATTTCTGGTTTTTTTTTTCTTCTTCATAGGGTGTGATGAATCGCTGAGGACGTTCTGGCGCTGTTTCGTTTCGATTTATTAAAAGGTAGCATCGTGGATTTTTTTTCCTGATGTGGACAGACCATGAGATATTGCGGGTGAAACAGAGTGGATGATTTCTGTCTGTATGAATTGTATAGGTTCTCTGGGTCCAGGTAGTATGATGGAGCATGTTTTAAAAGTGAAAGGTTTTGGTTACGAAAGCAGCGCAACAACTCCCAGTTGGAACTTTTGAGAATGTAAATTAGTAGGGGGATTTCAGAAAGTTATATTGTAGGCTTTCTATCAAAACACGACAATGTTAAAATGATTAAAATACATTAAAAGTATTACCTACAAGGATTTCGTAGTAAAGAAAATGAGAAAAAAGATAGAATGAAGCAAAGAAGAATGATTATACAATATACACCCTCTGGTGTACTACATCCCAAATTAATCAATAATAAAAAATAAATTCCAAAAGATGAAGAAACTCTAATAATATTCAAGGCAATAATCATGAATAATCAAGTCAAAAAGTAGAAAATTGTAGAGGTAATTAAAATTAACTTAAGTACTTAAAATTTATACAAACAAAAAGGTTAACTTTTAGGCATGAAATTTTTCTAATACATTTTTGAGATAATAGCTTGAAAAAGCTTTATAAGTCAAAATATATCTTTGAATCAATTTAATATTAAAATGAAGATCAAACATAAAAACTATGATTAAAATTTAATTTTGATTTCGATTATTTCAATTTTCATGACTATTAATAATCTATCTTGGGTTTAGAATTTGTAAGACACCAATTATAAAAGTTTAAATAAGAAATTACAACTCTTTAGTAGAAAGAAAAAAAAATAATTGTATTTCCTTATCACTGTAACACTACTACTACATAATAAAGCAATGGTATTACATATCTTGGAAAATATCTTGGAAACTATTCGACAATGCGGTACAGTTTCCAATTACATGACACTTAAATAAATTGAATACTAAAAAATTATATTTCCCACTTACAGTTATTATGGGAATAACCCTGTTACCTCTTTAACTCCATGTTCTTTAGTTAAAGCTATAAAACTATAATCTGTTAAAAACCTTTTTAGATAAATTTATTCATAGGTTCTTTAAATTTTCCAATGTATGATGGTAAAAGATAATTTTTAAAAGAAAGCACAGCACTAAATAGTTCAATTTAAAAAAAAAAACTTTAATAGCGGGGGCACACCCACAAAATTGCTGCGTTTTACTTTTGGACTATTCGAGAACAATAGCCAATCATTATTTATTACTCAGATAAAGTTTTAAGTTTTTAAAATATCCAGAGAAAAAATTACGAAGACACAATGCAAGGAAAGTTCTTACCCAAGTGTGGGAGGCGTGAAAATCGAAGTTCAGCCCAAAACACGAAAAAATATAATAACAGCAGAGCATAATTAAATCAGTTCAAGACTTTGTTGAGAGAAACAATGTGTAATTGAAAAAAAGCGTGAAATGCGATTTAGTGAAATATTCAAGGCGCAACGAAACACTGAATCCCATGGGTAACTTGATTAATATCGGACCTCCACTCGTAAATAAAATTTAAATATCTTTAGCTCTTGCGGCGGAATTAACTGTAACTGCCGATTGGTCACAGCAGTTGTTCGTCTCATTATGTTGCAAATTAGATCTTTAGGGTGTTTAGGAGGCCGTGCTAGGAGGAAAAAAGAAACAGGGAAATAAAAAAAGAGGACTTCTTCAAAAAAAAATTAACTTCTTTGGTGGCGAGGAAATAACGGGTTTAAAATGATTGGCGGCAATATTATAACTTTCGGAAAGTTTTTTTTATTGATTTATTTAAACGTTTTTATTGGGATCGTGTATTAAATCAAGTTTTAATCCGTGAATCAGTTTGCGTCTGTGAATGTGTACTTTGAAAGTCCATTTAGGAAGCATTGATAAACAAGTGTCCGAACTTTTAATTGTGAAGTAATACATGCGAATTTCATCTTTAGCAACGCTCAATGCTCATGTTTGTGTATTATAGAGAATTTAAATTATTTAGCATTGATGATATAAACTTATAAAATGCACTTTATTTAAACGTTTATATCTATAATTTAAAATTAAATGTGTAAATACTTCATCATGTTGATGAATTTCATACTTTTTGTGCTAAAAATAGCAAAAACTTATATTGTTTTTACTTCTTAATACTATAAGAAAAATCTCAAATCTTTACTTATAAGTTATAACTAATTATTAATAATATGTTTGCTTAACAGGTTAAACATGTTTAAATTACGGTATACTATTGAAATGATAATTTTAATATTTTAAATATATTTGATTACCTAGCTACTAGATATCTATTTTCAAAACATTATCAGATTTAATAAAAAAATCTACCTATTAATCAATAAGAATAAAAAATTTAACACCAAAACTCTCCTGTCAGGTTTCACCTCAATCACAAACTAAAAAAAAAATCATTAACAACAGTGCTGATAAGCTTTTTTTTTACTTTGTGACACCTTTAGAACGGGTATGCACCACCTAAGCAGACAAGTTCTTCCGCGTAGTTCCTTCTTAAGATCCATTACAGAGCTGGTCAGAATGATGAATAAGATTAAGTACTTTTATAATGTCATGACTTTACTACAATAGATCGGCAATGAGATCTGCAATTAATAACACACTTAAATAAGACTATTTGGTCTTTTTCTTTTAAAAGGGGAACCACCCAGTTGGGTTAGGGGGATATCCATGTATTATATTGCTTTAATTTAATGGTATTTATTGGTATCTTCATTCTACTTCACATTTTAAAATATATTATTTGTTGTTTAAATTATGTCACGCTAAAAAGAAGCATAATTTCTTTGATGATACTTGATTCAGGCCTGCACAATTTAACTGTGATGCGGCCAAAAATTTAACGTCTGAATTACTGCGACCCAAAAAAAAATCAATCTGGACGAGCCAAAGAATATCAGTCTAACTGAGACTGACACTGAGAGCAATTAAAAACAGTTGAATCAATTATATGTTTATAGGGTAGTGGAACCAGTAACTGGCACTTTAAGAGCAATTTTTGAAATAATTAGCTATTGCTACTTACTAAAATTATCCAGGAAAAAACCTTTTGTTCCGAAAAATTAAATGAAGTTTCAATATTTATTTAGAGCACAATTTGTTAGTCTAAGTAATTTTTTTCTATTTTTAAAATATTTTTTAAGTTGGCATGGTCGAAGCACCAGTAACTGACACCCTGGGAAAATTTTGGAACCAATAACTGACACCTCCTGAACCAGTAACTGACACTTTGAAATACCTTTAATAAATAAGCTGTTTTTTATATGCTACGTTATTTTGTTAGCAAACATAATATAATAAAAGAAATATTCTATTTTTTAAGTAATTTTACAAAATATGAAGGAAAATATCAGGCAGAAAAAGGTATTTTAAATCAAAATATATTTAAAAAGGGCCATTTATGGGATATTATAAGACATACCATATTATTATATAAAAATGATACTAAGTCAAACAATTTCACATTAATAAGAATTTATTAGTAGAAAATTGTACACAAATTATGTATTTAAACTAAATTATAAGTACAAACAAAGAGGAAAGTTTTTTATCTGTTTTCATAAAAATAGTTGATTTACTTAAATAATTTAAATATTACTTTTAGGAAAGTTGATTTCTGAGTATTTAAAAAATGTAATTACAAATCGTTTGTGAAAATGATCCATTCTATTTCCTACCATCTAATGATTTGTTACGATATAAGCAGAATGAAAACACTGCTATATTCCAATACCAATAACTGACATAGGGCAGAACCAATAACTGACAGGGTGTCAGTTACTGGAAAAATATTAAATTTTAAAAATTTAACTTCACAACTTTATTCTAAATAGCTTCCACCATATTCCCTTAGAATTTTCAAGCAATTACCTTGAATTTCACTAAAACACCAGTAACTGACACCCATGTCAGTTACTGGTGAAATTCATTTTTTTAGATCCAGTAACTGACACCCCATTTAATATAAATAAAAAAATATTTTTTTACAAAAATAACTCTGTGGCATGAATTTATGTACTATTATCAGATACATTTCACGTTAAAATAGGTATTAAAAAGAAAATTTGATTAAATTAGACCCTAATCAAAAATGTGTGTCCTTAATTTCAGCCTTAAGCCAACCTCTGAAAATCGGAAGTTTCTTAACATGAAATGGGAATTCTCAATTTATTAAACTTAAAACCCCTTGGTATAAAATAAATACTGCATAAAGTGAAAGATAAATATCTAAAATATTAAGAGAGACCATGATTTATTTCAAGTTCACAATACAAATCTTATTATTATGATTTAAATCTCAAAGTGTCAGTTACTGGTGCCCTGTCAGTTACTGGTGCCACTACCCTATGTTTACACATTTAAAGGTTTTGTATTGTAATTTTAATGAAATTTCTACATCATTGACGATGTTAGGTTTTTAGTAAACTTTTTAAAGCTATCACTTCATTTGTAAATTGGGAGAAAAACAGTTCAATAATTGCCTTTAACGAATTCTATGGGAAACTTTACAAAAATGTTATCTTTTCAATTAAATTTTTCCTATAAATATTTTAAAATTTTTAATCATTCAAAGCTTGTCGGACCGCTTTGAATGAAAGGTTGTGTGGACCTGCCTTAATGGATGGTTTCAAATTAAAATGATGGATAAACCAATTCTTTTAGGTATGAAATATTTAACTTTTTACGATGCTAAAAAATTTATAACCTTGAATATTATATTGGTTTGATAGCAATTAGCAATATTATCGGCTTTTCTCACTTCTTGTTAATCTTGGATGATAAATAAATCTCTGTTAGTTATTTCAATAAAAAACATAGATTAATTGTTGGTAATTTATTTACTATCTTTTTAAAAAATGACCAGTTGCTGTTTTTCATTCTCTAACATAATTTAATCTCTTAGAAATCCAAAATTGATACCCATTAACTATATTTACATTTTAACTTTCCTCCTCAATGGCTAGACAGCCCGGGGTGGGCCTTGGATTTCTCAAAAAGTTTCTCCAGACCCGGCTTTACTTTGCATTTTGAAAAAAAAATGTACCATAAACTCATATTCTAATGAAATGTTATTTTATTTCACAACATCCATGAGAAAATTGTGTACTTAAACTGAAAACAGCTTATAATGATTAATTTATTCGTTGAGGACAATTTTACTATAAGCTCTGTGTATGCCCCAAAACTAACTATTTCGTTTAGTAAGAGTACTATTTAACAAAGCCATTTTATAAATTTTTTCTCACCCCCATTTTAATCTTTTGTCACAAATTCTAAAGTTTCAATTCAATTCAAAAATATGACGTAATGTAAGTATCTCCCCTTTCACAACAAGCTTTTTCGGCCACACACTTATCCCCCCAAAATCTCCTCCTAAGACCATATAATAAGGTTAGATACCATCATTAATTTGAAACTTGTTATAAATATGTACTTTCGACTGAGGATCGGCAGTCTAATAATTACTTGGTATGCAAGGGCGTTTCTCCCATTTTGGGTATCCTCTCTCTCTACTCTTTCGCCCTGCCTGATTAAATTACAATACGGGGTCGTTTAGAGCTACCTGTCACGAGTGATTATTAGAGGCTGTAGAATTAACGATGGTTAATAACTTCGGATGACATTATGCAGGAAATTAATCCGTGTAGCTGAGAATGGTTTAGAAGGCTATTTTCGAGTTCTTAAAATCGATTTAAGGGTCCAATAAATGGGTAACATTTGAACCCTTTCAGTTCTGACCGCCCCAAATTTTCTGTATGATTTAATGGGAAATTTCGGGGCGGTAGAGTGGTTTGAAAGGTTTTTAAAGTTCAGACTCCGGTTGGGTAATTGGTGGAGTTGAAATAAGAATTTAAGAAATGATATTTTGAGCCCTGATCAATAATTTACTCTTGATCTTATAACTATTCTTTAAATTCAATTCTTAATAAACAAAAAAAAAGTTATGTGAAATTTGCGTAAAATTGGGATAAAATTATTATCATATATCAATAAATACATTTATAGTAAATATACTTATTATGTTTTACATATTTGTTGTTTATTTGATAAATATTTCCGAAATATAAACTTCGGTATTAAAAACAAGAAAGAATAAAACAAATTTAAAACCTCATAAAAATGTTGGTGTTAAGTTATCCTACAATCTTCGATGTACAGATTAATTTTTTATAATTTGTATTTTATTAGATAAATATTATTTTAATAATTATACAAACTTCATTTTTAGAAACAGCATTCATAAAATTATTATTTTTATTAGATTTATAACTTATCAATATAAAAACTGCTCTTAGCAGAATTATAGTATTTAAATTTTGATGGATCTTAAAAAATTAAAGAAGCAATAAAAGTTAATATCTTCATGTGATATTTAAATGGGTATTCATTTACATTAGCACATTAATAACAAATAGAAATTATATCTTTAAACTTAATCATCGTGGGTATCAATGAAAATCACTTTCGCAAGCTTTTTACTCGTGTGAAAAGTATCTTACATCTCAACTCAACTTGTCTACAGAAATAAAGTCATTTCAAAGATCAAAGACATCCGTTGATTTCATTAGAATTTCAAATCACCAGAAAAGTAATCACAAGTATTATTATTTACCACTCACAGCTAGCATTTCCTCATAAAACAGTTCAAAGATCAAACAAAATACTCGTTCCTTCCACAGCGATTCAAGGATGAATGAAGAATGAATGATCTTATCGATCACAAGAAGACTGCTAAATCGCCAAATGTGGAGAGAGAAAGCCGATTCATTCCTAACCTACCTACGTATATCAAGGTGTGGTTTATACTTACGATTTTAATAGGGATCATCGGGTTAACACCGGAGATCTTTTGGCGGCCATTATCACCGACGACTGGGGCCATCTCTAATTTAGAACCAGTTCCACCACCGGAGAAAACAAGAGAGTGCTCAAATTTAATAGAAGAGAAGCAAGAAAGAAACAGTTCCTCCGTAGGTTAAAATAATTGTTCCGAATAAAAAAAGGACTTTGAAAGGATGTTACTACTACCTCCGTTTGTTGCATTTATACACCAAGAGGGTGGTCTCGGATTTAGTCTTAATAAGGTTTCATGGTCATTTCCAAGTAGGTAACACCCTGTTCTTAAATGACCACTTGCAGCCAGCCGATCCCATAATCAGGGCCCTTTATTTCGATTCATGAGTTAGGGGTATTTATGCGGTCGAGGTTCTTGGTCTTTATGCGGTGCGATCCTCGCCGGGTTAATTTAATGGGTTCTTTATGTAGATGACAATCCTTTTTTTGAAGGGTTCCAGAGATCCGTTTTTGTTTTGATGTGAGGGGGAGAGGGTTATTGAAATGTCAGTTACTGCTGTTCTTTCGTTTTCTGTTTTGAAATGATAAGTGATGTTCTTTTCTATGGGTACACACGATTGAGCTGCTCAGAACGAAAGAGGGTTAAGTCCGTATTATCATAAAAATTGAAGTGAATATGGATCTTTATTAAGGTCTTTTATTTAGAGTAATAGTTCCCTAAGTAAAAAGTTCAATCGGTATAGAGCAGACAGAGAGCTTTTGGAAAACTTCATTGGAACAATACTGGCGCAGTTACAAAAATGTTTCCCGTATTCAAAGCTAAGTTAGGTGGACTTATGGCACTGTCTTTCTAAAAATCTCAATTCTTCTACCTTGTAAGATAATCGGTATTAAATTCTTTTCTAACTACATTTAAAATAATATAATCAAGATTGATGAAAAAGAATGTTCGAAAATGTGTTGAAAACTCGTTTAAGAGTAAAATATTTCGGTGGTGAGCTCTCCAAACAGCTTTCATGGGAAATTTTCTAATTTTGTTTCTTTAGTAACGCACTTTTGGTCTGAAACTCAAAAGGAACATTGAAACGGTATTGGTAGAAACAGGGGTATATTGGGGTGGGCACCATAATCTAGTTAATATTCATTATGGAGGTTATAGTTTTGGCTCCATATTTTAAGTTATATCCTCTACTTGTAGTTGTTGTTGTTGTTTTCTTAAATGCTTAAATGATATTTTCTTAAAATATACATAATTAAAAGGAACATTATCACCATTATATCCACAATAATTCATTGATAAATTTATTTCCTCATGACGAACAGATGTATCAAAAGTTCCATCGAAAAACCCTATATTCTATGAAGGTTAACAATCCATGAAAGAAAAGTACAAAAAGAAACACAATCTAAATTTACTCCAATTCTGCATTGTCCACGTCACACAGGACTAACAAGCGAATACTTGTAAACCCAACACCATGATGGTTCCACAGACTGATTAAAAAACCGTTATGGGCCATCATCGGGGAAAAAAGCGCTCTTCGCAAATCGACTCTGCTACTGCAAAGGGACACGTCTCCCAGAGTCCTCAACTGACAGCATGAAATCCAAAACGCTGCCTAATAACACGTTCCTGGGTGGGTAATTTTCCACGGTAATTACTGGTTAGTGAAGTTGTTAATAAATGCGTATCACTTAAAGAGCAGAGTCGCCATTTTTCTTGCATGTACGCCAATTATAACGATCTGTGTTTTTTTGTTTTCATTGGTTGGCATCACGGAAGATTGAGGGTGGGGGGACTTTTGAGGTTTTTTACCATAGAAATCACACGGTGATGGAGTATTTGTGTAGTGTACTGAAAGGGAAAAGTTTTTGTTAGTTATTATTAGTTAGCGATAGTCAATGTCTGACATAAAAAAAAATTGTATTGAGTACATGGAGAACGCATGTTTTCTATCAAAGGAAAGATCGGTTGAAGGCCAGACGTGGATCCAAATGAATTTTTATGCTTAGAAATGTATACAAAAGATGTTTGACAATACACTCGAATTAAATAGTAAAAACATTGGCAGGTAGGCAGAAACTGATTTCGGGGTAATGTTTTTGGCTATCATAAACTAGTTACATGTTTGCGTAATGATGTAAATTGCAAAACCTTCGTGACAAGTTAAATGTTAATGATAACCTAGCGTTGTAAGCAAGTCTAATGTTTTGAAGAGTTAAGTGTGGTTATTAGCAAGGTTGAAAACATAGAATGACTAGAAAGTATTATGAATGTTCTCATTTCATTCACAAAACAGGATCCTAACAATGAATAAAATTAATTTTATAATTACATTCCAGAAACAATGTCCAAATAAACTTTACAAATAACCTAGGAATCACATTGCATAAGTTTGTTTTTATAGCTTTTTCATTGTTAACAAATTTTCAAAAATATTTAAAGTAATCAAAAAGAATATTTATAGATTCTTGTATGTGCTTTTCGAGATAGTGCTAAGTTACGTTTTGAAGTAGTTTTGTAATATTTTAGTAAGATAAATTTTAATACATCCCTACATTTTAATTTTAATTTTTTAATCCATAAAGATATCAAAGAGCAAAACTTTTTTAATTTATTATTTATTTTTAGTTTAATTTCAAAGTTCGATTTTTAAGAGGGCTGGAAAACAGTAGGTGACGTCACGTTATCAGAAACAATGGTTTTAGAATTCAAACCGTTTGTCGATTTTTACTTTAAAATATTGAATTACCTAACTAAAACTTTTTAAACTTTTAGGTTCGATTTTTTTGAATTTTAGAACCAGTTTTTTTTTACTGGATAAATGCATTAAGACTCATGTTCACAGTACTTGCTTATTTGATTATTCTTTGCTTACAGGGAACACCACACATGAAACTTTCCCATGAATTTATCGACAACTAACACGACCCTCCCCAGTTCTTGACGTCACACATATCTTTCACATCAGCACCACACGAATATAAAACCCAGAACAAGTAAAAAAAAAATATATTTTATATGCACTTAATACGTGCAAAAGAGACCGAGATGGGAAAACACATAAATCCTCCGGCAGAAAACCAGATAAAACCGGCACCTGGAAAAAACCAGAAGCCTAATAAAGCAGTCACAGAAGAAAGGGGTAAGGGAAATTATTACCACCGATAAGGCACTTCCCATATACCTCTCCGAATTTTAAAATCGCAATTAAGCAGAAATTAACATTCGTAGCGAGCAGGGGAAATTAACGATAAGAACTCCACTGACATGAGACCCGACCTGATGTGACATTTTTTTTTCTTCTGGGTTGCTGACCTCACAACACCAATGACATAAGAAGGAAGGGTTACTCCATCCTTTGGTGGAAGAAAAATAACTCGGTATCAAATAAATAAGAAGAGAATAGGGGGAAAAAACGTGGATAAGCTAATGCATTGGACGGTGCCATAAATCGTCGCATTTTGGTGCGGTGGGAATCGTCTCTTTTTTGGATGGGAAACAGAGGACTGATCTTCACCTGGGAGCAAAAAAGGGGTTTTGGAATGTAGAGTGATTTTTTTTTACTCTTTTTGTATTGTAGAGGTCAGTTTTTGGAGAGACAATGTAATCCGTTTTGGGTTCGTCAGAATAATGCTTTGGTTATATGGCGAGCACCAGCAAATAGTCATAGTCAGATAAATCAAATCGAGTATAAATATCGACTTAATCGAGTAATATTTCGGAGTAAATATGAATTGTATGATTTTCGATTCGGTATTCCATCGTAGCCAATTGAATCTCATAAGCCACATAAAAACATGCTTTAATAAATTGAGGACCTTGCTACAAGAACGAACTAATTCCAATAGCTTTACATTGGAGTTAACTCATCGTTCCTGAATTCATACGGCTTTATACATTAGAGTTAAGTCATTGTTGTGAAACTCCAATAGCTTTACATTGGAGTTAACTCATCGTTGTTGAATTCTAACAGCTTTATACATTGGATGGATGGATTGGTTTACATATATTTCATATATTTTCCGGTTTGTGTTATACATTGGAGTTACGACATTGTTGTTTTTAACTCCAACAGCTTTACATTGGAGGTAAATCAATGTTGCAAGTTCCTAAATAATGCAATGACCATTATTCAAGTAACTAAATGAAAGTTTAAGGGCTGTCTCACTCGAGAGAAAATTGACTTAAAAAAACTTTATTTTTCAAAAACACCTGGAGGAGTAGGACAATTCTTGTTTCCGGAAAAGATTAAGTAGATAGAAAAATCTGATCAAAAATTCTTTCTTCTTAATATTTTTTTTATTTTTAAATGAATTATTTAATAAGGCAAGACATTATCAGAACCGATTAATATCTTCATTAAGCTTCATAATTACTAAATTATTAAGTACAATTAAATGTTTCTAGTCCCGGGGCAATTTTACTTCATATTTTAAACGAGTTTAAACAGCGAAATTCTTAACTTCCTTCAAGGCTAATAGATTATTGACGGCTATAAAACTAGTTTTGTGAGTGAAGCTTAAGCTATTCACCGTCTTTGCATTTAAGAATCAGCTTAGGTGATCATACTAGAAAAGAATGCATCTGAAAGACCTAAATTGGGATAATTCTAATAAATTAATTCTAAATAATTAATTGGATAAAGACCTAAATTGGGATTGGGTGTGTGTCTCTAACATAAATTCATTTTTTGAATATAAACTTACCAAATCTGACTCTAATTTATTATTGTTGTTCTGTTTTTAATTTGTTGCCTGTAAAATTTCTCTAGTTTGAATTGAAGATTCCTTATAACACCCAAATTTAAAGCAAGCACTTATTTCTAAATAACGTAAGGAATGTTTCTAATCTTTAATTACAACCAAAAAACAAAATCCTATCAAAACCAAAAAAACATAAATTAATCGTTTCAATCCTAATTTAGCGTATCACAATGCTTTCAGCTGGTAATAAATCCCAATCTAATCTTCCGCACAGCAGCTTACTGCCCATAACATAGATCTTTGGAATACCTACACCCTGGACTCTTCTTTTATCTCTACCCTAACCCTTTAGAACTCTTTCATTCCTAGATCGCCCGAGATTTACATTAAAGCTAAACAAAATTGGGCCGGCTAGGAATGAAAGGGTTAAACTTCCAGCTATTCCACGGACAATAAATACAGCTTGTCTGACGAGAGGGTCATTTAAAACTGGACGCCCACGGATCGGGTTTATCGCAGGATTGTTATTGTCACATTCATCGATTACCTACCGATCGTCCATCAAATACTAATACCCATGCAAAATCCATACTGGAGGATTGTTCTAAAGAGTAGAAATAAACGTAAGAGCGCGAGAATTGATGGGTAACCTTGCGTGGCGGAATGGAGAGTAGTAAAAGGAAATCGTAGCATGGGAAGACCGATAACCGAAAGGATTCAGAATTCGGAAACTTGCTTACTTCGAGAAAAAAAACCTATTGGACAACATAAAAAACTTCCCTACAAGAAAGAGGAAGACTTTATTGGCAATATTTTGCAAATTTCACATCAAAACATTTAAAAAATTAAAGCAATACTTCTATACTAGACAGCAACTTGAGTTGACCCTATGACGTCACTAACAAACAAAGTAGTTCCCATCGCGGTGTCTGAATTTTGAGTGAAATGAAGAACGTCAATTTTAAAATATGATTATTTTGTTAAACCCATGTATATATAGTGTTTTTCAATCGCGATTTGCGTACCAAAACTCCTCCTATCAACCAACCTTCCGCGTTTGTGTACTACTGGGTTCAAGAAACGTTGCTGTCGAGTATAGTTGATGTATTTAAATTGTTGTTTATTTCAATTTTTTAATATTTTTTAGAAAACTTGGCGCTTGCGCCTGGTTAGTCCTAAAGTACCCTATATTTTTTATGATGCCAGACAAGAGTATTCAATGCATTAAAATATTTGTTCAATCCATCACTTATGTTGGCTCAGTTTTTCATGCTGTCTATGTTGCTGTTACATATCCCTCAAGGCCATGACACAGTGCTCTCTTTAGAAAAAATCCAGAACTAATCATGTCGTCACCCCCTTTCCAAAAACATGAATCAGCTATTCTGATACATACATAGCAGATTCGTGTTTTTGGCGTGGAGGTAACGATGTATCCAAATGGTTCAAACGTGCAATCTATTACTTCTTTCTATACCTCCCCCACTCTATGTACGACTCCAAATATCATTTCTCCCCAATGTAACGACAGACGCCGGATACTAACTGTCCCTATACCCTAGTTGGTATGCTACCAAGACCTCCCAGATACGCATCTGAGACACAGCACAGTAGTTACAAGATGCCGTCACTCGTAACATTCAAATTAGTCCGCAAATGAGTCAAAAGAGGGTGTCACTTACACTGTTCCCGGGGTCAACAGTCAACCTTCCGGTCCCCAACGACCCCTGTTTACTGAAGTAATTATTTGCACATTGTTTCCACGTTGCCGCGAACAATGCGTTAATGGTACATTGTTTTGGTACCAGTTTTCGTTTTTTTCAATCGGATTCTTCTCCCATTGCCACCAGATGCTATCGTTTGGGGTGATGCGTTGGGCGTCACTTGCCCTTTTCGGTTGACGCGGATGGAGCGAGATTAGGATTCATCCTTGCGATTGGGTTCGAGGATTCATCGGGATTGCGATCACGCGCGGTGGACTTTCCTTGATTCGCGTTCTTGATTCAATTAAAAAATTCTTCTGTAACACTTTTTTTTTGGGGCAATTTTGACGCCTTGTAATCGCTTTGTATGTCCGCTTTTGGTGTTGATAAAGAAGTAGAGCAAATGCTTTGAAATAGACGTTTTCGGTGTTGATATAAAGGATGAGAAGATGCTTTAAACTGGAGTCGGTCTGTTTGATATTGTGTAATGTTTTCTAATTCACATGTCCTGTATTATCACTATATTTGGTTAGAAGAGTTTTGTTGTTTGATAGTATTTTCAAAAAATCGTAAAGAAAATAAGGTAATTTTATTTATTACTTCTAATAAACTCTAAAAGGAGAATTTCAAGATAGTGAGTTATCAGACTTCAAACTTAACTTTGGGAGAAAACAGATTTCAGAATATTAATTTTCTTTCTTCTTGACTGACTCTTTTAGTAAAACTAAAAGGACGCGAGAATAATAAATTCAAGACAATAAAAACTGATATTAAAAATTAATATCAAGTCCCATGGCAATTTGAATACACAAATACATTGTCTAAATCGTAATAATTGAATTCCAATTAAAAAGACAAAAGTAAATATCTTTTTATAAGTCAAAACACGATGCAAAAAGTGAGTGTTTTTAACTAACTCATGGCTACTTTTCAAAAGTTACTACATTAGAAACAGCCTTACATTAACGCAAAGGGAAAGCCCAAGAAGCAAAACAGCCGTACTTAGTTTTAACAATAGTTTTCCTTTGGTTACCAACAGCAACCTTGTGTTTATCCATTTCGAGCCAAGACTTTTCCAGGTCATTCTCTCCTCTGTTTTAAACAGAAAACTCTTAATATCTTATTCTAAGAAATCACCTGAGAAAATGGATGATAGAAAATTTCTCTCCCCGCTGCTTTAGAAGGCACGTATCAAAGAGGGAAAATATTTCATACATACAAGTTACTTTTTTGTAAAAAAATCACAACAAAAGACTAATAGGAAAAGTTAGTAAAAACAATAAGTTACAGTTTTTTGAAAAAATACATCAACTATAGTTCAAAACCCGTTATTTTTTAAAAAAAAGTATTTGAAGTTATAAATTTATCCAATTTAAAAATCTAATTAACAGTTACTATTAGAAATACTTCATTAGATAGCTTTAATGTAAAAAATGTGTGAGGTTTTAAAAATATTTTTAAAAGTTTAATTTATGTTAAGATAAATTCTTTTTGAAAGATGGGAACGGGAAAATAATATATTTTAGACGCTTAGGCTAATGGAATACTTCTAAAACTTAAAGCAATTATATGAAGGACCTTTATAACTTGTAACAATAAATTATGAATCAAACAAATAACTTAAAAGTTATATAACTATATGCACTCCCCCCCCCAAATATATTGGGGGGGGAGTGCAATATTCAACAAATTTGCCCTTTTGTTCTGGGACGTTAAACATGACACGAAGCCTACTTTTAAAGACAATTTCTACAAAACAGCAACATTTTCTATACACAAAAATTGCATTCTGCCGTGACATAACTTCCAAAAAAAAATATGTAAACCCCAACATTTCATAAATCCAGCAAACAATATCTCAGCCAACAGCGAGCGCTTGGCCAGCCATATACCACCACCACCACCCAGCTAGAACAGCAACGACGGCGCTTTGACAGTTTGATCTCCAACTGACCGTGGTTTCATTTTATGCTATAGTACAACACACACACAGCAACCGAGATACGAATACTTATAAATGTATGCGTACACATATTTTTTACGAGACCGAACTCGGGCATTCTGGGCACGTGTGTCCGAGGGGAGATAAGAACGGACGCAATTTTCGGACGGTGGACAAAAAAAAAATCGAATTGCGGGCAGGGCTTTCCGTCCCCCGCATTTAGGGCTAACCGAGAATTGCTTGTTGTTTTTTGTGGGTGGGGGTGGTGTGATTCGTTGTTGTAGGTTTCTGTGGAGTGATCTTAAACTGCAAACGATGGAGTGGAATGGGTCGGAGGGTCGTAAAGATGCTTTATTAAAAGCTGTTCCATTTGCTGGGTACATATATTTTATTTTTGTTCGGGAATGGGGGTTTTATAAAGCGAAGGAATGTTGGTTTGGAAAATCAATTGAAGAGAGATGTGGTTGAATGCAAAAGTTTGTGTGATTAGCGTAAACGTGTTTTATATTGGTGTAATTGCACTATCTACAATCATCACTAAATTTGTTAATGCAGAAGAATTAAAGAAGAAGTAATTATGCAGGTTTAATTAGTTGCAATCTATATGCTCTTATTTAGTGGTGGTCATGAACAATACAGTTCCTCGAAATAAAAATGACTTATTTAATTACAAAGCTTTTGCATTCAACTACAAAACATTCTTTCTTCTATCGATTTTTACCTTTATATTCTTTTACAAAAGTAAGAAATAAAATTTTATAATTTTTATCCCAAGGTGTTAATCATACAATTCTAAAATGTATGAATGGAAATAAGAATCAAATTGTACTACATTAAATCCATTGCTTACAACAAAAATAGTTGGAAATGAACTATATGTATTTGTTGCAGTTAAATAAGAAAACTGCCTTGCATTAGGTATATTTTCGTTTAAATTCATTTGTGAGATAAAATACAATGCACTATTAAATTTAAACAAAAGATAACAATTATTTTAAATTTTACTTACAAATCAAGTAGCTTCATTGTGAATATTGTACGCATTATTGATTCACTATAAAAAATATTAGTTCAACTGTTATTTGAACTAATTTTTAGCTGGTTAATACAGATATTTAAATTGATATTTAACCCACGAGTAATGGTTTCAAACATCCAATAATATAGAGGGAGGGTTTCTCTTTTAATATTATGAATCTTTAAAATGTGCAATGCAATAAATTAAGAAAAAATGTGTATTAAGAGAGATAATTTATGTTAAACTAGTTTAATTGTAAGCACCGAATTCATTGTAAAGTTAGGGAAAAAGTTTTTAAAATTCTTATTCATTTTTTAATTTTTTAGTGCACACGCTGTGAACGGGCCTCAAATCGTCCCGCCAAATACCAGTGAATGAAAATTCCACGCGGCACGTGCCTCGCACGTGATCTGAGCACTGATTCGTTCGATTTCCCAAAAAATATTTTATTCCCTAATCAAAGATCGATGCGAAAAACTCATTTGAATCCGATGGCTGCGGTCCAATTAGCATTCAAGTCCCTTTTCCATAGTAGTAAAACCAAATGCCTCTGGAATTCTTAATGCACCGTAGTATACAAACCCGGACAGTTACAGAAAGAATAATTCGGTTGATAGATTTTTTGAGAATTTGATTGATGGCAGAGTGTGAGAAAACCGGTTGGTAGTTTTTTTTTCTCTCGTTTCTTTTCTAGTTCTTTTTAGAGGAAAACCGATTTGAATTAATAACGCTGTTATTTATCATGATATCCTCTGAGCGTTATTTTTCTTGGGGATAACTAATGAATTTGCTTACAATAATGCAATCGATCATTATAAAAGCATCTGATAGAATTATCAAACCATATTTAGAGAACAAAAGATATGACCAGTTAGTAATGATTTTGCTGGATCTGAAACGTCGTGAAACATGACTGATATCGTATCACAGAGTATCGACTATTCAAATCTAATTAATTAATCTATCCTTAAACCATTAAGATGAATTCTGAGAATAATAATTGAAGTTGGGTACTCCTTACTATTGTTATAAAACTAGTTTAAGTCCTGGGGTTTTCTGGGGATATTTATTAATTTTTATAATGATAAATTATACTCTACTTTGATGAATTAATTTTAAATAGTGTATTTTGTAACAACTAATGATCTTTTCCTCACATCTTTAAAATTTTAAGGTATAAATTTAGCGAAATTTAATAGTAATATGCTTACATCATGGGAAATGGGCACTTAAGTACAACTTCTATGTACAATATCATTGGTAAATATTGTTTTAAATGGTATAAAATTTGTTGTGGTTATAGTATTCTTGAATGTAAAGTAAGATAGTTTGAAATCGTTAAATATTTTCTGCTTAAACAAAATCAAATAAATTAAGTTTTAAATAACGAAGAAAATCTTATAACCTTATTTAACAATATTCAAACGTTTCTACAATTCAAAATAACCTTTAAAAGATTTTATCATTATTTAACTGGTACTTTTGAAAATAAACTTGGTATTAATCTTATAAGCAGTAAAACCTTAAAACGAACTTATTTTACAAAGTTAATAAAAGACGCATTTTTATCAAAAGCATTGCGTTTAAAACACCTTTCATATTTCTTTAAATAAACGAAATTCCCCACATATTCCCCACAAATCCAACTTAACTCTCACGCATTACACATAAGTAACTCCTATCTCCAATACTTCTCTTTCCAAACCATAACACTATTAAAACGATCGGGCATAACATAAGATTCATACAAAATATGAATAATGATGCCATTCCACAGTTCACAAAAAGCGAGGAGGCAGGTGAGGGGAAAAAGTGCTCTCGTTTCGAGCGGCACCTTTGGTCAACTTTGACCCCTGGCGTCATATTTTGAAGTTGACTCATGTAGCGTCCCACTGGGTTGGTGTAATTTATATTGGGATTAGACATCAGCACTGGATAATGCTAAGAAAACGGATTACCGCCATTTTTCAGGTGTATTGTCGGTTAGTGGAAATAACGTTCTACTTTTTTTTGTGACAAATGTTATTTTTTTGGGGAAAATAAGTTTTAGAGAATTATTCATTTTGTCACATTAAATGATTCGCAACTCATTTAAAGTGTGTTTTTATTTTCAAATTTTTGACTTGAAGTGGATAGTCCTCTTTTAATTACACGTTTTAGAGGTTTGAGAAGAAGTTAAACTCGACCATTTTGTAGTATTAGTGAATTTTTTGTTATAAATAACTAGAAATTCACTAATATTACAAAATGTGTTATTGTATTTTGTAATACAAAATGTGTTATTGTATTTGTATTACAAAATGTGTTAATATATTTGAGTACAAAAAATTTTACTTATAAATGTAAATCGACTATGCATTTCTTAGAGTAAATAAGGAGTTCCTAAAAGAAAATAGTTGCTCTAATATCTAAGAAACCTTTTCATTCCAATAATAAAATTATTACGTAAAATACAAAAACCCAAATTTTGAAATTAAATGATGATGAAATATTTAATTTAAATGCGTTCATTTAGTAAAAATTTCAATTAAAATTTCAAAACGCAAAAGTAAACCAAAATTTCGAATAAAAATTTAAAGATATATTTTTAAACATTAAACATGTTTTAAAATGTTTTCTCTAATTTGATAATTCAAGTGTCATAAACTCGTTAAAAATATAAATAAAATGCAAAACAGATTATGTGATTCTGTTTTTTTTTTTAATTTAATGATTCAGAAAGAGGGTGATTACAATATTCATCTGGAATCTATTGCAAAACCTAGTAATAAGTCCACCTTTAGCTTTAAACTTAAAGTAGTTCTTACCCACTCCACCTGCATGTAAAAAAAACCTTACAATGTAGCCTTCAATTTCTATCACATCAAAAAACTCAAACAATACAAATCTAAGGAAAGGTGCTTCTTCCCCTCATACCACCTGCTGATCTGTTGAAAAGCACGGGACTGGCCATCAGGGCGGCCGGTCATTCGGACACGTACTACAGGGGTGCATCTCACAGTTCTGTCACGCGTGCCAAGCCACTTTCACTCCTATTTAGAAACACTCTCACATTAGAATCGCCTCTTTTTAAGCACCCTAGTATATGAGCTGCAAATTGTTTTGTTGAGAATGTGTACGTGGGTTGGGTTTGTTAAGAACGCCAGCGTTGATGTTTTAAATTGGGTTGGTTTTGCTTTTATAAGGGTGTTTTAATTGGGTTGGTACTTAACTGAATTTTTTATTGGTAGTCTTGGGATATCACTATTTTATAGGTGTATTAAAATAAATGTATTATTTTTATTGTTTGTGAGAATGCTCCTTGACATTTATTTTTAGTATAGTTTTGTACAAACAGTTAGTTATAAACAGTAATTCATATTTTTTTTAAAAATTTCAAGTTTTTAAAATCTTATAGTTTTGTTTTTCGTTTTTATATAATATAGGTAATTTTATATATTTTTGTTATAATAATTTTATAACATGAATTTACAAATGAACACATTTTTATTTAAAAATGTACTTCATTTTATCGACACTTCTTTAAAAGTATCCCTACAGTGTGATATTACAGTTGAACATAAAGAACTCTTATCAAACTATTGATAGTTGGTACCGTCGAGTTTCTTTGTGCAAATAATTTAGATTTAATGGATAGTTCTCTCTCATTAACATTTTCCTGCAAAAGATTACTCTATTACACATTAACCATAATAATGCGATGCAACAAACAATTTTTTATAGAAATTTGAAACATCAAGTTATAGGAATTGTAGTTTGTAACACATTAGGGTGTAAGGTTAAGGATAAATTAAAACAGAAACTATTATCTGTTAACTTGTATTCTTCATTACTATATACTATATGAATCATTTACTATATCTGTCAGTCGCCACACTTTCCGAATGCGACAAAACCCATCATAAATCAAACCCCCAAATCAAACCGAATTGAAGAAATCAATTACAAAAACCACTCAAAACGATCATCGCTTCCCCCTCATCAAAAAAATCATCATAAACATCTCCTGACAACATGCACCGCCGACAAATCCGAATAAAAAAACGATTAATAACACGAAGTCACCGAATTCAATTTGCCAAAACGACTGTTCTTCTCACCTTATACGTTTCCGTTTCGTGTAATTTTCGTGTAAACTGCAACATCCCGATCGTATGTCAGCGGGTCTCTTCGACAAGCTTCCACACGAAGCCCACCGATCAACCAGAGCCTCCGGTATTCTGCAACTAGTAATTACGGACCAGCGGAATTATAACATCACTTGCACACGTTTGCTTTCTCGCTATTGTTTACAAATGAGATCGTGGGGTTGTTGTTGTTGTTGTTAGAGCCTATTGGGTATTTTTCTGCCGTGAAAAGTTATGCATTGAAGTTAATTTTGTACGATTGGGTTTAATTGCACCCGCCGCAAATGAAGTTGTTATTGATGGGTTGTCGATGTTAATGTATTGTTGATTTATTTCTCTCGCGTTGTATTGTTCGCTTTTGTAAGGCCTTGGTGGTTTTAATATGTTCTCTGGGGGCTGGTCGAGACCCAGTCCGTGAGGTTGGAATTTAATTACACAGTTCCTGGTTGATTGCCTTTGTAATTTGATGGAGTAATCACTTTCATTTTTATGGTGCATTTTGACGTCTTTCTTAAGGTATAGCAAAATAGAGCTTTCTTACTAACTTATAATGTATAACTTTTTTTAGAAAAACTTTCTTTTCTAATGCATTATTTTCAAAAGAAATCTGAATATTAATAATAAGGATTAATAAACTTATTTTGAAACTGTTTAGAATCAACTGTCACACATTGAATTTTTTTTCATACATCGAATTATTGTTAATAAGTTTTAATGGCCAGTGTTTGGGATCATAAATTTAAATTATTGTTTTAAAAATATTTGAGGTTCAATGTAAAGTGTAAACTAGCTTTCAAGCTTTTAAAAACTCTAATACTTTTTATCAAGGAAATAACAAAAACATGATTCCTACTTCAATTGTTGGGGTTAGGGTTAGTATTCTAATCGTTATTTTGAAAATAAAATAGTCTAAACTATCACCCAATTTTCATTAAAATCTTAAAATTACCTAGAGAGAAACCTTATATTTTTATTAGATATTTTCAAAATTTATATTTTAACTTTTTCATTGTGATTATCTCTAAGCTAAAACCGTTTTAAAATGCTTTGAGAAAGTTATAGTTCTGAATTTTTTTAAATTTATAACCTGAATATTAAAAAGTACAGTATACGTTTCTATAAATCCTTATATAATTGCACAATAAAATTAATAGATACTTTGAAGTTATTTATTCGATTCAAAAAATGAAATCCTCGATAAAAATTGAAGTTTTATAATAAATTTTACTAATGTAGAATATTAGTGCATTTTAAAGGTGTTGGAGAAAACATTAATTGGTGTTATTCTTTATATAGAACATACTAAAATCATTGATAAATGAAGCTTCGCTTTATTAAAGATTTTAGTTGAGGTTTGTCGTTTGTGTGCATCTCTCAATCATCAAATTAGTGTCAACCATGTTATTAACATTCGTTTTCCTCTGATAGACAGAAATCGAAGCTCACCCATGTTATTAAAATACAACTTAAAAGGAAGTCGCATGAGCAAAAGAATGGCGTAGGCTGTCTTTGACACTTTGGTTATTATTATTGCTTTTATTCGATAAATTCAAATCGTGGAAATTTGACATCAACATTAATCTGACAGTTGAATGACATAAAACATTCTCTCCTTTGTCAAAGATTGGGGAAAAAATATACTTGGGTGTAAAACTACTCATTTGTGTAAAACTTTAATCAAAAGTTTAAAAGAAATTATACATTAGTTAGTTTGGTATACAGTATTAAACTTGATTTTTTAAGCTGTTATATTACAGAAATGTTAAAATGTTTTATTATTGAAATTCATATTTTAAGGATCTTAAAACATTAATGTAAAAATTAGGTAATATATCTAATGCTTTATTCTTTAATTTAATTATTCATATTAAAATATTACTATTTACAAAATTAAAATATCGCTATCACAGAATTTACGAGGTTACTTTAGCAATCATTAAAAACATGCTTCTTTTCCATAGATAAGAAAATATTGCAAAACTATCTCATAAGCTTTATCCTATTTATCATTTTATTAACATTATCATTGAATAGAGTAAATAATGAATGTTTACTTTTAAAATACACGAGAATACAACGTTAATTGAATATGATGCACTACTGCCGGAATAGTCTCAGAATTTTATATAACTTTTTAGCTTAGTTAAATTAAATATGAATGTACGTATTTAATCATGCAAAATCTTGGGAACAAATAAAAACTATGTTTTATCCCTTTAGTGCATCGCATTGCAAATATGCAAAAAGACTTATAGACCCCGCACACTAAAGGGGGTAACTTTTATAATTTGAAAAGAGAAATATAGCAAATTTTAAAAATTTTGATTAGCAGAAAATCTAATATATGAACTATCACATCATAATATTTACTTCCAAAATATCGAAATTTACAAAATTAAATTAATACGATGCTTTACTGCTGGAATAGTCATAGAATTTTGCATAACTTTTATTGGTTGTACTATATCAATGTATTTAATCATGTAAAAAACTTACAATTTTAACTTTTGTTATTTAAAAAGAGAAATAATTTACAAGAGTAATTTTTGAGTTAATTGTTGACCTAACGACGTCAGACTGGCAATTCTAATCATAAGTAAAAAGCTTTTACAGTCGAGTGATTTGACAATGATGCTTTTTACTCTACTCAGTAAAGACCATGAAATACACGGCAAAGGTATCTGCTTCCGTCCTTTTTTCTTATCACTTTTATGCAAATGCTTTCATGTTCGAACTCACGGTCAAACCAGGGTCTCGCCCAACCAACCACTCCGAACGACTACAACAGAACCTTCACCTTAAGACTCCAAAACTGCAAAGGTTGATAGTACGCGCGTCTCGAATAAAAGGGTTCCACGTCACCCCATCAGTTACGGTAGCAGATAAAAGAACACAAACATTCCACTCACCCTTTCCTACACCCCTGCCAGAAAGACACCCGACAACAACAAAAAAAGAACAATGATCGACAAAAACGAAAAGAACAAGCACTAGGAAATCCGATCCACCGTTCGATCCCGAATATATCCTCCCGAAAATATATTAAAATAAAAGAACAAAAAAAAAAAGGAACGGGGAAAAGGTTCGATGGGTAGGGTGGGTCTCCATTTGCATAAATATACTCGGGATACGAAAATGCTCAATGGCCTTACACACATCTCCGGAATATTAACAATGCGGGTTTGTTGAATTCTTAAGGCACGTTTCAAATAGGACTTTGGAGGTACTAAGTAGGGTGGAGGTGGCTCTGCCGTGGCCGGTTGAGGTTTTTTAGGGTTAGCTTTCATTGAATGAATGGCGATGAATGAATGGTTCAAAGGGATTGTAGTGTAATTAATGTCTGGCATGTTTTCACTTTGGTAAAATATTCATAAGGGAGAGAGGAGAGAGCAATTTGTTTGACGAGTGGGATATATGGAAATTTTCTTGGCAATGAAATGTGTGATGAGAAATTCTTTGTGTGATACATTTAAGTACGAGTTCTTTGTAGGTATCGTGTTTTTGAAAGGTGTACATTTGCATTACTTTTCTATTGATCAGAAATAGAGCATAAAGAAACACCACAACTTAAATCGAATGTCGTTTTAAGCAGTGATTCTTTCTCTTTCTATGGAGATAAATTTTCAAATTGAATCATTAAAGTTGTATTTCGTTTGTCATGAGTATTTCAAAAGGCAGGGTTCTAATAAATATTTTATCACATAAAAGGTAAAAGTAAGTTTAGGTAAACACTTTAGGCAAATTTTTCCAATAACAGTAAAATGTAGAAAGAAACCTAACATGAAATCTTATGATTACTAATGATTACTTATTATTAATATATGGGCTGTGATATTCACCGATTTTTGTTCAAAGCAAAGAATCAGACAAATATAAAACTTTATAATACCATAGACCATAAACATTGAACACGAGTATACTATGTATTGTTTATGCTGAATGTCTCCAAGAAGTCTTAATTAGATAACCATGAACTTAATTTATCCATCTCAGATGTTTGCATGCGTTTAAATTATTAATATAAGTTAAATGTGTCAAATAATAACCACCAACCACCTGTATAGTTATATTGATGAGTGTATAGAATTCCTATTAAAGTAAAATTATTAATTTTAGAAAATTTTCAATTTCGGCAATAAAGACAGGTATTGTATTTTTGACATATTGATTCATACACTTTAGTACAATTCATTTACTTTTAAACTTGTAAATAGCACCATGCTAAATTTTAAAAATAGTACCTTGAGGAAATTAGTTTTAAACCTTGAAATTTTGAACTCATAATTCTATACAAACTTAATAACTTTACTAATTTAATTCATAGGAAACAAAGCAGATGTATGCAATCATTGAAATTCACGAAAAATGAAAACTACTTGTTAGAGGCTAGATTTCATTCTTGTTTGTTTGAAACGGCAGAGTAATTTAAAAACTCACCTGTCTTCTCAAACTCTGTAATTTACATCAAAGGGAGATAAAATCTTAAGAATTAGGCAGATTGGCTGTCATGTTCCCTTCCAGGAAATACTATGTCATACCTGGAAGTATAGAAAGCATGGCCACCTGTATTTAAAATGTCTTTTAATTAGAGGTTAAATACCATGCAAATGTTCTGTGTGTGTTTGTTCTGTACTACTCAATGTTTGTCACCTTGAATGCAAACTGATTATAATACTACTTAGTTTTATAAAATAAAAATGCATACAAATTAGAATGATAAGTGTGACTGTTCTAAATAAATTTGAAATAAATTGTGTTTTTATTTCAAGTTTTGTTGTGGAATGAAGCAATTAATAAATAACTACTGATTTAAATTCATAATTGGACATAAATGCATGATGTTTTCTAAGTTTATACGTTAAAACTATTTTAAATATAATTAAAATGCTTAAAACGATGTGATATTTTTATTGTATAATTATTTCCATGCAAAAAATACAAAGATGCTGTAAATTTATGACATGTAATTTGTATTGCATGTTCTAAAAGTTATAAGTGTAATACATAAAAATTTTAATTTAGTAAGAAATAGGTACCTAAAAAATTATTGTTGTAACAATTTCTAATGTTTATTTTCTTTTCTTTTAGGTAAGTTTGATATGAAAGCTCTTTATGAAGTTGTATACGTAAGTTAATTTTAAAGTATTCAACATATTTATGATTAAATGTTCGAAACTGTTCAAAATGTTTTTACAGAAGTTAGTTCTGAGAAAAAGAACGTCACTTCTGTAATGGAAAATTGAAGTTATTAATTTCAACTTTATACTTTTCAACTTTTCATCCCCGTCAAAAAGTTGCGAATTCTTAAGTTACCTGGTATTAGCATAGTTAAAATTGGCACTCGTAAATTAAAAACAAAACCTCGTAAACTACAGACATACAATGAAAAGGAAATGATTATGAAAATATAAAAGAGAAGTTGAAGCTGATCTTATATAACAAGGTTTTTCCCATAACTACTTTTGAAATTAAAGAGTAGTTGAAGTGACTACTACCATGAATTTACTTTTAAAAAGTAGGTAGTCATTGAAAAACTTCCCATAAAATTTATAATTTTATAATTCAAATACCTACATTAAATAAATTTTTAAAATTTGAACCTAATGAAACTTTTTTTTTAAATGTTCAACTTAAACTTGACGAATTCTACACCAAAACGTTCAGTTCTATCAAATTTCCCATTTATCCACCTACAATCTGAGCAGCAGTCCCTACAAGCTACAACCGACACCCTTTTCACCCAAGCCGTATCATTCTTCACACTTCACTTACAGCCGAGGTATGCCTCCACAAAAGAAACAGAAAGCCAGCAGATATCAATCTCTGGAAACGTCAAGAATAACTTCCACATCTGTGGATGAAGACCTTCCCCCTTTCGATAGCGGATGTCATCTTCATCCGCATGGATGCAAATGACTTTTGACATTGAATATTAATAAGTCATAAATATACGTTTAATATTCTAACGGAAATAGTATCCACGATAAAAGTCCGTGCAATTAATGAAGTCTGTAAAAACGCTAATGATTGGAGAACGGATAATTTCTGGTATTAATTCCGCCGATTGTAATTAACGTAATAAATAGGGGGATATTAAAATATGGCAACAGTCTCAACTTCATCAATATTGTTGCTTTCGACTGTTTAAGTATCGGGTAGTTGGTGTTGTCGAGTGTTAGCGGTACGATAACCAGCAACAGATAGGTCGCCAATAAAGGTAAAGAATAATGTTAATTAATTTTTTTCAGTAGAAGAAATAAAACTAGCCATCTTTACGTGCGTTAACTAAGCGAATGGAGTGGTGTAAAAAAACTGGGGATGGCAGAGGTTCTTGGGTGTTTTTCGCAAAACCGTTTGTTTTGAGGCGATCCGGTTTCCAATTTTGAATATCGGTTGAAGCATAACTCATGGGCTGCAAATAGTGTCATGTCATGCATAAAGTAGTTATTGCATGCTAATTATGCAAGCACTAAATGAAAAGCCATAGCTGTGTAGCTTTTAAAAGAGTTATTCCATAGTTCAGAAGATGGACTAATAAATTACAAGATAATGGGAGAACTAAAATTGTTATCGTTGTTGTTACTAATGCCACTTGAAATATTCAAACTCCATCCGCAAAGTCGTACAGGAATTAAGGCAAAGGTTCGAGTGAATGAGAATAATAATACAAAAGAAACACAAACATTTTTTCCACGCTTTTTAGTACATTTTTCAGACCACCTTAATCATTATCTCTATACTCCTTAGATTCATGACATTCCATCCAAGATGATTTAACATGACATCCGTACACCTGATTATGACCTCCCTACAGAACTCCCAAACCCCACGACCATAAATCCACCAGAAAAATCTTCATAACTAACATCCTTACTAAAAACAGACACATTCTCAGACCCCCTATCACTAGAAAAAAAAGTCCCTAACCCCCACCCCACAACTCAAAACATAAATGACATGAATCAAAATACGTCCCTTAACGTCCACCGTCGGATAATGTGATACTACATAAAGAATAACCAAAGAAGAAAAAAAAACTGCTCAAGACTAATACTCTGCCGATAACAAGGTACAAGAACCGCTTTGGGAATTATGTGATTGTTTACCTTAATTAATGACCAAGGGCGCATTAACCCTGCAATAATAAAGAACTCCGCTTTGACATGCTGGGTAAGGCCCGCGTAGATCAGGAGGATTGGTATTTTATTGGACAAGTTGTCCGGGTAGAGGATAGGTTTATGGCTAGCTCCTACTTAGCGAAAGGTGAGCTTGGAGGTTCTGTGCTGCTAAGTATAATTCCGATGAGTGTATTTATGGAAGGTTGGAGGGTTTTTTTCGGGGTTTGGAATCCAGAAGATATGGATTGCGGAAGTGAATAGGTGTGGTTGGTTGGTGATTGTATCGATGACGATGATAATGGGAATGTCGTTATCGATGGAAGATTATGAGAAAAGATGAAGTTATCGCATTTGGTTGTAGATTTGGTTTATGAAGTTGAGGAAGAGGGTTTATGAAGGTTAAACGAATAGAAAATATGTTTAATCATTATTAATTAATTATTTAAAAATTACTTATCTGTTATAATAATTGTTAATGGGACAATATGTAGAGAAATTTCAATAATCCATCTATTTATTTTTAATTTGCACGATATGTAATGAAGAGTGTGTGCGTTCTAACATCACGAAAGCACTTACAAGTAATCAAGTACTCAATCATCTGCTATTTCTTCTGCAACCAAAGTATAGATGGGTATTTTTTTGCAATTAATCATCATACATAACAAATAACCCACAGCATGTTATTCAAAAGAACAGTGATGAATTGCTTTCGAAAAATTTAAAAATCACACTTTATTCGCATCTTTTGAATACATTTTTCTTGATTTCCTAATCCTTTAAAAAAACTATGTCGTGATTGAAAAGTATGAAGTGTAATCATTTAAGTTTAGTCGAATCCAATAAAAGCAAAAAATCAATTCACTCTTTATTGATTTCATAAAAATAAAGACTCCTTAGTTTTGAAAGCGTACACTGATTACCTACTCAATAAACCTGATTTCAGACCCCGAAGAAACCAGACAAACTGGAAAATTAATCAGAACGATTTTCACTAACGAAATCTTATCAATTAAAAACATTCCCTTTCTTTCAACAAAAAGCCTCCTCATCAAATCCCAATCAGTTCCACCTGATTAGCTCCAACCAAAAAAAAAAACTAAACTCAGCGCCATCAAAGTAATTTCATTACCAATCAGTTCCCAATTAACCGGGATCCGATCCAATCCTTTGGCCCACTGATCAAACCTGACACTTCTGATCAACCGACTGACTCAGTCAGTCGGCGACAGTCGGTGAGACGCACCCGTTCAGGCGGAGTTAACGAGGATTATTGTTATGTTGTTTTCTTCGGAGAACTCCTCTAAAGAGGATTATGAGGGCTTGTGTAATCAGACGTGGATCCTATTGTATTTGTAGCCTAATGAGCTTTCGGTTATGCTTTTTGTAATGGGCCATGTCGCTTTTTGGGAGGTTATGATGAATTTTCTCTCTCGTGAAGGATTGGTTGGGATATGCCTCATTTGGGTTGTAAACACTGGTAGGAGGGTCTTGAGTGAAAATGTTGGCTTTGGAGGAGGATCAGGAGTTAAGCTTGGGTTTGAAGTTTTTCCGACAGGAGATTTAGCACTTAGTTTCACTACTTATATTGAAATAAATCCTTGGACGTTGATCCGCACGTTTACAAATATTCTTTGCAGTCTGGTGACTTTGGAAGCGTCAAATGTTAAGTTCTTCGTTCTTCCTTTAGTTAAAATGTGGCATGAAATTTTTAAGACAAGTTAATTGTGTATTAGTCAAATTTGAAAAAAAAATTAAATAATTCATAATTTTTGATAAAGGTTCATATTATGAATAAAATATTTCTATTTCTTCTAATCTATACAATCGAAATTTTATTTGCTAAATTTAAATGTTTCTCCCATTATATTCTTTTTATTATAAATTTTAATTCCATGAACTGAATAGGGACGTTGTTTAGAAAGAAAACTTCCAAGTGAACAACTGGAAATTACAGAATCATTCAATACATATAAAACGGAATACATAGCAAAAAGGTATAAATCTGTTGGCTTTGCTAAAAGTTTATGCTAGCTTATATTTGTATTGAAAAGAGTAAAAATCTATTCGATAATAATCAAAAGTTAAATAATCATGAAAAATAATCATGAAAATTCACAAATTTTCATGTCTTTGGATAAGAAATAAAAAATCAATTACATATACGTATTTTTAACTTTCTCTTGGAACTTTTATTATTATAGGATTATCAACTTTATCCTTAACTTTCTTCTAATAAACAATACTTAACTGTGACATTTAGTAGTTTTTTGAAACATGAAATATTCATACGTCTTTTTTCATTCCTTATACATAGATAATATTTTCATTGACCATTTATTGCAAAAAATTGCGATATAAATATCGCGAATCAGCGAAAAATATGACCTTACTGAATATCACACACAAAGCAAACTGATACCAAAATCTGCCATATAAATTCACAGCACACAAGTACCTGAACACACAGGATCAGATAACTCCACAACTTCAACCCACTCGAAAAACCCCGACAATTCCTACTGATAAAAAAAACACCATACAGGTTTTCTCTTCCAAAACCACGGAAACAGCAGACATTACGATTCAGCCCGAATCTCCCCCAAAAAACGAAAAAAAAAAGCGCTATCTCCAATTTAAAGTAAAGATCCCGAATCCTCCATCAATCCCTGACGAACGTAAAACCAAAGGGTTGTGACGCTCGGCTAAGGAGTTATCAGCTTAACTCCCTTCCTCACAGAATCCCAAGTGACTTTTTATCCTGCTCGTCACGATCTCACACTTTGAGTTGTTTATGTGCTTCTGACACTTTATTGTTATTTCGCCTTTTCTGTAATGCTTATGGATGGTGACAACATTAGGATGGAAATTCCGATGCCTATATATCGGAGCGATATCTAATTAGAAAGTTTTAGTCGTGAATACTAATTTTATTTATTTTGTTTTGGAGTGATAATTTTTCCGACGGATTCACGTAGTGGTTGGTGACCGTTGGGGCTTAGGAATGGCGGTAAATTCGAGGAGTGATTAGCGGATATGCAGAAGTTGTGTTTAGGTTACAGAGTTGTGAATTTGTTGTGCCAAAGTTATCCGGTCGTGAACTTGTGTCGACTTAAAATGCGATCTTCATCCGGAAGATGGAGATTAATCTATACTGTAGTTCAAATAAAAAAATACTTTTATACTTACTGATGACTTCCGACTTTGCATATTACAAACGCAACGTAAAACGTATTCACGTATTTACACGATAAAAAATAAATATATGCTTATTTTTTGTTCTAATACCGATAGATTCTTCATTCCAAACGCAACAGTTCTCTAGATATATTTTCTTCCATCACTTTAAAAAAAAAAACGTGTATGAGTATGATTATCTTTTATCGAATGTACTTTTCAATTTTACAACCATTTTTTAAATAGTTTAATTCCTAAAAAATCACAAAGTATGATGGTTTAAATATCAATCCGGTACTACAAATTTTATTCAAAATATCTAACATTTGAGAAGAATATATAAAAATAAATGGTTTGAATTTCCAATTGAAATGAATAGTAGTATTACTTTAATATAATGCCACAAAATAAGCTTTCAGATATTTTTAAAAGTACGGTGTTCTAATGAAATTATTAATATATTTCAGGTAATATTATAAAGAATTATAATCATAGATAATTAAAACAATAAAGCGCCGAAACATGAATTAATCAGTTTTTGATATTTTGAGAATTATATGGGATATTTTAAATTTCTTTTCTGGGTTTATTTTAAATCTTTTTCTTTCATTTTTTTTTAAATGTTACATTCTTGTGGTTTTTTGCATGTGGTTTTGTGGTTACATTTTCGTTGATTTAATTCCTAAATCCTTAATGGTTTTTTTTTTGTCAAAAGAATCTACACTTGTTCATATCTATCTCTTAGCTACCAAAGATAAATGCCTGTTTTTAATTTTTATCAATAACTTATTACTCTTCGAAATCTCTCCGAAAATCAGCTCAAGGTATAATAACTTCCAAAGCACATCTGCGAGCGTTGACGTTGCCTCTTATTTATCGGCTTCCTTCCAACTGTGTCACGTCCTTTTATGGACTCAAAGAGGTATCAACCTCCACCTCAGCAGCAAGTGACAACGACGAACACACCAAGTCGTTTCTCACTCGCTCTCTCAACCCAGAAAGTCCAGAGAGATCTCGGCCCGCGATACGGAATTATAAATAAACAAAATGGCAGAAAGAAGAAGAAGAGGACGCGTCAAAATATCCAAAAGATATGACAGCGGCGCACAAAATGTCACCAGGAGTATAAGCTGCTGGCCAGATAAGAACCTGCTCGAGAGAGGAAAACAACAAGCAAAAGCGAAAGATGATTTTGTTCCTTTTTATTTGGTATTCATTCGTTTGGGTTTTTTTTTATTTAAATAAATTTTCGAACTAGATATTTCTGGATTGTTCCGTCGACGCACCTGGTTTTCCTTCAACGTTTTTGTTGGCTTGCGAACAAGCAAGCTTGTGTAAGGTTTTCGTGTTAAGTCGTGGGAGAAGAATTGTTAGGATGTGCTTTGGAAGTGACTCGGAGTGTCAAACGAAGAGAGTAGTGTACAAAAATCCTATAGACCTGACCAGACCATGGATAGATGTATGGGATGCCATAGAGGGCAATTCTTCCCCAACGTTTTCCGGAAATTATATATATTTTTTTTTCACTGTTAAATAATTTTTCCAGATCCATCAGAGACAGCTTGCCCCCTATGTAAACCCACCTGAATCATGGTCATCTAGACTCATAAGGCCAGAGAAGATCGAAATCGTGACGCGAAATAGTAGGAAAGACGTCACTTTTCAACAGCGCAAAGCACAATTTTCAGACTGGAGTTGCGCTGTTGTCCAAAAAAGCTATGAAGAGTGATGTCTTGCCTACTATTTCGCGTCACGATTTCGAGCCTTATGAGACTAGATGGCCATGCCTAAATCCGATGAGGGCCAAATTATAGCAACTTAAATCTGTGTGGATGTGATGGCTAGAATATAGCCCAGATCTGTGTGGGCTATTCTAATAAGTTAAGATAGATCGAAATTCTTTGTAAATAACTTATATATTGTGAAAAAGATTCATTATAAAAGAAGCTGTTAGAATCTTCATTTTTTTATAATTTGCATCCGTAATCAGTGCAACATTTTTCTCAGGTCAATTCTTCTCACAGATAATTGCCAAAAATACGCGAGGAAATATCGTGTAAAATGGCGACATTTTCTGGTAGTAGTATACATCACTTGCAAGCAGTCTTGGCACTGTCCCTTCTAACAGGAAAATAAGTCAATTCCCTATCTAATTCTTATGATGTGTAGCCTGTCTCTCTCGGCAAAATAGATAAGAGAACCAGAATACCGAGTTTCCGCCAATCAAAAAAGCGACACCACTTTCATTATTTACGAGACGGTCGCGGACATTACAATTGGAGCATTATCTCAGCTACGAGAGTCGCCAGTCACGGTGTAAGGAATTTTATTGCATTTTGGGGGAAATGCAGTTGGACTTTAAAACAACCTGGACGGAGTGCATGTCCCCATTAACTGAGGTAGCTGATAAAATTTTTCCATAATTGGGGAACCGGTGACTCGTTTTTTGTCTGCTTTCGACGACATCTGCAGACTTGTCGGTTTTAATGGTTTTCACTCGGGGAGCTTATCTTTACTGTTACCAGCAGACTGGGAATTGCGGTTGATTTGAAGAATGGAGTTAACATGAGATATAAATATCTATTAGAAAAAATTGCTGTTCTATTGCGTGGATTCTCTGAAAGAGTTGGAAATGCTTTTCCCACAAATGACAGAATGATGTATTAAAAATGAACATAATACTTCATATTATTAGGGTGAGTTGAAAAACATTTTTCCCGAAATTCACGCATGAGTATAATGCATATTTTTGGCCAAATGCCTTCAATAAAACGTGTAAAAAATATCAGTATCCTTTGAAACACCATTTTAAAAACTTTTTTGAAATCCACTTGTGACTAATAGATAGTAGGGAAGAATTTCGGTCCAATAGCTTAAAAATCATGTAGAAAATTTCAATTCAATATGACAATTTCTTCTGCAATCGAGATTCGCCCTAAAACTGGGAAATTAATCAAATAAAATGTTACCGTAAAAAATTCTGTAAAAAAATCAGTTTTAAAAATCCGCTTGCTTTTAGGTGGGAATTTGTGCAGAATGGCTCCATCAAAACGTGCAAAGAATTTCATCTCGATATTATATTTTTTTCTGCTGTTTACCTGCGCCTGATAATTAAATTTTCGTTTATTTCCCAATTTTATGTTCATCAACAGCATAATAAAATTGTATCAATCTGAAAGTTTTACACGTTTTTACATCTACTTCAAACAATTAAAGCAACACAGTTCTGAAACATTGCGTTACATATTCTCTTCCATAAAATTTATTTCACGAAAAATCTCACATTAAAATAATGACTACACAACTACCCTCTTAAACATACCATAACCTTACAAGCTTCTTTCTTCTATGCATTTCTGTACTTTGTCTTGAATCTGCAACTGATTCCGCTTCCATATGCGGGGGGCATCCCATCCACGTGCCTGCGACTGCATACAAGATGTCTACGCCCCGACGGTGCTTGCATACCCAAGTCCTTTCTGGGGACGCGTTGACAGAGGTTTAGGACCTGGGTCACGAGAAGTCTCAATTTTGCATTATTTATGGATAAGGATATGCCACAGAAATCTCTTTTGGTATGATGGTACGAGTTTTATTGAAAAAGGAATGGGTTCGTGTCTTGCTTATCTCTAGTCCTTTTATGTGTATTGTCTTAAAATAGTAGATGTGTAAGGGGATCTTGTCTAAGGTAAAATCCTATTTCACGTTGCAGATGGGATAGAATTCAGAAATGTAATTTTAATACTTGTTGAAATAAAATTTATCATCCCGACATATTTTTATTTATTTATTCAAAAAACTATGGAGCCCTACATAAATGTATGGATCTAATAACTTTAATTTTGACCTATCACTGTTTCTACTCGTATAGATGATTTTGTTAATTTAAGACTAACGAAATTAAATTATTTGTTTTTTTTTTTAATTCCTTAGTGATGCAGGCTTAAGACTTTGGTTGGAAACATTAAAACATCCATCTTGCAGATGAACAATGACAAATCTCCATATTTTTTTATTGTTCAAAGGATTCGCATTAGTTTATTTTTCAGAAAAATCTTTCTAGCTCAAGTAATACTATACAGCACTCTCTATTACTCCAATTTGTGCTTCAACCAAGTGCGAAATACAAGTGGGTTTTTTACCGTTGAAAACAATCAACATAACCTCACAACATCCTCCTCCTCCAGAAATCACAATGTCCTCAAAAATTTTACGCTGGCTCACGACCATACTCCTCTATAAATACACCTCCTAAAACGCCTCTTTCAATATAAAGATCTCTTCCTCGTGTAGTAAGACCCATAGACCACTCAACCACTTAGATGCTCCCAGTATCTCAAAACATGTAAAACACCCCTCCGATACTTTCATCATCCAGCGAACTATCCCACCGTCCCAGCAGCGTGGGTATCTTTGTTCCCGCCCGCCCGATGACAGAACTTTAAAAAACCCCGGGTCACCAAAGGTCCCCATTCTCGACAATTTATCGCGCCAACGAAGACTTCATCGCCTAAATCCACCTCCTGCCAGATACATCAGCTTGAAAGAAAGTATACCCACCTTCGTGCTTGAAAAGAGGGAAAAAAATATCAATTTATGGCGATCCAAATCGTTATGAAATGTGTTTTCCGCCGGGACTTTTACGACTAGGTATAAGGATTATGATTCGTCGAGGTCCAGGTGACAATCTCTATCAAGTAGGCGACTCGTGGCAGGAATGCTTAAATTTCCACGCAACTCTTGAAATATCTTATTGCTTTTATTGCTAATTAGCATTCTGCGATTGCGGCAACGGCTAACTTTATTACCTGGCCGGTCCGGGAGTAATGGGGACCTTATCAGATGGTTATCTGATGAGAAAGGATGCCTCGGCTCCATTCGTTACGTCCCGGCCGTATTTATTTATTTCCTTATGGTCGTATTTCGCGGGATTGTGTGAATAATGATAAGCGAGCGAGGTTTTGCGTAATTCACTGAATAATATGTCGGGATTAGGTGGAAAATACGTCGTCCGCGTTACGTCAGGATTATTAGTTTAGAGTTGACCCGTGTGCGTCGAGGTGGCCTCGTTTTTAGTTGCCGGGTAGTTAAGTTTTAATCTCCTAATTTGAATGCAAACTGCTGTAAAGCGGTGGTTGGTCGAAATATTGCATTTTAAAACAAGAGTTATAATAGATGGTTTTTCCTGTGTTAGTTAATTACAAAACCCTTTTAATAGAAATGTGATTTACTTTGGGCTATTTTAAAATGAAGACAGGTTGTGCTCACGTGCAGAAACAAAATCATAAAATATTGACTGCAAAATTAGGATTCCGTAAGGTTTTTTTTTATAGTCTTGTGAATGTAAATGAAAGAAAATATCAAACTTTTACGTGAAAAAATAATTGTAAACTAATTAGAGATACACAAAAGCTGTAATTATAGATATAATATTAAACACCTAAACTGAAAATACTCATTAGTAACTGTAATCGATAGTTAAAAACTCTCGTTATTAAGACTTTATAAATATTCATTTTATCCAAGTATAAGTACCTAAAAATAACTAGATTTATTCGAATGTAGGGCACCAAAATATCTCTAGACACCATGTGGCTTAAGAAAGTTATTTAAAAAGTTATGACCCGTCAAAATTCAAAAATTTAATATAAAAAGTAAAAAAAAAGGATTTTCCATCAAAATTCTGTTTTCTCAATCTAAGCAATTTTTCACTTTCTGGAATTTCTACGGTTCGCATCTTTTTATATGATGTTCTTAGGAAAATGTCATTAGGTGTCTAGGGTTGCTAATAAAAAAGGGGTATCAATAATAAAAAGAACAAGTTGCGTTACGTTTAAAGATGGCCTATCAGAGAAAAACTGTTCATTTAGGTTTCAGAGAACACGTCAAATCATGAGAATTGGGGTTTAAAGCATCCTTCTAACCCTAGGCGTAATGTCCAGAGTGACGTGTTTTTTAGGGTGGCTGTACTTACTTGAACTATAGTTTTTATGCAAAGTAGCCAAGGAAGATTAAAGACGATCAACGTGACGAAAATGCAACACGTTTGCAAACTCCATTTGATTTACTGCTTTGACTCCCAAAAGAATGCGGCAAAAACATGGGTCGCACAATCTTATTGTTATGATGAATCGTGCAACAACGTATCACATGAAATTTCGGTGCACAGCACCTAACATTCCCACTGCAAAAACCCTACACGCCGGTTGAAATCACGCATTTACATGCCTCTCGACTATTTGTCTAAATCGCCATTGAGATTCCAGTCCGACTGTACCGGTACTGTCGCGGGTAAAAAAAAAACACAAAATCCCAGGGTTAATGTCACAGCTTTGCATTCACGTCGCCTTTGCAAGGTTAAGTTCAACAACCCTTTGGCGTTACGTGAATTTCTCGACCGAAAAAAAAATGACAATTGAACAGCTGAGTCTTGATTCCGAAAAAGAATTTTTTCCCATGCATTTGAATTTCAGCACGTAGTTCTCCGGTTAGGAATACTAAACCAGGATTCAGCTGTCGGTAAGGACCATAAGACTCCCGTTTTAAATTCAAGAGCTTGGTGCATGTTACAACTGTTAGGCACGCCGGTGATATATCGCCATGTGAAAGAGTCTTGTTGTATCTCTTTTAATTGCTGAGAAAAAAATTAATTGAATTGTTTTGGGAAGATTTATTTATGGGAATTCTATCTCCTTGAAAGATATTACCAGGAACAGGAAGGAAGGAATTTTAATTGGTAATTGTTGGCCTCTGGGAAAGAGCTGTTGTTAAAAAAAAAAAAAAAAAAATTTATTGTCATTGAACTTTTCAGGAACTTCCAAGAACTTAAGAATATCTGTTACTTAAATCGTTATAGTTTTTTGAAATATCTGAGAAAAAGTTTAGTTTTACGCTTCGAATTTTTATCGACATTTTTGTGCACCATTTAGAAGTGAATAATAAAATAGTTGTGAAAAGATATAGTATTTTTAACTTTTTGCTCCACTACACCAAGAGAGAAAAGTAAAACTACCCACTTTATTATTCTTCAATGTGGTATCAATGTACCCAAATTTATATCAACTTAATCAAAAAAAAAAAACATTGAACGGAGATTTTTAAAAAATTTTAATTGAGGTTAGGTTTTACTCTTCTACAGCACGCAAAATGTTAAAAACATAAATATTTTTCTCTCTAAACTTCAAACTCTAAACACTTTATTAAAATGATTCATTTAACATACATGGATACATTTAAAATCCTTTTGCTCAAACTACTTTATTTACTATTACTATACACTTTAATAATTTGAATATTAATTCATTAAAACGAAATATCCATATTGAATAAAGTCGAGATCGATAAGTACTATCTCCAATATCTTAGTACTCTCCTTCAATATGCAAGTTCATAAAAGAAAATGAACGAATCAAACCGCATAAAAATTGATCGTCGTTATTTTCATAGCCTCATACTTCGAATCAAACTCCTATCCCCCCAAAGAGATAATCTCAATAAAAACTCCACTCTCTCAAAATCCATCCTCGACCACGTGACCAACTCAATCGAACACGAAAACGGTCCCCCCCCCCTCCAAACAAGATCAATTCTTACTTTTATTGCTTGCACCAAAATCGGTGATATACAGTTCTTATACACTCTCCCCACACTTTCCAATGGGGGATAGTGAAAACAATTGATACAGTGATTGAATTTCTAAGTAGACATCTTTCTGCGGTACTGTAAACCGAATGTTTTTCCTCCCCCCTCCCTTCCCCTCAACCCCCCCCCTAAGTTTTTTTTCCTGCCCCGACCCTCCATCTGAACTCAAAAGACTGATAAAAACAATACGTCGTCGAAATAAATCTGGCTGGCTTTCGCCCATCAAAATGCAAATAGGGTGAATCTCTCGTAGATCTCGGTAGTGTTCTGGCAGATGTAAGGGCAGATTGGAGAGTGAAAAGTATTAAAAGTATATGTGGGATGGGTGTATGTATGGTTCTTCAGGGGTCAGCGGCAGTTTTGGGTGATAAATTGAGTAGGAAATGTCCAGTGAAATCGTCTCGGACATCGGAGAATGTTGTGTGAGGCGTTGCACATAAAATCGGTCATGTCTGATGGATTTATTTTTAACGGGCTATGAAGGAAAATGGTCAATCTCTATATAAAGTATCGTTAGGTAGGTAAATCTTGATTGTTTGATCCATAAAGCTCTGAGTTATGGAGCAAATAATTTCAGTTGAGTATAAGACCGTTTTTTACTCTGTAGAAATTTAGACTGTTATAACTATTGTGTAGTTGAACTCTACACAAGAAGTTATATTGAATAAGTATAGTTTAAGTTTATTCCTTATAATTTTTTTTATTTATTTAGATTTTTTTAATTAAATATTAAAATTGGTAAAATAATTTCCGGAATGATTGTACATTAAGTTTAGAGGATTTCTCTGTAAGAAGATTCTACAATGCCTAAAATAGAGAATATAAGTGTTCTAATTAATCAACTTTTCTTTATTTCCTTTTAAGAATGAGATAATGTGAAATATTTTAAAAGATTCCTTCTGTATTTCCATAATGTTACTGCACCTCTCTTCACCATAAGACAGAGAGAGTTAAAAAGATTGCAAGGAAAAGTGAATGAGAAAAACTCTATGAAATAAAAATTAGAAATATTAATTGAAAAAAAAAGAATGAGAGAGATTGTGAAATGAGAGAGAATATGGAAAGCAAGAGAAAATGAGTAAGATTCAATAAAACAGAGAGAGTGAGAAAACTGAAAAGATTAATTGAGAATGAGAATGAAAAAGATTGAAAGAAAGAGAAAATGAGACTGCTTAAAAGGGGAAAGAGAATGAGAAAGATTAAAAGAATTGAAAGAAAGGTAATGAAATATAGAGTGTGAAAAACCCAAATCCCTTCATCAGGGAAGCGCCTAATGTCTCCCTACTTGTTCCCCTAAAACGCTCCATAAAATCGATCTTTTCAAAATAGTTAAGCCTCTACTGCACTTCCTGCATGCAATAAAACACCCTAGTAACGAATGAAACCGTCCAACCCATCAGACGATAAAAAAAACTGTCCCCTTCGACAATTATTCACAGCGCTCCAGACACCGACCATAAAGCCATAGCCAGAAACCGTCTCTAAGGGTCCTCGACATATGGACCTTTCCAATATAAAACTCGCCCACGACCACTCATAATTAATGCCACCTAGACCATGGCGAATGTATAAAAAAAATAAGTGACACAGCTCAGTGATTTATAGACCTGCACTAAAAAGACCCCGAAACTTATGCGACGCATTGAAATTTTTCGTTCCACTAATGACAATATACTCAAAATAATGAACGGACCTTGGTGACAAATGACACCGCGACTGACCAATCGGTGGACAAGGTGTGTCCTCCGGGGCGCTTGTCGCTTTCATTATATTAAGTAATTTCGGGGTCTTTGTAACCACGCTTCGAGGGAATTGGGGCGATTTTGAATTCTGGTGGGGTATTTAGATATAGTGGAAATTGACATTGATTTGTGTGGAGTTTGTTTGCTTAAATGCGTTTTGCCGTAATTAAGAGATGATTCTTAGGTTGGGTGACAGTGTCCAAAAACTGGTTGAAGTGTCGGGTTTTGATGTTATCATACCTGTAATTAAAATGTGATATTTATCCTTGAAGTTATTGATGCGTTGACACATTCGTAGGACGATCAAGTTTTCAATGTTGCCCCCGAGTATAATTTAAGTGGATGAAAACTATGTTGTAAGAGGTAGTAAAGTCAAAGTGCGTCAACGAATATCGAAGAAATGTAATCGGAATTTTAAATTTTAATTAATGGTTTAGGTTAGGTGGTAATCTTTTTAATGGAATTTACCTCCGATTCATTTTATAATACCTTAGGACATTTATTTACATAAGGTGTCTCTTTTACATTGGAGATTTAAAACAGACATAAAGTACATATATTTAATTTTTGGTCAATGAATATAATTACTTTCCTTCTTATGTATATTGAATTATATGTTACATTTTTTAAAAATCTTTTTAAAGGAATTCTAGCCAGTTATAGTTATAAATGTGTTAAAGAAAAGGTCCAACTCAATTTATATCTATTATAATACTAACTGACTTCCATACAATGGCTTTATAAGAGTTATCTGTAGGAACACAAGTAAAAATGATTTAAACCAAAAAATTATAATACCATGAAAGAAAGGATTTATGTAACTTTGTTCATTCCAATTTTTATTCAAAGCTAAGCTCTGGACTTGAATCCCATTTCATTTCATAGTTACTATGTATTTAAAAATTATTTTCATCCCGTTTACTCAAAGAGTTAAAACATATTTTATACAACTGCAAGAAATGCCTATTTTCAGAAAACAAAATGTCCATTTGACTTAAAAATGCAAATTTGTCCTTACACTTAAATGCAATCTATAGATGAGAACACTTCATTGAAATGCAACGACCCCACAAACTAATTAACCCAAACAGAAACAATGAAAACCCATGACGTCAAAAAGTTCACCATTTTCATTCTTCGTCAAAACACGAGCTAAAATAACAGCTACTGTTTTTTTCTACAAACAAGGAAAATGCATCACCGTTTAATATCCATTGTCCGGGAAAGCCTATCACGCCTCAGTACATTGACTTTCAGTGCGTCGCTATTCCCCCGTTGGGCCGAGTGACCACTTGACCAAATGACATAATCAGAAAAAGGTCCTCTAATAGCCCATCAACCAAAGTGATTCACCCTATAATTAACAGTTAGGTGCACTTATTACAAAAGAATGAAAGACACGAGCAATGATCCTGCTTCTCGCTGGAAACTTTGCTTTTTATTGCGGTAATCGTGAACTGTTTTTAATGGTCGTAGATGCAAAAAGGTTTTCTATAGTTATTTTTTTAACAAAAACTGTTTTAAATTAATTAGAAACAAACTTAATCAACAGACTAAAAAGGGTATTATTCCGTTATCTATCCCGTTAAAAATTACCAAGCTTTGTAAACTTGAAGACTTCACGGTCGGTATCAGTAATAAAATCAAAATAAGTTTGGGGGACGGATGGCCCGTTGGGTTTGCTCACTGCCCTTCACGCCAGCAGTCTGCGCACAGCTACGTTGTCAGTTCGATTCTGACCTCACCCCTGGGTGTAATTTCCTTCTTTGTGTCAGTAAAAATTCTGTTGTGTCTGTCTTACTTGACGAAGGTGTATAAGCGGATCCTTGAGATCAAGCACACATACCTGAAAATATATGTAACCACAACCCAAAATAAGTTTCTAGGATGATGGAACTGCACCACGGCCCTGGAAACTGACTTTTATTTTTATTACCAAGCTGTTTTTGACACCAAATATTCAAATATCGTCCAAATTTTATTGTTTTCATCGATACAGTAATTGTAATTCCATATTATAATAGGTTGGTTTGCAATTTACTTTTCTAGCGAGGTAAGATAACGGAACATTACCGATAATGTTTGGTTCCAGATTTTATCGTACCTGCTTATAACAAGCACGATCACCGCTTTTAACTCTCTAAATTCGAACTCTCGTTATAACCATGTTTTGATAACTCTATTTGATACAGGTTTTTGCGCCAATCTTTAGATTCGTCTCCAAATAATGCTAAAATAGAGTTTGCTATATCCATATGCAAATATTGAAATTAAATAGAGCAACGTAGTAATTTAATTACGGTTTAGGATAAAAAAAAAAATCAGTATGTCTTTTAATGAAAACTAAAAAATAATTTCGATGTAAAATGAAAAGTAACATCTTCTGCAGTATTAATGCTAACCATCAAGAAGTGAAGACATTGCAAATCATATTGCTCTCCGGACTTGTGTCCCACCAAACTAACGAATCTTCGCGTCTCGTGTTGCCATGGCAACTCATGTGTAGCGTCACGCGTCGGTTACGGCTATGAGGTGCTACAATTTACACCGTCCGATGTATCTCTGGACTTTATATTAATGGGGCCGCTAAAGTGAATCACCCGCTGCGGAATGCAAATGGGGGACGAGTAAATATAGACACTTCTTGATTGTAGGTCTCTGGTGATTGGTATTCATTATGGGAATTGAAAAAAGTAGAATATCTTTGTAATTGGCACAGAATAACTATCAAGGGTTTATAATTGGTAATGTCAAGGATGGTATTATTGTAGAACTGCAACTCTTTTGATGCTATCCACATTAACTTTTGATATCTTTCGGTAAGATAATGACAAGTGATACATCATCATCAAGGTATTTCAGAACTTGTAGAGCCCAGACCTCCCCCAAGATCTGTTTTTTTTTTCTTTTGGGTGTTTTTCTGTTGTAGTTATTTAGTCCCAAGTAGCACAAACGTTCAAGATTCGTCTAATTTTTGTCATGTAGGGCCAAATTTCGTTTACTTTTAGTTGCAGTTACGTAAACTTGACATATTTGGTATGAGCTGTGCTACTAGGGTAACTCCAAGCATAAGTCTTCCTCCATTTGTTATTTGCGACCTGTCTCTCGCTCTTTCTCTAAATTTTGACCCTGTGGATTTTTGTCTAAAAACTTTTTAGCAATAATTATAAATTATTAACTAGAAAAAATATCATCCTAATATAAGTGCACCGTTGATAAAAAAGATGCGTTAATAAATATTTAATATTATATTTGAATGGAATTGTAATGGTTTTTAGTTGTTTATCGTCTTTAGTTATATGCCCCATAACTTCTAACACAAAACACAATTTTTCAAATTTCAAAAGTTGTCGTTATAATAGATCAACTAAACGGGGTATCTCAACAAATAGACGACATTAGTCATAACGTCACTTGCTTGTTTGGAAACGTAGATTCCATCCGTGATTGGTTTCGTACGGATTTACCTCCAATCACGAACCAATCACGGATAGAATCAACGTTTCCAAACAAGCAAGTGACGTCATACTAATGTCGTCTATTCCTCGGTATAATGAAATTTTAAATTATAAAATCACGAAATTCACCGAATAACATCACGAATTTTTTTTTGCTCCCATTATGTCGTTCAATTCACGTAAATAGTTCCAGCTAGTATCACGATGTACTGGAAAAATAGTTAACATCCTTCAAACAAAATATTCAACATACAAAGCTCGGGTCTCAAATTACAGACCACACCCTAAAATTAATAACTAACGAGCAAGATTCAATCTAATAAGCTTCCATTTCAAAGTAGATTGTTCAGACTCCTTATTGATTACCTATTTGGAGAAATAGCCCACCCAAAATCATTCCAAACCACATTAAAACCCCCACGACTCTATAAATCCCAACCAACCCCGCTCAATCAATTCACCCCCTACATACCACAACGTCCCCCTCCAAACGATTATAAACGCCGCAAAATTATCTCCAGTTGTTCGACATTGCAAAAAGAAGCGCATCACCCCCCGCGAAATAGGTTCCGCTTTTAATGCGAGCAGCAGCAGGACTACCTCTCAACCCCAACCTTCGGTGATGGTAGCGGGTTGAGTAACGCCTATTTGATAGTCGTTTGGGGGGTGAGTCCCCTCTAAAAAAGCCCGCGGATTTGTATTATGTTCGTATTATGGATATGGCGTTTAGGGGAAGGGGTATTACCCGAAATCGAAGGTATTCACCTGTGGGGGGATCTTCTTTGTTTTTTTTATATCGGTCTTTTTTTTTTTGTCCTGATTGTAAAGCAATTTGTCAATGATGGTACTTTTATTGAAGAGGGGAATTTGAGTGTTTTCCGATGAAACCGTATGAATTGGGAACGTCGTTTATCTTGCTGGCATGGACTGAAGCTGTTTGAAATCGGTCTGAACGACTTTGTTGTCTCATTTCACAATCGTTTCTTTTGAAGTCCTTTTTTTCTGTAATTTTATTCCGTTTTGGTACTACCCAGTTAGGGAAAGAAACATCGATCAATGTTGTAATAATATTGAGAGAAATATCGCAAATACTGGTAAATGTCGGTTATTTTGTGACATTTTTAATTATAAAGAACAAGGTTTGAAAAAGGGGAATAAGTTCAAAATCAAGTTTTGAGAAAATTGGGGTAAAAACTATATAAGTAATAGAATGGATGGAAACTAATGAAAAGGAAAAGAAACTAAAGAAATGAAAGGAAAAGAAAGGTTAACCGTAAGGTTATGCTAACCTGGGAAGAATTTTGGTAAAAAATAAAGTTATTGCACAGCCCGTACAAAGCCGGGCATATCAGTTCGTGGCATATAAATTAGTTGTACCCCTTAAAAGCAGGAAAATGTATACTTACTACACCTAACAAATAACCACAATCCCTCAACATAAAACATAACCCCATGTCCCCTTAAATCCACAATTCGCAGTACCCCATCTCCCATTTCAAATCGAAACTCTACATTTTTAATGCCCTCCCAACCCTCCACCCTAGCTTAAAAGGCGGAAAACACCCCAAATTATGTGCATTAATCCGCACCCTGACACCCCCTGATGGATAGTGGTCTCGCTTCCGTAAACTTTCGAGGGCTGTTGTAACCAAAGGGTCAAAACGGACGGTCCCATTCAGTTGGAGGGAGGGTAGCTTGGTTGGTCATCCATCATGTTGTATTCATTACTTATTTACTGTGGATGAATCCGATTGGAGTGAGCTTCACTGTGCAGCTTTTTTTATGATAGAAGGTTCCTGCCGTTAGTTTTGAATGGGTAGGTTTGATTTGCAAGAGGATTTCCTTGTTCGCATTAACCTATTCTGGAAGCGGGGTGTTCAGTTGATGAGAACATTTTTTTTTGCTGGGTTCCATTTTTAGGAATCTCTTTAATCATAGGTACGAGAGATATGTAAGGGAATTGAACTGCTAGGGAAATTAAAATGCTGTTCTAAAGTTTGGAGAAGAATAAATTCGAAATTTTAACAGTTTTCTAGCCTCTAGAGTCAACAGCCGAACCCGGACATTCAATGTAACAAGCTGAAAATTGGTGGAAATGTAGAAGATAGTGTTCTGATTGATACCCTGAAATTTCCAAAAACCCACATCTTTAAGGGAAAACCGCCATTTTGAAAAAAAAAAAAACACCGCCATCTTGGATTGCGTTTCTAAGAAGGATAACGACTATATCAGACTATTATGTTTATTAATGTTGTATTATAATTTTAAAGAAAAAAATGTTGTGACTAAAAAAGTTGTGAGAATTTTTAGGGAGCACATCAGTTACTCAGTAATCACCAAACTACACTTCACAGCCAGAACATATTTAAATTCCTGTATCACTCATACATCCATCTAGTATTTCAAAGAATATCTTTCGATCGATCGCAGAAGTCTCCCATTCCTCCTCCGTTATAATTTCCATTCGGATCCCAGGGCCAATAAAAGCCATTACGAGGTAGAGATCGAAATCGACTTTGTTCCCTGGCACAATAAAAATGCATTGGGAGCCTCCGAAATGACCGTAGGTGTAAATCAGTCAATATGGTAATGAGCTCTGACGCTCCCCTGGTCATCAGCTCCCCTCCCTCCCTCCCCGTTGTCATTTCTCACGAGTGGTGACAGCCCAAAGTTGACCCTTGGGAGTTGACCGCAACATTTGGTGAACGTGGTGCGAAAAAAGCGTGGTTGCCCCTTTTTTTTCGATGCTGGTGTTTGGTGGGATTTTTTTTTTCAGTTTGTGTTTTGGATGTCTATAGGTTATTTTGAATGGGGTTATTGTTAGGTGAGATGTTATGTTATGTTAGATTTGAAGTAAGATTTTTTGAAGTAGGATTTTTAAAGTTAATATGTTTAGTTTCTGTGGCGTTTATTTGAAAGCATACGAGATATGTTTTGGGTGAAAAGAAACAAGCAAAAAAAATTTAAAAAAAAAAATAAAAGAAAAGTTAAATTTTCGAAATGAAGGATTCATGATCCTGATTTGGTTGATTAAAAGCTCTGCACTTTAAGGATGATATTAAAATGGTAGCTTTGACTTCTTATCATTATCAATCATCCCAAGTCATTTGTATTACCTCTTTATCAAAAGTCTATCATTGAAAACCCACAACATATACCAGTCCATTACAATTCACTCACAAACCTATCCACCACAGAACTACAAACCCACTGAATACACTACCCCCACAAGAATACCGCCAACCCAAAATCCCAATATCCTTTATGCAACACCATCATCCTTATCCATGACCTATCTCTCCTCACCCAGATATGAAGTTAACACCAGCTCACATTTTTGACTGCCCAGCAATAATTGCAAATTTACAAAAAATCGGGGCACTTTCCTCGGAACCAAACCAGTACGAGGACAATATAGTAGAAATTGCTAGGGCTGTGGTTTCCGTCCATGGCACAATTTAGTTATGGTCAAGACTCGTCGTGGACACAACATCACCATCATCATCTCTCCTAACCAACCCCACACCATCATCTAAATATATTACCAAAACCTGTAGCTACTATTATACTATACTGACGTTGTCCTATCCTATATATCCTTCCATCCCCCTTTCGTGACACCATCATCCTTATCCTTCACCCTTTCATCTCCATCCCTAACCATCATCTACAAACTTCTCCTGTCGAAACTCTTAGTAAATTTCTATCTCAACACACACACTTCACTGGGGACATGGTCAACCCAAAAGTCACCCTCCTCTCGCGACACCATCATCATTATCTATCTTCACCAATCTCTCCTCACCATCATCAGGAGCCGCTTATCCATCAGCGACTCCGAGTCGCAATTAACACGGAGCAGTAGCCGCCGCGTGTGAAAGCGATTCGACCTTTCAACCGAATTAAAAAAAAAGGTCGATATTGAAAACCAGAAACGCAATGAGCAAGCGTTTAAGATAAAGGACCTGATACGAATGCTAAGCGATCGCTGCTTGGTTGTTGATGTTGTTGTGGTGATTATTGTATGCACCGGTTTTTTGTGTTGTGTCTTTGTTTGCTTGGTTGGGAGAATGATATTCGACTGGTTCACGAACAAAAGTTTCGGGGATTGTGTTTGGCTCTCTGGAATTGTAATTGTGCATGATTCGACTGTTTTATATGGGTAGTGTGTGCTTTGGGGTTGGTCGTTTTTGAACTTGTGGCCTTTTGAACTGAGGTCGTCGTGGAATATTGGATTCAAGGGTGTTTCGTTTAGATTATTAATATGTAAGGATATCAGGTACTAGTAACGGAATGTCCTCCTTCTTTTTATCTCAAATTAACTGATGTTCGATAAGAAAGAAGATAATTGCTGAAAGTTTCTTGTATAAAAATACTATGGAGTAAATATTCTACTTATAGAATTAAAATACATTTTTTTGTAATTTTAACAATTTCCTTTCCTAAGTTCATTAATTGACCAAAACTGCCACAATTTACAACAAGTTATTCTTTTGATAACTTGAATATTAAAAAAAAATTAGAATTCCATTTAGGGTGATAAGGAAAGCACATAACGACGTTCCTTATATAACTCATTAAGTTTCTAATTAAGTTTCTTTTAAATGCGTTTATTTTTTATGAAAAACCCTTTGCAAACCTTCAGGTATGAATTCGTTTAATTTCCATTAATTTCGATCTGTTTATTTTCCAACATTTATAATGTTTTTATGTATATTATTTAATTCTCTAGAAAAATAATTAATTATTAAAATTTTACTATATCATAATTGGTTAAGCTTAAAGGTTTCCTCTACAATTCAATTTCAACTATCATGTGATAGGTCAAACCAAAACTTTCAAGCATAAATACCTTTTTGAATAGTGAAACTTTTTTTAAATTGGTGAAAAATGGTTGGTTTACAAAATAGTTTAATTAAAACCATTAACCAGTTTTTCAAAACAGTGGATGATTAAATATTAAACCGCAATTACCTCATCAATTTAAATTTCACCTCAAAAATCATGATTGAACCTGAAAAATCTTAATAACTTCCCAATTCACGACCTTCACATCACAATAAGAAAATCCCCCTACATCGAAGCTGAGCTATCGGCCAATTTTCCCAACAAATCTCTATCCTCATTACTTTAATAATAACACATAAGTGCCACAAATTGACAGGCACGAGCACCCTCCGACGCTAACCTCCTCGTAAATTAAACGGGGTTCACGAAGGTGACCGAAAAGTGCGCTTCTCGACAATTTACGCCTCAGAAATAAAATCGAAGACTCTCCGAAGCAAAAGTGTGTCCCGCGTATAAGGGAATGGGTCACAAATTAACGAAGTATTATTAGTAGCCGCTTATAAGCTGCATCTGGGAGCGAAACCGGTAATTAAGAACCTTTCCGAAACCGGTCCATCTTTACCTGTAATTGTTCCTAATGAAGCATAGATAATTTTTCACACTTAAAAACATTGACCTTTGACTTCAAATTGGAGCAGCCCTGGACTCCACAATGCCTGGTTTTTTTGTTTTCCGGGAGATGGAAAATTATGATAAGAGGGTTAGGAAAAGAGGGTTCTGTTGGAGTTATAACCAACATTCCTGCATAATGTATTTCGCATCCCTTTTTTACCTTAACCTTGTGTGTGTGTGAGAACTCGGGCGCATCTACATTTTTCTTGCCTGTCTTTTTTTGTATTCCCTAAAGTGTATAAATATGCTAAGTGTTGGCATTAATCATTTTTAAATATGAATTCATGCAGTATTAACTGTTCTCGGTTACTCGAAAAAACATTAAGGCTGTTTTTCAAAGCGGGCCCGCTATTTCTTGTTAATGATTCCTTAGGTTCATGAAACCGTAAGTATTCATAATAGTTAAGAGATGAAATGTTTTTTCTTCTGAAGAAGCTATATTCAAAATGATACAAAGTTGCTTCTGATGTTTGGAAACTATCCAAATACATTTCTTTTGCATTTGTTGATAACTTTAAACTCTGAAATATATGGAAAGGATATTTAAGTTTCAAACACCAAATATAACTTTCGTTTAAATAAAAACAAAATAATATTTTCGCAGTTACTTTATTCAGTATCAGAAAACGTATAAAAAGATAATTTTTTCGAAACCTTAGACATACTATTATCATTATGTAATGATCAAGCTCATAGGATCATAGTAATAGCCATTGATTAGATTCAGAGTAGATTCTTTTATTTTTGTAAAGAAGTTATTATTTTTCAAATGAAGAGTTGCAAGTAAGGTTAGGAGTAGGTTTAAAACATTATAGTATTCGTGAAGTAGGGATTCAAATACCCTTAGATAATTTGACGTATTCAATGCATAAAATTAATTGAATTATATTAATACAAAGGTTATTTTTAAGTATTGAATGTTATTATAAGTGGCATTCTTTACTAAGTAAAATCCTCCTCTTTTTCTTGAAAAAGTATCTTAAATGCTTTACTGCAAACTTAATAAATTGAAACCAAATTAAGTTTCAAAGAACTAAAAGTTTTACATTAGAAGGGGGGTCAATCTACTTGAGTGGTCCGAAAAAAACTAAAAACGCTTTTGAAAATTTAATTTAAATCCCTTTTAGTCAACTGACGCTTCAATTATAAATTTAATTGTGACCTTCCATCAAAACCATCAGTTTGTTTTGATGTTTGCTCCTGTAATCTATCATGATTCGTAACACATGTAATGCGAGTGTCAGAAATAGCATTATGTTTGAAATTCAGCAAGAAATCTCATTCATCATGCCTTTCAGTATTATGAATGGTAACATGATAACCTTATCTAATAAGAGTTTTGTTTGAGATCATCCGTAAAATCAGCTTTAAAAGGATCTTTAAAATCTTAAAACTAAAAATTGTGAAAGGTGAAAAGCTGTTTTCAAACTAAACCTTAATAGCTCCGCGTGTAAGAACACCAAATACGAATGTTGAGGTTTCACTTCTTTTTGTTGTCTTTTGTAGTTTTCTCAGAGTGTCATGGGGTGACAATCCTATTTTGAAAAGTGTCTGGATTAGCATTTAGAGTGAGTGCTAAAGGAACAAAAATTAGGGGAAACAAGCAGGATCTGATCAATCAAATTTCATTCTTGAAAAGTTTCTCCATAGAACTCACCTGGGTTTTTGTCTGGGACGTTTAAATTTTTACGCAAACAAAATATACGCATCTATTTGCAAAGTTTCAAACCGCATTGTGCGTCAACGTTTATACGTTTTGCGTTCTTTTCCTCGTAACTTAACGTTTGACAAAGTGAACAAAAGGACAAGCGAACAATAAAAAAAATCGAACCTGCATTTTACAGATCTGAAAACATTTTGCTAGAACGCTTATTTTTACTATTCATGAGAATTCTTTTTGAGAAGTAAACATAGAATTGATGTTTCAAAAAGTGATTTACGTATTGAAATATCCCGCTTTTAACCATGCATATTTAAGTTTAATGGAAGTTTCATTCTGTTGTTAATTACACATAATTTTATGAACTGTCAAAGTTTAAAAGATTATGCTATGTATCAGATATTAGAAAACTATAAATTTATGTTTGAAATTTGAAATAATTTCTATTTCACTCTCACACCTCTCTTTATTTCAATTTTTTTCTCTTTCTTTCTGTTTTTGTCCTTTATTTTTCTCTCATTTTAATGCATATGTTATGTTGCTGAAGTGAAGAAAGCAGAAAAATTAACATTGTCTTTTCAATGTAAGTAATAAGAAAACCTCTTAACTTAAAATTGAGTAGGTACCTAAAATTACAGTAACTGCTTAAAAATGTACGTATTAGGTACCGGAAACTACAGTAACTGCTTAAAACTTTTACGTATCGAGTAATACCCGAGAATACAGTAACTGTTTTAAATTTTATGTATTTGGTACTTAATATTATAAAAACGTCTTTAAAATTTACGTATTGGGTACTTGATATTACAGCAACTGCATAATATGCATTAGGTGCTACCTGTTATTACAGAAACTGCTTATAAGTTTTATGAATTACGTTGAGATCACACACTTAAGCAAATTATAAATTATTACACCAGACGATAATCAATCTTAACAGAGCATAGTCCACACCTCACCCACTTTGTCACCCTCCCTCACTGACCTCACCAAAAACGATACGAGGGAAAGAGGGAAGACCATATTGGTCATACGAGGATTACATCTTTTATGACCGATCCCAATTTCCCCGTCTCTATCCGCAGAGGATACATCCCTCCGATGATGAGACAAGTGCAGTGTGCTCGACCATTTTTCACACTTCCTCAGACAGCTTGTTTCTTTATAACTTTACACTTCGCTTACATACATGGGACCGCGCTCAGTTCACTTAGAGGCGTTTTGGTGGTCCCTGGGGACCTTGGAAATAAACTTGATTGATGCGGGAGGTATTGGGCAGAGTTTTTTTTTTCTTAAAAAAAATATTTTCCCTGCCTCCTGTTTTATTTGGGATGTTGTATTTTTTATACATATCAAAAGGGGATGTCTCGTTTGCGCGTCGTCGGGGCCTTTATTGCTATTTTATACGTTTGTTTTATTGGGGCCCTCTCGACCAGTGGTTTTCACTTCCACTTGCTGTTGCTCGGTTATGGCTTTCGGTAGATAAAAGGAAGCGGGAAAATATTTTTTTTAGAATTCCGATCCGTATTTATTCCTGGGTTGTTCGATTGCTCTGTATCGAAGCGCATCATCGACTTTAAAAGCCCTTTTAGCTGGGCGAAATTTTTAGGTGTTTTTTTTTCGAAAGCAATTGCGCTTAAGTTGTTACAAATTCGGTTGATAAAACTTTTATGAATTCCTTTACCCGATGGTGGGAGGGAACTAGGTTATGTCGTTTGATTTTCTTTTCATCAAAATGATGTAGGGAGTAAAAGATAGTTTCATCTTTACCATCGTAATCTTTTATTATGACAATTTACCTTGAACGTCTGAATAAATTTGTTAACTTAGTAAAATGATAGAAAGAGCAATTTTAATACGAGAGTATTTAAAGTGGTTCACAACTAGACAAAAATATATTATTTACCCCCAGATACAGTATCATACCTTAATTTTATCATAGAAAACTCTCAAACACCTAATACTTCCAAGTAATCCTATTTCTGGTCTTACCCAATTCTTTATTATAATGAAATCACAAAAAGTTAAGCTATAAGACCATTTGAGTTCTAAAAAAAACAAAAAGATGTACTGTATTTCAAAAAATTGGACCCTACTTCAATTATTCAATCAGCCATTTTTTCTTGGTATCTTGTTAACAGACAACTTTTAGAAATATTACGAAACAATCTCTAAATCTAAATATACTGATCCTAATAAACATTCAAATACCTACAGCCCCATCGGAATTAGAGTAGCGCGTGAGCATTCATTATACTAACTACTATAATATACCACCAACTCCCCACCCTGTGTAACAAATTTCTCGACGGTGTCGTTTGCAAATCATCTGATTCTGTTGCTTATAAATTAGGATTAGAGACACACCTTGATCCGGCCAACTTCGTCTGCAACGGATCTCAAAATATCTGTCCACCTATTTATTAATAGGGGCCCCATGTAATTTAGGGCTCTTTAAAGCATGCACCAGGTGTGTGCTTTAGAAGAAACTCTCGAAGAACAGGATCTTAAGCTGTACCTTGTTGGAAATCGTACTGAAAAACTATTAGAAAAATTTCATAGGATAATAATAGTTAAAGGATAATATAAGAATACATCTCTATTTATTATGAATTTAATATTTTAAAAATCTTTGTGGTGCTGAATTTCTCAATGTGTTTTTAGAGTATGAGTTCTAAACTTTTCATTATTTGTAAAAATTATGTTGTTAAAATAACCCAAACAAGTTATTATATGATGCACCCTTGTGTTGGTTGTTTAGTTCAGATAATCAGTTCTTTTTTTTTTCGAAAGAATACAAATTCCTAACTTGTAGCCTAATGCTTTACTCTATAAGAATAAAATGGAACACTGAAAATGGTTTTCACCAGTTTAAGTTGTGCAAATAATCATAACATTATTTAAAATAACCATAACATAATAATCACAATATTATGTAAAATATTAATTACATAATAGTATGCGTCATAAACAAATGATATCTATAGCTTAAACATTTTAAAACGTTTGAAATCGGATAACAATAGAAGAACCAGATAAAAATACCCAAGATTCCATGACACCATGACAGTCAAAACTAATGACGAGAAAATAAACATTTTAAAGCGTCAAACATGCATTTATAGGTACTTGGAATTCAATTTCAAACACTAAAGGTTCCTAAAAGTATGTTTTATACTCCTTACAGATGAAAATTAGTACACCAGATGATAACTTGGCTCAACATCTTTACAACCTAAAATAATTAGCATATAATCCTGCATGAATAAATAAAGAGATATGACCCCTCAAGTTTTTTCTCTTTGCTTAAAACGTAAACGGATCTTCCAAAAAGACAAATAATTTTAAGCCTTTCAGTCCTACTCCGCCCGAGATTTCTATCAATCCTATTAAAAATTTGGGGCTGCCAAGACTGAAAGTGCTTAGATGATTGAAAACATCTCCCAATCACAGCACAATCTTCATCAATAATTACCAAAATCGATTACTTTCAATCAGCCTCAATCCAAACACAAAAAGTAACCCATTCAAATAATTTACACCAACATCAAATTCTCCCATCGCTATTCCCCAAGCACCCAAACCTGCACCAACCAATCGATCAAAACCTGACAATAACTCATATTAATTCAAAAAATAAAAAAAAATACCGACAACTCAGATAATTTCTCTGGATCAATCAATAGACAAACACTAGTGACTGACGGCCATTGGCGCACATTGGCATTGATTGACGATATCCGCGCCATTGGAATCCAAGCTCATTGGCGCAATTAGCGAGGGCATGTTGAGACGGAGTGGATACTCTTCTGATGATGATTGGAAACGCATCGGTCAGTGTCATGCGGATTTCAATGTTGAAGGTAACGCCGGTTAAACGCGGATGGACGAGTGGGGAAATAATAATCAATGAGGGAATTGAAACTGAAGTTCTTTCCCATGGATGGTTGGGTGTTGTGTTGTTCTTGGAGAAGTTTTGGCATTTTAATTAAGAGTTTACTTTTGTATTGTATTGAAAAGTACCATTTCAAAGAAAGCTAATTTCATAATGGATCAAATTATAATCAGTTACAGCGATTTAAATGTGCAAGAAAGTAAGAAAGGAGTACGTAGAGAATTGTAAATTATTAGTTTAATTGATTTTAGTTTAGGAAATTTGACTTTTTGATTGATATAAGTTTCTCTAAATTTTTAATATTTGTGGAGCTCAATTACTGAATGAATTGCAATCTCTTATGATAAAGGCTCTAAGGCAGTGAAACCAGTTCATTATAAAGGTAATATCTCTTGTTCAAAATAGCTGTAGCCTAAATATAGTGAAGGCCATAGTCTGGTATAAAAATACTTCTACCTATAACAATATTATTATCAGTGGTATCAGTTATTTTCATCCAACCACTTTTTAGAACCAGAAACTACAAAAAAATACCCCAAACATAAAAGAGCATATAAAACACAATATAAAAGCAAAACCACTGCAGAAACACAAGCAAAATCAAACAAACGCTTGTGCAAGATACACTTTACGGGAACCACCCCACCATCCAAAAGTCCCCCTCCCCATTTATCCTCTCCCCTCCTCCCCACTTATCACCCCTCAGCCCCCCTAACCACACAGAAAAAAAGTCAAAAAGCCCTCGCAACAGCTTTCCTTGTCAGTCAGTCAGAGCATCCTCCTCGGACGCAGCAGGTAATGGTAGCCGGGAAACTCCGGCTCTCTCTAGCCGAAGAAAGTACGGGAGGCTTCCGCATGAGGAATCTGGAGAAGACCGGTGGGTTTGTGGGGTGGTATAAGATTGGATTTGAAGGGGTGAAAATTGATATGCATGCCGTGAAAAGACGGTATTTGAGGATGTGGATGAGGGTTTGTTTCTTGTCTTGGGAATGTACCAGAGAATGTAGATTTTTTTTAAGTAGGTGAATAGTTTTATTATGATATTTACAAAGTGTGGTCAAAAGTGCTTTTAAGGAATACTAAAAACAAAGGGTGATTTTTTCTAATATAGTATATAATTTCTTAACTTTTTTTTTCTTCAAGATAGCAGAGGGGTTTTTTAGGTATGAAAGTTGTTATTAAAGTGTTTACACTGTTTATATTTGCCTTCTCAATTTTTACAATAAGTTAATAAATACTAAGTAGATATTTTAAAGGCTAACTACGTGCTTGAAAATATTATTTTCGTTATTACATCCACACAATATGTGAAACTAAAAACAAGATATGTTAAAAAAGGATAGTAAGACAGAAATTTAGTCTTGATTCTTATAGAGTTAAGAAATTATTTTATTTAGTTATTAATTTGAGAAACTCAAAAAAGATTATATGCAACATCTGAAATTTATAAATAGAAGTAAAATAATAAATGATGTAGTAAATTACTGTTAACCAAAAGTTTGTACTGTTGAAATCAAACATAACTTTAAAAATCAAGCACAAAATGTAGTAAAAAACTGCTATTACTGTAAAAAAAATATTATTTTAATAAAATAATTGTATGGTTTTAAACTTTAGTATGTAGTATAATCAATGAGATAATCAATGATCTACCTCCTCTTTTAAGAAACTAAAAACTTTTAAAAATCAGGATTTTTTTTTATTTCAAAATCTTCTTTTTCCCCAAAAAACAAACATTGCTTAAAATCTAATTAGAAACAATCTTACTCGAAAATAACACTGAAAACAACTCTCCTAAAATCTTTACAACTCCTTCCTTAAGCTGTTCCCAAACTTTTTTTTTCTCCACAACCTAAGTCGGAAGCTTATGCACCAATCCGATTATTGAACCCATCCAAAACACCAACATTAATTACGATCTTATCTATACACAGAAAAAAACACACATCCTACTTAAAAATCACCATCCGACATTCAAAACACACACAGTCACAAACCGAAACCCATACTAAAAAAAAGAGAGAGACTCCGATACAGAACGGGCAAGGGAGCACCCGAGGTTGCCCGCGGGCCGCAACAACAGAGGTCACGTGATGCAGCTCGATCCGCCGAGTAGCACGTGCCGCACATACGGACACCTGACATGTTGGCCCTCGGATCGCGGCAGCAGCCCTTTGCCAGCCCCGGCGTTTTCAGAGGGGCAATTGGGGAAGGACCCCCTGCGGATGCATGGTAAGATGTGCTTTTTAATGTTGGTTTAGTGGGGGATTTTGTTAGTTTTTAGGGGGGTCGTGCGATAATTTAAATTTGTGGGGTGCTTAAGGATGGGGTGTGAAAAAAGGCGTTTGTTTAGTTTCTAGTGTGTCGATTGAATCTTTCTCTCTCTTTGCGCGTTATTTTCTTTAGTGAAATGCATATAGGTAGGATAGTCACTTAATTTTCCTTGAATTTACTTTTGCTTACTATTTTCTGGCTGCAAAGTACCAGTAGCTGAAATTGCTCAAAAATTTCTTGTGTTGGATGGAATGGAAATAATGAATGACCTATGCATGAATCGATTCTATTTTATATTAAAATATTATCAGAATACCCCATTAATTTCTTCATTTAAACTGCCTACAGAAATATGGGTTTGATTAAATATTCCGCTAAAATTGTTCTTAACTGAAAGTTGAGAAGACGAAAAGAAATTATGAATTAATGAAATAAGATGATAAAAATTACCATGTTTAAATAATTTTAACATCTTTTATTCCACTTACCTTTTTGTGTTAATACGAGATAAAAAACAATTAGTGAAAATATTTCTTATAATTTATAAAATATTAGAGCTTTTTAATATATTTTTTATTATAAGATTTATTGTTTTTCCAAATTACACCTGCCTCTGATTTTTTAAATTTCATACAAATATTTTTAAAAATATTTTTACAAATATTTCTATATACAAAGTCCAGTATTCTTTTTTATAATCTCGATTATATTATTGGAAATTTTCATGATTTAACCAGGTCTTTCTCAAAAGTACTTTTCGTAACACCTTTCTTTTTCATTTGCAATGAATCTTATAAGATATTTTTGAAAAGTTTTTACGATCGAAATAAACGTATCCCTAAATAAAAATCTGCCCTTAGTATCATCTTCTTTTTCCCAAGTTAGTACATCAAACACCTTTATACCTTATCATCTTTTTCAGAGATATTTAGGGTCATTTTCTGTGCCCAAGCACCCCCATCAAGTAAATATTTCATTAGATCGTTACAAGACCCAGAGAAAACTTATCCCCAAAATGAGTGGCACAGAAGATACACTCTAGAGATAGGAGATCACCTTAAAAGTCATATACGATGGGAAGCTAGGAAATGTCCTTTCCGACCTTACCTGTAAATAGTGGATGAAACTTTGGGATTTCTTGACACTTCTTTGCTGTTTTTATTTTTACTTCATAGTGTGTTAATAATATATCTAGATTCATTTTTTGGACGGTTTTCTTTATGATGAAAAGTAACTCCCTTTTATTATTTGTTTGAATGATTTTGAGTAAAAAATATTGCCATATCCCAAATGGTAAGGCGCCTACTTAAAACTTACCTAGAATTGAATCCATATGTTTAAGTAAATAGTAAACTATAATTCTTAATTATTAAAACTGAAGCAAATATCCAAAAATGCGTACATTACTACATTACATACAATACTATTGTAATACCCCCTAAACTACAGCTAGATGATTGATTGCTTTTAATATTTTTAAATACTTATTGGGATCAAAAGGAAAAATGAACAGATATAACTAATATAACCTAGAGGAAATAATCCTATGTAGTTATAATTAAAACTTACTGTAAATAACATACATTCATTTTTCGCTTACATTTATGTGATATAATAAAATAAATATCATGAACAAGATAATAATAAAGGATTACTTATAGAAGTATAATTTATTAAATGTAAACTGACAAATAAGTCCATAACAGATATTATTTTCTTTCAACACTTATTTTCAGAAAAATAGCATTATAGTAGGGCCGTTAAAGGGAAAAAAACACCCGAATTGTTCAGATTGTGATAAAATCACCAAAATTGCTGGAGGTATAGTTTAAAACATGCTGAATCCGAAATCGACCGGAAGCACTCTGGCGGAAGTGTTGTTTGGGACTTCCGGTCAAAAAAAAAAAATGGCCACCCGCGGGCCTATTTTCAGTTGTTTTGATCATAAAAAGATAATTTTGGTGACGAATATTATGTTTTGAAGGTCGAGGATCATGATTATGATACAAAAATGTGCATTTTATGTATAAAAAATTGATTAAAATCCAATAAAATCTCTAAAATAGTGTGAAAGAGTCAATCGGTAGGTTTTTCTCGAAACATTTGTAAAGAAGTTTTTATTTCGACGGTTTTACATGTTTTTGAGGTGCTGATTCCGATTATCAAGTTTTATGTCACATGCTAGGTCGGCTTAATGTAAAAAATTGCAAAACATTTCAAAAAATCTTAAAATGTTTTTCTCTATCTTCCGATTTTTGCTTATGTTTCAAAAACTTTAACTTATTTGAAGATGATCTCAGTTACAAAGATAAAGTAAACAAAATTAACAATAAAATTCACTATTAAACTTCCATTTTCTGAAGAATAGTATTTCAGTTATAGTGTGCTGAAAAGCAGCTATTCCTTTGTACTTCTGCAAAAAAGTCACAAACATGTGTTAACGCGAAAATCACTGTTTATCAGAACGCTTAATATGAACACTTAAACACTTATAAACACTCGTCAGAAAATTAACATTAACCGTAATGCATCTTACATACCACTTTAATTCGTTGTACTGTTCTTTTTTGAGAAACTATGAGTTTTCTGAAAATTACGAAAAACTAATAATTAAAGTAAAAATTTTGAGGCAATTTTTGGATATCTAATATTTAATAATTTACAATTATTTTTTTAACATGCTTAGTCATCAATTGATCCGAAATACTTTTTCTTATGGTTAATACACCAAAAGTAAAGCGAAAATTGGAGATAAACAGCTAGGAAGGTCCGTTTTGGTTGCAGGGTGCAAAAAACTTTATTCGCGATTTTCGCTTGTTTCCTTCCCCCTTTTCAGTACATGATAATGTAGGGCACTATTTTAGTGAGGAATGAAATTATCTTTCATGTGGCATAAAAATTTGTGTATATTATTTGTTTTCTAGCGGGTGGAAACGTACGTGTGTCACTTTTTAGCAGAAGAACAAAAGAATAGCCGCTTTTCAGCACTCTATAACTGAAATACTATTCTTCAGAAAATGGAAGTTTAATAGTGAATTTTATAGTTAATTTTGTTTACTTTAACTTTGTAACTGAGATCATCTTCAAATAAGTTATAGTTCTTGAAATATAACCAAAAATCTGAAGATAGAGAAAAACATTTTAAGATTTTTTTTTAAATGTTTTGCAATTTTTGATATAAAGCCAACCTACCACGTGACATAAAACTTGATATTCGGAATCAGCACCTCAAAAACATGTAAAACCGTCGAAATAATAACTTCTTTACAAATGTTTTGAGAAAAAACCTACCGATTGACTCTATCACACTATTTTAGAGATTTTATTGGATTTTAATCAATTTTTTATACATAAATTGCACATTTTTGCATCATAATCATGATCTTTGACCTTCAAAACATAATATTCGTCACCAAAATTATCTTTTTATGATCAAAACAACTGAAAATAGGCCCGCAGGTGGCCATTTTGTTTTTGACCGGAAGTCCCAAACAACGCTTCCGCCAGAGTGCTTCCGGTCGATTTTGGATTCAGCATGTTTTAAACTATACCTCCAGCAATTTTGGTGATTTTATCACAATCTGAACAATTCTTCCCTTTAACGGCCCTAAATATAATTTTTCAAACTCATTTACAATTTATTTGATACTTATTAACTTTTGCTCTTGATTCTATTCAAAGTAAATGTAATTATTTAGCTCCTCGTATAATATCAATTTCCCTTTTACAACCACATACAACATCACATTTTTTCTTTTCGTTAGTAATTGTTTTTAAACAATCATTAGTTACTCGTTCTATAACTAAAACCTAAACTTTAGGGAAAACAACTAGTTATCTGTTACTATTTCATAGCATATTTCTTTCTTACGAACTCAAAACCATGTACTACAGATAATTGCAATTAGTGAAGTTTCAAAAAATATTTTGGAGGACATTCCTCCTAAGGAACAACTTTTCTGTCTCTCATTACAAAACGCTTACAAAACAGTACACTTTACTCCAAATTATGGTTATTCTAGCTAACCCGAAAGACAATACCACTTGTTATAGACAATACACCTATTCCCTTCACTATTATTGCCACAATAAACAGCATAAACTCACAGTCAAGTAGTTATCTCCATCCATGCATGTTTAAAATCCAAACTAGTGAATGCTAATATTCCAGTCACACTTCAACACGATATCTCAACCCGCAAAAGGCCATCGTCGAACTCACAACAAAAACGGACGTATATTCAAACATCCAAAATTGCGAATGAATATAAACATCCAAAGAACAAACGCACGTTTAACTCCCACTTTTCATCCTTCGATTCCTCAAAAGCCTTATTCTCTCAGCAGGGACCAGACACCATAACTCTCCGATAACCCGTCATCAGCCAAAGAGCCTCCTTAAAACAAAGAGCGCCCTATGTTAGCAGATTAAGCTTCACGCAGCATAAAGCTCCGTCGATACTAATAAAGAGATCAGACTTCTGACGGTCCAATGTATTGGAAAAGGGGCAGTTTGTTAAATCTAAAAGGTCGAGTGAGGCAAGCCGTGACTAAAGAATTGGAATTAAGAGTCGGACGTAGTGTGGTTTATGGGGCTGGAGTGTCCAGGAGTTAGGGACCTTTTTTTTCTGCAGTCGTTTAACCTTCTGGGTTAAATGTCCGTGACCGAGTTTATTGGTTGACAAAGAGGGCCTTCGGGTTCGTTTTGAGAAATGCGTTTCGGTTAAAGATATTCTGTTGGTGTCTGGTGAGTGTTCTTTATGGTCAGAAAAAAATCTTTATACCGGTATGGCGTGAAATCTTTTTTTGAAAACATGCTGCAAGGGGAAGAATATCAGTCCATAACACACCATGCCAGTGTAAATTACCATCTTAAAAGAAGATCGTGTTTGTTTCTGATTGTGTGTGTCTTAATAAGACTTCCGGGTGATGTGTTCTGTAAATACAACACTTGTAAGATTCTTTTAACAACCAAATTTTAAAAATCAAGTATTTATTTTTTCAAAGTAACATTTTCTAAGCAGAGAAATTCTAGCAAACAAGTAAAAGAGCAAGAATATCGATGCTCTTTTATATTCCTTTTTTAAGAATTAAGATTTGACGAAAAGTTAATGTCTATTTCACATAACCTGAAGGAAAGGCATATTGCATTTTTGAAAATCGAGTAAAAAGACGTTAATGTTTTTACAGTTCCTTAACATTTTAGTATTATTAGCTTAACATTTTAGTATTTTTAGCTTAACATTTTAGTATTTTTAGCTTAACATTTTAGTATTATTAGCTTAACATTTTAGTATTATTAGCTTAACATTTTAGTATTATTAGCTTAACATTTTAGTATTATTAGCTTAACATTTAGCTAATTTAACATTTTAGATTTTACACTCCTTTCTTAGGTTGAATGAAGATTGATACGGCAAAGGATGGCAAAAAATAAGTCATGAGTAAATTTATATTCTTTACCAAAAGTCCATTTTCTTGGACCCTACAGTTTGTATGCAAAGAAAGATAAATTTATTAACAACTCATAGAAACATACCAACTACAACCTTGTTCTGTCCTACGGTCCTTCTTTGTTTGAATAGCGTACCAGAGACTATATCTCAAAGATAAAAACATTAAGTAGCCAAAAAGGTAATTCATAATTGATTACCACCGGAAGCCTGAGCACACAAAAGCCAGACTCCACCTCCTTCTCCTCTGCTTAATTGAATCATAATAACACAGTGTCAACATCATAAAACCAAAGGAAGTCTCCACCGCACAACGAACTAGTTCTTCAAAAGGACACTCATCAGTGTCCCCAAGTTTCCCTCAATCAGGTAAACATATCATTACAAAGTAGTTAGCCAGCGAGCGGATTATCTCGTCAAAATCCCAAAAAAGGATCTCGAACAAAAAGCTTTGTGTTCCTTCTGATGCCGACATGCATGGGTTGGCCTGCTGTTTTAATTTGGCTTCTGTAAAGTAATTGTCTTGGATGACTTGGAGACTGTAATTTGCGTCCATCTATCCGAGGGCCTAAGGGATGGATGGATGGGAGTTAGTTCTTCGGGCTTTTCTGGGTTATTCCGTCGATGTTCTTCTTGGTGGATGGGATGTCGAGAAGTTAGATCTCATGACTTGAAAAGTGACAGTGAGGGAAGTGGTTTTACTTGAACTGAAAGGTGAGTTGATTTTATCTGTGGATTAGATTGAAATTATCCATTGGAAAACTGTCCCTTTTGATATAATTTAATAATTAGACACCGTTTAACAAAAAACACGTTATGTTAGAATAAATTCAGATGACCATGACCAAGAAAACAACGTTAGTACAAACATAAGGGTTTTTTTTGTTTGTGTACGTTAACTGTTGTTTCGTTTATCATCTTTATATGCATGTAACATTTAGTATTATTCGAAATTTCAAACAGTAAAACGGAAAATATATTTAAAAGCTTCATTTTTTCCAAACCTTTGGTAGTTTTAGTTATGTCATTCTAAAACTTTCTGTGATTTCTAGTATTCTATGCGTCATCTTAAAGTTATGCACACCACACTTTGTTACCTTTTAAGTAAGGGATTTTACGGATTTTATAGCCTGAGTTTGTTTACAACAACATTGCCTTAACTTACTGAAGTCTTTTTTTTAAGCAAGAACAAGACTTAACTCTTTTACATTCAATTCATTACTACAGTATTTTAAGATAGATGTAGTATTATTCAGTTTTCTAATGATAAGGAGTTAATAAATAAATACAATAAAAACTGCAAAATGCTTCCAAAAATACCGTTACTAAAAGTTAATCCTTTTTTTTCATCATTTTGTATCTTTTTAAAGTTTTTCATTCCACAAATTGGAGCGAATATCCTTTGCAAATTTTTAGAAAGTGTACGAAATAATAAGTCTAGACTACATAGATTTGGGAACCAGTTTATAAAATCAATCCATTCATTCAATCCCTTCAAAAGTTTTTCACCAAACTGAAAAGAACCTTTTGATCAATAGGTAGTAAACAATGCCACACAACAGAAGCCTCAACTCAATAACCAGTACACAAGGGATATTAAAACTGAAGCACAGCAATCGCATAATAGAAGCATATTTCATCTTGTTACGGGCAGATGATCCTATATTCAAATGAGAAGACACATAAAGAACCCAAATGGCTACTCTCCCTGAACCTCCAAAACACAAAACTTCCCCAGCATTTAGCCACTAAGTAACCGCTATTCATCGAAACTTCGCATTCAAAAAACTCAGATCCATCCAGAGATTAAAGATGGCTCTTTATAATAAAACCGAGAGCGAACCCCTTTGTTATCAATAATTCCCTGTTGAAGCGTACGTTACAAACACAAGAGCATCTGCTACTATGACGCTGCATTGTTCCGATAATTGCGACGATTTATCATTAACGCGGCCGGGATAAAAAAAAAAAAAAGGGGCAGCTCTTAAACCACCTGCTCTCTTTAGCACTAGGTGGTCCAAGTGTCAATTCGGGCACTCGCTAGGTAGGGCTCAAATTAATGTCGTTATAATGGTCTCCTTTGCAGTTGAGCAACTGTTCATCTAATTTCATTTAGGCCCGGTAATGGATAATGCTGCGTTAAAATGTATCAATTTCTTGGGTAGGCTTGTAGCGCAGGGTGCGAGATTTTGTTGTAGTCACGTAAGGCTGGAATTAAGCGAGTCAATTGATTGTCGACAGATGTTTTGGCTGGATTTAGTGCGAAAGATGATGATTTTCGTATGTGTTGCTTCTTTAATAGTATGGTAATTAATTGATTTGTGATCTGTCAACATGGTCTTCTTAGGTTGTTCTTGACTTGCTTTGATACGTTATAATTAAAAGTAAACAGGTGATTGGGGTAACATCGAGATATATCATCACCCTTATTAAATTAGGCGTTTCCTTACTTTTCTACTCTCTTTCTACTCAACTCACGCTTGATAACAATCTATTTTTTTTTTTTAATCTGATAAAAAATACTTCAAGCAAAGAATCTGAAAAAAAACTCAACTAAAGAGATAAATTAGGTACATTTGTTACACAAATAGCTTTTCTGAAGTGATGAGTATGAAATGAACTTTAAAAGCTTTTTGAAGTGCCATAAACTGACAAATTATTTGACCATATCGTGACATCGTGAGAGTTCGATAACAATGCATATTAGGAAGGTATACAGCTATTTTCAAGTAAAAATCTTTAAGGTGATAAGTAGTATCAAAATTATAAGTTCTAATACAAATACAATATTTCGAGTCACTTAATTGAGCCATTCGAACTGGTGGTTAGTTACTAAAAGAAGCATAACCTGATGGTTACGTGTCTAGAATAATCACACCGAACCATACATAACTACTCCCATAATGACATCTTCCTTCCTTTTCACACTTTTATGGTCGCAACTATTAACACAAACCTATCAAAGCCTAACCAATCAGCAAAAAAAAAGTATAGTTCTTAACGAAAATCGCACCACTCGAACTGTATCGCGACAAAAAGAAACAAATATAAAGTCGATAATTATGCGATTTCCCGTCCCCGTATAATCTGATTGTTGCAACTCGAAAAAAACTGAAAAGAAAAGATCCAATGACTCTGTGGCCCCAACACAGGATCTGTGGAGTTCTGCGTCTGACCAACTAGTGCACGGATTTTCTGAATGTGCATGAAAGCCACTCTTTGTAGTAGGGGAATAATGAGAGTTATGTTATAATCTGCTCTTTGTGTCAGAGTTGATTTGGGAGTGTGAATTTATAATGCGGTTGTATAGAAATGGGGTTCAAAGTGAGTGATTATCTGTAGGAAATGGGATGGACGGGAGTGATTATTTTTATTGAATGTTGGAGAGGTTTTTTTTTATTGTTGGAAGCCGGAAAAGTAAGAATGTTGTTATTATGAGGGAAATGTGTCAATTTATTGTGGGAGATTTTGGAAGTTTTATGTGATGTTAAGTAAGAAGGGGAGATTTAAGTGCTGTGGTTATGTAATGACCATTTCATTTGAAGAAATTTCTCTGTATGAAAGTAAATTGTTCTTTCAAATTTTCAAATGATTACTTTGTATGGAATTAATTCTTCTTTTTTTTCCCTAAATCTAACAAAGCAGAAAACGCCTCTTTATATTGGAATTAAAATTGAAAATGCAGAAATTAAAATTGAAAAGTAAATGAAAATGAAATATTAATAAGAGTTTTTAAGGGAAAAAACCGAATCTTCTAAAAAATTTTAAGTTTCCTTAAAAATTTTTGAAATTTAACTCAATGACGAACTTACTCGTGTATAGATCTATAATTTATTTATTTTAATTTAATTTTAAAACGTGGGTTTAGGCAGATGATATAACGTTTCTGTTTTGATTAAAAAATAAGTATCACGTATACAACATTTTTGAGTAAAATATGTTGTACAAGTGTTTATTCGGAAATAATGTCATACTTATGAAATATGTGATAATTCCAAGAAAATATTAACAATATTTCTTACGAATGGAAACTCTTAATAACATTTGGATTTAATAGGAAACATTTCTTAGGGATGTTTAAAAAAACATAAAAAGGAAACATTTTTAACATCCATCGGTTACATCAAAGGATACCTTAAATTTAAAATCTTATACACTTACAAATATTCACGTATATCTTCTTGCAACAGAATCTGGCCTGAATCAAAATCATTTTTTCAGATCAAATCCAAAATTTGGTTCATTTCTCAATAAACTCAAATAACATTAAAGAATGAAATAACCCGCTATAAAAAAACCGAACATACTCATTATCTGAAGTATTTTAAAGGCTTAGCCGAAACAAGAACTTAACACAAAGTCCACATCAACCCCATAGACACAGTTCTGCATCATTAAACTATAGAATTCATTCATAAAGCAAAGAAAAATAAAAATAAATTTACGTTTCTCCCTTGGATACTTTTCCCACGGTAGGTGGAGGAAGAATTTCGACCCAAATAAAATGCCCAAGATGCCCGTTCGAATGTTCAAACTGCGGAACGGTTTGTGAATGAAATTTTTCTCTCGGTGGCACAACTGATGAGAAAAAGAATTTTTGTTTCTTTCGCGTATTGAGAGGAACTCGTTCAAGCGACGAAAATCATTTGTTTTCGTATGTATATTGTGAGTTACGTTTGTGATCATGATAATTGTAGACGAATTTGATGTAGGTACCGAATTATGGTATGGAATTGAACTTTTTTTTTTGTAATTTTAAAGTTTGGTGTATTTGGTGAAGCGTAACTTGGTAACTTGTAGAATGTGTTATTTATAGTTTATAGTATTTTTTTAAGATAACGGAAATATATTGTATTTATCAAAAGAAGGGCATGTTGAAAATACATGGTTCTGGTCTTGAAAAAATATTGTTCCATGTTTTCTTCGTATACCTTTTTCTCAATTTGGAAGAAATGTTTGTCTCTATGATATAAAACTTATAGCTCTTCTAATGTCTATAAAAATATTACACTATTGTCTGTACTAAAGGTAAATGTAACTATAACAGTATGAGTTAGTTTCTCCACATATTCGTTTTCCCATTTTTCTTAATAAAAAGTTTTAATTTATTTAGTTTAAAAATTAATGAATGTAATTACTCAAATCAACGAAATCTAAACGGTTATAAAGCATTTTTTACACGATTTTAACGTTTACTGTAAAACAGAAATAAGTTTATAAACGTTTTATAAGACTTTTCAAAATTTAAAGAAATAAAATTAATAGAGAAATAGTTAATATTTACACTATATTTCAACAAAAAAGATAAATGTAGAGAAAACCGTACCACATGAAGTTATAGTTAAGAAGTTTAAAAAATCAATAGAATTGTGATATAAAGAAGTAAAACCGACTAAAAAATCAGAATGCAATGCAACTTTATATCTTATTATCCCCATTTTACATCTCAATACCAAGCAAACCCAAATAAACTTCTTTATCCCTTCCTTCCAAAAAAAAAAAGGGGGAAAGAAAATATAAGAACGAAAATGGGGGGAGCGTGGAATAAAATCACAGTAAGAAACGCCAAACGATCATAAAAATCAAGCCTCGGCTTTCCTAAGACAGTTCTCATTTACCGAATGGCCTCTGTTGCCACCCCCGAAAGGCAAACTATTATGGAAATAAGTGGGAGGTAATCGCTGCACCCCACACGCCGAGGGGTCGTAGCGAAATTGCCCGTGGGTGTGGGCCCCACCACGTTGCCACTCACTTAAACAAACTTTGCCGGTCACTTCCACGGAGCCACCCATGGAGGAGATGAGAGGGAAAGTTTTTGGAGAAGGCTTTGTATTTGGGAAATTAGGCCCGCCGGGAAACCGATCCTTATAACCTGTCAGAACTTCGGGTTTTTTTTCATCGAAATCGTTTGAAATAGCGGTGCTGTTTAATCAGTTGCTAATTTGCGATATCGTCAGATTTCTCTACAGATAAAACGGATTTTTTTTTGTTAATGTCTGTAAAAACACGTTTACTTAAGGATATGAAGAAGGTTTATAATTAACCGATTTAAGTTTTTGGCCCTGAATCTTATATAGTATGCACCATGTAAATTTACGTGTGTCGGTATTTGTAAAAACTCTTCCTTAGTTCTTAAGGAAACTGCTATCAAAAATTGAAGATTCTTTATTAGCCAATTATGATTGTTGCACTTATTTACAAGATAAGGAATTGATTGATTACAATGGATAACTCTGTTGGTACATATTATTCGTTTAGATTTAATGGATTCGTTATAAGATTGATGCTTTAGATATGGGATATTTAAAAATGTATCCGAGGTAATAACTTTGAGGAGTTTTATAGTTGCCGAATGTTACACTACTCTGAAAAGTGTTTTCTCTCTGTCTCGCTGTCCTGTTTTCTTGATAATATTAGTCTGATTCATATTCGGTATTATTGATTAATATTTTAATTCATAATAAATTATTAGAGCAGAAGCGTAACTGAAATATTAATGGATAATCTAAAATATCAGATATTTAAAAATTTACCAAAAAACAATAGAACCACATACCTGTTTTCGATACGTTCTGAAGGTTTCGGATTTTCTTTTGGCTGTTCACATAAGGTTATTTATTAAATAACTTTAAAAGCCGATATGTTGCGCAATTTGAAAATAAAGGATGTAATCTGTACACCATCATAACCCTAAAACGAATAAGTAAAGTGCAGTTATAAATATAGTTATATAGACCAATTAAAATTTAAATAATGTATGCTTCTAATGTGCCTATATCCCTATAATGGCATCATGATTTAATGTTCATACCCCATTTTAAAGTGCTATATCTACTTGCTGTTCTACCAGTGTTAAAAACCACCACACAGAATAAATTCTCCTAATACCTCCCTTTTCCTGACTTTCAAATCGAATAACCACTTAACTTTCCCCCATTCCTCATACCAGTAGAAAACAACACTTCCAAAAACACCACAGGCGGCATTAAACACCATGATGCATAACACCTCTCGATCTTCAACAAACATACACCTGCAAAACGCATAACGAGATCTTTTTTATATATACGGATAAAACAAACGGATATAAACGGATAAATTCCCATTCCCTTTTTTCTAACTATTTGTCAACGCCACAGCCTCAAATAAATGCGTCGAAGAGTGAATGAAAATGGAAGGAGCGGGTACTTATACATATATTCTTACTACAATTCCCATGAATATCCTGTTTATATTCAGTTCTCTCTTTTTCTATTCACAATGGGGAAGTTGAATTCGTAAGGGGGAAGGGACGTTCTGGAGGGAAATCATGGAGATTTTTCCCCGTCTTGGATGCGATGTATCAAAGTCAGGGTGTGTATAATAACGTGTTTCGCGATGTTGGGAACATGTGGGACCTTTTTCTTGTCTCCAGAATTTCGGGGTGTGTATATTAAATGGGACACACACGCAGATTTTTATTACTTTGATGCTGAAAATTGATTTTAAAAACTATGATACCCAGATATGGTAGAATATCTTTGAATGAAAGAACTACTCTAATCACATTCATTTACAGAGCAGTCCTACACAACTTCAATTTCAATTTTTTCAACCTCTTTATGAAGATTTCCCGAAAAAATCCCACAAATTTATTTACCAATAATATTAAATTAGTATATTTAATTAGTATTTTTATTGCAAATTTGGGAAGTGATGAATATTATTTTTATTTTTTCTCTTTTCATAAAAAAATATAATCGTACAAATGAATGTATTTGGTTTGGTTTGGTTTTTTGGTACATATATTTTCCGGTCTGTGTGCTTGATCTCTAGGATCCGCTTATAAACCTTCGTCAAGTAAGACAGACACAACAGAATATTTTTACTGACACAAGAGAGAGAAAATACACCCAGGGCAAAGGCCGGAATCGAACCGACGGCCAATACAGTGCACACACTGCTAGCGTGGTTGTCTGCACGTAACACAACCAGGCCACTTGGCCCCCATGAATGTATTTAAAAGAATTTGTTAGTTTAAATTTTGTAACGTCTATCATTTTCTCAAAAAAAAAACAGCTTTTATAAACTTCATGCTGGTGTAAAGTTATTGTATTCAGTTAATTAATGCTTTTACGAACCAAAATATCTTCATAATGATCTGATCTTTAAATACTTTTAAAAAAAATATTATAAATAAAATAAACTTCACAATAACTACCTTACCAACACATACTGAATAGAATGATCTTTCGACATTATTTCATACAAAAGGAAATTTCTAGGAGATAGAATATTGAGATAAAAAACCCTACCAATTTATCCGCTATTTAAAAAGAATTATATCAATTATAAAATTTTATCTTTAGCATATAAATGTTTACTCATAAAACTGGAGCAATATGTTAAATAGTATGTAATTACTATGTAAAACGCTTCCAAGCTTTTAAATCAAAATTACTTAGTAATTGCACACCAAGTGATTAATTCAGTACTTAAGCTTCCAGAAATACTGTTTACATCACATTTCATATAAGAGCTGTTTTATTAATTGGTGTTCTTTCATTTCTAGTCCTCTATTAATTGCTAATATTAAAGACTGATAATAATGTATCGTGGATTTAATAGTTAGCTGAAGGTCATAAAATGATGAAGAGAAAACAAATATAATCATTACATTTCACCATTAAGTATGAGATATATAGCAGTCGTAGTAATATTGATCAGAAAATGAAGAGTATTTCTTTCGATTGATTGAAGAGGTTTCTTTTGATAGCAATTTATGTGCAGAATGTAAAAAAAAAACATAATTATTATGTGTTATCGTTATTACTGTAACTGTATATTTAAACTGTTTAAAATTTAACTTGAAAGAAAATATGAAGTTATAGCAAATGCATAAGTATCCAAAAATATATGAAACACAACAAAAGCATTAAAACAACTCAATTTGAAGTTATGAAAGTAAATGTAGTATTATTTTGTTAATTTCAGTTTTAAAATTACATACTTATGAGTTATTACACATTAAAAAATTCATAATTTATTAACAAGAAATATTCTTCAAAAATTTTGAGAATTTTATTTTGTTTTATATCAAACTTTTAATTCTAAACCATTAAAAATAGCTAGATGAGCTCAATAGAAAAAAAAAGAATTGAAGTTTATTTTTACGTAACTAATATATTTGTTAACTCTTTATATTAACATACTCGTAAAAATTTCATATCTTAACGAAGTATCAAGAATAAACCTAAGTTTGAATAATATAAAACTCACCATGCTTATAAAACTGTTTAATACCCCTGTATAAACCTGTAATTATTTTATTAAAATACGTTAAAGAAATAAACAAAGTACGTTTAATAATAAGGATATTGTATTTATATTCTTGCTTGCAATTCGCATAGAACTCTTTTCTTTATCTTCGGTTTCCTATACTTCGAAAGGAGAGAAACCCGATGTCGGGGGTGGAACGAAACAAGATAAAGCGATTGTAAAGGAAATCGACGCCGCTCAACATCTTTTACCAATAAAAGCTGGCAACAGACCCCATCCTATTATTGAACGGGGCCTAACGAAATTTTAGTGTGACCAGTTAAAACCCCTCCTCACTCCCAACGAAACAGGGAATTTATTTTCTCTTTTCCCTCCCACAGTGTATATTTTTTTTTTTATTTCTTTACTCTTCTTACGGGCTCCTATGTTGCTTTGCATGAAAAATGCAAAGGGAAAAGTTTCTAGACCTCACTTCTCAAAATACATTTTTATGTCATTTTAGTTATATAGATATAATATGGCAGCATTATTACTTTATTCTACTTTTTCATATTTTTTAAATAAATACTATCTACTTTGATTAATTTAATTTCACTCATTGACTTTTTAACAAGATGTAATAAACAAAATAAACCTCCCCCTTCTTGTAATTTTTGCTCCTAATTTTTTGAAATAGTGGCAGTTTATAAAAAATATTCATATCTATCATTTATAACCATTATAGCCAGGTAGAATGATAAAAAATCTATATAAAAAGAAAGAAAAGTACAATTAACTTAAAGAAGGCATTGATAAGAAGTAAAAGAAGGGATTACATTTTTTTTACTAAGAAGCTTAGATATTAGTTGCATATTCAACATCATACTATTTAATAATTTTATAGCATGATAAGGATTAAGAATGAAAGTAACCCATTTTAATACTATCAAAAATTACTATGAAAATTTAAGGAACTTTATTAACATTATTTAAGAAAAAAATATTTGAATCTAATAATTTGATGCACTGGGGAAAAGATGGAACAGAAAGACGGACTGGGGAAAAACACATTCCAGCATTTTTCCTACTTCTCTGAAGGATTTATTTGAAAATTCTCCGCACCTTCTACAATAAAAAAAATTCATTTATCCCAATAAATAAAATAACTCAATCAATGAAACTACAAAAATCAATAAAAAGATTGAGATAAACCCAAGAAGACACTAAAACCCAGGACCAAACCTCCTGCAGGCCAATCTTAGCTCAAAGGCTCTCTCTCTCCTCAATACAGTTTTATCCTCTGTTTTCTTTTGAAGGAGCTCCCGTATTGTTTTCCGTTTCTCGTTCGGAGATTTTTCGCCCCCTTTTCGAACGTGAGGGGAATGGGGGACGCGGTCACGACAAAGGGGACAAAAGTTATCTCCAATTTGGTTTTATTTTCCGGGGGGTGTTTTAAAGGGAGAGTCTGTGTGTCCCCCTGCTCGTGTCAAAACACTTTTGCGAGGGTTGCGTGAGTTGGGGGAGGTTCGATTTTTTGGCGATTTGTTCGGGTTTTTTGGAGGGGGTGTTTATGGGTTTTGGGTAGAGATAAGGGAAGTCTTTTGGCAGTGCTGTGGTGGTGTAACTGTTTGATTAATTTTCGTGATTATGATACAGCAAAAGGTACAATTGTTGTAAAAAAATAAGTCCAGGAAATTTAATTTAGGTCTCAAACTTAGAGAACCTTATTTAATTCATAAATTTATTCAGGTTGAAGTCTTATAATTTTTTTATTATTTTTTAACCACTCGTATTTAAAAAAACAAATGCCCAATTTTGTTTTATATTCATAAAATAGACTTCCTTCTGCCCAAATTTTTCTGTTTAAAATATAATCAAATTACAAATTTTGTGTTTATACTTTTAAAAACCACGTCTATTCTCCCAAAACATGAATACCTAATAAAAGGTTTAAGGAACATATATTGTGTAATTTTCCTTGAAAATATTACATAACTATAAAAAATGGATACTTAAAATAAAGTATTAATGTATATGTTACGGGCAATGTGATAAACTGAATGGTATTTATCAAAGAAATTTATCACTTTGCCCGCCTCCACTTCGGGCATTATTAATAATGCCCGATTAATCACTATGCCCATAACATATATATAAAAAGTGGTATAACAAGTATATAATAACAATATGGAATCTATAATGAGCAAATTTTCTGTAAATGTTTCTTCCTTACAATAACCATCCGTGAATCCCTGTAAATGCCGTTTCCTGACAAGAGCGCACTTGTTGCAGGAAAGGACTATCTGATGTCTTTGAAACTGTGAAGGTTATTTCACTTTAACCATTGTTGAAGGAGGGAAAGCATTTCATTTTTAGTTATGAGTTTCAAGGAAACCTTATTTTTAATGTAACTTAGAGTCATATCTGAACTAATTTCAATTATTATGAAGTAACAACCTTCACATTTACAGTGGTGAATATGGCCGTAAGTTAATCATGAAAACCTGCATTTAAAGTATCCTTCTAATCTTAGTTGTTTGCCGAAGTAATTTTTTTTTCAAAGGTTTTACTCCTATGGTACATTCACATCATATTTCAACAATACGCATTACCATATACCTACCTACCCAACCTGTTGATACATTCACCTCCACACACCGCATCAAAATCCAATACGAACCACATATCACACCTTTCCAGGCACACGAGCACATCAGCCGAGAATCCATTACCAACCACCCCCACCCCTTAAAAGAAAGGGGGCAGAGAGCACCATTTTGCATTCGCCCGTCCTTTATTCCGCGGGAGAAAGAGAGGGGACACGTCCGACAAAACCAAAAGGAAATAAATAAAGGACACGGTGTGCCCGGGCAGGCTGGTATGCCGGGCACGTTTTCTGGTTAAAATCGAGGAGTCAGCTTTTTACTCGAATTTTTCCCCGGCCTTTGAAAGAACGCTGCTCTTTTTTTTTCCTCCTGGTAAATAGAAATCGATGAGCGTGGTGAGAGGGTGGACCTTTTTTGGTGGAAGTGATGGTGCTTAGGTGTGATTTCATGCATAGAAATCTGGTTTATGTACTGTTGTTTTTATGAAATTAGGTGTTAGAGTAATTAAGATCGTTGTGAAGATCGGTTGATTTGACACTGAATTTTGAAAGATACGGTATTGTTGAAAGAATACAGTGTACGGTTATTTTGTAAGAGAAAATGACGGAATAGCACATGAGGCTCAAATGGTTCAAAAAACCTCTTTTCTGTATCATTACCAAATAAACACATCGCAACCTTTCAAGGTGCACATATCGCTGGTTTCGTGCAATGACGCCACAACTCGAAAATCCTTCATCTTTAGTATAAGAGGTTATCTCGAGTTAATTTAAATCTAAGGTTTCGATTGAGTTATTCAGGAGAATAAATTTGGGGAATTTCGTATTCCCTAATAAAATAGAAAGAGGGAAGATAGAGGATTAAGAAAGAAAGGTATAAGAGAAAAAAGAGGAAGAGGGGCGATAGACAAAGAGAGGGAAGAGAAATAGAGCTTGGATAGAAACAAAAAAGAATGAGAAATGAAAGAGAGATTTATATAAAAGGAGAAAATTAGAGAAACAGGTTGCAGAAAAATTTAATCAGACAAAAAAAGAGTGTGAGGATCTCTCATTCTTTATCTCTCCCCCTTCACTTCTTTCTCTCAATCTCTTTCTCTCTTTTTTATACTTTTTCATTCTTATTGCCCTTTCTCTCTCTTGCTCTTTTCTCTCTTTCTTTTATGCCTCTATCTCTCTCTTTTTCCTCCCTTTCTCTTTCTCTCTATTCAATGAACACTTAATGTAGTAAATCAAGTCACCTGAATCGATAGCTTTAAACTCCTTGAGGTACCCCTATACTGAAGATGTTAAGATTTCCAAGAAGCGACGACATATATCACGAAACCATGTATATCACTTGATTTATATACAATAACTACATATTCTATTGACACACAAATCAATATATTTTGTTATACATTGTTGTATGCTGATCCGTTGTCTTTTTCCACAGCATCCTGGAGATGCGCAAGGAGAAGTCCCGGGACGCGGCCAGGAGTCGGCGCGGCAAGGAGAACTACGAGTTCTACGAGCTGGCCAAGATGCTGCCGCTGCCGGGCGCCATCACGACGCAGCTGGACAAAGCGTCCATCATCCGCCTCACCATCTCCTTCCTCAAGCTCAAGGAGTTCACCGCGCACGGAGACCCGCCCTGGAGGAAGGAGGGGCCCTCCCTCAAGAGTGAGTAACACCATCCCGATATCACATTGAAATACTCGACAAGGAGTCGTTTAGCCTCATCACATTTGATCCAGTTAATTGAGCTGCCTTAATTGGGCTGGAATGCACCGATTACCGCTCTCTATGTCTCCCTCTTGCTATTCCTTTTCTTTTTCTCCAACTCCTTCACTCGTTACTCTCTTAACCTATTTGTATCCTTCTCTAACCCCTTTACCTGCTTCTTTGATCTCCTATTGTCTCTTTCTGCTACCTATCTTTATCCCCCTACTCTCCTTGTGCCATCATCTCTTTCTTTGCCTCTTTCTTCTTTAACTCCTATTCTTCCTTTCAGTGCTTTGTCCCCTTTCTCTCTTTCTAACTAACCTTACATTTTTACTCACCTTTCTGCTACAATCATTATCCCCTATTCTCTTTACTCTCCTACCCTCATTGTATCCTTCTCTCTAACTATCGTATTCCCTCTTCCACTACTATCTTCATCCCACTCTCTCTATATCATTCTCTATTTCCTCACATATTCTCTCCTTCTGCTATTTTCTTCATCTCCTACTCTCTTTGTATCCTTCTCCTCTTTACTCTCAAAATCTCTATAAACCCTTTTTTCTTTACTCTCCTACTCACTTTATCTTCTCTCTATTTTTCCTACTCTTTTTTATCATTTTCTCTTTACTCTTTAATCTCTTTCATCTCTTACTCGATCTTTCATTATCCTCGTTTTATTGCATTTATCGTTAACCTTTCAATTTTTTTCTTCCATTCCCTTCTTTTCTCTTATATACTCTTAATGTATTGGAAAATTCTAATGAAATTCTCTTAGCAGATCATTCTTGAAACCTTTTATTAGGTTCTTCTCTTTGTAAAAGTGACTTCTATATTAAACAAAAACTTCAAAAGCAACCTTTATAAGGACTTCCCTTATGAAAGAATTACTATTACTCAAGACAGCTCTAGTAGTATCCCACCATTTTCCCTATCTTTTCCAATGAAGGAAAAACGCCTCCAAAGATAAAAGGAAGGTTCGGATCGAAGCGGTGCCATAATGAAATTCAAATGGTCAGCTTGACCGGAAATCGGAATCAAATCCTCCCCTCGGACGATCTCACTCCGCCCCCGCAACCACCCTCTCTCCAAATCTCTCGAATATTAGCTTCGATTTGTCGGCTGGACACATGCAGGCGGCTCGGATGGCCATAAGGGCGCGATGTATTTCGACCGGCAGGGTTAGAAAAATGAAAGAAATGGCGCCAAATGTCGCCAAAATTTTGCGGGGTTTTGACCTTTTCTTAACCTGAGAGAATGTACTACAGTTTCGAAATTGTGGTGTTCTAGATCAGAGGATTTCCAATCTTTTGAATTTAAGAGTAAAATAACATGAATATGAAGTTATTTTACTCTACTACAACTTTTCAACCATTGTTCAGTCACTTGTAGTTTCTTAAAATTATTTATCTGGATGAGAAATTAGAGACTTTCTAGTATAGGGTTTCCCGATCTTTGACAGGTCGCAGCACCCTTGAGGTATTAAGAATAACTTATGGAACACAACGATAGTTAAAATTTTAGGTAGTTAAAGTTTAAAAGCAACTAATTCTAAATATTAATTTCTGAAATATATAATCTAATCAGCTTACAAGCAAACCTTAAAATCACAAAATAGTACTAGTTTTATATAAATAGTTAGGATGATACCAAGTTAAATAACTCGATTATCCTAATATTAATCTCATACAATAAACCGAGTTTAATATATGGGGGCAGAGTAAAAAGAAAACACATTTTGGGCATAGAGAACATTTTAATAATAAAAGATATTCCAATTATTATATTGTCGATGTGTATTGTAAAAGGATGGTTTTATTTAAATAGTAGGTTAAAAAATTATTTTCGGTTCGTGTACAAGGGAAGCTAATGTAGTAAGATTCAACTTTTTACTGAACTAAATTAATCTACGTATTCTACTTTTTCTCCTCAGTTCACCATTACCCTTAACCAACCAATTCACGCCACCCAAAAAATCGATACAGCTCTAAAAACCCGCCAAACGGTCGCTAAATCTCCAACCTTAGCAACCCCTCACCACCTATCAAAAATCAAATAAGCACCCGAAAAAAGAGGGTCGCGACCAAAACCAACAAAACCGTCCCATCGTTAATTCAAGTCCAGCCACCAAGGCACGGGGCATCAAGTGAGACACCAAAGGACGTGATCCCCATGCCAAGCGACCGTTATGCCTTCCTTTTTCAAGAAAAAAGACCGGATAAATATATAAAACAGCAGCGCCTGTAGGATGGCTTCTCCGCAGAGCTGTACGTGTGGCTACACTGCCGATATGGGTAACGGTACTAGTAGTTTTTGTCTGGTCCTTACGGGGGTTTGTTGGATTCTCGGGAGGAGTTTTAATTTAGTTTTGGTTCGTTTCTTCCTCGATTGGGTGGTGCTTTTTATTTTTTTGGTCGAGGGGAAGTGGTGTTGCCACCTGAGACTTAAAAGCTGGGTGGGATTTTTGTAGATTTTAGAGAGATCACTCTTCAGTTTGTTTTTAGTGCTGTGATTATTGATGTGTTTAGATTTTGTAGAAAAACTTGACTTCTTCTTAGATTAACACTATTAGTAGATTGTTCATAATCTAATAAGTGTCATGATATTTCAACCTCTTTAGAATGAATTTTCATGTTTGAGATGCCCTCACCCATAGATTAATAATAAAAGTATATCAAAAAATTCAATTGAGGATTTTAAATAGGTTAGAAATACAACCGACATATACTATATCTCACAGTATGAAATTATACCATTACCTATATCATATCTTGCTTCTAAAAAGATATTTTGCAAATTTACAGTATAATGAATCTGAATAAATGAAATCCCTCTATAAAAGGAGCGAAAGTGTTGGTCCCAACCCCTTAAAGACGTCTAAGTGGAATACCAGCATAAGTGAAACAAAAACGTCGGTCCTGAGGAATTCCACCAATCCAGGTTTGACTGGATGTCAGAAAAATAATTTAATGTTAGAAATATTTTAAACTGTCCCGAAAACACGCATGCAAGTAGATTTTAAGGCATAAAGTAACATTGACCCAATAATATAGACCTTGTAGTAAAAAGATTACATCGTCATTTTATTGATAGTACATTTATGCTTGGAAAAAAACAATAAATTCACTAAAAAAAACGGAGATTCACATAACAGAATATCCAAATTTAGTCTAAGAGCTTATAATACCTTACCAGTTAAGAGTATGTTAAAGAAATAAATTAACATTAAAACTATGACACACTTCTTGACCAGAGAAAACCTTTTCAACTACAGAACTGTTGAATATGTACCTAATTGTTCACCCAGCGGCTATTCCAACCCACCAACACCCCACCTTCTGAAACATTCTACACCCCCCAAAACTCCCCTCTTCCTCGCCCCCCCTTCAAATCTAATTCCCGGGAATCGATCGAATATCCCGCACTTAACTACACCCCCCAAATAACCCAGAGCGAAATCAAATGCAAATCCTATCAGAGTCGGTCCGGTCTCCCATTCCTATAAAGTTGGCTCTTTTTGCCACCCCCGTGGGGTAATCCGATCCCCCCAGATCCCCCAAACACAATTAGCCCCTCCGTAAGCGACACCAGAGGTGTACTCTCTTCTGCCTCTCTGTTGATTGAGAGAGGATGGCTCTTGAGCTCTATTTGAGCAAGAAAGAAACTCGAACGCGGCATTTAATCGATACACAGTGATGGAGAGATTTAGAGGGTTTTTTTAAGGTTTATGAAGGGTTTTGAATTACAGGTTAGAAGGTAAAATGCTTTCATTCAAATAAATACAAACTAGTACTATGCAAATTCAAAGATATATAATTTATGGATATTATTTATCAGTTACAAGACGTTATTTTTAGTATCCACAAGATCCAAACTCCTGTTGTTATTCTTCAATCGCATATTCCCATGTAGCTGAAGAAAATGAAGTAATGGTTAACCACAAACACGACAGTAGCAATAACGATTACATATTTCTGTCCAACCTAAGAATAGGTCTTTGGTCCTGAACTTCAAAATACTTTTAAATTGTTCGTAGTTAAAAGAGATTTTTGCTTTTTACTTTCTCCCCTTTTAATTTCCACATCTTTAACTTGTAGTTATGTAGTATATAGGGTTTTTTTATCAACAGAACTTGACCGCAAAATAATCTGCGGTAATAACTACAAAGTAGGTTAAAAAGAGAGAAACTGACGGTTGTAGTAGTACTCGAAAAGTTTTGGGTGGTAAAAGTGTTTGGAAGTAAGTTCAGAGTAAGTTGGTGTGCATAGGATCTAATAAAGATATTTTTAAAATATATATATATAACTTAATCTCTATTAAATATCTAACTATTTTTCTATCATACATCCAAAAAATGCGATTACAGAACCTACAGAGATTTTTCTGTCACTAATTTCAATGGAGTGAGTACGTACTACTATACCTAACAACAAAATAAAACATAAGAAAGTCAAAGATCTTAGATTTCCAAATGAAATCTAAATCTATCACACATCCAAGTTCACTCTCACCTAACAAAATCCTTCCACAGTTGATTAACCCATTCCTCCAGCCACTCACCAACTAATTTCGCACCACCCTGATAAAAATCCACGAAAAAGAACTGAAAAAAAAGTTCCAAAAACACCCCCATCACCCCCTTTGATCAGGGCTGTACTAAAGGGGCATCAATTAGCAGAGCAGTAAAAGGAGCCGCCCCTGGGGCTAGACGCGCTGCCATTTCGAATCTTTTTTGGAACGCGGGTCACGGCTTCGAACGGAAATTGTATGACGAGGGACGACGGAAATGAAGCAGTGACGTCACTGATTGGAGGAAGTGGTCCGGACCCTTGAACCCAGGGACGGAATTAGCAATTTGTAATTCCGAGTCTTGATTTCGAATTAAATTGGAACAGAGATCTGTTTTCTTGATGGAAGTGATATCATAAACTCGTATTTCTGAAGGTTCTACTAATAGCTATTGGGATTATTTTTCAGTTTAGTACATCTTATGCGAATTTAGCGGAATCATTCCGCATATTGGTACCGGAATAACGGACATCTCAGAAAATGGAAAATTTAGTTACCAGGGCACAGCAAAATTCTTGGATAACCTAATTATTAGAAAACTTGAGAAAATGTAGAGCTTTTACAATCTTATATTCATTTGATCCCAAGATTTACCGATTATTACAAAACATTTCTGTGTATTTAAATATTTTTCCATATTCGATTTTGATATTTTTAGTGAAGTCCCTGCAAGTTTCCTTGCCGAGCACCTTCCTTTAATGTTGGCTTTTTGTTATCTTCCGCTGCGTGGCAGGAATCATGGCCATGCAGGAATCCTCGTGGAGTATATTCGATAATGTTTAGCCGAAATAAAAGTTGGCAACTTTGCATATTGCATCTGATGAGAAAAATATAGATTCCTTTGATCAAACCGTAGATATGAGGTTAGATGATCCAATTGAATGTCCAATTTATACTCAACTGTAATCTTGTCTGCCCTTGGAAACAAACGTCCTTATTCTTACGGTGTACTATTTAAGATTATTAATTAAATATGACTGTACGGAAATTTTGACGATCAGAGGTTATCGAAGTCTCAGTCACATTTATAAGCGTTTATTTTTAATATGGACAAACCAGAGAGATATTTGCTGTTATATTACTGAATAAAGGCTTCATTATTTGAATAATGAATTTAATGATCTGATTCTTTTGATATTTTTACTATATCATTTTTAATCGGACTCTTCGGTTAAAATGAAAAGTAAAATTTCAAGGAAAAATTCATTAATTTCGTAGTGTTGCTGCTCTAGTTTCAATAAATATTATCTTGCACTATTAATTTTAAGAATAAACTGAAATTATTCACATTTGCATTAAAAAATAACAATCATCGTAGAGTCAAAACAAGTTTTTGTGAAATCATTGTCAGGTAAATTGAAATCTAAGACAGTGATTGCACATGTTACCTATATGCGAGAGATTTATACCTACATTTTTCTTACCGATCATGCCTGCACTGCTACTCCTTTTGGTCGACTTAGTATCAAGATGAGATCTTTTATTCATCGTAAACAGTAGCCTCAACTTAACACGCCCCTTAGTAGGTAACTAAATCCTGCTTCTTAATTACGTACAAAAGCCTTACTTGATCGTAAAGAAACTGTTGCTTTAAGAAGTGAAAATCGCTTCACCGAACATTTATGTCCCAAAAAAATAAACAAAACGACCGTTACAATTGCAGTGGGGAATTGATGAGGATTCCGTGACTACGTATTCACGATTCGCGGGCCTTCTTTTACACATTTGGAATGTTCCTTAATTCATTCGCCCAGTTGTTCTTTTTTATAACAACAACAGAACGCAACAAAAAAAAATCGTTTGCCGGCTACATCGGCGTATTTAACACCTGGAGGTCTGCCGGCTGATATTTTGTTTCGAATTCTAGATCATTTATTACCGGCTACTGTGAGTTTTCCCGGCGCGAAATGGCACTGTAATGGATGTCATTCCGCAATGCCGATTTAATTGAGCATGAAAAATGGGCTCGCGGATTTAGGGGGCTTTCTGATTGCACAGGGCAGCGATATTCATCATGGAGGGAAATGTTATCCGACGCCTTTCTGGGGGCCTATTGACCACTCCACTGAGCTTATAATTGCATCCGATGTGAAAATCGTGTCCCGGTGCTTAACGGGAGCTTTGGGTTCGATGGATAAAAGTGCTTGTGGTAATTTATCCCTGGTTAGAATGACTCCGCTGGGCTTTGAACTATAGTTGAGATCCGAATATATGAAAGGTTGCTTCATGAGAGAGTTTCAATTAAGTTTATGTTTAAACAAGTATTTCTTTTATATTTTGGGATTTCTTAACTGCAGAATTTCCTTTTACTTCAATGCATCATGGTACTGTAATTGTTGCTGTAGTGAATCTTCATCCTCCCATTCTAAAGTTCAGAATCAAATTAAATTTACAAGTCACTAAGGATTTCTGAAAGCATAGAACGCTTAGATATATCATTGCTTATGGATGATGCTTGTGTTATAATAATGTTCCTGCTAATTAATACATAACTACTTTAAAACATTCATGCACTCTATTCAATTTTATTGCAACAAAATATCCAATGAGTTGCAATGAGCATCTTGCACCATGTATTCCAAGAAACTTTTTTATGTGGTCTTCCTTGTATCTCCTTTAGTTAAAAACAGCATCAAGTTTTCTGCGAAAATTGCTTTCCTCATTTTCTTTCCAGAAAAAAATTAAACCTGAAATTTCTCTCTTAAAATACTTTTCGTAAAAAAGTTCACCGCTGGACTTGCTCTTTCAAGGAAATAAAAAAATCCAATCTAAACGACCACTTAACTAATAATTTCGCTCAAATCTTTAGCCATAAAACAGAATACTAATTACAAAATAGGTGTCAAATTACGAGTAAAACAATCCTTTGACCACTAAACCTAACTAACCTACCATCGAATTAATAAATAATTAAATACAAATCAACTCCATCATTTAACTCTCTGTGTAAGATTAAAAAATAAGCAATAATACAAATAAATAAATCTCATGAGAGACCGAAACTTTTCCATTAAATCACACACATCCATCCAACTTTCTCTCCCCATTTCAATTAAACAACTCCCTCAGCCGCGTGCTGGCTCAACTCTTCCTCCACCTGTGGCAGTAGGTGGACCATGGCGCTACCGAGCCGGCCTCACCTGTGGCTAGGCGGCGTCGGTCACGTTTCCCGAGCATCGTGTGACCCTGGCAATTAAAGGTTCGGATCCACTGGACGAGATGGACAGGACCGCCTGGGATCCACTCGCCGGAATTCATTAGGCCCTTTCATTAATTCCGGGGGGATTTATTAGGTGGATCAAGGGAGATCCACCCGTTCTTTTTGTGTAGTCCTCCTGGTGTGTGGTTGTTTTGAAGGAACCCCTCCGCTGGTTCCATTGTTTTAAGATAGAGGCCGTTGCAATTAAAAGTACGAGATGATGATGCGGCTGAGGTTGTTCTGTGAGTAAGGCTGCGGTTCGTAATTATTACCTTCAGGTATTTGTTCTTATGTGCTGACTGACTATGATATTATGCGAGCAAGTTTGAAGAACTTGTCAAGTCTGTCTATGTCTTCTAAGTGGGGGCAAATCACGGTATAGAATAACTTTTGTGTATAAGGTGGGTTGGCACACTTGGCCAGGTTTTTTATTTTAACCAAACCGCTTGGGTGTTCTTGATGAGAATATGAGTAGGTTAGAAGATCTCATCAAGTTTGTCAACCCTCTCTTTGCCTTCAAAGTTAGAAGTCAAGGGGTGCATATGACAAGGCAGGATAACTTTTGTATACAAGGTGGGTTGGCATATTCGACTAGTTTTTACAATAAATTTGCTCTTGATAAGAAGTTTTACTTTCCCTTGATAGTGTAGTAGCAGTGATAATTCAGAGTTCAAAATATCAAACTCCAGGATTTTGTTAAATTCAATTTTCAGAACTTACAGTTACATCAACCACGCATAGCAATCTTTTTACACAACTTTTCTTGTACCCCTTGACACCTCACCTACCCATTCATGTGGAGATATTTTGTCCAGTCCAGACACATTTTTGGGGATTCAAAGTAATCTTTTACAGTGATACTAAGGGATTTCAAAACTTTCCAATCTGAGTAATCTTCTTTCTGAGTAATCTGAGACGGTATATTAAAGGGCAATGGAGTGAACTAACTCGAACAAATATAAGTAGAGAAATCATCGAAAATCTCATTACATCATTATGTCAGCATCAAAATTTCTCTCGGAGGTATCATCAGGTAAAGGGGTAATCACCGTTACAGTAACAGAACAAGGCTTCACATTACACGTCTCTTCACACAGCTTGCTCTGAACTTCCTCCTGCAATTTTCATCTAAAGAAAATCACACGAACAGCCCCGAGAGCAAATCAGCGACGGGTGCAGTCACGGTCCCAGTGAATGAGCTCCCAGTTTAAAAAAACACACGCTTCTGCAGAGCCTCAGTCACGAATTATCAAATTAATAATTCCCTTTTTTACAAAAGGTTAAAAGTGTTCTCCTGGCCATTGTTTTGCGGTAACAACGTTCCATGATTGAAGTCACCATGAAGGGACCGTAGTAAAGGTCGCCTTAACCATAAGGTCAGAGAGCCTGTAGCTTTTTATTGAGAGGTTTTGTATTTGACTTTACACGATATCCAATCGTTTATGGTACGTCGTAATGAGTTCGCACGTCAAAATTGATGTCTGCGTTTTTTCTCCGCCTGAGCTTCTAATTATCTTTGTGCATTCATCTAAAAGATTTGCGACTTAATTTGGAATGGCGTCGGGAGTGGGCATTCCTTGAGTCGGGATGGCAGTTCGAAAAGTGCTTAATTGTGTGCCAAATTCATTTCTGCTCACTCTTAAATCTTGTTCGTGGTTATCAACGAAACAAATAAGCTGTCAAGCCTTTCACCATTGATTTGTAACGTGGATTGTTCCCGTAATAGACATTTGCATAAAAAATGGCCGGGAATTTGAAAGTAAAAAAAATCCAAGGATGAAAGCAATCATTCTTTTGATAATGGTAGCTTCAATAATCTGATGACCTACTTACTTATCAAATATTTAAAGACTTCTATTTTTAAATTGTATATTTGTTGTTAAATTTTCACATTTGAATAAGTCTCTACTGTGCTCTAATTGAAGTCATAATCACAATCATGGACTCTGTGGTCATTATTTGTTCACTGTGTAATACTTATTTGTTTTTATTAAAACTATACGTAAAATATGTTCAAAAGAACGAGTCTCGATATTATAAAGTAGCATCTTTCTTAAACTCATGAAAGCCCATTTACACTGTTTCACTTTCGATGTTCATCGTAAGTTATCCTTTTTGATGAATCCTTCATTGTGAAGAAAATCAGAGGTTTGAAGTCTGAAACAACAATTTTCACTTTTCATTAACTTTATGCTTACTTTCAATTCTATCAAGAACATCAGCATGCATATGAGAATAAAATCCACCGTGCAAGACTGTGAAGCAGAATACGTCAGCAAGAATGATTCTTGCTAACGAAGGGGATCAAAGTATCCCCGAAACATTGTACAATTTTAACATTTTACGTGCAAAATAAAACCGTTGTTTCTTTTATATTCTGCTTCATCAGCATGCATCCCCAAAGTCTCTACTTATAATTCCCCCTAGGATCCAGCTCCTTAAACTATCGCATGAACCAAAGTTATCTTTTAAATACCTTAACCACAAGTTGACAACCTATCAAAGCCACTCAAATCATCTAACATTAAAAAATACCCCGCAATCCTTTCCAAACCACCATAAGGACAAAACGACATCCTCCACCACCGCGCAAAAACCAGAATCTTCACCTCCCCAACACTATCATCACAGCTCTACCCCACAAATTACCCAAGTACGAATTCCACAAACCCTACCACCAAAACTAAGCATCCCCTAGCTATATAACAACCACACCACCATTAGTCTCTAAATAATGACGAAGGAAAAAATCCCGATCAAAATGACCGCATCCATTTGGACTCACATGCATATCCATAATAAATCCATTAGAAATCTCGCAAGACAGTAACTGAAGATATTACTAAATTGTTACCCGAAACTATATCGGACTCTGGGATCGAAGGAAAGAGAGAGAGGTGGTGTTTTCAAACAAAGACATCACCGGCCATTTGTTCTGACAGCCCTATTGTGTTGGAGGCGTTTTTCACGATGTTGTGGAAGATGATAGGGTTTGGGGTTACGGTAATGTTATACTCATCTTTTTCATCTGGGAGAAGAAGCATCGGGGTTTAATTTCTTGCCCGGGTAGTTTTTTTTATCATTTCAGCCTTGGAGCACGAATTGGTACCTATCGATCAACCTGTCAGTAGCGGGTAAATAGTTGGAATGGGGAAGGGTTTTTTTTTTGGTGGGATGGTTTTTTATATTAGTTTTAACGGTAAGAAAGGGTTCATTGAAAAGGCTGAATTGAAATTTTTTAGAAGAAGGGACTCTTTTCTGGGGGGTCTAAATTATAGGCATTGCATGTTATTTGAAAAAAAAACTTTTACATTTGCAGCCAAAGTGACTATTAAAATTGATGTTACATGTTTGGTAGTCTACAGAGTGAATAGTTGGGGATTTTTATACTGAAGAGTAAAGAATAAGAATATCTCTAAAATTCATAACCTCTAAAATAATATCATAACTTTCATTTTGTAAGACTGTTTTCCATTTCTGTACATAAATGAAAGGATAATAACTAAATTAAATTATTAAGTTTTATTAATTATGTATGTAAATGTTGCTTTCAAGCTATTACAAATAAAATTTAAAATAGTTTCTAGAATGAAGTAATTTCCAGAATCTATCTGAATTCAAGTGATTTCGGAAGTTCCATGATACAGAAATTATTTTCTAGTCTCTACTTCCGAATACTGTGAGATACAGGAGTTTCACAATTCATAAAAATTTAATATGATTAATATAAAAAGGAGTTGGTAGGTGTGAAAATGTTTTAATTAATAAGCGTTTCGATTACTTTAACATCTAATGAATGTAAATTTCTATTCCAGGTGGCAGTTTACGCTCAAGGTCAATGTCTTCTGTCGCAATAGATCTCTTTGAACAGCATCAAGCAACGCACATTTTACAGGTAACCTATTCCTCCAACCTTCTTTTCATGTATCTTTTTGTTTCCGAAAACCAACCCCCGTAAAAAAAAATTATAAACCTCGTACGAGTGGTTAACATTTGCATTTGTGTCTTTTTCAGTCACTAGATGGTTTTGCATTTGCTCTAGGAGCCGATGGACGATTTTTGTACATTTCAGAAACTGTATCTATTTATTTAGGATTATCACAGGTGTGTATATTTTATGGGTTTTGTTTTTCTTGGTAAATATCTGTAGTATTCTAATTTTTATAAATCCAATATCCATCCATTTTCCATTAACAACAATATACAATACCTTTAAATTTAAACAAACAGGAATATCTTTATCCTTTAACTCAAATAAATATCTTCATTGTTAAAAAAACATAAATATCCTTATCCTTTAACAGTTTAACCCTTATAAATATCCTTATCGTTAAACATAAATATCTTTACATAAGTATCATTTTCATAGAACATCAATATTATTTCCCTTAAACAAACATGGATATTAGGCCGGGCCGAAAAAGACGAAAATCAAAAATTCGAAATGTAATAGTGCGGAAAAGATGTAACACATTAATACAAGCATAATGCAACAAAATCGGTCAACGTTTGACCCTCGCGCAACGCGGTCAAAGTTTTGATGTTTTGGTCATTTTTGGGGAAATTGGCCGAAAATCCCTAGATAACGCGCTCAAATATTATCCTCAATTTTTTCATGGTTGTGTACCTATATTGTCTGTCATATGTGTCTAGTTTCTTTTCTTTGTGACCGAATGTTTAAAAGAAATAAATTTTTAAAGTGTTGAACTTTACGTAAAGTTGTTTTTCCTGCATTCTTAAAATAGCCATAACTCTAGAACAACTATTCCCAGAAACTTGCAACTTGGGTCATTCTATTCATATTACTTTTCTGCTTAAAATGGTATGTATCTGGACTAACTTTCTTTTAAAAAAGCATTCAAAATCTTTAAAATTAAGAAAAAATGCAATTAATTAATTAAAAATCCAAATTTTTGTAAATGTTTGAAATTTGAATTTTATTACAACTAAACATATCTTAATAAACATGCTTGTAAAATTTTAAGTTGAAATTCTAATATTATCAAGCGGAAAAAATATTTGGCATTGGTAATTAGTGCAATTTCCAAGTATATTCTTTATTAACGGTTAAATACCAATTTATGTATGAGAATTAAAAAAAGCCATTAAATTTATTTTTATTGCAAATAAAAAGAACATGTTGGCTTTTTTTATTAACATTTAAGAATGAATGATCTTCTAACTTTCTATTATTTTTGCGTTTGCTCAACAAAAAACTTGAATGCAGCTTTGCACACATTTACTTCTCGCGCTTTAAATGTTGGTTCGTATGCAAGGAGTCTGTTTTTAAATCCAACTGACACATTATTTATTTTTTATGTCTGTATAAATCACTTTCTCTAAAGAAATCTAACAATAAGTTGAATTATGAGTATGGGTTGATCGTATTAAACATGAGACTTAATAGTATAGCGTAGTATTTCTTACAAAAGTTTCATAAGATAAATGAAAATTCCCAGGCTTTTTCCAACTAAATAAATATTCGCAGATAGTTCCTCCTTGATATATAGCAATTAAAAATGCTATTTTATGATGTAGTACATTTGCTTTCTTTGCTTTGGAAGATGCTTATCGTATTCATCTACTAAGAGTATATCAACAATTTCTAATGTCTCTATAAGTTTTTATATTTATGGAAAAAATCTTCCCACACTTTAACCAGACATTCATTTCTCTACACAATATTCAAAATTTCTCAAGGTTTTCCTTAACTTAAATCACTCAAATAACATCAATATATCCTTTATTTTGTTTTTTGGTGTTTGAATTGCACTTTAAAGCAAGCGTTGTATTATTACGGACTATCGCTTTTTTAATTCTTAACTTTGCCTTAGTTTATTTGTACCCAGCCTTATATGAGCTATCAAATACATTGGTTTATTGCTTGTTTAAAGTAAAATTATTGCTTTCTTAGATTTCTATAAAATTTATATGTATTTATCGTCCGTGTGACGGTTCTAAGAAAAATCCCAAAACACCAATGCTGAATATTTTTTTTCCGTTTGATAATATTAGAATTTCAACTTAAAATTTTACAGGCATGTTTATTAAGATATGTTTAGTTGTAATAAAATTCAAATTTCAAAAATTTACAAAAATTTGGATTTTTAATTAATTAATTGCATTTTTTCTTAATTTTAAAGATTTTGAATAATTTTTTAAAAGAAAGTTAGTCCAGATACATACCATTTTAAGCAGAAAAGTAATATGAATAGAATGACCCAAGTTGCAAGTTTCTGGGAATAGTTGTTCTAGAGTTATGGCTATTTTAAGAATGCAGAAAAAACAACTTTACGTAAAGTTCAACTCTTTAAAAATTTATTTCTTTTAAACATTCGGTCACAAAGAAATGAAACTAGACACATATGATAGACAATAAAGGTACACAACCATGAAAAAATTGATGATAATATTTGAGCGCGTAATCTAGGGATTTTCGGCCAATTTCCCCAAAAATGACCAAAACATCAAAACTTTGACCGCGTTGCGTGAGGGTCAAACTTTGACCGATTTCAAAAATTTTTGTTGCATCATGCTTGTATTAATGTGTTACATCTTTTCCGCACTATTACATTTCGAATTTTTGACTTTCGTCTTTTTCGGCCCGGCCTAATGGATATCCTTATCCTTAAACTTGCATTTCGCTTATCCTTAACCAAACACGAATATCATTATCATTAAATATGTATATTGATTATACTTAAGCAAACATGAATATCCTTATCATTTAACATGTATATTGGTTATCCTTAACATGAATGAATATCCTTATCATTAAACATGCATATGCATATTGATTATCCTTAATCAAACATGAATATCCTTATCCATTAAACTTGAATATCCTCAAATGAATACGAATCTCCTTCTGAATGTCGCAGGTGGAGATGACGGGGAGCAGCATCTTCGACTACATCCACCAGCAAGACCAGTCAGAGCTCGCCGATCTGATCGGCATCAACATGTGTCCGTCCCCCTCCGCCGCCTCCCCTCCTGCCTCCGTCGCCTCGGACGACGGATCCTCTTCCAACCCCGGGCCTGCCACCCCCACGGGCTTCGACAGGCCGCGTGAGTATAATACGTCTTCAGACGATATTTTTTGTTTTATCAAATCAATGTCTACGTATACAAAGCAAGGGACACAGAGGGTCTGGACTTCAGTACAGAAAATAGAACGAGGGGTCACATATTCAAATTGAATAAAGCACATTTTAACCGGGAAAGCAGAAAACATTTTTTTAGCATGGTTATGGATAGATGGAATGGTTTGCCAGAAACGGTAGTTGGTTCCACTGGAGTAAAGGAGTTAAAGAAAAAGTTGACAAATTCTGGGAATCCTGGTACTTTGAGTTAAATAGACCAACCTTGCTGGGCTTCACGCCTGTAGCTGGTCGTCAATATTTGTACTTGTATCCTACCCTTCCATAGAAAAGAGATAGTTTGTACATCTCGTGATAATTGAAGAGATGAATGGAAATAGATGTGTAACAAAAGCATGTTTCGAGATATTTGGTCCTTAGAGTTTTTGTAAGCATCTTTTGTGGTCAAATACTTGATGATACTGATACCTCTGTTAATAATGATTTTTTAGATGGTGTGAGTACTAAAATGTAAAACCAAACATACCCTATCCATCCACCACATTTGCTATTTTTTTAAATGCCCTATTACCTGCATACGTAATTCTTCCACTAACCTTTTCAAATGTCTGTGCTTGGCTTATAGTGTATTCCCACTATTACCAGTTCAATGGAGTTGGAATTTTACGTATCCGGAATATACGGGGTATAGAATATGTAAAAATATATGATACAAGGGAGATAAAAAAAGAAGTATACACATAATACACATGTTACAGGTAGAAATTGATGGAGTTCATTTTTCAACAATTAAATACGGAAAGTGCACCGATACTCAAACAGTGCACCAGTTTCTGACAACCTCACTTTTATTATCTTGAAAATACTTAAATAATTATTTTTTTTTAAATTTAATGCATGTAAATTCAAATGGTAGATTACTAGAGCAGTAGTTGGGTAATGGTGCGTTAAACTTAGCTAAAGTTTTTTCTTTACAGAATTAAAGAAGCTATAAGATGAGTCTTGCAAATTTTAAACAAACTTGCTAAAAATATCTGATATAGTAGAATAACTTTTTAAGTTTTGTAATTGAAAATTTTTAATCCCTACCTTACAATAAATAAAATAACAATAAATAAACTTAATTAAAATTAATAACAATAAAATATATTACATTTGCTTGAAAATCGAATATACGTAATTACGCGGCTATAAAAGGTGGGTCAAGGCTACTTCATCCCTTTCTGTTATTTAACTCCCAACAGCACACAATGTACTGTCGACGGTTGAAAACGTGCAGCTCCTGACATCTGCCATTCACTTACCAGATGCCATTTTTTAACTCGATTTCAAAAGAGATTTCTTTAGAAAGTGTTTTTTAACCCCATCTCATTGTTCAAGCACTATCATTAGGCACAATCTTCGTATCATACTAATCAATCATGAAAACTAAAACAAGACCTAATTACTTCTCTCATTGCATGACACGCTGTTCTACTCTCAACTATTCTGTAAGCATAAAATTATTAGAACATTTCAATCGATTTAATTTCCTTTTTTGGGTTTCAAAATTATGGTTTGAGTTTTAATTAAAGTATTATTAATTGCATAGGATTGTATTATTTACTTTTCTATAAAAATATGTACGTAAATGTAAAATTATACTCACGAAGTCTTTGGCCTATGATTTCATGAGATTATTAGAGTTGTTAGTTTAAGAAGATTTTTTGTGATGGATAACTCTTGGTTAATGTTCATTTTCTCTACAGCTCCCACAATGCAACTGCCCAACAACAATCCTGGTCAAAGTTTTCAGAGGTCCTTCTGTGTCCGAATGAAGTCCACTCTAACGAAGAGGGGTTGCCATTTCAAGTCATCCGGTTACAGGGTAAGAAATCGTATTCAAAAATTAAAATTTTTAGTGTTGCCATTATAAGTGTTTATTTTAATCGGTTGGTTTGCAATTTCTGTCCATATTTCTAAGATTTGTAACTATGCGTGCCAACCTTGCCCAGACAATCTAATTTTCTCTTTCTCGGTTGGACATTTCTTCTATATTTCCATGAACAAATTCATTACAAACAATAGTACAATTCTCCTTCTAAAAAATCTCTGTCTTTGCCCACAGGTGGTCCTGGTGCTGTCCCACCTGAGGCCACAGTACAACTTCTCGACGTCGTCCCGGAAGCAGCCCCCTTCTGTCATGGGGCTGGTGGGCATCGCCATCGCCCTCCCACCCCCTTCCGTCAACGAGCTGAGGCTGGAGTCCGACATGTTCGTCACCAGGCTCACCTTCGACTTCAGGATCTCGCACTGCGAGCCCAGGTATGTACTTCTCACATGATTGGTTCTTATATCTTAGAGGATTTATGGAAAAAAAAGTATAATGTATAGAAAGTTTTCCTTTTCAATTGTAAATTATTTGCAATAAATTGAAATCATATTTTTTAATTTTAATTGCTTATTTCGATTAACTCGTCTTGTTACGCTTATTTATTTATCTGAAATCTATTTTCCTACCATCATAAGTAAATCATGTTAAGTCTCATACAATCGATATGGTTGCAAAAAGGCTACATAAAGAATAATATTTAAGAAATGTATTCAATTCTGTATGAAAGACGTGTTGCACGTTAGTGCTTTTCTCCCACAAATGAATGGTTGCAGTGAAACAACATTTACAAATTTATCTGTAAGCCATATTCGAGTTTCTCTGCTACAAACAAATGCATGCAAGGAAACAACATTTACAGGAAGCCGTATTCCTGTTTTTCTGCAACAAGTGAATGCTTGCTAGGAAACAACTTTTACAGATTGATCTGGAAGCCGTATTGGTGTTTCTCTGCTATAAATGAAGTTTGCAAAAGAGAGTGTTTTACAGATGCGTGTTTTTAAATCTCTTCAATCATATGTATAAGTTACTTAAGTTTCGAATTATAAGACCAATATTGATGGAATTGTTCATGTAATTATTGTTTTACGTTATGTAATAATTTTTCCTTTTTAATATTGAAACTTATTTGTTGTTGTAGGGTGTCCGAATTACTCGACTACACAGCAGAAGAGATCACGGGAACGAGTATGTACACATTGTGCCACGGTCAAGATGTAGAGAAACTTAGGAAGTGCCATATAGACCGTAAGTATACTAAATATTTCTTTAACTGTTTATTTCTTCTTTGCACTTACTTGCACTTTGTACGTAAGCTTAACTACTTTGGTAAGCACTATGTCACATAGTTCAACATCAACATACTCTCGACATCTGGAGCTTCGTTATCCTGGAAACGTTTATACCTACTACTTTTTCGACTTCAGGATATCGACGGCTTACTGCTACTTCTTCCAACTCATTTCAATCCATTACCTATTTCCTACCCAAACCCTGTTAACAATGTAATAATTCCACGCATGCATTGTGGGTAATCTCGTTCCTATCTCTTTTTCAGTGCTGCAGAAAGGTCAAGTGATGAGCGGCTACTACCGCCTCATGAACAAGAGTGGGGGCTTCACGTGGCTCCAGAGCTGCGCCACCATTATCTGCAACTCCAAGAACACCGAGGAGGAGACGGTCATCTGCGTCAATTACGTCCTCAGGTAACACAAATATGCTTTTATCCCCTTGACCGCCCAAATTTTCTATTTAAAATTTGGGGTGGCCAAAACATTTTCTCAATAGAGGTTTTCGGAGTATTTTAAACTCTAATTCCATCAGCAAGAGCCCGATGATAGTTAAACACATAGTTCGTAAATTTGAAGACAAAATTTGAAGATTTTTTTCTCTGGATGTTGCACTGAAAAGTAGACGACGCCTGCATTTGCGGTCCTTTTCTTAAATTTTCCCTCTGCAAATTAGTCAAGGCGGCTGCTAAAGCATTGGTTGAAAGGCATTTTCCTTGGATTTCTTTGTGAACATACCTATATCATGGCCATCATCTAGACTCAAAAGGCTATAGAATTGTGACGAGAAATAGTAGGCAAGACGTCACTTTTTAAGAGCGCAAGGTACAAGATTTCAGACTAGAGTTGCTCTGTTGTCCAAAAAAGCTATGAATAGTGACTACTATTTACCTACTATTTCACGTCACGATTTCGAGCTAGGTGCCATGCCTATGTACACTAGCGAAATTACATTAGCCACACGTTAACATAATTTTCATCAAATCAACACCATTCATAGGTCGAATAGCTGAAAAAATGCGATCTGAATGAAATTTGCCTGAAGTTTCATTGGGCTCCGTTCAGAAGTTAAACCGAAGCTTCTGTTCTAGTTCTATGTACCATCAGTGTAATTTTAACCCACCCAATATATTTTAAAGAGGGAATTGCTTTCATTTTGTCCTCCACGAAACTATGATAACATCAATTGCATTTCCCAATTGTTATTCCTTTATACTGACCGGGAGTGTTTTGTCTTGCAGTAGCGTGGAGTACCAGCACTGCGTGATGGACTTCTGTCAGCTGGCGACGACCCGAGACCTGAGGAACGACGACCCCAGCAGTTCGGAGAGGGGCACCAGCCCCGACAAGGAGGGAGGACGAGGTACTGCTTGCTCCCAGTACGTGGTGTACTACTCTGTACACTCACCACACCAACTAATTACTAATCGAGATTAAAACTAGTTAAATTTATCTAATAACTTTAATTATGTTTGACATGGGAAACCAAAATCTTAGCAATTGTTTAAAATTACTTACTCAAGATTAATTCCAACCTTGTAAATACTTCAGTCTTTGAAACTGATTCAGATTTGAAATTGCATCATCATCTCTTTCGAGTCTGAAACAAAGTTTGCTATAAATTTAAGGATAGAAATTGAAGTCCCATAGTACGTGCACGTGCTTTCATATTGATGCTAATATTTTTAAAAGTAGATTTGAGGAGCGTAGAAGCCAAGAGGTACAAGTGCAGTTTTTTTAGTATTGGAGTTAAGTTTAAGGGTACTAAGTAGTTGTTGTGAAGTCTGTGTGGAGTCAAATATAGTTGTAGTATGGGGATACAAGTGTATCACTGTATGGGGCTTCCATCTAGCGAATGGTATAAAAACAACCTCCAATGTCAGCTACTTCCCTGAAACTTTAACTTTGTCTTTCTCATTATCAATGTGTAGTCACTTGTACACCTTGGCTTCTAGGCTCCTCATTTATTGTAAAAGAATTTTAAGTTATAGGATTTTTTGAGGTAATGCCCAAAAATTCGAATTATATAGGCTTTATTCTGATATACTCTTACCCTATTTCTAGTAAATCTCTTTTGGTGGATCTGATTATAAGCAGATCCCACCATTTCAGAATTATTATATCGGGGAATACAATGTAGTATATGTGATCGTATTACACGGACCGAATGTAACGAGTGGTTCTTTCTGGCAGACAACCCTCCCCCGACCAGCAGCGACGTCGACCCTGAGCGGTCGTCCGCGTCGTCGCGGCCGGACAACGGCGACGGCTCGGCGGAGGAAGGAGCTTACGGAGGGGATACCACGGAGTTGGACGTAGACGGCAGCAAGAGGGACTACCTGCAACGACAGACGGTAAAGCTTTATTCTGTTACGATCATTAAGTATACCCCTAAGAACTTACATTAGTCTTAAGTATGTATCATTGTACACGAACCACCCTAGAAATAATCTTCATCTCTTTTTATCACTTCTCTTTAGCACCATTTTATTCTTCAGCATCCCTTTCCTTATACTCTTAAGCTTCACTTTACTTTTAATCTCCTCTTTATCTGCTCTTCAGTATTACTTTGATGTTGAGTCTCATTTTGCTTTTGAGCATCTTTTTACTCTGTTAGATCCCTTTGCTTCTTAGTTTCCATTTGCCTTTGAACATTCTTTTATCTTCAGCATCTCTTTGATCTTCAGTGAGTTTAGTCACTGCAATTTGCAATAAATATTAATTCAATTCAATTCTATTTTTGCACTCCACCAATTCCTCCATAGTAATCCTTCCTTTCTTCCCAACAGGAAAAGCCAAACCAATCCCCCAAACTGCGCGAGTTCTACAACGGGGGCTTCCCTGCAGGTGGGGGCACGAAGCGCGAGCCCTCCGAGGAACGCGCCGGCGAGTCCCGCCCGCGAAAGCGCAAGCCCCCTTCCTCCGACGCCCCCAGCCCCCGCTCCTCCAGCCCCTCGTGCGAGCCCCTGCCCACCTACGAGGACCTGCGCTCCCCCCCGGGAACCGGGGACAAGGGGGACAAGGTCAGCCGCCCCTGGACCCGCTCCCCGGTCTACGACTGCCCCAAGGGAGGAGGAGGACCCATGTCCGTGCGGGACCTGGAAGATGTCATGAACAGACACCTCCCCCAGAACGGGGACGTGCTCATGCTCAAGTCCTACCCTCCTGGGGGGTCGCCCCCGCAACGCCCGTGGGTGGGCGGCCCCCCGGCCGCCCTCCCCGCGACCACCCTCTTGCGGCAGATCTACGTCAGCCGCGAGTCCGTCATCAGGTCCGCGCAGAGAGGCGGCGAGGGCGGCGGCCCTCTGCCGACCCCTCCGGGCGGGCCGGACGGCCCGTACGCGGCGGAGCTGAAGCTGCCGGAGTCCGGCTACTACTTGGACAACTGCAGCGCCATGACCCCGCCCAGCTCGGTGTCGCCGCGCGACAACTTCAACGAGGCGGCGGCGGTGGCGGCTGCGGCGGCGATGCCGCACATGCGCCACTTCGACCCGCACCTGCCGCTCAAGCCGCACCAGCTGTTCGACCCAGCGGCCTACCAGCCCCCGGAACAGTCCCTCTACCACCACCCGAGCAGCTTCCACCTCTACCACCCGCCTCCAGGGGGCGCGAAGGCTTCTCTGCACGCCAACGGGGCGTCCTGGTTCTGCCAGCCCCACTCTTAGGACTGACTTCACTTCTTGTATTATAGAGACTATTGGGCCTGATGCCTTTCTGACTGACTACAGGCACAACCAGCAGGGTTCGTTTGGACCAGAAACTGGCTTTCTGTAACGTCCAGGGCATAACATGTCTATGAATGATCGACCCATACACCTTACCGATGTATTTTAAGTTCAGTGTGGTTCCCCCTGACATGCCCCTACACCATTGAAATTCAACCAACTAAACCAGTTGAGTTTTTAACCTGTAAAGCATTACCCTGTGTACCATCTTCAAGTTGATTATACTGCCAAGATATTTTCTTTTCAAAATTTCTAACTTCAAAAGGCTCAGTAACTAATTAAAGAGTACTCCAAAACTCAAACATTTTGGGAACCGCTGCAATTCAAAATCTAATTGGTCAGATAAGGTTTGTCCATAAAAGGTCTCTTTTTTATCTCTTTATATTCTGCACAAGAGGGCAAAAGGCTAAAATGAGTTTTGTTGTAAGGGCTAACTATCTTGTCATATCCTATCTGAGGTGGATGACTATACGATACAAGTTATTTATTGCGGAGACAAATATCTAAAAATGATCTTAAAATCGAGATTGCTTCAACAGTACATCCGATCCAGTATCTTAATGGGTTTATCGCGTTCACTGTAAAAGCGGAGAGTTACGCTGTACAAAGTTAGAGAAAGCCAATTTCTCGTACAAAATTCGCAACCCTGCTCTCAAGCCTCTCTGATGGACTTCTGCTCAGAAGACGTGTCATATTTTGCGAACTATTTCTTTGTGAAGAAGCTCTGGCTGTCTGTTCAAAGCCCAATGAAAAACAAAGCTGGAATGTTTGTAAAGAAATTAAAGCACACTCATTTTAATAAACACGAACGCTTCTTTTGATGTCATTCGCTCTTTTCAAATAGTACAAAGGTTACTGGAATAATGCTCGTAGTGTGTGATGGATTGAATCAACTCAACATGTTCTCGTTATTCATTTATGTTTAGACACAAACAGAAATGCCTAAAAATTTGGGCTAAACCATTCAAACGCAAGGATTTAACTTTTAGTTATTTTTCTTTAAAAGTTTGTAGAAATATTAATTTTTAACAGAACTCACAATTAATAAAGAACTAATTTTCGGAAAAGATTAGCTGTAGTCTCCAAAGTCATAATTTTTGGTCTATTCCCCCCCCCCTTTCAAGAAAAGGCTAAAATTTTAGTTATATTTAGTGAAAATATTTCATTTCTTCCTTTATCACTTCTCCTCCGTTCTTTTTTCTAGTTTACACACTTAAAATCTTTAAAACTATGGTTGGTATGCATCGATGAAAAAATTGAAAGTAAAATATAAGAAATATAAAAACTAATATTTTATACAATAAAATGTGGTTTCAATGATACTTGTGTTTATTTCTCCACCTGTTTTCCAAATCTCCTTTGCAATAATCGTTGGAAACGGGATATTCTTAACGCGAAAGCAATAAACTGCTCATTTCTAGTCATGAAACTGCAAAATGGCTCAATTAGTTTGCAGTTTTGAAAAAAAACATACATCAACAATTGTTTTTAAATATATAAGTACTTAAATTTTTCTTAAACGGTAAAATATACAACTTTTTGTTATTTAAAAGCATGTGTGCATGCATATGCACTATATCCATCCTTATACTACATTACTAAACATTTAAAATAATTACCAACTAATTTTATTTATAAACTACGCATTCTACCGTCTAATATATTTTTTTGAGGAATGAAGAAAATTATTAAATACGTATATGGTATATGACCCCACCTTCTGAAGAAACCTTCTGAATTCCTCTTTTGCTTAATTCTCAATAACTTCTTTCTCTTAAAGTAGCTTTTACAGACTTCTTTTGTGTTTCCCAGGAAAACATTCCATAGGAATAACGACGTGATCAAGAGTTGTGATGATTCAATCTTATATTTCTCCATATTCTTACTTTCATTATACAATGAGTACTTTTTATTTTAAAATGAAAAAATTAGCTTAATTTAAAATCAAGACCTACCTTTTAATATAAGTACTACGTAGTAAAATTTATTAAGAATAGTTTATTAATTTCAGACTTAACAAGAATCTTATCTCTGTATTATTTAAGAGTACAACTGACTTTTGATATTTTTACATTCTGAAAAAAATAAGCCAATGTTATGCTCACTTTCATTCACATCGCTTACAAGCTTGTATATTCATGTGTGAATTGTTCATTACAGAACTTTTAGTATGCGATCTATGTTGTACATAATATAGTATTAAGATGGCGACTAGATAGAGCACAATTGTGTGAAATATGTGCCTTTGAGTGTTAAAAAGAGTAATTAAACAATTGTTGTTCGTTCATCAATTCCAATGAACTCTTTTTATTATGATTTTAAAGTTTCATTTCTCTTTCATTTTCAAACCCTTTCACATTTCATTATTTTCCTGTTTATGACCTAGGAGAAAATTCTCATTGTATGTTATAGGTGCACTAAATCGCCACAACACGCCTAAAAAAGTTTTTTTTAAGTCCTTTAGTTTATACTTTTATAAAATCCTATTCACCCGTTTCGTTTTTCAGGATTTCGAAATTTTGTAGTACAATATCCCACTTTTTAATTTACAGATTAATTTATTGTGTCACTTAAGTTTATATCATCACAAATCAGCCAAATATCCAAATACTATATATAAAGCTGTAAATAAAAAATATTAAGACCTGCTATATTAGTGTATTTCTACTTGTTGCGAGTCAAACTGAAAAGAAATTCACTTAAAATTTACACAAGCTAGTTTTTGTTAATAAATTCCGACATGACGTCAAAAAATTTACACCCCCATCTTTATAGTTCATCTTGAGTTTGTATGAGATGCTTTTATTTACTTATTTTAAAATACTTTTTAGTTATAATGAACTTGATGAAAATGAAGAACAAAATTTAAAACTTTTTTTTAATTAAGATGTTGATGAATTTTCAAAACGTTTTCTCGTTAACTGATTCAATTTCTTTCTCCCGGTGCTATGGTACTCTTTTTATGCAGTTATTTTCGTTTTATTTTATTGTCAAAATGTTTATTTGAATGTGTTCTTCGGTTCACCTCCAAATGGTCATTACATAACCAAAAGTCATTGAATGTAAGATTTTAATGTGATGGACTAATAATAAAGCACTATGCGCATTATTGTTTTATTGAGACTTTTAGCAATGATTTCAAGATCACTCACTCACATGATTGAATTTTCACTCTTCTAAGAAAAGGCTTACGGTCGTATTCACCAATAACAAGGGGGTAGGTGCACGAAACAAAGTCCCTATCTCCGTAATGTTAAAAATGAGGATTTTTAAGGAACATTTTTAAAAAATGTACTGAATCAAAGTTCCCATATTTTTCTGAGTATTCCCTGAACTATATTACATACTTTAATGAGAAATTTTAAGGTTATGATGATTGGTTATTTTTTTAAAAATTACTTTCTGGATGTACTTGGCTTTTTTCACAAAAAGACTGAAATTTCATGATGTATCATACAGTAACTTCAGTTTGAATGATTTTTTTGAGAAATCCCCCCATTATAATATGTAACATAGTGCCATTAGTTATAATACCAAGTTATAAGTAATTTGCACAAATAGATTTTGAGAAAATGTTCCTTGTGTGGTAAAAAATACAGTTTTGAGAAAAATGAAATTTAGTAAAAAACTAACTTATTACTAAAGTGCATATCATCACCATAGCTATAATATTTAAACCACAATTAAACACACTAAAGCTAAATTTCAAGGCTGAACATATAACAGAACGTTTATTTTGGTTTGAGGGGGCGTGGCACCACAATCACAGCTAATTATCCGTTTTTAATTATTTTTTTTAAAAAATAATTAAAAATACTTCTACTCCGCGTAGAATAATAATTTTGGTATCGTTCGAAGCGTAAAATGTAATGCTTGTTGAAAATAACCTGGAATCAAGCTTTTTCGATAACTCTGATTGGCTAAAAACTCGTTCCCCTTTTCAAACTACAAGTTCAAATTAGAAGTTTTGATTCCAGGTTAACCTTAGGTTAAGTTAGTGGTGAATACGGCCGTAAATTTATATAGTACAAGTAATAAGTAGAAAAGATAAAACATCATCATTGCTGTTCCAGGGCAGATTTTAAGGAAGGCGTATTTTTTTTATGGTGGGGGATGCGAATCCGTTCCAAAAAAAAAAAAATTAATACATTAATTCCATGTATGGATAATAAGTTTTCAACGCCGATTTCTAGAGCATTTAACAATAGGATTTGAGCATTGGGAGCTTAGATTATTAAATTTTGAAGGTAATTTTTATTCTTAAAAGGGGGTATAGTACACCATAAATTCTTTAAAAATTTTACTTAAAAAATATAATTGTGTTTTAGCTAATTTTTATTTGAGTATCTTTGGAGGGAGGAGGAGTTACCTCCTTCCTTAGTAAGCACAGGGATAATTTCAGGGTTAACCACCCAGGAACTCAGAAATGTTCTTTTTTTACCCCTAGAAAACGAGTAAAACTAATCTCATATATTGAAAACAGAGAGAATCGTCGTACCAACAAATTTGTAACAGTTTAAAACAAATATTGCCTCACAAACTTTTTCTTTCCATGGAAAAAGTGTCTATCCTTAGAAAAATTGTGGAAAACCCCAGAAAAAAATTTAGTGGCTCCCCTTTTTAAGAAAAAATTTAAGAGCCTTCCGTCAAAAAAGAAAAGGATCATGACCAAACTGGATTACAAACACAAACTAAAAAATATCGCATTCTAAATTTCAATAGGTACTTTGAACAAATTTGCATTTTTCTGTATCATAATTATTACTAAATCTTGAAAGATAGATGAGTCAGAGCACACACACAAACTGAACAGTTAAGCAACGTATTACAATTAGTACGTTAAAATTTTTGATGGAAGCTATTTTTCCTAGATGGGGAGTAATTTCGGGGCTTAGATGGTTTCCTTAATAATGCGGGATTTATAAATGGGTTTAAAAGGGGATTTTTTTTTATTTTTGGATGGAGGGGAGTGAATGTAATGTTTATTTTACTGCTGTTTTTAATGTTTTGTCTTTTTTGGAACTTCTTTTTGTATTTATCGTGAATCAGGATTTACATGACATTATGCATTCTGGATCAGTGGCGTATATAGGAATTTATTTCGGGAGGGGCCCAAACTTCCTCCAAAAATGTAGTCATTATCAGGCTCAAAGCTTGATTTTCGCACCGAGGGAGACGACCCAAAATTATCCTTAAGGCCCCACATGTAATATAGGCTCAATGTACATTTCTAATAATTTGTATATGTAGAATTTACATCTTGATAAGCTTGTATATGTAAACAAAAATTCTGAATGATAGAGTTCCAAGTAAAAAGTGGGGTCCTCCCACAGAAAATGTTTGAGAATTTCGGCTTAAAAAATTGGGTTTACGTAGTTTCAGAACAATTTTAGGCCCACATATCCTCTAAAATATTTAGTCATTACCAAACCCAAATCTAGATTTTCGTACTAAGGGAGAGAACCCAGAATTCTCCATAAGCCCCCCACGCATATTTAATAGTAATGTAGTTTTCGGAAAACTACATTACTATTAAATACATTTTTAAATAAAATTTGCATCTTAATGTGCTTAATATGGCAAAAAATTGGAAATGAGTTTCAGAGGGGGTCTTACCCCAGAAAATTTTTGGAAAGTTAACCCTAAAGACACATCTAGTCCAAATTTCGGGGGGGGGGCTCAGCCTTTACTATAAAGCAAATAATACAACATATGACTGCGACTGACTTATAAAAGATTGGTTAAATCAAGTTTAACGTTTAAACAAATTTAGAATTTCTGTAACTTTCCATTTCCAAATCAAAGAAATAAAATTTGTGAAAATAGAAAGAAATTATCTTAAAGCAATTATTATTTTATTAATATTTAACTTAAATCGACAGTTAACTAATCTAAGTTAACAAAGAATACTTGTTTGCATTCTTTTACAAATGAAGAATTTATCAAAAGAAAAAGGTTCGAAAGTGGAAATTAAAAATTACAAACCTCATTTTTAACACCCATTCGGCCATTATCGGTTAATTTATTATTTTAAATTAGAAATAAGTACGTATTATTGTGGTAAGATGGCGCTAGGTATAATAAAATAATTATTATGTAAATTTATATTCAGTTTCTTATGATAGATGGCGCTACTAAGTGGTTCTGCTGATGCCAATTACTAGTATTAAATTTTTTATGGGTAGCAATAGCAAATTATTTATTTAAGTAATTTGTTGTATTAAAAAACTTGATAAAATTTGCTCTCAAAATGAAAAAAATTGTTATCGCTCAGAATTTGTAACAATGATGTGGCAACATCGATGACCAAAATAATATCACGCGATGAAATAAAATGTAAATAGAATTAAGAGTCGGAATTCGAGATTGAATAAAGGCGGCGGTGTTTTTTTAAAGATGTTGTTCTTATTGAATTAATTTAAGCAAGCTCTTAATAAATCAGAAGTGGGATACGCAACTTACGAATGCCAATGACGGTCATTAAAAACGTGTAGTGATCAGAGTCAACGAACGGCGCGCAACGACGATTACGGACGAAACGGAGCTTATGAAAAAAAACGGATGGTGATCAGATAATCGCAAATAACGTCAACGAACAACGCCGCAACGACAACGTCAAGGAAAACGTGGGATAGATATCCATTTAACGAAGTTAACGGGTACGTGCTCTTGTTTTGAATAACGTATATTTGTATTTTGAATTTTAAGTTACAGTATATTACGGGGAAAATGTCTTACTTGGCAAAAGCGAAGAAAGTGGATCTATTTGAGTTAGCTGTCGAATTAGGTGAGGAAGCTGACGATAAAATGAAAGTTATAGATCTGAAGGATTTGATTTTAGAGTCTTCACGTTATGAAGAAGAGTTTGTTAAGGCAATGTTGGAAAGTATAATTAATGAACGTCGAGAAAAAGAAGAACGGGAAGAGCGTCGAGAAAAAGAAGAACGGGAACGGGAGGAACGTCAAGCGAAAGAAGAACGGGCTTTCGAATTAGAAAAATTAAAATTGGCGAGAGAAAATGCGTCCAACGCTGCGGAATTTGGGTTTCAGGTTAATCCCGATATGACTGCTCATAAGCCAAATACTGACTTGCAAAAATTTATTCGCAAGTTTGATCTTAAAGATTCAGAAATTAGCCTTTACTTAGTATTATTTGAACGGCAAGCACGTAGGGCCGAAGTGTCTAAAGAGGATTGGGTATCACACTTGTTAGGTTTACTTCCTTATGAAATAACACAAATAATTGCAAGAGAACCCGAAGAAACTGCAAATGACTACGAATATATTAAGAAATTGTTACTAAAACGTTTCAAACTAAGCCCAGAGAAATTTCGGCAAAGGTTTTTCCAACTCCAAAATTCAAACAGTACATGGAGTGATTTTGCTTTTGAATTACAAAACTATTTCGAAGAATGGATTTTAGGTGTGAACATCACAGATTTCCAAGGGTTGAAGAATTTGATTATCACGGATCAGATGAAACGTAAAGTGCCTGGTGAACTCAAGGATCATTTCATCGATGAATGGGCAAAATTTGTGACGCCAAGGGATCTTGCCGATAAGTTGGATGAATACGAAGCAGTGAGGGGAAACAGATCGATGAATCAAGCATACGAACGTAGACAGGCAAGTAACCTTAATAAATATCCAGTTAACAATCGTTTCCAACGTTCCGGGAACATAAATCACATTAAATCGAAGGTACGGGCTCCACAAATGGAATCCATCCAAAATCGTGAATTTTCGAGCTACCGAAAACCTTTACGTAATGAGAAGGGTGAGCCGAAGTGTTTCAATTGTAATGATTACGGTCATTTGTCTAAGGATTGTCCAGAAAAGTCTCGCACTACTGGAAATAACGTGACCAACTTTACCACAAAAACTATGAGTAGTTCAAATTCTCTCGTATACCTTAAAAAGGCCAAGATTAACAATGAGACCTGGGTAAATGCCTTAATTGACACGGGAAGCTCCAGCTGTCTGATGAAACAATCAGTCGCTAACAAATTGAACATCAAAATCATTCCCGAAATAAACGAAATTTACGCCTTTGGAAGCCAAAGTATACCAGCCAGCAAAACTTATGGAAACGCAGTGGTTGATTTAGAGATTGATGATGTTTTAGGAAAGGAAATAACAGTGTTCATTGTAGGTGACGAAGCTCAACCAGTAGACTTGTTAGTTGGAAGAACATGGTTAGATATGCCTCACATAGCTTACGCAAGAGTGGGAAACGAATTGCATATTGACGAAGCACCTTTCAATAAGTTACAACTAAATTTGGATAGCACAAGAATAAATTTGAAAGCAGTTCAAACTACTGTGCTTGAAAGAAATACAGTTAATTTTGTTCAATGTAAAGTTGAAAATCATGAAGGATTAGTTCTAATTAAGGACAGTGGAAATGTCGACTATCTACTTGAGGTGGCCAACGGAAAAACAAAAGTGCCTTTCGCAAATGCTCAAAATGAAGACATTATCCTGAAGGAAAACCAGTGTGTTGCAAGAGGCGAAGCAATAGCAAGTAATGAATATTTGGAAACGACTCATTCTACTCTTTCAATTCCGATTGATGTCGCTTCATGTTTGGACCGTTTTGAAACTTCGGATAGTCAAGTTCTGACAACTTATTCTCAAGAAATATCTTATACTAAACAGCCTCTAAAATCTGAAGACATAAAAACTGATAATGATGTTACTAATGGCCAGAAACAGCAATTAGTTCAGCTTTTAAACGAATATAGAGATTGTGTTGCTCTAAAATTAAAGGAACTTGGATGTACAGATTTAGTTACGATGGAAATCAAAGAAGTAGAAGGCAGCAAACCAGTTTCGATGCGACCCTACAGAACGAACGCTGAAGAACGTACAATAATAAAGCAAATTGTGAGTGAATGGAAGAATAACGGTATTGTTACGGAAACAAGATCTCCTTACGCAAGTCCAGTAATGATTGTAAAGAAGAAAACTGGGGAACATCGATTAGTTGTCGATTACAGGAAATTGAACCAACAGACAGTTAAGGAAAAGTATCCACTACCAAGAATAGACGACCTGTTAGAGTCATTGACGAACTGCAAAATATTTACGACGTTGGATCTCGCACATGGTTACCTACAGATTCCATTAAGTGAAGATGCTAAGCAGAAGACGGCTTTTATAACTCCAGACGATACAGGACAGTTCGAACGAATGATATTTGGACTTACCAACGCTCCCTCTGAATTTCAACGTATGATGCATTTAGCACTGGGACCCTTGTTTAACAAAACAGTAATGTGTTACTTGGACGACATTCTTATACCTGCAAAATCTTGGACGGAAATGATGGATAAATTGAATCAAGTTTTGGAATGTCTAAAATCCGCACATTTAACTCTGAAGTTATCAAAATGTGAATTTGGCAAGAAGGAAATTGAATTTTTAGGTTTTGTAATAAATGAACATGGAATTCAACCAGGTCGAGGAAAAGTTAAAGTAATTTCTAATTTTCCAACACCGAAGAATGTACACGAAATTCGAAGGTTTCTAGGTCTTACCAGCTTTTTCAGACGCTTCATACCAAAATATGCAACCCATGCTGAACCTCTGACACGACTCACACGTAAAGATGTTAAATTTCAGTGGAATAAAGAGCAGCAAGATGCGTTTGACAAATTAAGAGGTGATCTGACAGAAAAACCAATTCTTGCACTATACTGCCCTGATGCAAAAACGGAGGTACATACTGATGCAAGCTCCGTAGGAATTGCAGGAATGTTACTTCAATATGGGGAGGATGACAAACTTCACCTGGTATATTGCGTCAGTAAGAAAACAACATCAGCTGAATCAAAATATCATTCCAGCAAATTGGAACTGATGGCCATAGTGTGGACTCTAGACAGGCTACGCCAGTTCATTATCGGTATCGAGTTCACTGTTGTTACCGATTGCCAGGCTTTAGTATACCTTAACACTAAGAAAACACAGAATCAGCAAATTGCAAGATGGAGTAACTTGATACAAGAGTATAACTTTGAGGTGAAATTCAAACCTGGGGCAAAGATGGCTCATGTGAGTAGATAGAAAATGCCGGTTCTGCGACATTGCGAAGGTGCGAAGGAAATGCGAAGGTGCGGCTCTGCGGCTCGATTGCGAAGGTGCGACGGGAGATTGATAAAATGCGAAGGTGGGCAGGTACTTTGGGACTCCTACACATTCTACTAGATTGCGGCTCCTGCGCATTCTACTAAAATGGGGCTCCTGCTAGATTACGAAGCTAAAACGGGAAGATATTTTTTTTTAATTACAAGTTACCTTCTCCGGTAGAAAGGGGCTCCCTGCCCATTCTACTAAAATGCGGCTCTAAGACACAACCAACAACACGAAGTTAAATTGGCACTCTACCACTAAAATGCGAAGGTACTTTGGAGCTCTACCACTAAAATGGGGCTCCAACTCATTCTACTAAAATGGGGCTCCTGTGCATTCTACTAAATTGCGACTCTTGTCCATTATACTAAATTGCAGCTCTAAAACACAACCAACAACATGAAGCTAAATTAAGATTTTCTGAAAGTTAATTTACATAAAATGATAAGGTTAGAAATTCTCAGGAGATGTTAGTCAGAGTTTCCCGCGTTAACAAAGCGTAACGGTACCAGTGGACAGCCTCCCCTAGCATTTCACAAAGAGGGTGTAACCTATGACATCAGGCTGACAATCCCTTACCTTTCACAAAGCAATACATGTGCTGATAACCCTTGAGAGAGATAACGATTGCATCTTTTCCTACAATACCAAGGAATTCGAACTCGGTCTTGATACGTTACCCTATTGGTGGATTTATATTCTACAATGATTAAAAATTACTAACTACATTCACATTAGATAAGATTTCGAATATTTTAAACAATTTTTTAAATGAAATATACTTTTTATTACGAGTTGATTTTTTTCATAGAATGATAAGAACATTTAAGTTAAAAATGATAGTTACGATTGCAAAGTTAATTTTCCCTATGATTTAATTTAAGATATTACTTATTTTATTCGAGAAGACACTTTTTCTAGTTAAACATGAGAATATATGATTAATCGCCTAAAATTAAATTATTCAATTACATTTTTTTTCTGAAAGCATTAGGAATAAGGCGATTTTTGTAACAAAATTGTAAAGAATATACAATTTCCCAAATATTTGGGGGAATTTCTATCCATAACCTTTTCTTTAAAGTGAATCTTATAGACTATACACATTAAATTTTATTAATTATTTTCTATATTTCTATTTGCAAAGACAAATTTCCATTTGTATTTCTTTTACATATTTGCTACAAGAAGAACATTTTTTTCTCTTCTTTCTAAAAGGAATTTCATTAAACTTAAATTTTTCACTAACAAGTACTAATTTTTCTACTATGAAAACGATAGAAACATGACAAGTTTTTCATTTTAAAATTTTTTATTACTTTCTTAAAAAAATAATTTTCATTACATAATTGAGACCACATGACAAGGTAACCTTAATTCTTCAACAGATCTACATCTACAAAGCTACTCGTTTCCTCTTAATGGCTGATATTTGGCCATACACAACTCAAAGTGCTCAATTTTGTCAAGAGTCCATCCTGAGCCGCGCTGAAGAAACTCTTCAAACGACTCTTTTATCTTTGAAAAAGCTTCTTGAATGTGACTCTTTATAGTATCACTCCCTAATTCCAACAAAACACTACTTCTAAAGTAAGGAGTTGCATGCTCTTCCTCACCATCCTCACTAAAGCGTACAAGAGCAGCTTTTACAACTCCATACCATTTAATTGCACGCATAACATGCAATTCTTCATCTATTTTTGACTGCAGGTGTGGTGCTAATTCATCAAAGAAAAGGATGAAATCTCCTTTCGTTTCTTCCAAAGGTTCAAAATAAACATTAGTAAATGTATTCAGGGCTCTTTCTTCTTTTTTGAAACGTTTCGGACTCTCCACTGCAGTCGGTAATACTCCTTGCGCATTTGTCAAAACACTTTCAGAGTGACTCTCCCTTACATGATGTTGCTGAGTTTTAACGGAGGCAAAGGAACGATCACAAAATTTACAATTAAAGTCCCCACTATTATGTTTTAACATATGCATAGTATAGTAGTGATGTCTTTGGAAGGATCTATCACAAATTTCACATTTAAAATAATTTTCTTTGGCATGATTCTTCAAATGTCTTTTTAAACAATCATCCCGGGTGAAAGTTCTGCTGCAAATTTCACAATTGAATTTTTTCTCCTGATGTTTTAGCATATGCTTATCATAGTATTTTCTTTTGAATGATCTATCACAAATTTCACATTTAAAATAATTTTCTTTGGAATGAATCTTCAAATGTCTTTTCAAACCTTTATTCCGGGTAAAAGTTTTGCTGCAAATTTCACAATTGAACTTTTTATCCTGATGTTTTAGCATATGCATATCATAGTATTTTCTATGCATTGATCTGTCACAAACACCACATTTGAAGTATTGCTCTTGAGAATGGATTCTCAAATGCCTTTTCAAGTCATCCTTTCGGGTGAAAGGTCTACCACAAATTTCACAAACAAACGATTTTTCTCCGCTATGAATTTTCAAATGTTTAACAAGAGAGCTTTTCCATGCGAAAGATTTTGAACACATAGGACAAACCTACAAAAAATAATTGAAATTAGCCTTTATACTATCATATACATGAAAGATACCGCTAAAGTAAAAGTACGCTTACCAAGTTCTGGCTATGCATATGCATACCAGGAGATACATCCATTCTTTTATCATCATGTTGAATGAAAGTGTCAGGCTCCTCAAGTTTATTGAAAGTGGTAGTCTCATCACAAGGATAGTTGGACTCTGTTTCATTCTCATTCACCACATAGTTACATGTTTGAGGTGAAATATCAAAATCAGCTAACTAAAAAAAGGACCAATATTATAATAAATAATTGATTTAATAACAAAATTAAATGATTCTAAAGAACACATTACAATATTATTTACCATACATCAAGCCTCTATCTTAAAGAGAAGTAAAACAATTCGATAAGACTTGTACATACTTTTGTATTATCCAAATCCATCGAGGAAGGACTAGATTCTTGATGACTCATTTTTTTTTGAAAATTAGAGATGAATGCTCAAACGAACAAAAAATATGAGAAACTAAAAGCGTTAAATAATTAGAAGTTTGCAGATCAGAGGGGAAGTCCTCGCAAATGCTAGAAGCAATGAAAGTGTGCGTCCATACCTTTGCGGTTCCTTAAATACCAGGTGGAATTATCGCCAAATAATAAAGCCAAGTCGTCAAATAGTATCGCCAAATCGTTAAATATTGTCAAAAAGTTGCCAAATAGTATCGCCAAATCATTAAATATTGTCAAAAAGTCGCCAAATATCGATGCAAAGTTGCCAAATAATGACGCCAAGTCACCAAATATCGATGCTAAGTCGCCAAATAATGACACAATAATGTCACATGACTATCTATTATCACATGATTATCTATTATCACATGTTTACTCTGTATGATTTGTTGTGTAATTACTGTTAAACAAAAAAATTTTGCTAAAAATAAATACTTAGAAATTATAAAACTAAAAAAATTGTTAAAAATAACTAACAACTTTGAAAAAATAAAGGAGAAAAGTAAAAATATCACACGAAACGAATAATTTTACAAGAAATTAAAACTTATGCATTAAAGCTAAAATCTGTTGAAAAAATAAAGCTAAAATCTGTTGAAAAAATAAAGACAAACATAGAAAATAACTAAATACTGTGGTATAAATGAAGGAAAAAAAACTTAAAATAATACAAAAAATAAAAACTTTGCTTACATAAAACTGGTCAATTTTCTAAAATAAAGACTGATATCCAAACTAACTAAGAACTTTAAAAAAATAAAGATGAAAACATAATAATATTACAAAAAATATTATTACACTGTAGGTATGAAACTAAAAAACTTTACTTAAAATGAACTAGAAAACGAAAAATTTTACAAGAAATGAAAACTTATGCATTAAAGCTAAAATCTGTTGAAAAAAATAAAGACAAACATAGAAAATAGCTAAGAGCTTTTGGTATAAACGAAGAAAAACTTTAAAATAATACAAGAAATAAAAACTTTGCTTATATAAAACTGAAAAATATTACAAGAAATAAAAAAAATCACACTGTAAAACTTAAAAAATTGTTAAAAATAAATAAAAAATTTGAAAAAATCTTACAATAAATAAAAAGTTACACTAAAAAATTAAAACTTTACCAAAAATTAAACTAAAAAACTAAAAATTTGTAAAAATAAGTAAAAAAACTTTGAAAAATATTACAACAAATAAAAAGTTACACTGCAAAACTTAAAAAAACTTTGTTAAAATAATGAAAACTGAAAAATCTTACAAGAAATTTAAAAAAAAGTTACACTACAAAACTAAAAATTTTAAAAACTTTGCTAAAAAATAAAGACTAATACAGAAAAACAACTAAGAACTTTGAAAAAATAAAGATGAAAAGGATTCCATGTCCCATATAAATCAAGAAATCTTAATATACTTTCTATGAAAATTTCAATGTTTCTTGTGTAAAGTGTTTCAAACTAGAAGTTTTTTCCCCCCTTAAGTTTTTTTAAAGTACTTAACTTACTTTTGGTTAAGAACATTTTTTATTAGATATCATTGTTAGGTCTACGATCTCCTTCATTGCGAACAATTTTTTTAATTATTATGTAAAACGGGTGTGCTGGAACAAATTAAAGCAAGATTCTTTAATTTCCCTTCTTCATATAGAAGGGGTTCTCAGCCCACCTAGTTTTCATAATAAAAAAAAACGTTCACAATGGAGAAGATCGTAGACCTAACGATGACATCTAAGAAAAAATGTTCTTAACCAAAAGTAAGTTAAGTACTTTAAAAAAACTTAAGGGGGGAAAAAACTTCTAGTTTGAAACACTTTACACAAGAAACATTGAAATTTTCATAGAAAGTATATTAAGATTTCTTGATTTATATGGGACATGGAATCCTTTTCATCTTTATTTTTTCAAAGTTCTTAGTTGTTTTTCTGTATTAGTCTTTATTTTTTAGCAAAGTTTTTAAAATTTTTAGTTTTGTAGTGTAACTTTTTATTTCTTGTAATATTTTTTCAAAGTTTTTACTTATTTTTTATTTTTTTTATTATTAACAAAGTTTTTTTTAGTTTTACTGTGTAACTTTTTATTTCTTGTAATATTTTTCAAAGTTTTTATTTATTTTTAACAAATTTTAAAGTTTTACAGTAATTTTTTTATTTTTGGTAATATTTTTCAGTTTTGTTACTTTAACAAAGTTTTTTTTTAGTTTTGCAGTGAAATTTTTTATTTGTTGTAATATTTTTTTCAAAGTTTTTATATATTTTTCACAAAGTTTTTAGTTTTACCGTTTAATTTTTGGTAAAGTTTTAGTTTTGTATTAACTTATATATAACTTATATATTCTTGTAATATTTTTTCAAAGTTTTTACTTATTTTTTAAATTTTTTTATTATTAACAAAGTTTTTTTAGTTTTACTGTGTAACTTTTTATTTCTTGTAATATTTTTCAAAGTTTTTATTTATTTTTAACATATTTTTTAAGTTTTACAGTATGAATTTTTTTATTTCTTGTAATATTTTTAAAAGTTTTGTTACTTTAACAAAGTTTTTTTTAGTTTTGCAGTGAAATTTTTTATTTGTTGTAATATTTTTTCAAAGTTTTTATATATTTTTCACAAAGTTTTTAGTTTTACCATTTAATTTTTGGTAAAGTTTTAGTTTTGTATTAACTTATTTATTTCTTGTAATATTTTTTCAAAGTTTTTACTTATTTTTTAAATTTTTTATTATTAACAAAGTTTTTTAGTTTTACTGTGTAACTTTTTATTTCTTGTAATATTTTTCAAAGTTTTTATTTATTTTTAACATATTTTTTAAGTTTTACAGTATGAATTTTTTTTATTTCTTGTAATATTTTTCAGTTTTGTTACTTTAACAAAGTTTTTTTTTAGTTTTGCAGTGAAATTTTTTATTTGTTGTAATATTTTTTCAAAGTTTTTATATATTTTTCACAAAGTTTTTAGTTTTACCATTTAATTTTTGGTAAAGTTTTAGTTTTGTATTAACTTTTTTATTTCTTGTAATATTTTTTTCAAAGTTTTTATTTAATTTTTAACAAATTTTTAGTTTCACATTTTAATTTTTGGTAAAGTTTTAGTTTTGTAGTGTAACTTTTTATTTCTTGTAAGATTTTTTTCAGTTTTTATTTATTTTTAACAAAGTTTTTAGTTTTACAGTTCAATTTTTGGTAAAGTTTTAGTTTTGTAGTAACTTTTTTTATTTCTTTTAAGACTTTTTCAATGTTTTTAATTATTTTTAACAATTTTTTTAGTTTTACAGTTCAATTTTTGGTAAAGTTTAGTTTTGTAGTGTATTTTTTTTTTAAATTTCTTGTAAGATTTTTCAGTTTTCATTATTTTAACAAAGTTTTTTTAAGTTTTGCAGTGTAACTTTTTATTTGTTGTAATATTTTTCAAAGTTTTTTTACTTATTTTTACAAATTTTTAGTTTTTTAGTTTAATTTTTGGTAAAGTTTTAATTTTTTAGTGTAACTTTTTATTTATTGTAAGATTTTTTCAAATTTTTTATTTATTTTTAACAATTTTTTAAGTTTTACAGTGTGATTTTTTTATTTCTTGTAATATTTTTCAGTTTTATATAAGCAAAGTTTTTATTTCTTGTATTATTTTAAAGTTTTTCTTCGTTTATACCAAAAGCTCTTAGCTATTTTCTATGTTTGTCTTTATTTTTTTCAACAGATTTTAGCTTTAATGCATAAGTTTTCATTTCTTGTAAAATTTTTCGTTTTCTAGTTCATTTTAAGTAAAGTTTTTTAGTTTCATACCTACAGTGTAATAATATTTTTTGTAATATTATTATGTTTTCATCTTTATTTTTTTAAAGTTCTTAGTTAGTTTGGATATCAGTCTTTATTTTAGAAAATTGACCAGTTTTATGTAAGCAAAGTTTTTATTTTTTGTATTATTTTAAGTTTTTTTTCCTTCATTTATACCACAGTATTTAGTTATTTTCTATGTTTGTCTTTATTTTTTCAACAGATTTTAGCTTTATTTTTTCAACAGATTTTAGCTTTAATGCATAAGTTTTAATTTCTTGTAAAATTATTCGTTTCGTGTGATATTTTTACTTTTCTCCTTTATTTTTTCAAAGTTGTTAGTTATTTTTAACAATTTTTTTAGTTTTATAATTTCTAAGTATTTATTTTTAGCAAAATTTTTTTGTTTAACAGTAATTACACAACAAATCATACAGAGTAAACATGTGATAATAGATAATCATGTGATAATAGATAGTCATGTGACATTATTGTGTCATTATTTGGCGACTTAGCATCGATATTTGGTGACTTGGCGTCATTATTTGGCAACTTTGCATCGATATTTGGCGACTTTTTGACAATATTTAATGATTTGGCGATACTATTTGGCAACTTTTTGACAATATTTAACGATTTGGCGATACTATTTGACGACTTGGCTTTATTATTTGGCGATAATTCCACCTGGTATTTAAGGAACCGCAAAGGTATGGACGCACACTTTCATTGCTTCTAGCATTTGCGAGGACTTCCCCTCTGATCTGCAAACTTCTAATTATTTAACGCTTTTAGTTTCTCATATTTTTTGTTCGTTTGAGCATTCATCTCTAATTTTCAAAAAAAAATGAGTCATCAAGAATCTAGTCCTTCCTCGATGGATTTGGATAATACAAAAGTATGTACAAGTCTTATCGAATTGTTTTACTTCTCTTTAAGATAGAGGCTTGATGTATGGTAAATAATATTGTAATGTGTTCTTTAGAATCATTTAATTTTGTTATTAAATCAATTATTTATTATAATATTGGTCCTTTTTTTAGTTAGCTGATTTTGATATTTCACCTCAAACATGTAACTATGTGGTGAATGAGAATGAAACAGAGTCCAACTATCCTTGTGATGAGACTACCACTTTCAATAAACTTGAGGAGCCTGACACTTTCATTCAACATGATGATAAAAGAATGGATGTATCTCCTGGTATGCATATGCATAGCCAGAACTTGGTAAGCGTACTTTTACTTTAGCGGTATCTTTCATGTATATGATAGTATAAAGGCTAATTTCAATTATTTTTTGTAGGTTTGTCCTATGTGTTCAAAATCTTTCGCATGGAAAAGCTCTCTTGTTAAACATTTGAAAATTCATAGCGGAGAAAAATCGTTTGTTTGTGAAATTTGTGGTAGACCTTTCACCCGAAAGGATGACTTGAAAAGGCATTTGAGAATCCATTCTCAAGAGCAATACTTCAAATGTGGTGTTTGTGACAGATCAATGCATAGAAAATACTATGATATGCATATGCTAAAACATCAGGATAAAAAGTTCAATTGTGAAATTTGCAGCAAAACTTTTACCCGGAATAAAGGTTTGAAAAGACATTTGAAGATTCATTCCAAAGAAAATTATTTTAAATGTGAAATTTGTGATAGATCATTCAAAAGAAAATACTATGATAAGCATATGCTAAAACATCAGGAGAAAAAATTCAATTGTGAAATTTGCAGCAGAACTTTCACCCGGGATGATTGTTTAAAAAGACATTTGAAGAATCATGCCAAAGAAAATTATTTTAAATGTGAAATTTGTGATAGATCCTTCCAAAGACATCACTACTATACTATGCATATGTTAAAACATAATAGTGGGGACTTTAATTGTAAATTTTGTGATCGTTCCTTTGCCTCCGTTAAAACTCAGCAACATCATGTAAGGGAGAGTCACTCTGAAAGTGTTTTGACAAATGCGCAAGGAGTATTACCGACTGCAGTGGAGAGTCCGAAACGTTTCAAAAAAGAAGAAAGAGCCCTGAATACATTTACTAATGTTTATTTTGAACCTTTGGAAGAAACGAAAGGAGATTTCATCCTTTTCTTTGATGAATTAGCACCACACCTGCAGTCAAAAATAGATGAAGAATTGCATGTTATGCGTGCAATTAAATGGTATGGAGTTGTAAAAGCTGCTCTTGTACGCTTTAGTGAGGATGGTGAGGAAGAGCATGCAACTCCTTACTTTAGAAGTAGTGTTTTGTTGGAATTAGGGAGTGATACTATAAAGAGTCACATTCAAGAAGCTTTTTCAAAGATAAAAGAGTCGTTTGAAGAGTTTCTTCAGCGCGGCTCAGGATGGACTCTTGACAAAATTGAGCACTTTGAGTTGTGTATGGCCAAATATCAGCCATTAAGAGGAAACGAGTAGCTTTGTAGATGTAGATCTGTTGAAGAATTAAGGTTACCTTGTCATGTGGTCTCAATTATGTAATGAAAATTATTTTTTTAAGAAAGTAATAAAAAATTTTAAAATGAAAAACTTGTCATGTTTCTATCGTTTTCATAGTAGAAAAATTAGTACTTGTTAGTGAAAAATTTAAGTTTAATGAAATTCCTTTTAGAAAGAAGAGAAAAAAATGTTCTTCTTGTAGCAAATATGTAAAAGAAATACAAATGGAAATTTGTCTTTGCAAATAGAAATATAGAAAATAATTAATAAAATTTAATGTGTATAGTCTATAAGATTCACTTTAAAGAAAAGGTTATGGATAGAAATTCCCCCAAATATTTGGGAAATTGTATATTCTTTACAATTTTGTTACAAAAATCGCCTTATTCCTAATGCTTTCAGAAAAAAAATGTAATTGAATAATTTAATTTTAGGCGATTAATCATATATTCTCATGTTTAACTAGAAAAAGTGTCTTCTCGAATAAAATAAGTAATATCTTAAATTAAATCATAGGGAAAATTAACTTTGCAATCGTAACTATCATTTTTAACTTAAATGTTCTTATCATTCTATGAAAAAAATCAACTCGTAATAAAAAGTATATTTCATTTAAAAAATTGTTTAAAATATTCGAAATCTTATCTAATGTGAATGTAGTTAGTAATTTTTAATCATTGTAGAATATAAATCCACCAATAGGGTAACGTATCAAGACCGAGTTCGAATTCCTTGGTATTGTAGGAAAAGATGCAATCGTTATCTCTCTCAAGGGTTATCAGCACATGTATTGCTTTGTGAAAGGTAAGGGATTGTCAGCCTGATGTCATAGGTTACACCCTCTTTGTGAAATGCTAGGGGAGGCTGTCCACTGGTACCGTTACGCTTTGTTAACGCGGGAAACTCTGACTAACATCTCCTGAGAATTTCTAACCTTATCATTTTATGTAAATTAACTTTCAGAAAATCTTAATTTAGCTTCATGTTGTTGGTTGTGTTTTAGAGCTGCAATTTAGTAGAATGGACAAGAGTCGCAATTTAGTAGAATGCACAGGAGCCCCATTTTAGTAGAATGAGTTGGAGCCCCATTTTAGTGGTAGAGCTCCAAAGTACCTTCGCATTTTAGTGGTAGAGTGCCAATTTAACTTCGTGTTGTTGGTTGTGTCTTAGAGCCGCATTTTAGTAGAATGGGCAGGGAGCCCCTTTCTACCGGAGAAGGTAACTTGTAATTAAAAAAAAATATCTTCCCGTTTTAGCTTCGTAATCTAGCAGGAGCCCCATTTTAGTAGAATGCGCAGGAGCCGCAATCTAGTAGAATGTGTAGGAGTCCCAAAGTACCTGCCCACCTTCGCATTTTATCAATCTCCCGTCGCACCTTCGCAATCGAGCCGCAGAGCCGCACCTTCGCATTTCCTTCGCACCTTCGCAATGTCGCAGAACCGGCATTTTCTATCTACTCATGTGGACGCATTGAGCAGATCTCCTATCTTACAAGAAGATGATACTTTAGGCGCAATAGTCGAAAACAACTTAGATGTTTATCAAACATTTACGGAGGATGAAAAAGTATTGATAATGCAGCACGCGGATAAAGAACTGAAAAGACTCATAAACATTTTCGAAAAGGACCCTCAAGACAGAACGATAGAAGAGAAAGAGAAAATTAAAAACTTTGACTACAAGCATAAGAGATTGTATCGAATCGTTCAAGATAAAAATGAAAAGAAGTTACTGTACGTAGTTCCTCGAAGTATGAGAAAAAGTTTGGTGGTACGATTTCACGACTTGATGGGACATTTTGCAGTTGACAAAACGATGGCCAAGATCAAGGAACTTTACTGGTTTCCTTCGATGAAGAGGTATATTAGACGACACATATCAATGTGTTTTGAGTGTTTAGTAAATAAAGTACCCAGTGGAAAACAACAAGGAGAGTTACACCCTATCAAACCAGGGAAACGGCCATTTTGTGTGGTACATCTCGACCATTTAGGGCCATTTGTAAAGAGTTCCAAGGGAAATACTCATTTACTTATTCTAATAGATAATTTTACAAGATTCGTGAGACTCTTCCCAACTCGGAGTACTGCAACCAAACACGTACTCAGATACTTGGAAGAATTTGTTGATGAATTCGGACTACCTGAAAGGATAATAAGTGACAGAGGCTCATGTTTTACGTCCCATGCATTTGAAGAGTTTTGCAGAATAAATGGAATAAAACATACATTGAATTCTACTCAACGACCTCAAGGAAATGGAATGGTTGAAAGAGTTAACAGAACTGTGCTACCTGTTATCATGACGAGCATGACACATCCTGAACACAAAGATTGGGATAAAAGGATAAAACAATGCGAGCGAAATTTGAATAATATGGTGAACAATACAACTGACAAAACACCATTTGAAATGTTGCACGGTTACTCTCCAAGATTTAACGATGGAATATTACGAATGCTTGCTGATGAAGATGCTGTTGCCTGGAAGGATCCAGCAGTAATTCAGGCTAAAACGAGAGAAACTATCAAAGAAAAGCAAGAAAATATGAAGAAGTACTATGATCAAAAGAGATGCAAGACAATGAAGTTCGATAAGGGCGAGATAGTCGTTGTTAGGCGATCACCCTTATCCTCAGGAGAACCGACTAAAACACAACCGAAGTATCGCGGACCATTAGTAGTGACGGATGTTCTGCCAAACGACACTTATAGAGTGTCTCAACTTGAACCTAAAGAACAGGGACGATTTTACACAACCACCGCTCATGTCAGTCAGTTAAAGGCATGGAGATGCGACAACGAAGACGGTGACATCGATAAGGAAATCGAAGACGGTGACGTCGACGAAGAAGATGAATCCTGTCCACCAAGGAGAACCCGTTCTAGACGCACTATTAGAGCACCTTCTCGGTACTTGGACTAGTAAAAACAGACTCCAGAGTTCGAGTAATTTATCATCTCATCGAGGACGATTGTTCGTCAGGATGGTCGAATGTTATCGCTCAGAATTTGTAACAATGATGTGGCAACATCGATGACCAAAATAATATCACGCGATGAAATAAAATGTAAATAGAATTAAGAGTCGGAATTCGAGATTGAATAAAGGCGGCGGTGTTTTTTTAAAGATGTTGTTCTTATTGAATTAATTTAAGCAAGCTCTTAATAAAATATTAGGGCCAATTTTTATCATGTTGATCACAAGGAAAATTTATAGTGAAACCCAGTGAAATTCTGTTGTTATTTGTTTGAGGTTTAAATTAAAGCTCAGATTTTTTTTTTTCATTTGTTTTGGAATTTTTCAAATCCTTCACCCTTTTTATCAATTTTTCTTCTAAATCGACTTCTTATTCAACATCAGTACTAAAAGTTAGCCTATAAACATTCATCACAAGCCTACACTGCAAAATTTAATACCGACTGATAACTTTTTTAAAGTTTTTTGAAGATTTCTTGGGGTTTTTTTTAACTAACATATGGATAATTTATTATCGAAACTATGGGTTCGTTTATGAGAGTTTAAAGGAGCACTATCCCCATCCTTTCTTCAGACTTTGGCATTACTTTTAGTTCATTATGTTCTTGTGTTATCAGGAATAACATGCTCCAAAAAGGTCATCCTCCCAGCTGCACCCAACAAAAAGCAGCAGTTAATCAATTCTAACATGTAATGTCAAAATTTAGAATTATTATCTCTCTACTCTGGTAAGAATCATGCGACTACAACCCAACAACCAAGATAATTGCCTAAAAAATACAAGCATAAAATATTACAACAAATATTAAACAATACTTGTTTTAATACCACCCAGGAACTCAGAAATGTTCTTTTTTACCCCTAGAAAACGAGTAAAACTAATATCATATATTGAAAACAGAGAGAATCCTCGTGCCTACAAATTTACAACCGGGAGCGGTAACCGTTTAAAACAAATATTGCCTCGCAATCTTTTTCTTTCCATAGAAAGTGTCTATCCTCAGAAAAATTGTTTGTTGAGAAGTTTATAAACTTCTCAAAAAAATGATGTGCACTGTTTTACATTGATTTTTTAGTTTTAAGATAATATTTATTGTTTATCAAAAGATTATTTTTAAAGGGGCCCACAGAGGAGCAACTTGGTCGTCAACCGGGTTGTCAATTTGCGAAGTTTGCAACCAATGAGGCCATCTGTGGGGAAGTTGATGATTGAATTTCAGGTTGATGATCTGATCGTCAACTTGGTGGGCGGAGCTTAATCGGAACGTTATTAAGAAAATAAAAAAAACTAAGTATTAAAATTAAAATAATATAATTCTAGCTCGAGAGAATAATTAAATAAGATAAAATTTTGCATTTAAAGTACCAAAATATATTAATTTGTTACAATCTGATTAATTTTTTCTTCATTGTTTACATTCTGGTTGACAACCAGGTTGGCCGTCTGTGGGAAAAGCATCAACCTGGTTGACAACCGGGTTGACGACCAAGTTGCTTGACTGTGGGCCCCTTAACAAACTGAAAGAAAAGGTCTTAAAATTTAAGGGTAATAATTACACACACTAATTATATTTATAACCAATAATCATAATTGTATATTTTTTCCAAACATTACTTCTTACCCAACTGTACTGTCAGCCACCTAAAACCGACATTCATGACTATAAATACTTAATAAGTTGTACTTCCTTATTATTCTGTCAACTGAAAATAAAAATTCATTAGCAAAGCCCATTAACTGTGCTGCTGAAACAGATGGTTAATAGGATATAGATAAGAACCAAAAAGTTATAAATTCTGCAATGTTAACAGGATGTTAGTACAGGCCTTTATTTGTTTAGTAAAATTGGTTACTAAACTATTGAAGCTGTTTAGTAAAAAAAGTTAATTGATAGAGTAAACCTTTATTTAAGAAAAGAAATTATTAAGAAAAAGTTTTATCAGCTTTAAATTGATAGTTTTTTCAGTACTTACGTATTATCCCGTCGACCGTCTAATTCAGCGGCACAGTAATAGTAAAGTCAATGGGATTTGATAATGTTTTCGGATTAAGCGTTATGGTCGACGGGATAATACGCAAGAACCATTTTTTCTTTAAAGGGGTTCAGCATGTTTAATTTTATCATACTGGTATTTTTTAAGATTATTTTGTACAATTAGAAATATTTTAAGTCAAAATATGAGGGAGCATTCTCATGATTTACCATACATGTACTCTATTATAAAAAATGTGAGGTCAATCAATGAAATACATTTTTGTTGAAATAGTAAAATATACAAGCTTTTTCTAAATTAGTAAATTTTTAAAAAATGGTTTAATTTTGTTATCTGTCCCATAAAATATCAAGTTGTTTTAGTCACCAAAGTTTAGAAATATTGCCAAAAATTGCAAACCAACCTATTATAACATAGATAAATCAATAGTAACCAGAAAAATTTGGCAATACTTACCTAAATATTAGGCCATAAAACAGCTTGGTGATATTTAATAGAACAGGTAACGGAATTGAACCCAAAAAATTAATGATGAACTGAAAAAAAAATTATTAAATTAATTTTGTTCCCCTAAGAAATTTTTTAAATTCATTTTAAACCTGGGGTAACTATGTGTTGTGATATATTAAGAGCAAAAAAGACAAACACTTAATGGGAAGAATGTTTATTAAAAATAACTAATGGGCTTTGTAAAACAAACATAAGGACGACAAGATTTGTACCATATATGGTTTTATGCATCAATATATATAAAGTGATTGTTTGGTCAAGTAAGCAAGTCTTTCAAAATATATCAATAGTATTTCTCTCACCAAGTAAGTATTAAAATTGAAGTGCTTCAGAACCCATTTATATGGCAGTATCTAGGTTACATATATAGAAAAACACATGGCTAAAAGAGAATTATCTCACAACGTATAACAAACTTCCATTAACATATAACAGCCCTTGTTTTAAAATTCTCTAGAGAACTCTAACTTAATACATTAAAAATTCACTTAAATAGCAATAATTTACGAGAATAATAGTTAATTCTTTGATTTTAATAGTTTTGTTTAAATTTTTAAAAAATACAATTATAGAAACAAGAAATATGTATAGATAATATAATATATAGATAATCCTGAACACAAAAAATAGAACTAGATAGATATAATACACCAACAAAAAAGAAAGTTATAAAATAATGAACTCTATACAGTTATGGGAAAACCGGTATACAATCCGTCACACTCAAAATAACTACCTAGGATGTGGTTGTGCAACATACAGTACTTGAAACCAACATTTGATTATTTAACTTCAAATTACAATACAATGCACTAAAATAATCGTATGTAACTTACAAATTGCACACGTTTGACCAATGTTACACAAGACCCAAGCCTAAAAGCATAAAAAAGCAACGATCAACAAGACATACTTAAGGAAAGTTATCATAAGTAAAAAGGTGTAGTTTGATACCTTGATGCAGAAAAGTACTATTTTTACCAATAAATTTGGTATAAAATTTATTCTAATTCATTGCATTGTTTTAAATTTTCAAAGCAATTGACATAGTCTAAAAATCTTCGGAACATTTTAATAAAAAACAGTACCATTGTGCTTCAAAGTTCCGAGTTTACTCATTTGAAGACAACAATGCAACAGAATTCTTTAATGTATTTCAAACAATACACAAATTAAGTTTTAGAACAAACAACAAGCTTGTAAAAACTTATTTTTAATTTTTAAGGAGATAAATTTCAATTATTTTATGAGATGCAAAATAATAATAATGAGTTGTACTGGTTAGATTTAAAATGTGAATAAGAAATAATGTGACTGAATACTTAAACATTCATATTTAATATGAAAATTATGTAGTGCATAAACATTAAATATTATATCTATTTCCAAATTAATAAAATTTGAATAGATAAATAAAAAGGTCATACTGATGGACTACAAGGAACTTTTACCATTAACATCTTATAATAATAAAGTTCATTCAAGCATTGCTGTTTTCAAAAGTGCACTTTTTCCAAGTTTAAAATTTAATGCAATTAAATCACATAAGTTGAAATAATCAAAAATTATAACTTGTAATAAAAGAAACTCCATGTTATCATTATCAGTAAAAATAACTATTCAGGATTTGTTGAACCATGTTATTAATTTCAACTTAAATGAAATTCTTAAAATAGGCTTGCTCTTTTACAATAAAAATAATCAAGAAATTCACCTATTCAAGAGCTACCCAAATATTTTCCCAAGAAATAAATGTAAATTTTATATCACTAATATTACACCCAAGTAAAATTTATTTTTCTGAGGATAAAAAGGGAAGAGTTGATGTTTTTTGGAACAATTATTTTAAATTATAACCTGTCCGGGCATTCTCGAATGTTCCACTTCAGCTAGATGCTTGGAAAATATTCCACAATGTAAAAATAAGTCTTCTAAGTGCCTGACAGATACATTCCTACCTATTAGCTTCTTGGAAAAAAGAAGAAAAAATATATTACTTTCTCTCCATTAGTAAGCTCCAAAAATCTAGAAAAAATCTAAAATTGTAGAGTTCACACAGCTATGCTACGTTTCCAAAGAGGTAGTATAGTACAGTGCCCATTAAAGAACCTAGTCAAAATAATGAACAAGATGTTTTTTAGTATGCAAGATAAATTCCTTATGAAAGTTGCAATTCCAAACATACAGCTTCAAAGGTGGTTTATTAAAACTTTATACAGCCTGTTTTCTTTGAAAAATCCAGTCAGATAAAAAGACTTAAGGCTACTTTAGTATATAAAAATTGAACAAATTATTTTCCAAATGTACTCTAGTCAGTTGTTTGTTAATAATACTAATTCGCAATCAACTTATTTGGAAGAGCAAACTGAAGAGATATGTACTTGATTATAAATATACAAGAGAAGAACTGTCATATCCATAATCTAAGCCAATTTTTATTAATCTGTGACCAACTAACTGATAGGTTATTTTATAAACTGCAATTCCAAAAAATAACACAAGAATTGCACAGGTAATTTGATTTTTACTCAATAGCGCTACATAATAGTTTACGCCAAAACAAAATAGTTTGATAAAAATAACTCTATAAAATAAATGTTTTGAATTTTTCCTATGTGAATAATTATTATAAATAAAATTCTGTTTATAACTGTTTTAATAAAACAACAAGCAATTTAACAAAAACTAGTGTCTGAAAAAAATTTTGAACACAAGCACTGGTTTAGAGTCACCGGAAGAAAAACAGAAAAACTACTAACATAACAAAAAGCATAATCATACTATCTAATATTTTACAGAAATAACAAAGCAAGCCAATATCCAAACCCAATAGTTACGCATCATTTTGAAACAAAAGCCAATGTACAAAAGTAATACAGCCATCCAAACACAATCCGAGTTAGTCTCGATCAGCATTTTCAATAGTACAGGCAAATTCAAATATCTGTAAATAGTATTTTTTAACATCGAAAATTGCACAAGAGCACAGATGTAAACTTTATGACCTTTCCACCTGATTTTACCAACAGCAGAAGTGTCTTATTACCAATAATGGATCAACATAAATATATATTTTGACTTACATAAGCCCTATATTATACAGCAGACAATAAATGTTAAGAAATAACAGAATATGAATAAAAATTTAAGAAAAAATACAGTATGCTAAACATTGTTAATTAGATTTGAAATATATTGCAGGAACACTTTTCCTTTTAGTTTCATAATTTTCAAGTACTACTTGAATTCAAAGTAAAATTTAAACCACCAACAAAAGTTTTTAAACAAATTTTTGATTATGTACCCAATTTCTAATCACAGTGCAATAGATAACATTAAAAAGCTTTAATCCAGAATTTGTAATGAATTAAATCTATAGACAGCAATTTTATTTGGTTTTATCAAATTATATAGGAATCAACATATGATAAAGATTTTTTTTGAAAGCAATGTATATATTTTAACAAATGAACAACTAATAATTCGCATAGGGCCTTATTTGAAAGATAATAACAACTATTAAACTCAGTGATCAACATCAACTAACTTTATATATTGAAATAAAGACAGCAAACTTTTAACTTTAAAAGTACAATACATATTTGTAAATAAAAATAACAGTTCATAATTATTTGACTTTTCCAAAATAAACCATAATGTAACAAGTAACAGTACAGTACTTGACAGCTTTTTGTGTAGATGTATTAGATGACAATGTTTTCCCATCTACCAACAAAATGCTCCATGATATTGTTGTTGGTCAATGGAAAACACAATTCAAGTTTTAACAGTCAAGAGTTACCATAAAAGAATGCTTCAAAACAGTAAAAATTACATGAAGCCCAAGCAAATATCTTAATGACATAATTTAGTGATGAGCTTAACAGTAGGGTACTTCACACCTAGTTGAAATTCAATCAACAGTTAAGTTAAAAGTTTGTAAAAAAGCTTAAACTGAAGATCTCTAGTCTGATGGTTTCAGAATTTGCTATTGATATGAATGAAATGTTCATTTTTATTGTGTTTTCATAATAGGGTTGGGACTTGAAATTTAATAATGGCCAGATACAATAAAACCCAGCTTTACACAATCACATAATTTTGAGTATCACAATAAAGGTCCGATTTAGAAAAAATTTTGTTTTTAGCTTTAAAAGTCAAAAAAGGTGTTTCAAAATGGGCTTTTAACTTACTCATATTTCAAAGACACTAGAATGAAAGCTAAGCTCCAGTCCAATATTAAAAGAAAGCTTTCAAATGGTTGAAGAAAAAATTAAACAGAGAAATTAATTTTCAAAATTTTTCTTTGCATTTAGAGTGATGATTTTGCACTATATTTAAACTTGTTAGTTTAAGCAAGATTTTCAAAAGCAGGGTTTTACAGTATCTTAAATCATCAATTTTCAAAAACCATCTATTAAACGAAATTCGGTATGAACATATGTTGCAAAGAGAATAAAAAGCTATATAGTACAACTCGCTGCACAGAATTACATGGATGTTTGGACCCAGAAACCACGAGTTCTTGAAACAGTGTCAATTTTCTCTGAAGAGTAGAATGCAAGCACAAAGGCATAAAACACGGCATACATAAAAATGTGATATGGTTATTTTCTCTCAAATGTCTACTTCCTAAACACAAAATGTGAGCAGTGCTTGAGGAACTGATGCATTTCGACGGAGGAGACAGACCTGTCTCGCTCTAAAATAAAAGTAGAGACTTAAAAAACTTTCCCAATATTCCCTCTTCAAAAGCTAACAGTTTCCTTGCTTTCGCAAACCCCCAATGACAAATACCATCAACATCAACAAGAATTTATCCAGATGTAAAAAAGAATATCAACAATTTTGTCACTCCAACGAGTAGCTATTCACCGGTTTTTTTACTCAGTTTAACATTTCCAAAGCATTCTTAATCACAGCAGCACGCAGAACAGCGTTCTGCAGACAGTGTGTGAACACGAAAATACAAATCCAATGGGTAATTTTTCATTTAGTAATAATTTTAACATTTTACAATTTCAAATCATACATACATATATATTTTTTTATATAATATATTTTCCAGGCCAGAAAATTATCACAATTGCAAGAGCAGGACCTTGGGAATTATCACATGCCTAACACTGATACGAGAAACATGCACACACCTTTTTGCATGGAAACTTAACAGTGTACACAGTTATAAATTTTTCTTTTTAACGCAAACATAACAATCACCAGCTGTTGACTAACACCACAAAAACCCACCGGATCCCCAACAACCGCACCCCAACCACCTCTGAAGTTTGCGGACCACAAAACGAAGAGAAAAAAACCATACATCCAATATATTCCCCGAGAAATGCACGTACAACATATAAAAAAAGTGGTACACATGAAACAAAATAGTTTGTATATTAGTTTTCTGCTAAGAAGATTTGGTCTCTTTGTGTTCTCTCTGATGTAAAAGCACCTGATAGCGATGGCTGAAAGTCTGAATGCACTTGTTACAATGGTGTTTCTTCGAGCTGTGCCACTGCTGGTGGAGCACATAGTTCCGCTTATGCCTAAAATAGATTGGACTTTTGACACAGAACCTACACTTTAAAAGAGATGCTTGAGCTATTTTTCTAACTTTCTTGACGTACAAAGATATAAATTTCTCTCTGCACCCGCTCGAAGCCTTGGGCACGGGTCCTTCCTCGGAAGATCCCGCCGGCACCATGACCTTCCTGGGCTGGGTCTGCTTCCGAGATCGCCGGCCGCCCTCCTCAGCCCGATCCACCGCCATCGGGTCGTGGCCCACAGTCTTGGCAAAAGGGAACATGGCAAGGATGTTGTCGGGCAGCACAAAGTGCCGGTGCTCGACGTCTTCACACAGCCGGCAGCAGAACGGATGGTGCATCTCTTGGTAGTGGGCAACGAACGTAGCCCGTCCGCTGCAGGCGAGCCCACAATGGGGACAGCGAATGATGCCGTCATCCCCGCCGTGGCTCTGCAAGACATGTTCCCGTAGTACCGAATCGTAGGGCGTGTCAAAGCGGCACCCGTCGCCAGCCTGGCACCGGAGGCTTTGCCCGCTGTGCAGCCGCATGTGCTCGATCATCATTGGCTGCGAGGGGGTGGTGTAGCCACAGACGCAGCAGCTGTAGGGGTTGAGGGGGCGCCGCCCGCTCTTCTGGAGCGAGTTTTCGTGGAACAGTTCCTCGTGCAGGGACAAAGACTGAGGATCGGCGAAATCACATCCGCAATAGAGGCACAGGGTTCTAGAGGCACTCGGATCTTTAGCTGCAAGGAAGAAGGAATCGGTTAACATTCAGTTGCAATGTTAAGTACAACACAAAAAAACTTTCAAAAAATAATTTTCTAACTTTAAGAACTGAAATGTTTCTAGATCTAGAGGGTGATCGAAATGCAGAATTCTTCCAAGGGGAAAAATTCACTGGATAAAATTATTTGGTGTAACAAATACTGTTTTTATGCCCAGCTTGTGTTGTTGTCCTGAACCAGTTAAAAAGGATAATCATATTCACATTTACACAACCTCCTTTACCCAGAATAACTGGAACCAAAGGCAAGTCAGAAATCAAAATCCAAATAAGAAAAACAAACCCTTAAATAAGCCGTTACCCCATTTATTATGACAATGAACATTCCAAAATTACATAGAATTCTTTTAAAGACAAAAGTGAAGAAAGAACTGCATAGCAGTTATGGGGGTTGGTGAACGATAGTGAGCAGGGGACGGTAGCCCCCAGTCTATATAAAAGAATGTGTGTGACTATCACTTATTCAATGCTAGGGTGACACAGGTAGAGTTGTTGTCATGACATCCTCAAAGTGGTGTCTTGAAATTTTTAAAATACAATCACTAGGGGGCTTCCAACTTAGGTAGTATCAAAATGTCGATTTTTGTTAACCTTACAACTTTTCTTTGGGATAAAGAACATGATTCAAAACTGTTAGGTCATATTTTTCAATAAATTATTAAGTATTCTAACTAATTTCAGTGTCATTACTCATTATTTTGTTTCACTATGTGGTTTGACTATTAATGAATTTTTATTACATTGGGGTAACTATGGCCCAATGGTATCTGGTGAAATGAGTGAAATACTCATTGAGTTTAAAGAAAAAGTAGACTAATATGGATGAGAAATTAATTCTTAACACAAAAAAATACTTAAACTATGAGTAAATAAAACCTTTAAGATTGTATTGTTAAGATGAAATCATTATTGTGAAATCGATGGTGTTCAAAGAAATATCAGTTTTTTTATGGGATTGGTATGGATTTTTCTTCATAATTTAGACAGTCAATTCATCAAAATGTACACCAAGGATATGAAATACTGTTAGCGGTTTATCTATGCCTTTTCTTTCAAAATTTTCATTGGTAATTATAAAATGAAATCAGTTTTGTATAAAAAAACATTTATATTGATTGATTTTCTTATAAATTAAGCTTGAAAATGAACTTACAATTGATTATTATTAGTGATAGATCAATTAGCAACACATGTAAATAGTATGGCATTGGCTAAAGCTAACTCAATGCCTTCACTTGAGGTTTGGGCCAAAATTCACTTTGGATCAAACAAAGAACATTCAAGATTTTATTATTCCATTTAGCATTTACATAATTATGAATTTTACATCAGTATGAAACAAACATGATAAATTTTAGAAGCTATTTGTTAGGGTTTTTCTGGGGACCATGAACCCCAGGGGCTCCCTTAGACCCACCAATGCAGGTTCTGGTGCAATCGATATAATTTTATAAACTGTAAAATATAATCGCTTAATGTTTTTTTGAAATTATATTTGAGAACTTTAGTTATTGTTGAGGATAACTTTAGGTATATAAAGGCGGCAGTAGTCAGACATTTGATAATTTATCCAAGGAATTATTACAAATTGTATGTTAAAATTTCCTTAACTGGTCGAGTATTGGTGCATTTACCTTATCTTATTTCTAACCTAAAAAGAATTACTTACACATTGTTGTTAGAAAAACAATAAGGCAAAATACAAAGTTTAAAAAAAAACACAGAATTAAAGTAGTTTTTAAAAACAATCTATTCCAAATAAATTTTTGGAACCGAATCCACTGTCTCCATAGAAGTTTAAAATCATTTAAGTTCATTTTTCAAAAAGTTAGTATTCAAAACAAAATCAAAAATCATTACAATCCCATTTTGGTATTCTCATTAGGTTAAAAATTAAATGCCCCAAACTCTAGATTTTCAGGGGGGGGCTTTATTAGGTTCATTAAATTATTATTTCATCAAATTATTGCAGCTAAAGGGAATTGAACAATTTATATTAAGTTTTATTACTCTACTCAGCTGGGAGAGATAATCATAGCCAAACAAAACGAAAACCTTTCTACATATTTAAATTTAATCACAAGATTTTTCTGCGGAAATTATATGTAGTTATAGAAACAAGCTCATTCTCATTAAGTGCACTTAACGTTAGCACAATCAGGGGGAAAGTTCTCATTTTATCCCCCTTAAAAATACTTATTATTTTAAACAAAAGAAAATAATTCCCTAAAAGGGACAGGTAGAATTTGGTTCATTATTTATGCATATTTTAACACAGTCCAGTCTCAAATACAGTAGAACAAATATCTCATAAAATGCTAGCTTTCCTGCTTTTAAAAAAACAACCATCATCACCTTAAGTTTTTTAAAATCACTTTCAGTTACTAGCTTAGTAGAATTTTCAATTTTTTTTTATTTCTTTTTACTTTTTCTTGAAAATTTATTAATTTTAAACAATCCCTATCCCTTTCAACATTACCTAACTGCACTGACTGACTCATGGAACAATGAAAAGAATTTAATATAATTCAAGAAACAGGGCTGCCAATTTATATTTTAAGACTTTGGATTGTGATTTAAAAAGTTTGTTACTGCAATAAAATGGCAAAATCTTTCTTTTAAATTTAAAAAAGAAAAAACTTTGCAAACCTGTTTTTGCATTCATGTATATTATATGACTATGGCAACAACATCATTACCCATGTTAGCAACCGTATTTTTAAATCATACCGAAGAAAAATGTGGCTAGTAACTGGTTGAAATAGTTTATCTTAGGATTGAAGTTGCATTTTGAAGCTCTCAGGTCTTTTATTATTCTACAAAAATATAAATACTTTTCTTTATATTTAAGTCATAATTTTGTTTCTTAAGTTAGTAACTAAATGAGACATCACCATTTTTTTCAAATTATAACATTTTGAGTAAAATTACTTAGTACCTAAGGCCACAAAATTTGCTCCACTAAATACAAGTAACAAAGAAATTTTTTCAATAGCACTAATAAGTTTCAGGAATATGTTAAGGATGGAAATTTTGAGATAGAGAGAAAAGTAGTTTCAGAATAGCCGAAACCAAAATTTGTTGGTGTGTCCAAACGGTTATCCAAACTTAGATTTTACATTAAGAGGTCAAAAAATTTTACAAATTTTTGTGATTTTCCTTTAAAAACACTTCAAATGAATAATTACATATTAAATTTAATGTGTATGTCCTTTTCACAAATAAGTTTAAGTGATGTCAAATTCTAATGTAATTAATTCTATGAACAAAGACAAATTGTACCAAGGCCTGCCCATGTCTTTACAACATCTTTATAAAACCTTCTTTTGATTAATTTCTTTTTATGTATTTTTAATGTTTTTAATATTTTTAATGTTCTTTTTATATGTTGTTTTAAGTAATTTCTTTTTATGTATTTTTAATAATCAAAATATTTAGTAAATATTGTTAGATGTGCATATCAGTTTCATAACCTAAAACAAGTTTTGTTTACTGCAGGCTTTCTGCTTTTTTAATTAATAATTTGTAAACTTTCATAATATCAAGTCAGCAAAACTAAAAAAAATTAAAGTATGCAATACCATAGTCAAGAACACTTCTACATGATTTAGTCTTTTATACATATTTTTATGAAGCAGTTTGGGTACTTGCACCAAATTAGCAAGAGGTTTTAATGCATTTCTTTCACTTGCTATGGTTAAAAATAATTTTAAAACAAGTGTTGAACTTTTACTCCAATTTATAACTCCATGGTCTTTATTTTATTCCATGGTTCAATATTATTTTGTGTTAATCTGAGTAATTTTACCTCAAATTATATCATTTTGTGAGAGATTTGTATATTAAAGACGTGATAATGTTAGTGTTTTTAACAAATTTCACTAAATTTTTAATATAACCCACAAAAAACTCGCTCGAGTTTATATCTGGGTTTTCTATTCTATATCTGGGTTTTAGGGTTAACCTACCCAAGTTATTTCAAGATTGTGGATGGGTTGAAAACCCTGCCAAAACAAAAAGATTCTTTTGTACCTTGGGAACCTTGAATGTGTGTGAATGTACCTAAAAAATCCTATTTTTTCAAGGATGCAGTGACATGGATAAGTTAGGGAACCAATGCATTAGTCTAAAAAGTTTATGTTTAACCAAGAAATGCAACTAAAAATGCTACAATGCAAATACAAGTTGAAAGTAACATAATTTTGGATATATCAGAACAAGAAATAATAATGCTTGAATGAAGAATGTCTGGTAAATGTATATTGATAAGCATCAGGGGGTGTTTCTAACAGATTTAGATGGACGAAGGTATAATACATGTAATTACTGTATATCCTACATAGTATGTAACTAACTGTACATTTCCTATAGCTATAAGCAAATTATTTCAAAAATGTACCTTCAATTTGAAACCCATACAAATAAATTATTCATTCTGTTATAGAACAATCTTTTTAAAAAATCATTGCTTAAAATGCCACATGCACTTGTGCTATCTAAACTTTTTGCTACATTTCAATTCCTATTTCAGAAAGCATCAAGGCATAATTGGCAACATTCTTTGATGCCTAACAGACTAAATACAAAAATTTTCTTAGACCGAAAAAAATGTTACCAAATTTGACCCAATTAAGCCTTCTGACAGGAATTAGCAAGAAGAATTAAATAATATATAGGCGGCATCTTAAGCAACAAAAAGCTGCATTAGTAACAGTGTTGCGTTTTAGTATTTTACCACAAGGGATTTGTTTGAATTTGTTGCATGTTTTTTTTAATCCATTTATTTTTGGTTATATTTTGATTGGTTATATTTTGATGATTTGATTATATTTTGCATCACAAACAATATTCCTTTACTTATGGGTTGATTTCAATATTAACCGAAAAATGTAGTCTTATTTTCATGAGATTGTCGGATCGTATCATAAGTCGCATCACAAACAATATTCCTTTACTTATGGGTTGATTTCAATATTAACAGAAAAATGTAGTCTTATTTTCATGAGATTGTCGGATCGTATCATATGTCAACACCCTGAGTAAATGAACATATCCAAAAATTCTCAGCTTAAATTCAGTACATATGGTACATAATTTTATGCATTTATCAAACATTTAAATAATAATCCTTTACAAAATATGAACCTGCTTCTTAATATGTCTTTGTGTTGTCTTCTTGAACAATTATTTTTTTTACATGTCTTTTGTCTTTCAAGGTATTTCTGTTTTTAGTAATTTTGGGTGTTTATTTATTTATTTATGTACAACTGACACCTTTACCAATCAGTAATTTTATACATCTTGTATTTTCTTAAATTTTGATTTTATTTCTTATAATTTAAACATATTTTTTCACTTTAATGAGATTTATAATCCCCTAAGTGTAAGTAGCTCATTTGTAAATATTTGTATGTCTGTAAATAAAATGGAATTGAATTGAATTGAAAACAGGGCAATATTCACTGAATCATTAGGAATGATATACTTACATGTAGAAGATGAGCTATGGACTTCTTTCTTATGAACATCAAGTATTTCAGGATCTGTAGAGCAGAAATCACATCCATCATCTTTGCACTCAGATAAAACTTGATTATGTATAAAAATGCTATGAGCCTCCATGTCAGACCGAAGTTCAAAAGATTGGGAGCAGTGGCGACAAGAAAATTGAGGTTTTTGACCACTAAAGGAAAGAAAGCACAATTAGTACACATCTAAATAAAAACAGTTGTTGCTGAAAATATTTAATAAAAAGAATTAGTTTTAATAAGATGTAATTTAACCAATTCATGTTAAGAAAATTTCAATTATCTTGGTAGTAGTTTATGCAAAAAAACAATATATTTCTTTCATTTAAATTTATCCCATTTAAATTTCACACTATTAAATTTAAAAAGTTTTTTATCAATGACTTCTTGAATATATAATTCCTTGAACAAAATAAATTAAGAAAAAGATACTTAGTTAAATCAGTTTTTTACCATTTAATAATTTTCATGGAAATTTCAGTTTTAATTTCAAAACTTATCTTGCTTCATTATTCAATAATTTAGGTAGGAAAAATAAAAACTGTTTGATTTCTAATTGGAAACTTCAAATACCCATAATTACAAAAATCTAAATTAGCTTTTATGACTTACAGAATTTCTCAAAAGCTCACAAAACATTATGTCTTAGTTACTTCATAGTAGAAGGAAAAAATATTTTATAGATTTTACTCTCTAAGCATAGAAGTACTTTACTTGAATTTATACTTACTGAACCTCCTTCATATGAGCATCCAATGATAATAAATTGTCGCCCAAAAAATTGCACTTGTTACATGACCTCTTCTTGTGAGCCTCCCACATGTGCTTTTCCAAATCAGCAGTTTCACTCGATTTGAAGTTGCAGAGCATGCAGAATGTTTTATAATGCATTGAAGTGTGAATTCGCAGAGCCCAAGAATTTGGACCGGTCCACGGGCAATAGGCGCAACTGTATTTCTTTGGTGCGCTGTTTTGAAATGAAGAATAACCAGAAGATGGTTTTAAGAGTGCTTCTTGCAAAATTTCTTTGGGGGGCTCAGGGGCTTTACTAGGGGCAGGTTTGGGTGCTGGTTTTGGGGGGAAATTTGGCTGTGTTAAAAAATTCAACAGGTTGCTGTGCGATTTGTTGAACGGGGGATCATTCTTTTTACTAACATTCTTTCGTGATTCTTTCTCAGAAAGCTCTATAGTGTTATCGATTTCTCTACTCATTCGGACCAGGGTCGGGGAGCCGGTAAGGCAATTTAACAGATGGGACTGGGTAACAGGCCCTATAAAAGGTTTCTGCATGATATCCTTGAAGGTAGAGTTCATTTCTTGAAGAGCAGCTATGCTGCCATTACTAAGGGCTGGGCTAGCAGGGATTCTGCTTCGTTTTGAAGGCAAGCGCCTAATCAAATTGATGTCGTAGTTGAACTCCTTGTGAATGCGACAAAAATGCTTCTTTACATGGTCAGCACGATTGAACAACTTGTAACAAATATAACACTGAAATGGCTTTTCTTCTCGATGGATGTTTTCGTGGCGGTTGTACAGGTCCCTCCTGTCTGTGGCGTACGGACACTTGGGACAAATGTAGCGCTTTACGCAGCTCTCGGCTATCTTTTCCACTCTGTCCTCGCAGTCCACACTGTACTTGAGGTTCTGCAAGATCTGCATGATTTCGTCCAGGAGGGGCTGGTTCTTCCACAAGGAGGCAGGTGCGTTGGAAACCCCATGATTCTTGCTCATGTGGTTCCGCACGCACCTCCACCAAGCACTACAGTATGAGCACTGAGGGCAGTGGAATACCTTGGCATTACAGTGGGTGCCCAAGTAGTGCTCCCCGATTCGAGACATAAACCCAACAGCCTGGCACACCACGCAGCGAAACATTTTTGTTTTGGGATTGTAGCTAGCAACATTGCAGCTGTTCCAGCTAAGTTTCTCCTTGGATGGAATCCACACGGCGGGCAATGCCGGCTTTCCATTACTGGCAGCAGAGCCAGTGTCTTCTGAAGACTTCGATTCGTAAAAGATCCCCCCATTGATATCCTTGTCAACATCCATGTCCTTCTCGATTTTGGGAGAAATGAGAGAAGATTCGTCCATCCTGTCAGGGTCATAAGACAGGATTTCAGACTGTGAGGGAGAGTTCTGATCGTCATCACTAACGACTGTATCGTTAGACAATGAATTTTCGGTTTTAATTGTAATTTCTCCATTAGCAGTGGCGTTATCAATTTTGAAGGAGTCTGCACTTTCAGGGGAAAGCGAATGGACTTTTTCAATTTTAAGGGGTGGAACTTTATCATACCTGAGAGGTGAAACTTTTTCAGTCTTGATTGACAGAGCTGAATCAGTTTTGGAGGGCCTGGTTTTGTCATATTTAGATGACCTGACCTTAGGGGCAAATTTATCTGACCTATTAGACTTGTCCTTGGTTTCTATTTTTCGAGCTGGACTTTCATCGATTGTAAGGGGTCTCTCATCAATCGTGAGGGGGCCTTCATCAATATCAAGGGGGTCATTTTCAATGTGCGGTTGTTTGTGGGTACCATTGGGAACAGAATTCTGTTTTGATTCCGCTTTGTTTGATTTTTTGTCCTGCTTCGTAGCTGAAGGCATTGATTCGGTTTTGATTTTAGTTCTTGGTGGACTAGTAGATTCTCTTCCGTAGTTTGTCGGCTTTTTACCCAGTTTGGTGTACACAAAATCATCCCTGATGTCTGTCCGCAAGTGATTAGCATTGTTTGATTTGGAATCAGACTTTTTGGATCGAGAGTAGGTAAAGATGGATCTTGGCACACCACGAAATCTGGTATTATATCTTCTTTCGGAACTCTTGGCTTCCATTCTTTATTTAATGCTCCATGCCTAAAACAAAAACTTCATTCATTTACCTATAAAAATATTTTAAAGGCATAGTTTGTAAAAACACATAATATATTTATGCTACTTACTTTAATTACAATATTTAAGAGATTGACATGTTTTCAGGATTAAAAAATGAAGGGAAACAATCAAAAACTAAGAAAATTAATAATTTTAGATCAAATACTCTCATCCCAGACCTGGGAACTTAGTTCAGGGGAAGCAGGTCCAAATTTTAATACTCAAATGTATATTGGAGAAAATCTGTAATAAGTGGGGGAAAGGGAAGGTTCAGGATAAGATTACAACTCTATAAGGTCTCTTATAACAACATAAGTTTTGAAAAAATATTTATAAAAAACATTCACAATACCTAAACAAAACTTTATAACTTAGAAAGTACTAACTTTGTTGATTAAACTTTTAAAGCAATTAGTCTTTTCAAGAATGTTTAAATATTTTAAAGTATTTATGTATGGATTTAGTGAATTTAAAATTACTTCTTTCACAATTATTTTCACTATTATAATCAGTCCCATATATAATATGCTATGGGCAAAGTGATAAACCAGGCATTATTAATAAACCCGAAATGGAAGCGGGCAATGTGATAAATTCAATGGCATTTATCAATGAATATTTATTACATAGCCCATACCATATATATATATATATATATATTAGGGTGGCCCTTATTTTTCAAAGTCGGAATTTTTTTGGGCACCCCCCTTAATTTTTTTCCTTTTACCATGAAATGAAAGTGTGCAAAAGGATTTTCCGATATTTTAATATTAACCCGTGCCGCACGGCGGTTGAAGTTTGAATCCCATAGCGCGCCATAGTAACTATGACTTAGTGTGGGAATAGCTTCTCCGCTCGCTTCCTCTAGATCAGTATGACGAAAAGATGAAATAGGAGACACAAAATAAGCATGTGTGATGAAGATAGTTCATTAAAATACATGGAAACATGGTAAAAATTGATAATTTTACCATCATTTAAAGTTAGGAAAATTCTCTGTTCAGACACCATCACCAGTTCTCACACTGGATGGGTTAATGGTGCTGTTAATCTTTTAGAACACTATGCGGACCGAGAGCTTGTACATTTTACATGTTGCCACCACATATACTAATTGATATTAAGAAGTGTGTTTGAGCAAGAACTGACCAAATTAAAATAAGTCCAGATGTGATCTTCTTTAAAAAATTAGGGAAAGATGGAATGATATCAATAAGGAAGACGGTGAAAAATATTTGATGGAAATATCAATCAAAGATGAAAGTTTGATAATACATATTGTGAATACATATTATTTTGTTAATGCCATAAAAGAACTGAAAACACGATTATAAGGAGATAATTGAATTGTGATTAATTTTTATGGGGAAATTCAAAAGCATCTTTTAAAATTAGACCACTAGGAGCTCTGCATCATGCCAGATAGATGGCTAAATAAGCCACTTATTCCATGAAAATATTCAAGTTTAGATTGGTTGGTTCACTTTATTTTATGGGGAAAGGTCATGGAGGTCCATAGCAGGACATATTGCGCCAGACACAAGACTGAAGAAATACTTTTAAATGGGCAAAATCCTTAGTCATTCATGTTTAGAAATCGTTTGGCTTCAAAGGAACAGGATTTAAAAGTTTAAAAAAACAATTGTTTATTTCTTGTGATGATCTATGTGATAGAATGGATAGAAAGTCCCCATCGGCCGGTGTTAAAAGATTTAAATTTCTCTTACAGGCTTTAAAGAAATATAAGACCATTTACAAATATATTTCTTTGGTTGATGTAACGAAATTTGTCAATCATTTGTGGTACCTTAATGAAGAATATGCATTCTATCCATTTTTACTGAAAACGTTGATGCGAAATCAAAAAAGAGCATAATCGAGAATTTCAAACGTGATACTCTTAACGTCTTAATACTGCAAGAAAATGCATCTTTCATTTTATCTTAATGAAGTTGCCCGCTTCAGTTTATTTAAAATATCTTAATAGAATTTACCTCATTTTATAACAAATTATTTTTAACTTAAGTATAAATATGATTTTTGATTATCTTAGGAATATTTACTCACATATAAAATTTTTACTTTTCCTTATTTCGGATTGATTCCTTATTTTTCAGGAAAAAATTGAGGACTTTATTTCCCAAAAAAGCTTGAATTTTATTAAGAGATTGAACGTTGATATTAGTTTCTTTAACACCAATCCAGAATTATGACTTTTCATACCAGAGACATTTCAAAATTTGAATGCTGTCAATGACACAGCTGAAAGGGGTGTAAAACTAATTCGAGATTTTAATGGACTTCTCACAATAGATGAGTAGCAGAGAAAGTGCCTTCTGCAATGTGTCGAAGATCATAGAAAACAATACCCCGATTGCAAAAATTATAATGTTTAGTGTAAATTTGAATAATTGGTCCTAAAAGTGAATAAGTTATTCATTTCTTTTTTATGTTATGTTACATAGATTTTAATAAATGTTATAGATAGTACAAGAATGTTTTATATTGAAAATGTGTATAAAATATTAAACGGAATTTTTAAAATTATTGTATGCTATGTGAAATAATTTTATTGAGCGTTTTTACAATTTATTTTCAAGAAATACTTTTTTGTTAAATTTACTACTTTTATCTACTAATAATATTCTTAGGTAGCATTTTCATCTTTCTTAACCTTAATAATGCTGAAATTATTAAAATCAATTGTCATTCTGAGGTTCAGGAAGCGAGCGGAGAAGCTATTCCCACAGAAAGCCACAATTACTATGGCGCGCTATGGGATTCAAACTTCAACCGCCGTGCGGCACGGGTTAATATTAAAATATCGGAAAATCCTTTTGCACACTTTCATTTCATGGTAAAAGGAAAAAAATTGAGGGGGGTGCCCAAAAAAATATTGAAAAAAAATTTTCTCCATTATAATAAGGGCCACCCTAATATATATATATATATATATATATATATATATATATATAAATGTTCACTAAAATATGGTGATACACAGAACGTTATAAAAATTATTCATTCATTGTTCTTTGCTAAAATTATTGTATGTTTATGTTTAAATTAGATAAGTATATCTACAGTTTTTAAAAAAATATTTTAAACTTTTTTGGTAATTCTGAATATTTTTCAGTTTTTATATTGATGCCTAGAAATAAATTAAGTTTTAAAAAAATCCTAGCTCCTTGAAAAATATGGGGTGCATCCAATACAATAGGTAATTTTTAAAGGGTCATTCCATGTCAAATCAACCAAGTTACCAATTATCAACCTGGCCATCTCAGATTTCTATGCTCAAGGTCATACTAAATACGGCGATAGCGATACTTAATTTGCTTCTTTTTGTGTCAAGCAATCTTTCCTACTAAAAAAAGTCGAAAAAATTACAATTTCAAAAAGTTTTTTGTAAAATTTGGTATCATTTGGATACCCCTCGACACTTTTATTTACACCAGGTATGGGCAACCTTTTCGAATCCGCGGGCCGGACTCAAAGATTATAATGTCGTGGAGGGCCAAAGAGTAGATAATAGGTAATATTCTTTAAGTAAAAAATGAGGCCCTTTATTATATATATTTATGAAGTTTAATTCTAAAGTTAAAAATTAATCTGGACTTGTACAATATCTAGATTACAAAAAATAATTATAATGAAGTTACATTAATCTAGACCAGGTGCGGATCCAGCACGGCTCCAATGGGGGGGGCACTTCTTCAGACCATCATCTTTATCTTTTGAAAAAAATGTCAAAATTTTGGAAATTTGACCTGTAAAAGTAGGTTTTTAACTCATTTTGAGTACTTTTTGGGACTTTTTTTCGTACTTATGAATGATTTTTGGGTCCAAAGGGGGGCACTTAACAGAGTGCAACCCCCTGTATCCGCCACTGATCTGGACTAGAATAATATTACATACAATAATTATAAAGTTAGTTACATTAATCTACAATAGATTAATATTTTGATTAGAAACAAAAATTATGTTAAAGTTACAAAAATCTGGACTAGAATAATATGTGATTTTTGAGTACAATTTTTAAAATGTTCCAATGGCTGGACCAAATGACGTGGCGGGCCGGATCCGGCCCGCACTCCGGAGGTTGCCCACCGTTGATTTACACCATAACTCTTGTCAAAAAGTAACTTCGATGCAAAATGGGAATATATGCAGTTTTTTCCAACTCTTTTGTAAATTTTGATGTAGGTAAAATGGGTAACAACTTAATAGGTAAGTCATCTAATCAATTTCTTAGCAAATTATTAGGTGCACCTTAAGGATCCACAGAAAACATATCTTCAACAAATATTGATTTATTAATTGTATTTATTCATTAAATTTTATCTGGGTTTTGGTTTAATTCCATTATTTGTCCCAATAAAAATCGCCAAGCTGTTTTGATTGTTAAATAGTAAAATAATTTTCATTTTAGAGAAGAATTTCTTTTCTTTTTTTAAGGTTAATTTGTGAGTGAGTAAACTTGCGTTAAGTAAACTTTTGAGGCTCAAGCTTTTAAATTCTCGATTTTATAACCCAAAATAATTTTTGTGCGTACTCTATCGCAAAATTTCATTGTTATCATTGATATAGCAGTGTAACTTAAAGGGTTGGTTTGCAATTTCTTGTAATATTTCTAATCTTTAGCTTCAAAACGGCTTGAAAATATTTAACAGGATAAAACGAAATAGGACCTGTTTTTATTTTCAATTTCTGTACTTTTGGTTTAACTTGAGGTAAATCTCTCTAATTAAGACTTTATTGGTGACTTTTACAGATTGCACAAAAATATAAAAAAAACAGCTAGTTGAGGTATTTTTATTGTTTTAATTATAATTAATTTTTTTTTGTTGATTTATCATTATCAGAACACTTGTCTAGCTAATCCCCAAAGTAAAATTTCTGGTTAATGAAGCAAATCTGGGCTGCAGATTATAATTGCCAAATTTGGCGACCGATTATCATACTTGGTTTAGTTGTTTGGCATCATAGACTTGGCAACTAAAAAAAATCGCCAAATTCAGCTGCAGCCCGGATTGGCTTCATTTACCAAATTTCTTACTAAACAGGCCTGTAAAATACTGCCTGTGGACTCCAAGTTGTGTTACATAACCTCAGAATGCATATAATACAAGCTAGATATGACAAAGTCGAAGGGGCTAGTAAAAAATTTAGAGATAAAGAGTTTTCAGCATATCAAGTTAAATTAGAGGAATACCTAATGTCTAGGAGGGAAATATTTTTCTACTAAAAAAAATTTTCAATATAACGTAGTTTGTCTTATCAAGAGTATATACTGTATAAAAATTGAGCAACATTAATTAAAAATATATAATTTTAGTAGAAAAGTGTGCATGGGAGTGCTGCTTCCTTAGATCTAGCCAAATTTAATTAGATCATAAGAGAAATTATTACGACTTAAGAAATTTAATGTGATATTAGAAATTATAGGGTACTATGTAATTATGTTCAATCTCAATTTCTCGAAATTCTTGAAATGGTTGAAATTTGGATCATGTTTCTTTAAAGCTTCCCATGTTTGCAACTTGAGTTTTGCCATTAATAATGATAATGAATAAAAAATTTCATAAAGGGTATCACTATAAAATAGGTACCGAGAATAAAGATTACATACATGTTTTAATTATTTCACAGAAATTCCATTTTAAAATATTGTAAAGAAATAAAAACTAGGTAAAAAAATATATTCTTCAAATAAATATTTTTAATTAAGCCAGGATTTGTAAAAGAAAGAAAGGAAAAATATATATAACCAATAATGCAGTTAAATTCAAAAATTAATTAGTTCAAAAAATTAAACATTTTACAACTAGTAATTTTAATAAAACTGATCCAACAGATTTATTAGTTTTTATGAAACAAAATTTTTAAGTAGTTTTTTAATTTATTGAGGTATTTCTAAATGGCAAAAAGTATGGCATTGGAAAAGTGGTCAATAATACCAGTTCATAACTTCAACACATTTCAAATTAATTCGCTGATCGCAGATGCACAGTGCGCATATTTCACCGACATCGAGTTGTTTACATTTTTTCGCAAGAGCGGTATGCTAACACTCTCACTACAAATAATATCTCCATAGTTAAAATTACGATTCATTAGAACGAAATCACAAATATGTAATCAATCAGAACATTTGAAGCAATTCGAAAACAAATAGAGAAAAAAACACAGGAAAACGAGATAAGGTGGTCAAAAAGTAAACACGCCCACTTGAAATGCGACCCCCTCGCAAGCAGACATACCGAATTCCAAAATCGAACCGAAACTTTGCCATGTTCGAAAACTTCCCCGACAGACGACATTTTTAGAGAGAGGGAAGTTTCGAACTCGGGTGGGGTGGTGGTATCGGTCTACACGTACCAAGCGTTCGCTCCTCTTCAACCGCTACACATACCGCCCCACGACACGCACTCGCAGCTAAGCCTAAAAATTTCGAAACAAACATCGCCTCGCAAGAGCTTACCGCTTCGAGTTGTCCCTTTTTCGCTCGTCTCCTCGGTTTCCACAGCTTTCATGGGGCCTGGATGCGTCTCGGAAAGTCACCGGGCAGTTTCTTGAAGGGGTGGTTCCAAAAAAATCCGGGCATGGAACGCGAGGCCTAGGAGGCCTGGCGCTTCAGCTCTTGCGGCGGAGCGAGCGGCTCTTCACCATTTCGCCCCCGGTCCCCCGTCCCTCTTTGGGCAAAACCACTACACTTCTCCGTCGAATGGGGGCATTCCCGCCTCCCCCTCCAAGCACCCACGAGCACATGCGCGGTCGGGTGTAACCTTTGTGCCGGGGAAAAGCATGAGCCGAGTTTTCAACACTTAATAACCTCGCGATGCGATATTTTTTTCCTTCTCATCTACACACAACCGGGGTTCTCTCACAACACAAATCTAATAAACTCCGCCGAGGGGGAGAGAGAGAAAGTTCTTCGGCGCTCTCTCTGCTGGCGCAGGGAAGGGGGGAGGGCACATTCTGGCGGGCGGGAGGCGAGTTTTTTTTGGGGTAGGGTCGGTCGCCGTAGTTAGTGCCCACACGTCAAATTGGTCCTTAAAATCTCGGCGTTTTAGCAGAGGGGAAGAAGAACGCTTATTCCCCACCTTATATTTATACAACAGAACCTTCAAAAAAAATTTATACGTTTAGGGATCGTATTACCGTTAGGGCGTAGCCAAGGAAGGGATAATTTCGGGATGACTCCCCACAAATGAAAATTCAGAAATTTCCTTATTTTAACCATAGAAACGACTGATGAAACTAAAAATTAAGTGCTTCATAATCTTCTCACAATTTTTTGACTGGGTAAACCAATGGGGGAGCAATGCCCCTCCACAACCTTTTTTCAGGATATTCCATTTTTACAAATGTAAAGGATGTTACCAAGAAGAGCATGCACCCCCCTAAATATGTTGAAAGGGACGTCACTATTTACCGGAGGGGTTTAGGGGAATGCCCCTAAATTATGACATGATTTCAAATGTAAGAAAATTCTAATTTTTGGATTTTTTATTTATATTGACAGTTTTGTTTTTGCTAATTTATTGACTTGCTGAAACATATTTAAAAAAATAGAGGGCACATTGTGTGCCCCCATTAGGATTCCCGGATTTCTCGTAAATTAATTTTTCAACCAGCTGATACATAAAAATATCTATTAACTTACAAAAAAATGCGGTACATGTCTAATAAAAAAGATTGTAAAATTTAAAACCACTTTAAACTCATCGGTAAGAGATTAAAGGATGATTCACCTCTTCATTTATTAACAAATGACCTTTAAAGACCTTCAAACTTTACGCGAAATCTCATTAAGTTCCAGCTACCTCATTAAAACCATCATTGGCCATTGACCACAACTAGTCTATATTGTGGAATTTAGAAACCCTACATTCCATGCACGTTATATTTCAGGTAAATTACACCCTTGACAAAAAAAAAAGTTACTTGGATAAAAAAGTAAACCAATGTGTCATTTTTTTTTAGTGGTAGAAAATATTTACGAGATATTTGTGTTTTGATCGTTCTCTTTCATGAAAAGAGGAAAATCCTTGATTTCAGTATAGTAGTATGCCTTTTAAGTTTAATAATGGACACTTTATTCCTACATCCTACTAGTTTTAATATCTGAACGAAATATTCATTCAAATGAAGCTTTCAAAAAATTGAAAAATACTTGCACTAAAGTTCACTTTTAAATCATTTAATGCAATTACATAATAAAGTAAATATTAATGAACAGGTTACTGATTCTTCAAGATTAAAAATATAGTCTCCTAGAATAATGAAGGGGATCAAACAAGAACTACCTATAGCCTAGCCCTAAACATAACGAGGCTGATCTCACCAAGTTTAATCAAGTCAACTGGCTTCAGTTCATTTAAACCATCAAATTTCAAGGTGCCTCATTCATTTTCATTCAAGCAACCAATGTGAAAATCGAAAGCTCGATGTGTGTCACATCCAACTTTCTCCAGCAGCCAGACCAATAATCTGACCCAGTAAACCGGTCCAAGAGGCTGTGGACACGCGCCATGCAAAGCAGTCCCTCCTCCGACCCCAAACCCGAATTTCCGCCCCCGAGACGAAACCCACCCGACGGCCAACACACTCTCTCCTTCTTTTCGGGGAAACTGGTGGGAAAATTTAAAAGTTAGTGAAATTTGGCATCAGCAGTTCTAGAAATAGACTTCAATTTTTGCCAAGCGACCAAACGGTTTTTTTATGCAGAAAAATAAGACATTAGAGGGATTAATTTCCAGGTTTACTAATGCTACTTTTGCAGGAAACAATGAACTGAATATATGAAATTATTCTTAACTAAGAAAACATCTAATTATACCAATGCGAACAAATCCTTTTTTCTCCCAGTAAACTTTTCCAACAGAAAAAATTATCAATAGTATCGTTCTGGACTTTTTAATGTAGTATAGTAAAATAATCCAAATAATATTCTTCCTATAATTCTAAATAACATTTCTTTGTTTATGACTGAAAAGTATTTTATGAACGGAAAGAGAAAGGCTCATTATTATCTTGAAATAATTTACAGTTTCAACTCAATTGGTCCCTTCACTTCAGTCTAGAGCAGAGTCTTGATAATTTTTTTTTAATAATGCGTATACATAAAAATAATAATGGTTTCAATGACAACTATTGATGACAATTATCAGAGCCGTATTCAAGAGGGTACCGAAGTTTGATTTATTTATATGAACATTAGTTTTTTTTTCTTTCAAACTTCTGCGGCGTATACTAGGAGCTGTCCTCTTCAGGTGTCACCCAAAGATTCCAAAAATGAGTTGGAAAAAACCTTACAAGATCAGATTACAATCAAAATATCAGGGGAAGACCTCTTCAACTCCCTTCTATCTTTGCTTAAAACTCAATATTATACAGAAAATTTTGGCATTTTCAATTCTCAGTTCCTTGAAATATCTAAGAGAACTGGTATTGAAACACTTTTGCCCTTAATAATGGCCGCCAACGGCTTGAATTCGACAGCTAACAATTCCTAGGACAGCATCTTGGGAGTAAATAACAATCAGGACAAGATGTACAAAATTTACATAAATGCGTCGGAAGAGCGTGTCTTTCAGTGTGAGTTCCCATCAGTGGCGGATCCAGCCTGGACCTACGGGGGGGGCAACCACATTTTTGGGTTAGGATTTTCCACCAGAAAATTTTTGAAAATAAGACCCTAAAAACCCATTTTTGGTTAACTACAGTGACATAACCCCCCAACCAGGGCCGTAACCAGACTTTTGTTTCGGGGGGGGGGTTGACTGAAATATTTTCTGAGGTACCTCCTGACGGGTACTTTTATATGTTAAGTTTTAGATGACAACACTGGATAGAAATTTTGATGCACTAAATTTAAAAATTGTATAAACAATTTAAATTCGAAGTAAAAGGGGGGGGTCTGGGGGTCCTCCCCCAGAAAATTTTTGGAAATTTGCCCCTCAAAAGAGTGTTTTAGCTCATTTCTGAGACCCTTTAGATTACACCCATAGAGCACCACTCATTGTAAGCGGCCGAATTTTCAAGGTAAAAAGAAGGTATATTGTAGTAAATGGCGAAATGTTAAGGGGGGTTTTTAGGTTCCTACTCCAGAAAATTTGTTGAATTTTTCCACTAAAAGTGGCATTTTAACTCATTTTGAGACACTTTAGGTTACATTAAAGAGGACCACTCCTTGTAAATCACACAAGTTTGAAGGAAAAACCGTATACTTAATAGATTTCAAAATTTCGAGGGGGTTTGGGGGTCCTCCCCCAGAAACATTTTGGAAATTTTACCCTTAAAAGTAGGGTTTTGACTCATTTTGAGACCCTTTGGGTTATACCCGAAGAGGATATCGCTCCTTGTGAGACATAATTTTCAAGAAAAATAGCAGTATAAAAATTGATGTCAAAATTTCGGGGGGAAATTTCCCCTTGGATACGGCCCTGCCCCCAACCAGACTTATGTTTCCAGAAATGGTTTTGACTCGCAATTTCTTTACTAAGGTTCCTTCCCCCAAGTATTTTATGGATCTAATGTGAACTTTCGCTGAAAAAAATGTGCAAATTTTACTGTCGATCCTTAACCTAAGGAACCGTGGGGGTTCCGGGGGTCCTCCCCCAGAAATTTTTTTGAAAACGTAGACTAAAAAAGTAGTATCTCGACTCATTTTTGAACATTTCAGACGGCATCTGGATCGGAGGATGAGACCTTAATTAAGGTGCCCTAATAGATTCGATGCCCTTAATAGGTTCAATGTAGCTTGTAAATACGTTTTTAGATATTAACCCCGATTTACTGTCTTTCATGGGACCAAGAAAATTTGAGTGAAAACGTTGAATCTGGGTAGGACATTAACATAATACTGGATAAGCGATACGATTACAAATAACAGTCCTATCAAATGGAAGAATCTGAGAATTATTATAGATCAACATACTTTGTTATTTATTAGCACTATAGTTCCAGCATTATTTATACCTTGGGAATTTTTTTAAGTTTTAGCATGTTGTAAAGATTTCTAGATTTTCTATCATCACCGTAATATAAAAATAAAAGGAAATTTATTTATAAATTGTTAAAGTAATTAATTTTTTAAAAAAATTACATTTAACTCTAAATTTAAGGTTACTTAAGATTTTAAAGATAATGGTTTCCTCCTTTCATTATTATCCAATTTTTTAAATAAAACAATTATTTTCATTAGCTAGTTAAAAAAGTATTTCATTGCATTTCCCCTCTCTTTCTTTTGAAATTTAGTTTAAAAATTGAAGCATTTATATCATTAATACTTTTGTCTGAAATGCTTTAATATTTCCACACATATTCTAAATTTTACTGGCCTGATACTGATAATCGCAAAGAGTACTAAAATATAGTCTACCTACACACATGTATCACATGCCTATACTACAAGAATTTAAGAAATAAATAAATTTGTTTAAAATTTAAACTTTAAAAAAAAATTTTTTTTGTCTTTGTTAAATTTAAGTATTTTTTAAATGATTTGTTACCAAACATTGTCAAAATATTTTCTGTTTCACTTGATTGGAAAATTTTACCTGTATTTTCAAATTTCACTGTAATAAATTAATTAACTAATGACTTAATCACCAATGGTGGTTTTTTATGTTATATAGCTATATAATTACGATATTCATGGAAGAATGACCTCGGAAAAATGCCTTAAACGTTTATAACAGGAGTTTTAAAAAGGTCGAATTTTAAGGCCAAACAAAATTGAAAAAATTATTTTTTTTTTTACTTGTCCCATTTTTAACAATATTAGTGTGGAATTATTTAGGAAGGGGAAACCGTGTGAATTACTTCTTTCCCTGTTATTTTGTGGTTTTGAGCGATGTTTTCAATTTGAGAGACGTTTCTTCAATTATCAAATTTTTTAAATTTATATTTTATCTTTTTTCAATTCAAATGGAATATTCGTATTTAGCAGACACATTTTCCGGTCATTTTTAAAGAAATAATAAAAGTTAAATTTAAGTCTGTAGCTGTAGCTCTTCTATTACTTTTAGTTTTTCTTCAAGAAAGTGATGAAGGAAGAATGTTATAATAAACTTTCAATGAACTTTTTTATAGAATCTTGTAAGAATACTACATGAACGCTTTTATGAGAGTAGCTTGTAGAGAAAAACGGCTTTTAACCCTATGGGCAAAAATGGGAGAATTTTTAAGTCACTTGTCTCACAAAATATCAAATCATAAAAACCAATTGTAATTATTTAGATAAAAATATAAAGAAAACATAAATCCCTTATCCCCTTACTACTTTGAAAAATAAATATAAAACATCTTACCTCTTTTTGGGAAGCTATACTTCTAGCCGTTAGATCCAAGAAACCAGCAGCCTTTCTGGGATCACAACCAACAAGAGACTGAAGGACGTCTTCTGGAAAAATGTGTCACCCCCCAGAAAAAAATGTATCCTCCCAACTTCCTATCGGTCATTTGGGGAGTGGGGTGGGAAAACAAGAATCTACAAACAATTAGAGGCCATAAAACCATAAAACGGTGTCCCATCTCCTGCGAGAGGCGGCAGCCCTGAGAAAACACAAGCGCCCGCTCCTGAACCCTCTAAGGCGCTACCCACACCGAGCTCGTCGTGCGTACTGTGCAATAAAGATCGTTATCTTGACAGGCGGACTCAGGTTCCCCATTCAGCCTTCCCAATAGAAGAGAGGGGGTTGAGAGTGTCTTGTTTACTCGACTGTCCAGGAGGTCAATTAACGTTATCTTGTATTGCGAGGGCCAAGGGGTCAAGATTGATTTATTTTATTGCTCTGGAGTGGCGAGCTCGGTGTGGGTAGCTCCTAAACAAGATAAAAAACAAAAGGAGACCCTTTCAACTACCATCCTCAATACGGGGGGGGGCTATAAATATGGATTGTCAGCACATGGTATAGAGTTACAATCCCTCTGTCGCCGTCTGTGTGTGGCCGAGGGGTCGAATCAGCCACCGAGGTAGCTTGTGTTTTTCACTCCCTTCTGCGAACGATAGCATATAGCATGGACAATGATAGAGGAAAAAGAAAGTGTTTACAGTGTTTTGACGCCGATCAGGGCCCGACTTACAAGTTTGGGGGTCCAGGGCAAAAGACTCGCTTGGGGGCCCTCGTCATGTCTTAAAGTTAAAATTAAATTTATTTGACTTAAAGTAACAAAATCAATCATTTTCAATCCTTGTGTAAGCATTTCGTAAAAATTCTTTATTTGAAAAGTGCCTAAGCTTAAGTAATTGATTTTAAATTCATAAGTCAATACATTTATTTTACATTCTCACATTTTCTTAGCTTTTAAACAGTTTTGGGGGCCTCTTTGAAATATGAAATGAGGGCTTTGGGCAAGTCCGATCCCTCTAGATAACGTCTGGTTTCTCCCAGGGAGTGTTTTTGTGGGTCGAAGATGAAGACTTCGAGTGCCCTGTTTAAGCTAAGGCAGCAAAATCAAAGGGAAGCGTGGTATGTGAAAAAAATTCTACATTTCTCTCGGGACCTCATAGCTTCTGCCCCCCGTTTCGGTGGCCCTCTCACATTTTGAACTTATTTTTGAAAAATTGTAATTTTGAATAGGGCCCCATCAGGGTGGGGATCGCCACTCGGCCCAGTCTGGCCTAATGATTTACATATTCGTAATCTGTGAAAACTCTTCGTCGAAACTCTTCTACTCTTCTGACACGACTTGCCCCACAAAAATGGAGTGTTAAAATATTTCATTTTTTTTTAGGAACTCAATTAGAAATATGTAATACCTAATTAAGTATTTGAAATAAGTGAAAGAGGCTATTTTTTATAAGCATATAAAAACGTAATCGTCCTGGACTAATATACTACATTTAATTTCCTTTAAAATGTATGTTCTTTAAGGAAAATATGACTCTTAACACTTATAATATTCGAATTTAACGTTTTTGTATTTTCGTTAAAATTTTTCTGCACATATTATTATAAAAGTACTTTTCATAAAATGGTTGTTCTAAATGTAAGTAAGCTCTAGTCTTCTTCTAAAAATCCTGGATGACGTAAAAATCCCCATGGAAACCCGTAATTCTGGAAAAACTTTGCCATTACAATTAGTTACAATAGAAAAAATTAAGAAAAAACTAATAATATTTTCGGATTTATAACTGCCATAATTATCAACCGATTTTCACCAAAATCGAATATGAGGTGTATGGTAGGGTATATTTTAAGGTTGAAAACTGTCGACCCTGGAATACACATTCTTATAACTTGATTTTCTCTTCTCTCTTCTTGCTCGTTTTTTACTTCTTTCTGTATTAAAAAAAAAAGGCGGCTGAGCCCACGGGGGGGGCAATTGACCAGTTGCCCCCCCCCTGGATCCGCGCTTGGTTCCCATTCAAAAATCCCCGGGAGACGCCTGATCGGTCTTGCAGCATAATCCTGCAAACGCCATGTTGCAATCCCGCCATATTTCTTCACTGACTAGTAGTTGGAGGGAAAGGATGAAGGTCATCAAGAATTTTACCTGGAACGAAACAGGTAGGGGAAAGTGGCCGAATGCTCCACACCTGAGGGAAGTTAAGGGCGAGCTTAGTAATTTTAAAATCTATGTTTCGTACATTCTCTTTCTCCCCTCCAGTCAAACCGTACTGGAGTAAAACAAGAACCGATAAAGAAAATTTTATACAGACAAAACGAAAAAAAGGAGGCTATTAAATTTTTATAGAAAGTATTTCCGTCTCCATACCTGTTTTTCTTGGGGGCGAAAAAAGCACCCCTCGTCATAGGCGGCGACAAGGAAATTATTGGGTGGGCTGGACAAATGTTCTGCTTTTGAGAATAGAAAATTTTAAATGTTTAACTTTTTCCAATGTTAAGTTTTCAAATTCAGGGGTATGTCCAGACTTTTTGTGAACGGTCCTCCCGTTTTTGTAAAAATAGTGAAAATCTTAACTTACTCATAATTTTGTAAATTTGAAATTAGTTTTTTTAGCTAGGAGAATTTGTGAATTTGAGAAAATAGGGTCCGGCAAAAGCGAAACTTTTTGTAAAGTGTCCGTTTTCACGATGAAATATTTCGTGAAAAGTCCGAAAACGGACCCAAACTTCTTCTAAACGGACCCCTGCAAATTTTAAACCATTTTCCTCAATTCCTGAAAATATTGGGCGGGCTCAGCCTCCTCTCGGTAAACATTGAGGGGGCTTGAGCCCACCCACATTCTATACAGTCGGCGCCTGTTCCCCACGTAATTAATGGACGTCCCCCAAGGAGGAGGCATCGAACACGACGAACGCCCTTGCAGCACTATTCATCTCAACTCAACCCATCCCCGGGAAAACAGCAGCGAAAAGGTCAAAAACCCCTTTCTCGGTTGCAGCAGCTTCTTTTTTCTAATGACATTTTTTTCACTTGTTTTGTTTCTGGGGCCCTTTCGCTCCTTTTCCCCCTCGTTAAAATAATTCCCTGCGGAGGGGGAAACCCGCATTCCACCGCCCCTTTGGCGAGGGGTGGAGCTGACCCACATCCCCTCCCGGAAAAAGCACTTGCAGGGAAGGGGGTAAAAGGGGGCGAGCTCCCCGTGCCCCGTGATGGGCCTGGTTCCTGCACGCGTTGCGCAATTCTTTGGAGGCAGCAAGGTGGACCACTGAGGCAATCAGGGGGCCCCGTGCAAAGGGGGGCATTGTTGGTATTGAAAGACCGATTCAAATGTAATGTGATTAGGGAGGATAAAGCAATTTACTAACTGAAATTGATCATCTCTATTAAGGTTTTTTTTGCTAAATCAGTTGCATTCTTTAAGAAATTTAATTTTCTGTTTTATCTATATATCTGTTTTATACATAGACATTTCCGTAAAAAGTTGCATTCAATGCCTTATGTAACAGGAAACAGGATTTTTTAGTAAAAATATAAATTTAAAATTCAGATGTGTAAGAATCAATCCAACTAACACATCAGCAGTAATATCAGCAGTCGGTGCCTATTTGATTACAAAACTAAGTCAAACAGGTTAATTAAGACTTGTTTATCTCTCATAATTTAAAAATATGGAAAAGGAGTATTTATAAAGTAATTATTTACTTTAATTTGTTTAGGGAGTGAATCACATCCATTGCAGAACGGTAACAGGAATTCAAAACTCAACTGTATTGATTTTTTAAATAAAGAAAAAATACTGGCATTTTAGCGCGAGAACTTGAAGGAATTTGACATCATACCTGCTTTTTAATTTTTAAGTTGTATTAAAATTTACATTTCTTTTCTTTTTTTAATTGAATGGAATTTTAGTGAAATAGTAGTTTCAACTTCAGAGGAATAGAGTTGCAAAAGTCAAGGAAGAGATACTGCTGTTAAACGGAGTCCCCCCAAAGCGCAAAATTTTAACTACTACCAGTATCAGATCTTTTTATTTAACACGCGAATATAACTATGTCAAGGTAACAAAATAATATTTTTCTCATATTTGACCTTATTGGGTGATAATGGTAGATGATATTTACATCAAATTCTTTATTCCACCATAGCATGAATGCCGTTTCGTTACTCATATCATATTTCCGTTAGTTATTTAGAATATCTTAAACTGAAAAAAAAATTCTTCAGTTGACTGCAAGCTCTTCCTGGTTAACAATCCTGAAGCGCCTTACTTGAAACAATGCTCAATTACGAAGATAAAATCGAAATTAGAAAACCGCATATCCCCAACTGCTCACCCACTAATAACTCACGAATAGAAAAGAAAAGACCACAAGATGCGAAGTATAATCAATATGGCCAACTAAAGACTGCAATTTAATCATATCGGTTTAGAAAGCTAAATAGAGATTGGGTTTCAATTTCAATGCAATAAGACCCCTTATGCATCATCTTGCCAGGGTTGAAATGGTAATAAGGCTCTATTCCATGGCTAAACTTAAGAGAATTGCATGCCAATCATTCAAGTAACATTGAAGGAAGGTGGGAGAGCAGGCTGCATGCAAGAAAGAGGGTTTGGGGTTCAAGCCCCCATAAAAATAGATACAAATTGAAATAGGAGTCATTTTAGTCATTTAGGTTTAGGTCAGAATATGAAGGCAGGGCCGTATCCAAGGGGAGGTACGGGTTTCAACCCCCCATTTCCGAAATTTTCATGACTAACCTTCTTTTTTTCTTGAAAATTCAAGTTGTCCCTAAACTGAGTTAAAACACTACTTAAACGAATCAAATTTAAATCAAAAAATTATCTGATGAAGGCATGGGCGTCATTTAGGGGGGGCAGGGGGGGGCAATTGCCCCCCCCCCAAGGTTTCCACTCTTAAGTGAAAAATTGCTGAGAGTCCTTGAAAATTTTGTAACTTCCACAAGGAGCATTAGATTTAACTCAAAAAGTCCCAAAAGGAGTTAAAACACTACTTTTGAGGGTCAAATATCAAAATTTTCTGGGGGAGAACCCCCAAACCCCCTCCTGACCTTTGATGTCTGTTATACAATGCTTCTCCCTTGAAAATTCTGCCGCTTACAAGAAGCAGCTCCCTTTGGGAACCAAAGAGTTTGAAGCCCCAAGGAGTCTGGTTTAAAGGGGAATTTTCAAAAATTTTTACTGAGGGAGAATCTCCGCCCCCCCTTGAAATTTTGACGTTTATTTATAACTTTTTTCCCTTGAAAATTCCATACTTTACAAGGAATTTCTTTTCTTTTTGGATGTAACCCAAAGCCCCTCAAAATGAGCTGAAACACTACTTCAAGAGGCAAATTTCAAAAAATTTTCTGGGGGAGAACCCCCAGACCCCCCTTTCAAATTTTTAAATATACTATATGCTATACAGTATATTTATCTTGAAAATTATGCGCTTACAAGAAGCGGTTCCCTCTGGGTGCTCCCCAATGAGGTTGCAAAGAAGATAAAACACTAGTTTAAAGGGAAATTTTCAAAAAAATTTCGGAGGGAGGACCTCCGGCTCCCCTTGAAACTTTGACGTTTATTTGTAACTTACTTTTTTTCTCTAGAAAATTATGTGGTTTACAAGGGGCTGTTCTCTTCGGATGTAACTTAAACGTTATAGAAATGAGGCAAAATTTCAAAATTTTTCTGGGGGTGACCCCCAGACCCCCCTTTTTATTTAGAACTCATGATGTTGAGTCACCCCCCCCAAAAAAAAAAAAACAAGTCTGGGTTACGGCGTGGCTCAGCCCCGCTTAAAGAAAATCCTTGCCTCCCCTAACCAAAAACTGAAATGACGCCCCTGGATGAAGGGCCTCTAGTCTAGAGTATCTGATGAGTACCCCATCTTTTCTTGGGACTTACTTGGATCCACATCCTTAAATCAAGTTTCAAATACTACCAGTAGGCATTCTAAAAACCCACATTTGACCAACGCTTAGGGGGGGGGGCTTTAGAAACAATTTCGATCCCCTTCAAGGAAAAAAGGCTAGTTACGGGCCTACCCTTGACAATATACCTTGACCGAACGTCTACCCCACCTGAAATTAGCGTCCGGACGAATTTAACAAGTCCGCCCCCCCACTTAAAACACGACAGATAGGGGCATCGAACCGACCGAGGGGGTTCGATCACGAGAATCCAACTACCCACGCTCATAGCAACGCCAGAGGTTGCCAAAACAAAATAACCCAGCAAAAATAAAAAAAAACAGCCCCAACAAAAAACGTCGATAGCCGAACAAACTCAGCCCCTTTGGAAGCCCCTCGCAGCCCCGAGCGCCCCACGACGCGGGAGGAACCATCGGACGAGGGGGTGTCCGGCCTGCGGGGGAGGGAGGGGGGATGGTTCGATGATGGCGACGGAGTAGGGGGGACGAGGGTATTGATGAAATGAGTCGGTTCACTGAACATTTGTTCTCATCGACATATGGGTGGGATCGTGGAGGGGTGATTGATTGCGTGGTTTTCGGCTGAAGAAATGAGAGAAAGTAGGGGGTGGAATGTATAAAAATCTGAGGGGGTGGTGTGATTGAATTAATTGAATTAAATAAGGATCGAAAAGGTAGAGGTCCTTGAAAGTGTCAGTAAGTTCTATGGGTTTCTCCAACCTTAATCTTCGAATTAGCAATATAATCTTAAGTGCCTTAAGTAATGTAAAATTGTGCTTCATTAGTCTCCAAGCACATAGCTAACTAGGTAATAGTTGCAATCACAAGTGTCTAGAATTGTTTGAGGAATTAACAGTTTGTAATGGTTCAAATATCATGGCTTACTTCAATAAATGATGGGCATTTAGTTTACAGAGGGGCTATTACATTTTCATGGCAGGTTACAGTGCTATGATTTATTGTTTTCTAGATTGAAAAAGAAAATCTTGAGAGTGATGTATCCAGATATCGGACTAAAATTTCTGGTATGGTATAAACATGACAAACACATGGCACATGGGCTATTGTAGGTCTTGGCTCACTTCCACTATGGCTTTTGCGTTAATCAGTTTATTAGCTTAACTACGAAGATACGAAGTTACTTAAATTTTTTAGAGAAAAGGGAATTCATTTGAATTCTTAAACAAGAATAATGCAACGTAACTTGTTTTTACACAGCCCTACGATCAAAAACTTTCTCATGCAAAAGAAGAGATAGTGAAATGATACTTTAGTGTGCTCAGGTTTGGTTCTCAAAAGATTCCAAGGCAGGAATTTTAATAAACATCTTTTATTCAAAACATTTAACAAATGTAAACTTTTAAAAAACTAACAACAAGAGCCAAAAGGGCTTAATGCTCGCTGCAGCAGAGCCTGTGCAAGAAAAAAGTAAACAAGGTAGTTGGCACATTATAAATAGCAGAAATCGGCTCTTCAGGTATTGCCACTAGTAAAAACCCTGGCCACCTAAACCAGGCCACCTAGAGGGCTCATCTAGAAGCATCGAGGAGGATGGCTCGAGTCCACCACAGTGCTCCCCCCAAGTGCCTATGGCACTGAGGTCAGCACTACCGTTGAACGAACCGGACTCTTCTTCCATAGCGAGTGAACACTGGCTTCTCCTTGATGTCATCTCCGACCGGCCCACCGGACGCGGGAGTGGACTGAGTTTCGACGAAAGGAGTCGGCGTAGGGGTGGTAGGGGGTGGCGTTGAACTGTCAGACACAGCTCTGGATGAGGTGTCGCTATCAGCAGATAGGAAAAAACAAGGCTTCAGCCGGTCAACTCCGATAGTAGTAGACTTACCACGGACCGCAACAGTAAAGTGTTTCGAAGAACGCTCCAAAACCTTAAAAGGGCCATCGTAAGGTGACTGAAGGGGCTTTTTTACTCCCCCATGACGGACTAAGACGTGAGTGCAGGTGGTCAACTCGGGGTGAACGAAAGATGTAGGTTGGCAGTGGGAGGATGCTGGCCTAGGAGTCAGGGTCTGCATTGAATCCCTAAGATGCTGTACAAACTCCGATGGATCTTGACTGCCAGTTGAAGTAGGAGAGATCAGGTCTGCCGGAAGACGAACTGTGGTGCCGTACACTAGTTCGGCAACTGTGCACTGTAAGTCCTCTTTGAAGGCAGAACGTAAGCCTAATAGCACGAGCGGTAAGGTCTCAGACCATCTAGGGTTGTTGTGACATCTCAGGGCCTGCTTTAAGGAACGATGGAACCTTTCGACCAAACCGTTGCATGCTGGATGATAAGGCGTAGTTCTTGTCAGCTTCACTCCGAGAATTTTCGCTAAGGCCGAAAAAAGTGACGATTGGAATTGTCTTCCTTGGTCAGTGGTGACCACGGCTGGAACCCCAAACCGAGCTATCCAGTTCGACACGAAGGCTCGCGCCACAGTTTCTGTCGTGATGTCCGAAATCGGGACTACCTCTGGCCATCTGCTAAACCGGTCGATACACGTTAGGAGGTAGCAGAAACCATTGGATGGTGGCAAAGGGCCAACCAAGTCCAAATGAACGTGGTCGAATCTGGCAGCAGGTGATGAGAAGGGCTGAAGAGGGCTCACGGTGTGGCGGATGACTTTAGATTTTTGACAAGCCATGCAGGAACGAGTCCAGTTCGCGACGTCCTTAGCTATGGATGGCCAAACATATCTCTCCAGGATGAGCCTTTTGGTGGCTCGAATGCCTGGGTGAGATAGATTGTGCAGAGATTTGAAGATCGCCATTCTAAATTGCTCAGGAACGTAGGGACGGATTTTGTCCGAAGTGGCTTCGCAAACGATCTCGAGGTCCTTTGACAAGGTTAACCTCTGAAACCGGATGGAGAACTTTTCGTTAGTTAGCAGATCTTTAAGCTCAGAATCATCCCCTTGAGCCACAGCCAGGTCGTGAAAATCAAAGGGTACCTCCTGAATCTGCTGTATTCTCGACAATGTGTCTGCAACCACATTATCAGCACCAGAAACATGTCTTATGTCTGTGCAAAACTGGGAAATAAAGTCAAGGTGTCTTAACTGACGAGGGGAACTAGAATCGTTGTTTTTTGAAAAGGCAAAAATTAACGGACGGTGGTCCGTGAAAATTACAAAATTTCGACCTTCTAGCTGGTGCCGAAAATGTTTAATAGCCAAATAGATAGCTAGAAGTTCCCTATCATATGTGCTGTACCTTGTTTCCGAGGGACTTAATTTACGAGAAAAAAATGCAATAGGTCTGGGACCTTTTGATGACGTCACACAGTTTAATGCAGCTCCAACTGCTGTACTAGAGGCATCAACTAGTAAACATATTTGGGCTTCGGGATCAGGGAAAGCCAGGGTTGTAGCTTCACTTAACGCTTTCTTACATCGGAGAAACGCACTCTCTGCCTCCTCATTCCACATAACTGGGCGTTCGTCCTTCTTTTTACAGTTTGTGAGTAATTTGTTGAGGGGCATTTGCATCTGTGCCGCATGAGGCAAAAAACGTCTGTAAAAATTTAACATCGCTACAAAACGCCTAAGTTGAGAAATGGTATCAGGCTTAGGGAAGTTAGCAATGACATCCATCTTCTCAGGAAGTGGTTTTACTCCTTCTGAAGTTATGAGGCAACCCAAAAATTTTACCGAGGTTTTCCCTAATACACATTTTCCAGGGTTTAACTTTAACCCGTACTCCCTTAATCTAGAAAACACCTGCTGTAAATGGTCAAGATGCTGAGCCTCTGAAGTGGAAGCTATCAGCAAATCATCGAAGTATGGGACACAGAAGTCGAGATTGCCCAAAACTTGGTGTATGTGCCTCTGGAACGTTTGGCCAGCGTTGCGAAGGCCAAAGGGCATAGCAGTATATTCGTAGAGCCCAAATGGTGTAGTTACTGCGGTTTTGGGAATATCGGGTGGGTTAACTGAAATTTGGTGATATGCCTTCGCTAAATCCAGGGTGGAAAATATTGTCTTTCCAGTGAGGGTTTGAGTGCAATCCTGGATGTGGGGAACAGGATAGCGATCAGGCACTGTGATTGCATTCAGTCTACGATAATCGCCGCAGGGCCGATATTCCCCATTTGACTTTTTTACAACATGAAGGGGGCTCGCCCATGGACTCTTAGACGGCCGGATTATTCCCAGAGACATTAGATGGTCAAACTCTTTTTTTACCGCTTTTAAAATGTGAGGAGCCAGGCGACGGGGCTTTGAAAATACGGGCGGACCCTTAGTTTCTATATAATGGTAAACCTCATTTTTCCGATCAGAGCTCATTGGTTGCGACGGGTTGATCAACTCTGGATACTGGCTTAACACTTCGTCGAATTTAGAATTGCCCACCAATATAGCTAAATTAAATGGCACGGAACTAATATTGGAAGACTTGCCATTAGAAGTAATTTTAGTTTGGGCATCGATAACTTTATGGTGCTTAGCATCAACAAGTAAGTTGAAGTGTCTTAGGAAGTCAACTCCTATTATTGGCTGCCGTACATTCGCAATCACGAACGACCAAACGAATCTGCGTCTTAACCCTAAGTCCAAAGTGACCAGCTTGGTGCCGAAGGTGGGTATTTTCGTATGGTTTGCAGCATATAGAGTCAAATTCGGTTGGGCTTTAGCATGAGGAGCATATGACTTCGGGATTACCGATACGTCGGCGCCTGTATCCACCAAAAAAGTCATCTTAGATGAGGAATCGGCCAAGAGAACTCTGTTGATGAGGCGATCGGGAACCTGGCCAACTGACGATCGCCCACCTAGTTTTCCGTCGCAAAAGAGCATGGGGCAATACACTTTCTAGCATCCCGACCGAAATTTGTATGGTAGAAACAGTTACCGTTTGACGGCTCTTGGTACTTTTTAAACCTACTCCGGGAGTTGCTGCGCTTGCGGAAGTGTTTGGTACTGGGTCCTGGGCTGCGAGACCGCTGCATCATAGCAGTTAACTTGCTAACTTGTTTAGTAAGGGATGCCACCTGTTGCTCTAACTTTGAGGTCGCCTCCCCTGCTGCGGCTGCAACGGAGTTAATCCCTTGGTGCGGGGTCAGGACATTAATTTTATCAGCAACAGTAGCCAACTTATCTAAGTCCTCACTAAGGGCAGCAAGAATGGTTTGAGTACCACTAGGCAAGCGCCCAACCCATAAGGACTTTAAAAGGGGCTCAGCGATATTATTCCCAGCAAGCGTACGCATGCGACTTAAGAGTTGTGAAGGTCGCTGATCTCCTAACTGTAAATCCTGAAGAAGAGTTCGAAATTTAGACTCCTCGCTTTCTGAATGCAATTCAATTAAACGTTTCTTAAGGGTCTCGTATTTATCGTTGACGGGAGGTTTCAGGACCAAATCACTGACAGAATGTAGAACGTCAGACTCGATTGTTGAAAGCACATAGCTAAACTTAGTGGAGTCCACGGATATTCTTGATATATCGAACTGAGCTTCTAAACGCACAAACCAAAGAGCTGGGTTGCTCTTCCAAAACGGGGGTGGTTTAACTGCCAGGAGAGCGACTTGAGTGTCCTCCGTAGCAGGCACAACGGGTTCTACCGGATTAGGAGACATGATCGAAGCCAAAGGGAAATAAGACCAATGTAGAACTAGGGGTAAACACAGTGATCGGGGGGAAACAAGGCACAGCGCAGACGAGTGGGAGTTTTGAAAAAAACTTACGAAAACGACTACTACAACGGCATTATGAATGCCACGTTCCGATGCGTGTAATCTTCTCACTGGAAGGGTCACCAATCTTTAGTGTGCTCAGGTTTGGTTCTCAAAAGATTCCAAGGCAGGAATTTTAATAAACATCTTTTATTCAAAACATTTAACAAATGTAAACTTTTAAAAAACTAACAACAAGAGCCAAAAGGGCTTAATGCTCGCTGCAGCAGAGCCTGTGCAAGAAAAAAGTAAACAAGGTAGTTGGCACATTATAAATAGCAGAAATCGGCTCTTCAGGTATTGCCACTAGTAAAAACCCTGGCCACCTAAACCAGGCCACCTAGAGGGCTCATCTAGAAGCATCGAGGAGGATGGCTCGAGTCCACCACAATACCAAGATAGAGAAACGTTGAATACAATAATGTAAATAATGAGCCCCCATTCACCAAATCGTCAAAGAATCTTCCGCGCCATCCAAAAAGAACATTTCTCATCCAACATATGGCGGCCATCTTCCCTCACTTATTGCCAGTCATCTTTATAATGTGTCAGCTTGCAACTGAACTGTTGAAATACGTTCAACAAAGATCAGAGACAACAAACACATCTTTCTGAATGAATCGATCTATTTCATTGGGGAGGGGAGTAAAAATGCAATTTAAATTTATTGGAGGTTTGATAAGGAGTGCAACCTCTTTCTGAAGGTGAATCCCGAGAAAATGGCCAACAGCTTTTGGCATCATAAGTCAATTAGATCTAGTGGGTGCTAATTGCATTTGTTGAACCAAAAATTTTTATTAAAACCTAGAATAAAACTTTCTTACTGTCTAAGCGCAGGGAATTAGCAGGATTTAAGTATGCATCTCTCTTTTCTCCCCTGAAATATCCAAAACACTCAACACCTTATACTCGAAAAAAAGTATCTAAAAGTTTTGAAGAAAATTTCCATGATGCAAGATAGACTTTGGAGAGTACCAGGGGAAGTCCGAATTTTTTTTTCTGGGAGCTTAATATCTGCAAGCAATTTACTCTTAACTTTTAAGAACTGAATACAAATTCAAATTATTTATTTTTAATTGTATTATACAATTTTTACAGTAATCTATATAGATGGCCAACTTTTCAATTTTCTTAAAAAAAGAATACCAGTGGTCTCAGCTGACCAACTGCCTCTAAGAGGAAGACAAGTTCGACCCCGTCATTGAACTCTTGAGAAGTTCGAATTTATACTTAATTGATCAGAACTAAAATTGACTTCATATTTAACCTAAAAAAGTATTTTTAATGTTCGGTATCATATACGTAGAAGTAACGTATAATATGGAATAAAACAAAGAAAATTTTTAAAATTAAATTTATGGGGAAAATCTCTAATTTCTCTAATGTAAACATAACCAGACAGACATGACCAGATTCACAAAAATTCAGGGAAGTCATCCACTTCGCATTCGCACACTCACATTTCCTGAAACTCTACACCACCCCCTTAGCTTCCGTGTAGTAGTAGGTAAAAAGTCATTCCTTTAAGACACCTCTCTCTTGAAAGCAATGAAGGACGTTTCTTTTCCCGAATCTCACTCTCTCGACGGAGCAGCTCTTTTCCAACCAACTATCCGCCGACGTTTTTTGCCGGCAACCAACGTTTCCTGCAACAGTTGTGTAGCTAGCTAACTTCCTCGACTGCTTCCGTGCACAAAAAAGGGCACATTTCTCAATGAGAAGCAATTGGGATGTTGAAGTTAGCCTTTAAAAGGACCTTTGCCCTTTTATTTTACGGGGACATTAATGACAGTGGCAGATTCAGGGGGGTGGCACTCTGGAAAGTGCCCCCCTTGGATCCAAAAAATCACTCATGAGCACGAAAAAATGTCCCAAAAAGTGTACTCAAAATGAGTTAAAACCCTACTTTTACAGGTTAAATTTCAAAATTTTTTCAGGGGGGACCCTCATACCCCCCAGCGGTACCAAAAGGGGATCTTGAGTGATACTTTTTAGAAAATCCTCAAAATTTTGACAATTTTCTCAAAAGGTAAAGGTGATAGTCTGAAAAAGAGCCCCCCCCTTGGAGCCGTGCTGGACCCGCGCCTGCATTAATATGGGGCAAAATTTCGGGGTACCAACACCAAAATTACAACTATAATTTTATAGGTAATTTCGGCAGATATTTATTGATGTTTTGTGGAATCAGAGCTAGCGAGGCATAAAAAAAGGGAGGAATTAAGAATATTGAGATATGGGGTAGATATGGTCCTTTTCTGTGGGCAGGACTTGAACCATTTTAAGTTTCGGCCGAACTGCTAAGAAATTGAATACTTTTGTGAACAATCTTTTATTAATTCACACCTTAAAATGTTTCTTCTTTGAGGATGGCAAAGAAAAGGAGATGGAGGGAGGGCTTGATAGAACAAGAAATGGACAAGGATAGCCGTGTAGGGGGAAGATTTGGTCCCCAACACTTTTATTATTTTAATTCCGTGTACACAATGGAGGTTAAATGTTGGAATGCTACTTTTAGAAAATGAAGAGGTAAGATTAGAACGGTGGGCGTCAAATTTCAACTTTTGTGACGTGAGTTACATTGAATCCCATGTTAAAAAAAGGGGAAGGCTTGGGATCATCCTCCAAAAATTTTGTTGAAATTTGACTCTTGAAAAAAAAATTTGTTTGTTGAGTAACCGAGTTGCTTTGCAGTTACAAAAATGTTTTTTAATTTCCCAAAATTTGTAAACACCACCCACTTTTCGCCGGTGGGGCATGCGCCCCACGTTGAGAAACACTTCCTTATAAAACCAAAAATAAACGGTCGAAGCTCTTATCTAGCTGCTAATAATAACTGTTTAAATTCAAATTATACACAAAATAGAGTAAAATTTATGTATACAAATTAATTATTTCGTTACTTTTTTCATCAACTTAGAAATATCGCCACTACAATAGTACTCCTAAGACCCTTTTTATGTCATTTCACATGCATCAAAAATCTACGGAGTTAACTTAACTTCCACAGCTCACCACAACTCGAAAACCTCCCAAAACGCAACAAGCCTCCCTCAACGCCTCCCGCCCACTCCAAAAATCCGCCCCCGCACCAGGGCCCCCCCCACACCCCTTCCTCCTCGCACGAGCGCCCCTCCGAAAAGGGTCCATATCGATTCGTCCTTCCTCCAAAACCGGGTTGCCCCCTAGGGTTCCCCCCCTCTCTCCCAGGCAGGCAGCAGACACAGCGGCGGAGAACGGGTCAACGCCCGTTCCCCCATCCAGAGAATGTCCGTCGAGAAAGTAGCTGTAGCTGTAGAGAGCTTGCTGCTCACCCCTTTTTTTCCCTGTCGTTCCCCCTTGGCCGACAGAGTGGATTGTTCCCGGGGTAATCAAGGCGGGTGGTGGTATTTATCGTGGTGGAACAATGGGACGGTGGTGGGGGACTTGCCGGACGATCGGGGACAGATAAGCTTCACGGCAGGTAGATCGGTTTAACAGGTGCATGGTGGCACCTGACGAGGTCTGTCTGTTCGCTCAGTCGGGGAGCCCCAGACACGTTAGTGGCGGGTTGAATTTCATTCGAATGGGAAGGGGTATTCGGGATCGTATTTGCCGCTCTGTGCTGCAATTTTTCTTGTAAATTTTCTGTTTTAGAAAAGCAACATTTTTGGCATAATTCGTATCAGAATTTCTAGATTGTGCTCGTTTTTATTTAGGTCAAAAGTCAAGTTTTCTGCAAAATAAGCACGACTAGGTCTATAGTTTTTCGTATGTACCGAATCTGTTTGAAAAAGCACGCTTTCATAAGCAAATTGAACGACGGTTACGCTTAAGTCATTAAAGAGAAAAACCTAATCCTGCTTGGAGCAAAAAGGAAGTCTTCCCGCCCTTACAAGATCATGCAAAAAAAATTAATTATGAAACTAATTAGTATTGCAATAAGCAATACAGATTTATTCGATTAACTTAACAGTAATTTTACAGTCCTGTGCTATGTACAATAGTTGTATGAGACATATTTTATGCTAAGTCCTTCATGTAACTGCATGAACCAACATCCATTTAAAATTTATTTTTATTAAAAAAACTAGCAGAAGTATTTTTATTAGAAAATTTTGTCTTATTTTTTCCACACCTTTGGTGGCTCACATACTTTTTAAAGGGAGGAGAACTGTTATGGAAAGAACTACGTCAATGAAAACTTCCGAGATGTGTTCATATTCTCACTTACATCTTTGGAAAGAAGCTTAGAGAAGCAAATATCTTGGGAAATGTTACGCGTTTTACAGTTTGGTAACCACTGTGTTAATTCAAATAACCTTTTATTGAATAAACGTGGAAACAAATTTAGTATAGGGGAGAAATATAACAGACCTTAAAAGTAGGGGTTAATATAAAAGACTAGGTTTAACAAAAGCGTTTTGGTACAACACGAGAATATAAATTTAATTTGTCCTTCGATGGATCTTTTTATCCAGTCCCCAGAAAATTCTAAGCATTAATTCAAATCTATACCAGTTTAAAAGATGATAAACTTGTCTAACATCTAGATTCCGGAATATCCTAAATTTCGTAGCATGAATTTGTTATGCAAATTGCAAAGTTAACATTAAAATGACTTTTAAGAGTAACTTTTTAACTCTACCAAACAGGCTTTGTTAAAAATTTAATAAGTATTTTTTTTTTGGATTCGTGTTATCGGTAGTAACACAAAAAGGTTTTAAGCATTTTGTGCAATTTATTAGGTAAAGCTAAGCTATGCTCGATTAAATCATTAATTTATAAAGCGTCGACATTAAATCCAACCCTATAAAATAAAAATGTGCAAGATTTATTAAACCCTTTCACAAATTCAGAAAAAATTGGAAATATCTTAATGTATACCTACTGTTTGCTGAAATGGGTCAATTTTAGGAACAGTAAGCACGTATACTTAATAAGTAAATGCAAATCTACACTTTGATATCAGCCACCTTATTAACCCTTAGGGGAGTTCTAAATTCGCCCCAATCAACGATTCCAGAAGAAACAATCGAGAATAGCCTTCTTTAATAACGAACCATAACTCTCAATCAGGGGGATAGGACAAAAACATATTAAATGGAAAACACAAAGGTCTCTCGGCCATCACAAGGGAATAAAAGGCCAATAAAAACCGGACTCTTTAAATAAAGCTCATTTGACCACATCAAAAAGGTCTCTTTGGTGAGTTAAAATTGAAATTAGGCTTTCATTTTTTAATCCTGAATGTACGATTGGATTATCAGGAGTTAATTTAATGTATTTTCTTAAGCAACTTCTAACTAAACTATAGTTTGAATACAAGTTACAGAGTTTTTTTTGAAATTGGAAATGTGTTGTCCTGAATAAATAAGTAAAATGAGAAATAATAGGTAACCAATAGATGCTAAGTCAGAGTTCAAAATATGAGGGAGTTTATTAAGGGGTTCAACTATTTTTATAAAGGATTCAAATCAAGACTTTTTCAAGGAAAACAGAGGGGTTTAGGTTTTCGTTTAGAAGTTTTCAAGTTCTAAATTTGAAAAAAAAGTCAACTGTTTGGCTAATGAGTTTATTGAATTGGGTTTAAGTTATCCAGTCCACGAGCATGACATCAGTTGATTTCTGACATAATACTCAAATAAATTATTAAAACCACCTGATTAAAAAAGTAGCTTTAATCAAACAGCAAATAGATAAATCAGCACTCGTTCAAAGCGTTCTGAATTAATCTGACTGGAACTGGAATAAATGCAAGAGGGTCTGAAGTCCATCAAAGTAATGGAGCCATATTCCAATGAAATGAATTCAGTAATTAGCAATGCTTTTCATGCAGTTTACACGAACTTCAGCTTGGTTTCACATCACTGTAACCTTCAGAGATCCGAGAGGGAAAATTCAAAGATTACGATTTGATTCATATGAAAAAAAATATGTTTAATTTCGGGCCTATTTGATGGCAAACATATCATGAACGATAAGATATCTACTGATGCAAGATAGAATTGTATTCAAAGTTAGTTATTACGAAGCATCTCATTTACACACACTAAAACGTATCTAATAAAATTGCATGCCATTTTTTCTTCGATTTTTGTACATCTTTTCATTCATATTAAAATATATGAATAGCTATGAAGGTAAATAATTTTACTTAAAAATATTTCCTAAAAAATCTTGAGTTTATGGAGGTGAAACCAAGTTGAATTAAACTCAAACCCAGAGAAATAAGCATTGGAGGATTTAGAGGGGGTCTGCTAAAACACTATTTCTTAAGGATATTCAGTGGCGGATCCAGGATTTGGTTTTGGGGGGGGCTAAGAATTTTCATAATTCAATTGTATCTTCTTGATTATCTTAATATGGAAAAGGGGTAGTGAATTATCCTGCTCCAACCACTAAAAGGGGGGTCTGGGGTTCTCCCCCAGAAATTTTTTGGAAATTTAAGTAAAAAAAAACCACTTTTCGTTTTGTTTTGGTGCGCCTCATCCGATTTCGGATAGATTTCATGGTAGAATTTTTGTGTTTTTACAAACTTAATATAAAACAAAGTTGTAATAATAGAGTTACAAGTACTAAGGGGCTCTAGGGGTCTCCCCTAGAAAATTTCTGAAAATTTAAGTAAAAAAAAAACACTTTTTCAACTTGTTTTGGTACACCTCATCCGAATTTCAGATATAGATTTTATGGTATAATTTTTGCTTTTTGACAAGCTTTATATAAAATTGAGTTTTAATAATAGAGTTACTACAAGTACTAAGGGGGTCTGGGGGTTCTCCCCTAGAAAATTTTGAAAATTTAAGTAAAAAAAAACACTTTTTCAACTCGTTTTGGTACGCCTCATCAGAATTTCGGATATAGATGTTGTAGCAGAATTTTTGCGTTTTGAGAAACTTAATATAAAGTAGAATTGTAATAATAGAGTTACAAGCACCAAGGGGGTCTAAGGGTCCTCCCCCCGAAAATTTTTGAAAATTTGACCCTAAAATAACATGGTTTTAACTCATTTTGGTGCATAAAATTCCATATTCTATAGAGTAAAATTTTCATTTTGGGGGGGCTCAAGCCCCCTAGCCCCCCCCTGGATCCGCCAGTGAGGATATTCATTTATTTCAATGCTAAATTGTTTGGGGGTTATCCCCCAATTCTAATATCCCCTCGCAAAAAAAATGTCTGGCCACGCCACTGCTCCAGGGTCTTCCTTCTAATTCAATCTGCTGAAAAGACAATTCTTGTTGAAGCCATTACCGATCATCCAAGTAAGTAACATCCAGTCCTATATACTTGAACAACACTAAAAGTCCAGTCCTACAAATAAATCCTTCCAGTTAACTTCCAGTCCTACTCTTGCCGGATTTAGGTAGTGGACCTTGGGGGCAGACTGGAAATCTTGGGGCGGGGGCAAGCTTTCCCTGATGGCTTTGGACACATGAATTTCCTTCATAAAAACGGAATTTTCTCAAAAAGTTGGGGTGGGGGCATTACCCCCCCCCCTTAAATCCGCTCATGGTCCTACTCCAAGTAAGGCACTTCCAGTTCTACACAATATTGGTCGATGACATTCAGATCCAGTCACTGGAAATCCCTATAGAAAGCTGACTGTGGTGGTGCCGTGAAAACTGGGTCTATGAACTAAAATGCTATTTAACTTGTCGAAATAGCAGAAATAATAGCATTTTAGGCTTAAAAATTCCAATACCCTTTTAAAATTTTACACGCGATTAAAAATGAATTCTCCCCTTACAAAAAGACCAAAACAATACTCTCCTTCTGAACCAAGTTTCCCCTAATTCCCAGAATAAGGCCCATTGAGAGATTGTGATGTCAAATAATATTATGCCAGCGATGTGCACGAGATAAGTAGCATAAACCTAGGATTGCTTACCAAAGATAACGGATAAGGTCAAAAGCTTTTCTTAAACCGCACAAGAGCTCGTACAGATAACAAGGGATCAGCATAAATGACGTAATATCCTATAAATGGACCTCTAGTAACAAATCGAAGTCACTGCTATTCTATTTTCAATTGGATTCTTGATAACAGTTGTGGTCAGCGGTTGTCAAACTCATTCCATTCACAAAGCCCGCATTCCAATCGTTAGGGATATTGTACAAAGAAAAGGAGGGTCCTTTGGAAATTTAAAATCTGTCATAACAAAACAAAATGCTGCTTTTGAGTTAGTTGAAAAGGTTTGGAGTTACCTTTAATTTTTAAATTTCTTTTCTTTCTTTGTATATCACCAGCGATTGTCAGTTAAGCTTAAGGGCGAGGGGTATTAGCGATTCTGGGAGGGGCACAGAAACCAGTGCCCCCTTGAAATTGTTAACAAGCACTGGATAAAACTTCTGGAATAAATTCCTTAATGAATAAGATTTTTGTAGCTGTGAGATGCTTAAAACCATAAACTTCATGGATAAATATGTACATTTTCTTTCCCAATTTTAAAACACTTCTCTGATTTTATTGTGAAAGAAAGTTTCGAAATCTTGTTCTTGTTACAAATAAAACTGAGTTAGTTTTGAATATCAACCACACACTTTCAATGGGAGGTCGGTCCCTAAAAGTCCTTTAAGTATCGGTATATCCATTGTGTAAAGGAAAATTTTATCAGCAACTGAATTTTCCTTATCATAAGGAAGTGCAACATTCGAAAGTGCAACACATATCTTCGCAGGTCTTGTTTAAGGGGAGTAAATATAAGGGATAAATTTCAACAAAAACTTAACACAAGAATTATTCATTGTGAAACTTAAACCCTAAACTTATTTTAAAACATTTATTTTCACTTATGTTCAGCTTTTTCTGGAAATTACTTCTTTAATTAATACTTCTGCTACTCAAGCGCGGATCCAGGGGGGGGGCAACTGGTCAATTGCCCCCCCCGTGGGCTCAGCCGCCTTTTTTTTTTAATACAGAAAGAAGTAAAAAACGAGCAAGAAGAGAGAAGAGAAAATCAAGTTATAAGAATGTGTATTCCAGGGTCGACAGTTTTCAACCTTAAAATATACCCTACCATACACCTCATATTCGATTTTGGTGAAAATCGGTTGATAATTATGGCAGTTATAAATCCGAAAATATTATTAGTTTTTTCTTAATTTTTTCTATTGTAACTAATTGTAATGGCAAAGTTTTTCCAGAATTACGGGTTTCCATGGGGATTTTTACGTCATCCAGGATTTTTAGAAGAAGACTAGAGCTTACTTACATTTAGAACAACCATTTTATGAAAAGTACTTTTATAATAATATGTGCAGAAAAATTTTAACGAAAATACAAAAACGTTAAATTCGAATATTATAAGTGTTAAGAGTCATATTTTCCTTAAAGAACATACATTTTAAAGGAAATTAAATGTAGTATATTAGTCCAGGACGATTACGTTTTTATATGCTTATAAAAAATAGCCTCTTTCACTTATTTCAAATACTTAATTAGGTATTACATATTTCTAATTGAGTTCCTAAAAAAAAATGAAATATTTTAACACTCCATTTTTGTGGGGCAAGTCGTGTCAGAAGAGTAGAAGAGTTTCGACGAAGAGTTTTCACAGATTACGAATATGTAAATCATTAGGCCAGACTGGGCCGAGTGGCGATCCCCACCCTGATGGGGCCCTATTCAAAATTACAATTTTTCAAAAATAAGTTCAAAATGTGAGAGGGCCACCGAAACGGGGGGCAGAAGCTATGAGGTCCCGAGAGAAATGTAGAATTTTTTTCACATACCACGCTTCCCTTTGATTTTGCTGCCTTAGCTTAAACAGGGCACTCGAAGTCTTCATCTTCGACCCACAAAAACACTCCCTGGGAGAAACCAGACGTTATCTAGAGGGATCGGACTTGCCCAAAGCCCTCATTTCATATTTCAAAGAGGCCCCCAAAACTGTTTAAAAGCTAAGAAAATGTGAGAATGTAAAATAAATGTATTGACTTATGAATTTAAAATCAATTACTTAAGCTTAGGCACTTTTCAAATAAAGAATTTTTACGAAATGCTTACACAAGGATTGAAAATGATTGATTTTGTTACTTTAAGTCAAATAAATTTAATTTTAACTTTAAGACATGACGAGGGCCCCCAAGCGAGTCTTTTGCCCTGGACCCCCAAACTTGTAAGTCGGGCCCTGATCGGCGTCAAAACACTGTAAACACTTTCTTTTTCCTCTATCATTGTCCATGCTATATGCTATCGTTCGCAGAAGGGAGTGAAAAACACAAGCTACCTCGGTGGCTGATTCGACCCCTCGGCCACACACAGACGGCGACAGAGGGATTGTAACTCTATACCATGTGCTGACAATCCATATTTATAGCCCCCCCCCGTATTGAGGATGGTAGTTGAAAGGGTCTCCTTTTGTTTTTTATCTTGTTTAGGAGCTACCCACACCGAGCTCGCCACTCCAGAGCAATAAAATAAATCAATCTTGACCCCTTGGCCCTCGCAATACAAGATAACGTTAATTGACCTCCTGGACAGTCGAGTAAACAAGACACTCTCAACCCCCTCTCTTCTATTGGGAAGGCTGAATGGGGAACCTGAGTCCGCCTGTCAAGATAACGATCTTTATTGCACAGTACGCACGACGAGCTCGGTGTGGGTAGCGCCTTAGAGGGTTCAGGAGCGGGCGCTTGTGTTTTCTCAGGGCTGCCGCCTCTCGCAGGAGATGGGACACCGTTTTATGGTTTTATGGCCTCTAATTGTTTGTAGATTCTTGTTTTCCCACCCCACTCCCCAAATGACCGATAGGAAGTTGGGAGGATACATTTTTTTCTGGGGGGTGACACATTTTTCCAGAAGACGTCCTTCAGTCTCTTGTTGGTTGTGATCCCAGAAAGGCTGCTGGTTTCTTGGATCTAACGGCTAGAAGTATAGCTTCCCAAAAAGAGGTAAGATGTTTTATATTTATTTTTCAAAGTAGTAAGGGGATAAGGGATTTATGTTTTCTTTATATTTTTATCTAAATAATTACAATTGGTTTTTATGATTTGATATTTTGTGAGACAAGTGACTTAAAAATTCTCCCATTTTTGCCCATAGGGTTAAAAGCCGTTTTTCTCTACAAGCTACTCTCATAAAAGCGTTCATGTAGTATTCTTACAAGATTCTATAAAAAAGTTCATTGAAAGTTTATTATAACATTCTTCCTTCATCACTTTCTTGAAGAAAAACTAAAAGTAATAGAAGAGCTACAGCTACAGACTTAAATTTAACTTTTATTATTTCTTTAAAAATGACCGGAAAATGTGTCTGCTAAATACGAATATTCCATTTGAATTGAAAAAAGATAAAATATAAATTTAAAAAATTTGATAATTGAAGAAACGTCTCTCAAATTGAAAACATCGCTCAAAACCACAAAATAACAGGGAAAGAAGTAATTCACACGGTTTCCCCTTCCTAAATAATTCCACACTAATATTGTTAAAAATGGGACAAGTAAAAAAAAAAATAATTTTTTCAATTTTGTTTGGCCTTAAAATTCGACCTTTTTAAAACTCCTGTTATAAACGTTTAAGGCATTTTTCCGAGGTCATTCTTCCATGAATATCGTAATTATATAGCTATATAACATAAAAAACCACCATTGGTGATTAAGTCATTAGTTAATTAATTTATTACAGTGAAATTTGAAAATACAGGTAAAATTTTCCAATCAAGTGAAACAGAAAATATTTTGACAATGTTTGGTAACAAATCATTTAAAAAATACTTAAATTTAACAAAGACAAAAAAAATTTTTTTTTAAAGTTTAAATTTTAAACAAATTTATTTATTTCTTAAATTCTTGTAGTATAGGCATGTGATACATGTGTGTAGGTAGACTATATTTTAGTACTCTTTGCGATTATCAGTATCAGGCCAGTAAAATTTAGAATATGTGTGGAAATATTAAAGCATTTCAGACAAAAGTATTAATGATATAAATGCTTCAATTTTTAAACTAAATTTCAAAAGAAAGAGAGGGGAAATGCAATGAAATACTTTTTTAACTAGCTAATGAAAATAATTGTTTTATTTAAAAAATTGGATAATAATGAAAGGAGGAAACCATTATCTTTAAAATCTTAAGTAACCTTAAATTTAGAGTTAAATGTAATTTTTTTAAAAAATTAATTACTTTAACAATTTATAAATAAATTTCCTTTTATTTTTATATTACGGTGATGATAGAAAATCTAGAAATCTTTACAACATGCTAAAACTTAAAAAAATTCCCAAGGTATAAATAATGCTGGAACTATAGTGCTAATAAATAACAAAGTATGTTGATCTATAATAATTCTCAGATTCTTCCATTTGATAGGACTGTTATTTGTAATCGTATCGCTTATCCAGTATTATGTTAATGTCCTACCCAGATTCAACGTTTTCACTCAAATTTTCTTGGTCCCATGAAAGACAGTAAATCGGGGTTAATATCTAAAAACGTATTTACAAGCTACATTGAACCTATTAAGGGCATCGAATCTATTAGGGCACCTTAATTAAGGTCTCATCCTCCGATCCAGATGCCGTCTGAAATGTTCAAAAATGAGTCGAGATACTACTTTTTTAGTCTACGTTTTCAAAAAAATTTCTGGGGGAGGACCCCCGGAACCCCCACGGTTCCTTAGGTTAAGGATCGACAGTAAAATTTGCACATTTTTTTCAGCGAAAGTTCACATTAGATCCATAAAATACTTGGGGGAAGGAACCTTAGTAAAGAAATTGCGAGTCAAAACCATTTCTGGAAACATAAGTCTGGTTGGGGGCAGGGCCGTATCCAAGGGGAAATTTCCCCCCGAAATTTTGACATCAATTTTTATACTGCTATTTTTCTTGAAAATTATGTCTCACAAGGAGCGATATCCTCTTCGGGTATAACCCAAAGGGTCTCAAAATGAGTCAAAACCCTACTTTTAAGGGTAAAATTTCCAAAATGTTTCTGGGGGAGGACCCCCAAACCCCCTCGAAATTTTGAAATCTATTAAGTATACGGTTTTTCCTTCAAACTTGTGTGATTTACAAGGAGTGGTCCTCTTTAATGTAACCTAAAGTGTCTCAAAATGAGTTAAAATGCCACTTTTAGTGGAAAAATTCAACAAATTTTCTGGAGTAGGAACCTAAAAACCCCCCTTAACATTTCGCCATTTACTACAATATACCTTCTTTTTACCTTGAAAATTCGGCCGCTTACAATGAGTGGTGCTCTATGGGTGTAATCTAAAGGGTCTCAGAAATGAGCTAAAACACTCTTTTGAGGGGCAAATTTCCAAAAATTTTCTGGGGGAGGACCCCCAGACCCCCCCCTTTTACTTCGAATTTAAATTGTTTATACAATTTTTAAATTTAGTGCATCAAAATTTCTATCCAGTGTTGTCATCTAAAACTTAACATATAAAAGTACCCGTCAGGAGGTACCTCAGAAAATATTTCAGTCAACCCCCCCCCCGAAACAAAAGTCTGGTTACGGCCCTGGTTGGGGGGTTATGTCACTGTAGTTAACCAAAAATGGGTTTTTAGGGTCTTATTTTCAAAAATTTTCTGGTGGAAAATCCTAACCCAAAAATGTGGTTGCCCCCCCCGTAGGTCCAGGCTGGATCCGCCACTGCTGCTACTTTTCATAAAAAAATGTAATATTTTTAAGGGATAAAGATAACAGTTAAAAAAAACAGGTGTGTTCATCACTTTAAAACTTGTAGGTGTTGAAATTTTTTTGAAAGGCCCTTTTAGATCTAGACTCATTACTATGAATAATTAATAATTAGTACACTATCGAATATAATAAAAGTCAATGCAGGTGGGTGTGTTTGTGTTACTTTGTCTCTTATACAAATCCACAGATTTTTTCCAATCCGCACCAAACTTGGTATACACACATAAAAAATACCAGAAAAAAACATAGGCTATGTTTTGAAGTTCTAAAACCACCCCTTTTGACCGTTTTTATGGTCATTTTGCTGCAATAGCTTTATTTCTGCTCAAAAAGCGATCTGCTTACCCGATTGTTACAAAAAAAAACCCAATGCAAAATTAAAAATCACCTTAATAATCTGAAAATATATTTCAACGAAATTTTAAATTTTAAAACTGATCAGTAGAGTTAAAAATATTTTAATTCTTGTTATCAAATTTTTAAATACGCATTGATAGAAAAACTAAACTAGGAAAGAAGTTTTTTCTCTTAAATTGCAGGAACATTCTTTAGTTCGGCTTTAGTTATTGAATTTCACCAAAAAGTTAATTAAAATCCCTGAAGATATGATTAATCAAGGGCTCTAAATAACATTTTCAGTAACTTTTGGGAGAATATTTTCTAATATGTTTGTTGTTTTTCATGGGGATCTTATGGTATAATGTTGAAATCTATCAAACTTAATATTGGATGGATTTTAATACCTTTCACTCAACAAAATAAGGTATGGAAAGTATTAAAAATTTTAAAGAAAAATTTCTAACTCCACCCGTGCAAGGCCGGGCATATCAGCTAGTTAAATATAAAGCACACCTTAAATTCAACTTCTTTATGAACCTTTAGATTAAAGAAATTGATTATTTTCCAGCTTAAATTTATTATAAAGGTTGTGATATGAACTCTGAGACTTGAAAACACTTAAAGGATGAAGAAGACGAAAGCGACCTAATTTGGTCAGCAAATGCCTCCACAGTTCTATATAAGGTTGTGATGATCCTGATAAAAATTTGGGATTCATACAATCAAGATCCAACAATTGATTTTATAAAATTGTTTTAACAAGAGGCAACCATTATAGTAGGGGAGACCAGTGTTTTTGGGGATTTACTCGAGCGCGGCAGATGAACATAGGGGGGATACCTTGCACGCTTTTGAGCAACTCCACCACATATAAACCCCCTAATTTTTTGAAAATTTGAACTTAAAAAATAGGGTTTTTACTCATTTTGGTACCCTTAGTCTGAATTACGGGGGGATCTTAGAACTTTTATTTTATCTTCTTTAACTTCTAGGATCTTTTATTTGAGTACACCACATATCCATAATTTTTTTGTAGATAGAAAGGTATCCGCGGGCCGTAGTTTGGAGACCCCTAATCGAAACTACAAGATCTCATCGTCCCGATGATGCTCGAGTAAATCCACATTTAGCATCATGGGCTCCCTTACAGAACCTGATTTTTAGGACCCTGATTTCTCAGAAAATTGTATGACAATTGCAAACTGGGCAAAAAATCTCAGATCTGAACAAAAATGGCTTAAATTTTTTTAAAAACTGATTGCAATGACGATTGAATTTGTGACACAAAAAAGAGAAAAAAAAAATTATTAGCATGCTTTGAGGAATTTGACATATGAAGAAAAATCTTTCCCGACTGGATGACTTGGATTTCATGGAGTCTTTTTGTCAAAATAACATTTGTTAATTTTTTGCAACATCTAATAATAATTAAAATATTTTATGTATTAAAGATTTCGGTTCAATTTCGTTGGAGTTCCCACTAAATATCGCCCGGTCACACATATCCAAATATCAACAAAATTTTTAGACTTTTACTAATAAACTGAACAGTTATTGACCTAATTAAACATTTTAATTCAGGAGTTTGAAATTATTTATGAATATTTCTACTTTTTATACTACTACAGAACCAGGTGATATTTAGCGGGAACTCAAACGGAATTGTACCACGATTTCATAACATTTTTCTTTAAAACTAGAGTTTTTGTTATGCTCCAGCCAGTCTAGCAATTTGTATGCATTGAACACTAACACAATTTCTATGTAGGTAAATGCTTACATGCTTACACAATTTGTAAATGTATATAAATGCAAAATGATACACCTTGAATTACGAGAACTCATTTTATCCGGTTACCTTTTAGTCCCATCTATTATAACTCCAGGGCAGGGTGTTACTGTATTAAAAACTAATAAACAGAATCTTTAATATCAAGAATTACAAACAACAAAAGGTAATTGGATTCTATTTGATACTTGAGCCCCATAAATTTATACCTTTTGCTTCATATCCCTGAATACTTTACTATCACACTTCTATTAAACATTTTGTTTTTATAAAAAGTTGCCAAGCAAACCAATTGTGCAGGCAGATAATACAAAAGTACTTTTATTATTATTCTTAAAGCATTAATACAAGGCATGAATTTTCCCTTCATACACTTACCATTGGTGAGTAAATATCTACGAGTAAATTTTGACTTACTCGTAGACTTCAAAAAAATAATTTAAAACAGTGTTTTCAAATGTCATGAACAACAGCGTCATGATCAACAGGATAATATGCAAGAACTAAATCTTTTAGATGTTGTTGCAGTTTTTAACTGTTTATTAGGGACACTTGTATTCCACTAAACATACCATTTGAAAAGAAATGTCAATTTATTGGACCTAAATAAAAGATACTAATTCATAGCCTATTCTTTTGATTCAATAATGTAGTGTAAACTACTTGTTACTATAAACAAAGCTCAATATACTTAGATTGGTCCCCACATGATTGTTTACATTTACTTATTTTCTCAAAGCAAAAGGAAGGGTATGAGTAAAGTAAGATATCGCACAAACTGAGAATATTTATATACAAGTAAATATACAATTCAGACTGTTTTGTTCAACTAAATTATCAGTTTTAGCTTCATGCGTTGTAATATTAAAACCATGTGGAAAAATCATCGAGAAAACCCTGAGGGGGGAGTCGATAGATCGCCCTTGAAACCGCTTCAAAAATAAACAAACCGAAACAACTCAACAAGAGCTGATCAGCCCACAATTTTGTACGCAAACATTCGAGCTTCAATATGTTATTTGGGGAGATCGGGCATTGAAAATGTTGTGTAAAGAGGGGTGTAACAGGCGGGATAACAGCCAGCCTGATCTACACAGTCCAGACACAAGGATATTAGTGAAAAATCACACATACCTGGAAGGCGAGCGTCGGTGTTATTACGCAAGGACACCCTACCACCCACTGAAAACACCCACCCTGTAGAAGTACGGGCATTGCGTCAGTATATCACGTGACACACAAGTCCCCGGGTTCATCCGCAGCCTTCAGAGACGAGGAGGGAGAATTTCCGGTGGGCAAATTTCAAACACTCAACATTTTTCCCCTAACCCATGTTTGTTTTGCTTTTTAAAACAATGCCATGTCGAACCAATGAATTAAGTCTGGTTTTTTCTAATTATTACTGGGTCTGTTTGTTTGGATTTGTGGGCATAAACCGAGATGGGGAGAGAAGGTTTTTTTTTTATGGAGTGACGAAAGAGGGCTGCGTTTTTTTCTTCGCTGGGAAGGTCGAAATACTACATGTAGCAACGCATGTAGTCATGGGTAACTCAGAAATTTTAAGTGAGGTGAGTGAGGTACTCATTTTGTCATAGTGAGGTGTGACGTTGTACCACCTCAATTTGTCCCATACAAACAAACTACGTCCCAACACCTCAATTTGTCCCATACAAACAAACTACGTCACGGTGTGTGTTTTCGTCCCACCACCTCAATTTGTCCCATATAAACAAACTACAATGTCATGTCAGGCACGTCACGGTGTGTGTTTTCGATCCAATGGGACGTCCCAGAGCTTATTTTTGAGTAGTGTGTGGTCTCAGTTCTTTAAGTTCTAACAAAGTACTGTCCTGACCCACGGGATCTTTTGTTCATATCTCATTTTTATGATGGAGTGCACATACTTAAAAAATTATACGGATTTTATATTCTTAGGATCCTTAGCTTCAAGTTAACCTAAATTATTCAGAAATTCAAATGAATATTTCGACGATTAAAAAAGATTGCAATAATGAGAATTTCGTTAAACGAGCTGCCAGGATAGAAAGTACGTAATTTGAGGGGGCATTATATTATTACTTTTATGATGGATGACTAATAAAATGTAGTGTACATTTTAAAAAATTATGGGGATTTTATATTCTTAGGATCCTAAACTTCAAGTAAACCTAAATTATTCAGAAATTCTAATTAATATTTCGACGATTAAAAAAGATTGCAATATTGAGAATTTCGTTTAACGAGTAGCCAGGATCGAAAGTACGTGATTTGAGGGAGCTTTATATTATTACACATTGGTTGATAATATGAAATACTTGATCTAAAGCAAAATTTATGTTGTTAAGATTTATATTTTATTGGTTAATCAGTGTTTTGCATAATTAATGAAGCGATTGATTTGGATTTAAAAAGTATCTTATTTTCAACTGTTTTGAGGATCGAAACGCCAGTCCTCTAGTACTATTATAAGCAATGTATTTGCTGTTGGATTATTTGATTAAAATTCTTAATCCACTTTAAAAATCATACTGTACTTATGTTCTTACAGCCTTTATTTTCAATTATGCCTAAAAAAGTTACAACTCACATTACAAATTTCGACGATTAATTAAGATTGCTGAAACGTAAAATAAATTCCGAATGCCTCCCCTGTTGGTCGGCGTCGGCCAGAGGATGGGAGGGAGGAGGGAGAGACGAAAAGAAAGGAGATCACATGACCCTAGCCTACTCCGCACTCCTCCCTGCTACTCCGGGCCGATGGAGTAATGGCATGGAGGGTATTGTATTCATTGCACTGCGCATGGGACAGTGCGCAGTCCCATGGGACGTTTTGTCACACAGGGCGCCTTCACCTCAGTTTGTCCCACTACTCCAAAAGAAGTGTGTGAGTATCTTGAGGTGTGTGAGTGGTTTGAGGTGTGTGAGTGGCTTGAGGTGTGTGAGGTGGTACAATGTTTGGTTCTGAGGTGTCATGACAAAACGAGGAGGTGAGGTACTCAAGTGAGGTACCTCACACCTCATTTACCCAACACTAAACGCATGATAACGGGGAGAAAGTGAAAGGAAGGCGGCTGTAAAAATATTCATCGTTGAATGGGAAGCAGTAAATAAAACACAAGATTAAAATATTTTCTAAAGGTAATTGCAAAAGTTCTTTAAGAAAACGAGAGTTGTTCCTTCGGTTAGAAAGTATTAAATTATTAATTAATTCTTTGAACACAACAGTTTCATAACTTTTGAATACGCAGCGGCATCTAGCGTCAGATATGTTAACTACAACAAAGTTTATTTTTACCATTCAAAATGGTAATAATTTCTAGAAAATACTTTTTACTTTAAAATTCATTTCATAAATCAATAAAAATTCAAAATAATAAATTATTTTAATGAGTAAAAATCTTGAAAAATAATTTAGGCAATATGCTACCTTTTTCGAATTTAGCTGCTATTCTCGTGTGCTAGGAAGTTCTTTTACCAACCTTATTTAGAGCTTTTCTTACTTTTTTTTACCGTCTAGCTTCTTTTAATCCACTTTTAGACTCATAAAAATAGTTTAGTCAATTGAATAAAATGCAAATTCTGAAATTTTGTCTTTATATAATGGAATTGAACTAGGAACTACGACAGAGGATTCTGTACCCGACTGTGCGCGGGTGCGATCAAAATACAAAATGACTCCGACGCTCAACTCTATGCGCTCGACGAAAAAAAAAATAATAAATTATACCCATATTTTTAGCATAAAAATATCATGAATAAGCTATTACTGACCTTCGAGTTAGCGTTCGTAAAAGCAATGAATGATCTTTTTTTGGCAGTTTGGATTGGACAGAAAATTAAATATATCGGAGGAAAATAATAAGAAATTTCGGAGTGTCTTCTTTCTATAGATAGAGAACACCCCCAAATAATCATCCCTTTCTCCTGGCATCTGTCGAAACCAGAAAAAAATCAGAGGGGTCGAAGGGGATATGCGAAATTGGAGTGGAAGATATGGAATGCATTTAATAGTTTTCTATGGTCAAGAAAAAAAATTGATTTTCTGGGAAGATATATATTTTTAAACCCCTCCCTCTATCAGGCCTGCCTCCATGCTTTTAACTTTCTTTTATTCCATAATGGAATCACAGAAATTAGTATAAAAATCAGATGCAGATGAATACAAGCTGCGGACCAAGCTTCCAAAGCTTTCGGGTATCATCTGTGGCCCGCGGACCACTGGTTGGGAGCACTGTTGACTGCTCTACAGAATTACATTTTGTTACATTAAATTGCTGTATAAATAATTTAATTTCTGGCTATTAATTTCTCCCTTTACAAAAGATTCATTGAAATTGGTTTTGTAAATATGCAGTTTTGTACATATGTATAAATTATGTAACTAAAAACTTCTCGAGTTCTAAAATATTACCTTTAACTACACTTTTATATGGATTATTACTTTATTACATTAGTCAATTATATTTAAAATTTATTTAAATTTAAACTCTTCACCAGAAAAATACAATTTCCATAACTAATATTTTATGGTCCCTATCTTTTCTAAAAAAATTTTTTGGTGAACGGTTTCCTGAGAAAAACTTTTTAATTACTGAACCGAATGGCTTATACCGACTGAAACTTATAATTTTTACTCTAATAATCGAAATAGAATCAACTCCAAAAAAAGACAAATTGACTTTTTGTGCTCAAAAATATCTCCAGGCTCCGTTCTACACACGAGTACAAAGAGGGGAAAAATAACTACCCGACTACCCCCTATCGACAGATATAGCCCCTTGAATTTGCGAAATCGATGTCCATTCATTGTATTTTTTAATTTAATTTGAAATTAAAGTAATTTTTCTTTCTTTTCTTTTTTTTGTGATGAAACTGAACCAAAATAAAATTTTCTTTTAATGTAAAAGTTTTTTTTTACTTTTATGCAGGGAATGTTTGACTCCATTTATATTCACTTACTCCATTCATACTGCCTTAATGACTCAGTTTCATAATAATTTTCAATTTTATTTGTCTTAGTCTTTCTAATTCTCACTTTTATACTGTGAACTAAGCAGAAATACAATTTAAATTTAAGTGAGTTTTAAGGTTTTTCTTCAGTTGAAATTTCATAAGGTTGAAGAAGGGAATAAGTCTATCATCTTTTTTTTAACTGTGAAACATTTTTAAATACACCTATAATTTTTCCGATGATTGTTCTGTATTCTTAATAGTGTCATGAATTTCCTGTAAAAATTATGTGTAAAATGTATAGGTGAGGTGCATTTATCCTGTTCAGCGTGGCACAGTTTTTTAAGCTAGGGGAAAAAAATTCCTTCAGCATAATAGCTAAAATGGGAAAAAAAGCTTTATCAAAATGCTAAAATAACAAATTTATTAGATGCGATGCGTCATTATTTTAGCTGAAAAATTTAATTGATAGAAACTACACAAAGAACAAACAAATATAAATATTTCTTTAAAATCTTTATATTTCAATAACATAATCTATTTCTTCATCAGCATTTTCCTTATTTCTTTAAAATCTTTATATTTCAAAAACATCATCTATTTCTTCATCCGCATTTTTGCGAAAATGGTTTAAAATATTTTAGCGTTCTGAGAGGTTTCTTTCACATTTTGCGAAAAAAGTCACCATCCATAGCGAAATCCCTGCAGCGTGGGATTTTCAATTATACAAGAACACATGTGAATAAAATCCATTAATTTCAATTCAATTTTGGAGTAAGACTTCTTTCTTTTGTGTTTCGCAACAAGCTGTAGTATAATAGAATGAATATGGGAGAAGTAATAAAGGAAGTTATTGAAGTTATGTAAAAGCATTCCTCTTATTGGGACAAATCTATTTTAGTGAATTAATAGATTCAAGATGTGTTGAGATTTTCTTTTCAAACTTAACTAACTAAACTTGAACTTTCAATTTATTTCATTCATATTTTGAACATATTTCAAATTTTACAAAATTTTTAATTAAATCTTTCAATATTTTTCTGTTATCGATTGAAAATATTTAATGCATTGAATCAGATTCAAAGCCTCAAATAGAAGCACTGGGATTGATAAGTAATGCTTAAAAATTCCAAAAGGATGTCTGCAGTGTGATGAACCTTGGTTTAAATGGCAGATTTTTTTTTGCACAGATTTTGTTATAAGTTATTTAGTTAGTTATTAGATAGTTATAACAAGTTATTTTTAACGTACAATTTTTGACTTCCTTTTAACGTAATGTGTGAACCTTCTTATACAATATTTCGCTTCGCCCTTTAAAATATACAATCCTTTTATTGTAAAATTTTTGAAATAAATTCTTGCTTAAGATGAAAAAGTGGGATTTTCAAATGGGAAATAAACATGGTTTATTGAAAAAATATATGGTAGACGAAATTGAGTGTAGTAATTATTGAAGGTTCTCGATGAAAAAAGAGAGTGAAAAAGATTTTTTCAATAAAATCATCTTTTGAAAAGTTTGATTCTTGACTCGGGCCTCATTTAAACATTTTCTCAGCATAAAAGTCCCTAAAGTTAACGTTGATAAAATGGCAAAATCCTCTTATTCTTGCTCAATCTCCCCGACATTCGAATTACCTCCCCATGTCCAGCCCCTGCCATCCTCAAAAGCAGGTGAAGCAATCCAAACGACACTGTCACGGCCTTACCTATATTGGGCAATACCCCTCAATTTAGCAAAGTAAGGAAAAGCATCAGGCTCTTGCGCAAGGACCCACTTCCATCAGCCAGGGGCCTATCTGGAACTTCTCGGGGGGCAATATCAGGGGGTTGTCCGCCCCTCAAGCAAGGCCCCTCTCTGCAAGACAATGTGCAGCAAGAGGGGCTTGTTGGAACCCCCGGAATGGAGAATTTAAGGGCTGGCCCGATAGGAGAGAGGCCCCCGAAAAGTATGAGGTCACCATTGAGGGACTGATGGAGGAGGGGAGTACGAAGCGCCCCAGGGGGAGAGATATCTGCTCGACCTACATGCATATCTTGGTGGGCCAAAGCGGATCTGCGAGGGTCAGGTCCCTCTGAATTAAGGGGCGCCCCTCGAAGTTGGGGGTGATAGGGATTCTGTGGGGTTCGTGAGAAAATGTGGAGCTTCCTTATTATCGCGGCCTACGCCAAAGCATGGCGGGTGGGGGAGTTAAGGATGATTTTTCAGGTTGTTTTCTGTGCGGGCCCCCTACTAAGGGATTTAGAGATTTTTCATTAAGGTATCGGACTCATTTGATGTAATTGATTTACATAACTTTCCGGAAGAGGAAACTTGTATTTTCATCGCAGTATCTTGAGCTTTTACAACCATACAAACGGGTTGAGTTCAAGAGGTGGAAGAAGGATCTGTACCCCTCCAAACCCCCCCCCCCACCCCATTTTTCATGACTTAATAAAAATCCCTTAAAAAATTTAACTTAATCTCATAATTCTCATAAAAAGTAGTCTTGGAAAATTTATGTGGATCATGAATAATGAAAACAACTAGTATTTTAACCCTTTTAAACTTGCAAAGTCACGGATAACAAACTTTTTGGAACCCTTTAGACAAAAATCCTAGATTCGATTAATATTAAATGCTAACATTTAGTATCTTCCCTCAATTACATTATCTGTTCTGTTAAATATCGCCTTAATATTTTGGACTTCAAATATTCGAACATCACTAATTTTTTATTATTGTCATTGATAAAACAGTACAAGTATGTTACGGGCAAAGTGATTAATCGGGCATTATTAATAATGCCCGAAGTGGAGGCGGCCAATGTGATAAATTTCATTTATAAATTCCATAGAATTTATCACATTGCCCGTAACATATACATACATTAATCATTTAGTTAGCAATTTTTGGCGATATTTATAAGCGTAACTCTAGAAGCTCTACTACTACAGGCGGAATTATTCCAACTTGATGATACACCATAAAGGAGAGTTCTCAAACTAAATGCTTTATAACTTTAGGGCTATATTTAAAGTTTACCATAGACTTGAATCAGGAGAGGAGGGTGAAATTTATTTTGATGGGAACCCGACATTCAAGAAAAGTCAAACATGTTACATGGATAGGATATACCTTTTATCTTGAGCTGTCCATTTAAGAATGTAAGAAGACATTTGTGTTGTTACATACCTCAAAGCTAAATTACAGAGTTAAAATAAAGACTATCTTCTTAATTAATCTAATCTTCTAAAACTTCTTGGAATACGTCCCTGGATTTTACCTTCTTGTTCATAAATTATACATATCTTCATTTCTTATTAAATTTATTTCTAACTTTTACTTTCAAATTTTTCAAATGTTCTAAGGGTACTTTAGGATTAGCCGGGGGAAAGCCCCAAGTATTCTGATAAATCATCAAAATTAAACAAATATCAAAATAAACAATTAAAATATATAAACTCTATCACTGTTTCTGTTATTTTTTAATGTGTCGATTCAAAAATGTGTCGATATTTGAATATAGTATGACGTTCAAAAGATGCCGGTAATCAGCGGGACAGTTAACGGAACTGAACCTTCAATTTTTAGATTGAATTTTTAAATTAAGCTGTTTTGCAAATTACAAGTGATTTTTCAAAAATAAAGTACTTTTATAAGCAATAATTTGTAATAATTTACGCAATATTTGTACAGCTCCATAGATACAAAATTTTCCACTATTAAATAAAATAATCATCTTTTTAAGCACTACACCCTAACTACATCTAGATCCCTGCTAGTAGAAGCCATTTTCATATTGAAATGGTTATACTACCCCAAAAATTAAATAATACGCATTTTGAAGAAATGAATTATTTTTATGAATTATAATTTTATAAGATTTCTTGTTAAGTTTCAAAAATTTATTAAATACTAATAAGAATCGAAAAATTGTTTTAAAATTTAATAGAGAAAGATGAAAAACTCATTCGGCAGTTTAATTTCTATTTTATACTGGCTTATCTCAAACTGTTTACATCCTGCACTTTTCTGCTTTTGTTACGCGACGAAATCTTCATGTTCATATATCTTTACTCTTTTCAGCCTTTTCCCTGTCTTTCGGATCGAAACATCCATTGGTGGTCATGACGTATCCAACATAGACTCCAGGCACAAATCCAGCCATTACTGTTAGGGCAGTTTTCACCTTCTTGTCAACGTTTGGAGGTCCACCAGGAGGAAGAACGGATTCAGGACTTTTACTGCTGAAGTTGGGTCTTGCCAAAGGCTGGACGAACTCTGCGATGGTCCGCGCGAGTTTGGTAGCGATTAGTCTGTTAGCCATGACTACGACCTTAGAGAATCTTTTGGCACAGTCAAATCTTTTAAGCAATTTCTACTGTTCTTCAAACTTTAAAAAATGTCAATGAAATTGCGAAATTTCAAACTGAGTGCGTTGTAATTTGCTTCTTCAGTAAGAGAGTGGTCTTGCTTTACCAGTAAACAACTTTTATAGATTTCGTTTTTAGATTTCCATCTTGATTTAAAATTTGTCACTAGTGGATGAGAATCGTAAAAACTAGTTACAGTCAAAAGCACGAGAAGGATCCCCAATTAAAGTTTTTTTGCTGTTATTTTTATTGTAATTATATTTTGTAACTACAATAGAATAAATAAAACTGCTAATATTCTGATTAATGTTTTCTTGAAGTAAAAGACACAAAAACATCTACAGAAAAAAAATAGATTTTTCATACATGTTTTCTCCAACAATAACTTAAATATCACTAACCAGTTTTCAGTACCAGTGGATTGGAAGAAGGAAGTACTATGTTTCATTCCACAGTATACCTTCTTTCTTATAATCAGATGCTGGTACTTTGTTGTGGTCAGATACCATGGCCACCTAGACTCATAAGGCCAGAGAAGCTTGGAATCGTGACGTGAAATAGTAGGCAAGACGTCACTCATCATAGCTTCTTTGGACAACAGTGCAACTTGCTTACTATTTCGCTTCACGATTTCGAGCTTTTATGGCCTTATGAGTCTAGATGGCCATGCATATACCTCCTCCTTTATGACATAGGTATCTCATTAATAAGGGTCCTTTATAAAGAGATGGCGTCTGTACTAAAATGAAAGTCATAACATTGGTTATTTACTCGTCTATTGCAATAATTAATTTTTTTGTGAGTTTTACCGTATTTTTAAAACTAGGTATGTATATGAGTAATACTTCCATTACAATCCATGAATCCATTACAAAATAAATGAAATGTCTATATTACTTAATGGTGAGTGCTTTGCATCAGATTTTGTCATTCGTTTATTTGAGACTTAATAGGAATAGGAATTAAAATGATTTCTTATAACAGTATTGAGGGGGCAACGATCTCTAATGTATTGAATACCATAAAGAGAGAAAACCACACATCTTTTCTGTGAAGTACCTTTGTATTCCACCTTAGAAGGAATAAAAATAATCCCTCCGGGCTGTTTACCATCTTATTCCAGTCAAAATATTTTCCTTCTTCTTTGAGGTTTCGGACCACACGAACAAAAATATAGAACGCAGAATATCTCTTGCAGCGTTATTTCAATATTGACAGAACACTAAAGATAGAAACAGGTTGTTAAAGGGTAAGCAAGGGAAAACAAGGTTTCATTCGTGGTTGCAAACTAGAGTTGTTAATTAACCTAATCCCGAACCAGGACTTCGGAGCCGCCGAACGTCGCCGAATGATTCCGAGCTCTGTAAGCGGCAGACGACACTGTGACGCTCGTACGGCTCGGTCGGTGGAGGTCACTTCCGGTTTTTAAGGTCACCTCTCAGCTTTAGGGTACGTAAAAAAATTCCACAAAAGACAAGGGGGACAAAACAGCGGGAACGAGAAAAACCTCTCAGAAATCACCGCTCTTCAAACGCCATCTGCGGAACTGGTCGCAAAAATCGCCATTCCAACATCTGCTGCCATTTGGTTGAAAAGTAAGTTTATCCTTTTTTTGAAATTTCATATTTGTTCCATTTCTAAAATTATTTATTAGCTTCATTTATTTGAGAGGCATCCATCGATGTTCATGCGTAGAGTGTCCAAGTGTGCTGGGGAAAAATAAAAGTTCATTATGAGATGCCGAAGGCGAGAAGTAATTCTAATTTTCTATCACGTATTTAGGAGCACCAGTTGAGTCTCATTTTGGTTCGCTTAGAATAAATAATGACTCAGCAGGGAGTGTGAGAAAGATCGTTTGGCTTATCCATGAATTATAACCCTATAAACACTAAACCTTTTACTTTTAATTTGTGTAATTAGATCGCAATTCTAATGCTAAAAACTAAAAACATTCTACAACTCATTGCTACTGTTTTGATTTCACATATTCTTTTTTTACAATTAGACTCTACACATAGGTTATTTTTTATTTTTAGTTAAATTCTTTTTTATTGTGTGAATTTTTTTTTTCAATTGAAAGTTGAGAAGAATGAAGTTTATTACATGCATAACATTATTTTATTTATGTTAATTTAAAATGTCAGGGTTATTTACAATTTTTGAAAATTTGTATGAAATTTTTTTGTTATAAATTAGTAGAGGTGTTTTTTAATAACTTTTGTCTTGTTTGGTTAGTATCGCTATGTGTGAGTAAAGATGTTTCCCTATTTTACCTACCCAACTGTTTTTAAAATTTTAAAGTTGTTAGAAGAACTCTGAGCACTAAAATATCCATTCATTTATATAATTTACTTTCTATTCATCCATAGAACGTATGTTATTATTAATGAATAAAATTGTAGCTCAAAACGTTTTTTACTTATTACATCAACTAATTTGTACATAAAAACTATAATCATAGTATTATACAATACTTAAAAAAAAGGAATTGCAAGAAAATGTCGTTGAAACTAATTGATTTTAAAGCACAGCCCGAAGGTAATCCTAAGATTGTGTAATACTCTGGGGCGTTCAAGTTCAAAGAGGCCCCTTTGAGAACCACCAACCTTACATGCGCCCCTCCTAATCTCAGAGCATTTATTATAAAGCCTTTCATACACAATCAGGGAGTTTACAACTTTAGCCTGAATGATGTTATCTTTATTATACACATAGATCAAGGAATTTCCCTTTTATTTATTCAAGAGACAAGAGGGGAATGAACTAAGAACTATTTTTGATGATTTAACAAAAAAAAATTAGCAATAAAATTGAGTTAATTTTAGCAGGGTAAAATAATAATTATTGCTGTATTTGTAATGGTATATCCCTAAATATTAATTTTGAAACGTTTGGCTGATTGATTGTAACACCAATACAAATTTATTCGTATTGAACTCAATCGTTTAATATTTAAGAATTGAAAATAATGATATTATCTTCTGACTAATATCCATAAAATTATAGATTTTTAGTGAAAAAATATTTTCAATTCATTTAAAAATATGATTGAATTAAATGGATCGATTCAATGGAATAGATTTAGTGGATATAAAAACCGATTTAGGTATTTATATATTTATAACACATTTATATAATTTATATCACAGATCCATTTTTTGAATAAATTATTTAATTAAATTAATTATACTGAAAGTTTTCATGAATTAATTTAAGATTCAGTGACTTTACAGGTCATTATTTTTACAGTATGCATTATACAAATGTCATTAAGGATAGGAAATATTGTTTAAAGAAATAATTTCTTTTTTCAGGATCAGAAAATCTTCGAAAATGCGAAGCCAACAGTACTTGGAAATTTTTACGTTCGTCTTCATGTTTTTAATGCACTCCAATGCTTTTCACAACTTTACTGGGTAAGATATTCATACATCGAGTTTAATACCATTCATGTTCAATACATTAAATTACATTCATCGTCTCCATTGCTTCTTCAGTTTACCCAATTCAGGATTAAATTTGGTTTATTTAAAAACAATATGAATTTTAATAGTTTGCGGCTTATATTGGTTAATTGAAGCAATATTTTTCTTCCATACTTAAAGTGATTGCATACGTGGAAGCTCGATTGAAAAATAGAAAAACTGGAACCAAACTGACCAAAGGTCATTTAGTTTTTACATGCACAAAGCTAAAAAAATTGCATTTATAATCCTTTCCCGATACAGTATAAATCTAAAATTCAAATTTTAAACGTGCTAGCAATTTCTGAATTCAAAATATGAGTGTTCACATGTTTCCTTCTCAATCAATTCTATTCAACTCAACTAAATTTATCTCCGGATGACAAACTACAAAATAAAATAGCCCTCTATAGATTATAAAAAGAACCTGTCAAACTGGTTCATTTTAAAAGGGTTAACACATAAACGCATAAAATAGTTTCGAATGGATATCCTCCACCCTTTTTGAAGACGATTGATAACAACGGAATGCGTGAACCATTCACTGAATGCTAAACAGTTAAGTTGTTTTTTCTGCATACTGTCTACTAGCAAGGAAAAACGGGTTTTACAGGTGTTAACCAAGACCCTGTAAACTAAAACACAACTACGGGTTGAAAACTTTCTACACTTGAAATTTCATTTCCATTTGCTACACAATTATAATCTCCCTCACTATCTTTTTAGCTTATTGATTAAGTTCGTATATATCCTGACTATTTCTCCTTTTTTTTTAGTGATAAATTCATACTTCATAAATCCAATCTGTAATTTCAAACTTTAATATTAAGTAAAATAGTTTAGTTTATTAGTTAGTTAATAGTTTAGTAGTTTAAATTAAATATTTAGGTAGGGGTTAAAATTACTTATCAAATTCATTGAATTATGTTACTGAATTAAAGTAATTAAAATTTGAATAAGTATTTAAAGCATCTTCTATATGATTAACTAGCTGATATGCCCGCCGTTGCTCGAGGGATAAAAGGCTTATCAAACTGTGTGTTAAAATAAATAAGAATTATCGTTTAGATGCAATAGAGTCAACAGTCTTCCCGCTAGGATTCTTTTTTGATGCCATACCACTTTGTTAAGATGTAAAAAAAAACCTTTAAAAATACCACCTGTTTAGATTTAATGTGTGAAATCCCCATCCCTCCGTTTTTAAAGAGCAATTTTTCAAAATAGAAAAAAAGTCAGGGGACCTTCTGAACCCCATTATTTTTTTCTCTTTTGTCCTTTTCTCCCTCCATCCATTTCTGCAATTGGTATAAATGTATATTTGAGGCAAATTTCTCCGCCTTCGCTTCACAATAAAGATATATTATTGAACAGCAATGTCTAAAAACTTAATAAAACTTATTTCCCCCTCATCCCGTGTAATTTTTATATAATACAAAACAAATTAATATACTACATACTTTTATACTTTTTTAAGATGTTATAAAAATCTTAAAAAACCGGTTTAGAATTAGTGTTTATAACCATTTTTTAATAATGAAAAATTTTTTTTTAAATCAGGGGGAGACCCCCTGAATCCCCCTTTGCTGATTTATCACCAAATCATTCATTGAAAGAAATTTCAAACATGAAATAAAAGTAAACATCATTTGAATCGACACTGAAAATGCCTGTGATAAAATATTGTTTAATTTGAACTTTGCTGGAAATACTTAAATTTGATCAAATAGAAAAAAGAATAAAATTTTTCAGTGGAACGGTTTTTGGTTATAATAAAAAAAAATTATTTAATCATTAAAAATTGTTTCTTTATCATATTTTTTAAAAATTCACCTGTAATAAAACATTTCAAAATAAATATTTCCAACAATAGAGTTTTTGCGTGTCCGGGAAAGAGCAATAATCGCAATAAATTTAACATTGAAGGCTAAGCATAAGAATTTAGAAAAGGGACAAAAAAGGCTCCTTGGAATGCTTTGATTCAGAAAATTCTTTTTCGCAAACCTTCCTGGTTGTGTGAGGAACAACATGCTAAAATTTCATAACAATCACATTAATAATGTGGGTGCTAGGATCCAAAAACTAAAAACGGGAGTGAATATTCAAACCCCCGTGCACCCCCTCCAGAATGGAATATCGAAAAATCCAGAAATTACTTTCTTTGAAATTCTATCAAGAAGGTATCAACAACAGTTCAATTCGTAATATCGATTTCTCGGTATTGTTTTCTTCGAAAATATAAAACTTGGTTTATGCTCAGCAAAAACGGGTTTTTGGAATATTCAGACCTCTTAAAATTCGAATATCCAAAATCTGAAAAATGCCTTTCTAGAAATTGTTGATAGGTACCTTCCTGCGAAATAACAAAGATCTGGGGTCATTTGTGACGCTGCTGGGCTCAAAAACGTCGAAAACGCTCCAAACCCCCCTGTGGGTCAGAAAAAAGAAATTTCGAAAAATCCCTTCTTAGTGCGCGTATACACCGTAAGGTCTCCGACCCTACCAAGTTTCGAGTCTTTAGCCCCGGTAGATTTTGCTGTGCGTTGGTAAGTGAGTGAGTGTGTGAGTGAGTGGTAAAGCTCTTTTATTATTATAGATATGGGGTCATGGTGGGTATTATCTTAAAGTATATTAAAATTCAGGGAATATCGTGAATAAATTCTATTATTATTATTGTAACTTTATATTTTTATTACTTTAATTACACACATATTTACATAATTTCAATGCCTGTTTCCCTTAAGTTTTCTCTACTAAATGGCTATTTGTTTAACAAATTTATTGTGTTTTCAGACACAAGTTATTGGGAATGGTCCCTAGAAATACGAAAGAAGTAGAAGCTCTAAGAAACTTCATGAATGATCCTGAGGTAAGACCGTAAGCCATTCAAAAAATCAAAGAAATTTTGATAATACCAAGCGAAGAAGGGATTTTAATTAATCAGTATGCTATCCTTTGAATGCCTAAGTGAAATGGGAATGTATTCATGATTTTCCAGATTGACTTTTGGATGGAACCAACGTATGAAATGCAGAATGTTACAGTACACGTACCTCCAAGGACTGCAGAAAAACTAGAGGGTACCCTTCGAAACATGGGACTTAAGTTTCATACAATAACGGACAACTTAGAAAAGTAAGACTTTTAAAGCATAAAGTTAAAGTATAAATAAAATGTTACCCTTGTTATAACCCGTTTACACTCGTACATTTTTGAAAGTGGTTCTGAACCTGAAAGCCTCGGTCTAAACTCGAAGTTTTTACTTCCTAATAAATATACATTTTAATGTTTGAGAAAAGCTTAGAATACTATTTTGTAATTTTTTTTTATTTTTAAAATTTATTTAATAAATACTAATTATTGAAAAATTAAATCATTGTTATAATAAATCATTTAATTATTAGTTACTTCCCATTTAATGTTATAAATATTATTTAACTATAATTGTTATTTTTGTTATTTACTATTTATAATAAATATAAATAATTGTTATAACAATTAATTATAATTACAGTTAATTATTGTTCTTATTACAGAAATAGGAATTGCAATTAGAAATGAATTGTTTTCAAAAATTCAAAGAAGAATTTTTTAAAAGTTTTTTTCAAAACTTTTTTAAATAGAAATGAATTTTTTCAAATTAAGAAATCTTTAAGTGTAATCAGTGTAAGAAAAGTTAAACAAACATAGAATAGAAGTAATTTTGCATGACAATTCCATAGTATTTGTGATACAGTATCTGAGTATCACAAAAACACTAATTTTTTAATCTTACTAAATGTAAACAGTTATTCATGACACTGAATTTCCGCTTATTTTTAGATGGATAGAACGTGAGAGGGAGGAAAACTATCCTGGAAGTCATTTAGAAGGTCGAACGGCAGGGTTTTCCTTTGACGTTTACCACCCTCTCGATGAGGTAAGCTTTGAAAAAAAAACATAAAATATCTAGTATTTACTTATAAAATTAAACTATTGTCTTGATAGGGTTATATACATTTACGTATAAATTAAAAATAATGTATGAAATTGTTTAACGTTAAATAAACACCCTATTTTTTTAGATAGTCTCTTACTTGGATGATGTCAGTAGAAAGCATCCAAATCTCACCAAGCTTCTCAATATGGGTGATACGTATGAAGGAAATAGCATTTATTTACTAAAAGTAAGTATTCATATTCATTCATGTAAAGCTAGATTTAGTAGTTGCTTGTAAATTTATTTAAATTCAAGGACCAAAATTCAGAATTTAATGAGAAATTCACAATGAACTGATATTTAGGTTTGAATAACATAAAGTTCTTCTCTAAACATCACCTGGGGACTTATAGTGTTATATACAGAGAAGAAATTCGTGAATCCAACCTTTACATAAAATAATTTTAACGTTATTAGTATTAGAAGTGAAAATTTCAAATTAATATTGTTTTAATTCTCAATATACGTATATTAAAATTTAAATTAGTTTTAAATTAAAGGAGTTTAAAGCAACTGTTTATTTGACAAGACAATAGAGCATTCGCACATGACGTCACTTGGAGGACAAAAACAACGTTGCTAAGGCTGTTGTTAGGGGCGGGAAATAGAAGCATCCAATAGCAGCATTCGCACATGACATCACTTGGACGAATAAACAACGTTGCTAAGGCCGTTGTTAGGTAAAGTCATGTGATTGAAAATGCTCTATGGCTCCTTCTATTTCTCCATCAAACTAGTATTACCAGAGAAATTTCGGTGGAAAAGTCATACCAAGAACTTGAGTTTAAGTGTCTTTTAATTTTATTGAAAAGTTTTTACTGTGATTGCTTAAAACGGAGAATGGCCCATAACTCCCATAAGGAACACTGAAATATACAACATTTACTAAGTTTTTATAGATAACCTTTACTGCATTTTCCTACAAAAAAAATTTTCGTTTCCCCTTGGTGTAAAATATATGCTTCCTATGTTCATCGTATGTTTTCTTTAAAATCAGTTTAATAAAGAATATTATTATTATTATTATTATTATATTATTATTATTATTATTATTATTATTATTATTATTATTATTATTATTATTATTATTATTATTATTATTATTATCATCAGATCAGTTCCGGGGGCAACGATACCAAACCGGCCGTCTGGATCGACTCGGGCATTCACAGTAGGGAGTGGATAGCTCCAGCAACTTCGCTCTTCATCATCAACCACTTGTTGTCCAACTACGGAAACGACAAGCACATCACTCACCTCATCGATACTCACGACTGGTATATCCTCCCTTTGGTCAATCCGGACGGGTACCTGCACACATGGAACTGGGTAAGCAATAAGTGGCTTCGATTGCTTCAAATTAGAGTATTATGGTAATTTATTGCTTTGAAAAGTAGTTCAACAACCAACCATTCAAGTTAAGGAAGATACTGTTAGTCAACGGAAATCTTACTTTCATTAAAATATCCTCTATGAAAATATTTTTGTTCAGGTAGCAGAGCAGATGTCTAACAAATTTTAATATAGAGTGAAACTGAAATCATGCAACAATCATTTAGGGTGTCTACTACCCAAAAAAAATTCAGAATCATATAGAAAAGTGAGGGTGATTGTAAGATTCTGCATTGTAAATGTAGAGAAGTTGAAAGTAACTTTGTGATTTGATTCAAAGTGTCCACCAATTTATCCACAAAATGTTACCAAATCCTGAATTTTTTACATGAATTTATTCTTCATCTAGAACCGCTTGTGGAGAAAAAATCGAGCTATTGCGCCCAGTTTCCCAGGAGTCTTGATATGTAGAGGAACGGATCCAAACAGAAACTTCGACATATTTTTCGGAGGTAATTGAACTTGAAATCACTCTCAAACGTTTCTAACATTCTAACTATTAACATACTTGGCCGTAGATTCTACGTTCTAACTATTAACTTACCTGGGCCCTAGATGGCAAAAGAATAAGATGTGGTCCGAAACTAACTTTTCGATGGCTAATTTTAAAAGAAAAACATCTTCAGGTGGGGGTAAATTTCTTATTGTTCTTTATATACGCTATCTCAACAATGAGAACGACGGAAGAATCCAATCCTGCCATTGATTCTTGCCACAACTACGTAGTAGTTCTGACATCATGGAGGAAAATTTTTGCCCTAGTCGTTGCAGTCGCATCGCGATCCCCGAGCCATGAAGATTCACTCTAACATGATTCAAAGGCAGAAAAATAACTTCAATATTAAAAGATATTTAATATTCATAGGCCCAAGTACGAGCTCCACTCCTTGTTCGGCTATCTTTAAAGGCGACCACCCCTTCTCGGAGGCAGAGAGCTCGGCCATCAGAGATGGAGTGATGGCCATCCGGGATCGTCTGAGGGCCTACTTCACCCTACACTCCTTCTCCCAGCTGTGGATGACCCCCCACGGGTACACCACCCTCAAGGCACCCGACTTCGAACAGCATGTATGTATTATTTTGCTCTTTCATTATGATGAATATGTTTTGGAGGTTATAGTAGCGCTCCATAAGAATTTTCCACAAGCGAAATTTCTGCCTTTCTACCTTATCCCTACCCTTAATAAAGAAATATTCATATAACACTTACAGTATCTTTCTGTTACTGTCTCTTTAACAAAGTACCTTATGAAATCCAAACAGAATTACATCATTACATTATACGAATCATGGATCTTTTGGGATATTTCAGTAATCTCTTTTTTCTGTGTTTAGTTTAGTTTTAGTTGTTTAGTGTAAGTGATGCTGTGATGTGGGTTCAGTTAAAATGTATGTTTATCGTACCTACTATATTGTATGTTTTCTTTTTGTTGACAATAAATTTATTTTTAATTTGATTGGTCAATGAAATTGTTTGAATAAGTTTTCTTTTGTAGATGGAACTTCTCAACATTGCAGTTTCAGCTGTTGAGGCTACCCATGGTATGCCTTATCGATATGGACCTTCGGCACAAACTTTGTGTAAGTACTTCCAAAAGGCGTTTTCTTGATAATCTGTGATTGCTTTCTTCGTAAAAATAAATTATTTCGTTAAACAAAATTTAATGAATCCTAAGCCGTTCTCCATAGCCAGCTTGTAAAATTTGAGAACAGCTGATTCTAGAGAACTGCTCTTACAAGACAAGGATAAGCAATTACAGCACCTAAAGAAAGGGTTCAATTCCGTTAGCTTTTCCGCTAAATATCGCGAGTTTTGAACGCCAAATATTAGAAACATCTCCAAAAATATCAAACTAAAATATGAAAATATAGTTATATATCAAATGGCAATCATATATCAATGGCGGTATTTAACGGGACAGTTAATGGATATGCAATATGCACCAAAGAGAGATCTAAAAAGAAATCTGAATCCATGCTTATCTCAAATATTTTATCATTTTGGAAATACCCTACTCTCATTGTAAGCATCTCAAATAATGCAAGCAATAAATAACCCCAAAACCTTTACCCTTCAGTCTTCAGGAAAACCATTGCCAAGTCCAAGAATGGAACCTTGCCGATAATAATCTAATCCTTTTACTATTGCTAAACTTCTTTCAGACGCAACAAGTGGCAGTTCCTCGGACTGGGTGTACGACGTGGCGGGGGTACGCCACAGCTTCTCTGTCGAACTTCGAGACAGGGGCGTCTTCGGCTTCCTGCTTCCTCGCTCAGAGATCGTCCCCACTGCAGAAGAGACATGGTCGGGCATCAGCGCTGTCATCTCCCACCTCCACGCTAAGGAAAAGCCCAAGACCACATCCCCTACATCCACTTCTACCACCACCTCTTCATCGACCAATGCATCAATGACCACATCCACTACTACGGAAAAACCTGTCAACTTAACCACCAATGCTTCGTGACCGAAATCCTGGAAAACTGGACAAACGGAAAAGACATAAATCCCATACCTGGCCTTTAGACAACAAATCTGAAGACAGGGTTTTCCTGTATCAGTTAAGATCTCTTTATTGAGGGTTCAAGTTCAGATTTGCATATGCACGAAGTTGGCGAAGTATTTTGACGGAAACCAATTATACCCTCCTCAATTAACATGAATGGGATTACTAAAATTCTGCTGCAATGACGCCAAAAGATGCAACATCATCAAGCATCTGCAAGTCTGAACTTGGAGGAATATGTATTGGGCTGAGCCTAAATAATGTTTGAAAAACCAGTTCTTGCTTTTCTTTGATTGTGAGTGAACACTTTTCCGTAGGTTGAATTTATTCTTAAGTGGCATAATTAATACTTCATTTGTTGCGTTTAGAAGACAAGATTTGTCTTGTCATTTCAGTGAATATTTATTGTCATCATTTTATTTATTGATCATTCATTGCATTGTTTACTGTCACTTTTTTAAGTATCTGAATTCAAGGAATAAAAGCGTTTTATACAAACTTACCTTGTGTAATTTTTTTCTGATACTATGTAGATCATTTTTATCTATATATACCATAGTTAGCACTCATAAGCAGGGCTAGGTTTCAGGCGGAACACACTGGAACGTCTTTTGGTATCTCTGGTATCTATCTACTTACTCAGTGGGTGAGCCTGGCTCACAATTTTTGTAACGAGAATTATTTTTTCACAAATTCCTTGTGAGACAGCCATGAATGATTATAAACAAAAAAAGAATTTAGAGACGTCAAGATCAGAAATGTTTAAGAGCAAGCAGATGCTAGTAGAGCAGAGCTCAAAAGAAAAGGCATGAGATGATCAAGAGGTAAAGAGATGCTTAGAGGACGAAAGATATTGAAGAGCAAAGGTAAGTAGAGAACGGAAGAAAGAGGATCGAAAGGAACGAGTCGCTGATGAAAAGTAAAGAAATATGGGTTATGAAAATAAGTGAGGTATACTCAAGAGTAAAGGGGTTCTGAAGGTAAGAAAGATGATAAGGAGCAAAAGAATACTGAAGGTAAGAAAGAGGATCAAGGGCAAAGGGATGCTGAAGAGAAGAGAGATGCTCAAGAACAAAGTTGTTCTTACTAAGGGTAGAAAGATGGTTAGGATCAAATCGATGCTTAAGAGAAGAGATAGTTGATTAATGTCCAGAATTTAGAATTGCCTTTACTCTTTCTCTGGATCCGTTCCTTCCTGCCCAAAACAAGTGTACCTTCTGGCACCTCTCTTTTTCTAGAAATTGAGTTCTGCCCGTAAGTATTATTTCGGACGATTTGGACGAAGATAAAATTGTAAGTTTCGGAAAATTTAATTTTAAAAAATTCTAAGCTTTTATATTTTTATCTTTGGTTTAAATTTCTTTTAAAACCCAAGTAAAGCATGGCCATCTAGTCTAGACACATAAGGCCAGAGAAGCTCGAAATCTTGAGTGACGTTCTGCCTACTATTTTTCGTCATCCTTTTAATTTGAAATTTCTCTGTATTGAACAAAGATTGAGGATTCCTAATCATCCTATACAACAATTTAGGAGGGATTGATAGAGATGAGTAAGAGTATAACTATTATATTTGTTTCTCCCTTTCTATTTCATCTATCTGTCTGATACAGATTTCACATAAAAAACTAGAATTAGAATACTCAGCAGTCAGCATCACTCATCAAATATCGCAGAAGTTTGCTACATTAGTCAATGGCAGAAATATTGCGTAGAATGCTAGAAAGAGCTGAGTCACATTTAATTTACAAATAGGAAAACGTTTTTACCACATATTCCGACTAGCCGAGTCATGTCTTTCTTATGAGTTCTACATTTGTATTTTAAATGTACACTTAGAATGAGGACAGTAATTCGGCTTTTGTAGAACAAGTGGCAATGAACAAATGGCTGTAAACTAAAAGGTTAGTGTAAATATTGCATTACATTTTTTCTATTCATTTTTCAATGTCTTAACAATTGTTTCTTCGGTTTAATTCCATTAAATATCGCCAAGTTGTTTCAAATGTCAAATGTTACAAACATCGCCAAACATTTCAAACTAACTGTTAAAAATACATAGTTATACTAACGAAAAACATAACAATTTGGCATTATTTGAATATTTGGAATCGAAAACAACTTCGTGGAACGGGACAGTTAACGGAATTGTTCAGTTTCTTTAAATTATTATTATTTCTTTCATTAGTTGTGTTTCTTGTTGATTGCTTATGCTTATAGTGACCCCGGGTTAAATCATCTTATTCGAAACACAAAAACATTCCTTACTGACTGAACTTTGCACACCTTGAAAGAAAGCGGAAGGTCACATTCTTTTTAAAATTATCTCAAAACAATGCTCTTTGACTCAGAAGAAACTTAATAAAAATACGCAAGTGTTTTTACACTGAAAAGGATTTTTCCAGCATGGAAGGATAAAAAAACTTTCCTCTCTTTTTTTTCTCGTGTAACGAAAGACTAGGGAAATGAGGGTCGTTTCATGCTTCCAAATAGAATACTCAAGATCAGACGGTAAGTGTAAGTGCTTCATCTTTTAAAATTTCAATGAAAGGTGAAAATTGATGTAAACACGTTTTTCTTCAGTCTTTCTCCATTATGTTTTCCATGCTTTCTGTCCTCATGTCACAACGACATGGCTTTCCTCATGTCGACTGCCTCGACTGTCCTCATGTCACAACGACATGGATCGCATCGGCAGTAACTAGACTTTTGTTTCTGGGGGAGGGGGTTTGACCCGACATTTTTTCTGAGGTATCCCCTTACGAGTCCTTTTTTTACGTCGTTTTAGATGACTTGCACATTGTATATTAATTTCGGTGAACTTAATTTCAAAATTTTGTAAACGTAAATTCTAAGTACATTTGAAGGGTCTGGCTGGGGGCCACCCCCAGAAAAAATTTCGGAAGTTTCCCCCTTAAATTAGCGTTTTAGCTCATTTTGAAGCAGTTTTGGACTACACCCTCTCTAAGAGCACCGCTCATTGAGACGGCAGAATTTTCAAAGAACTCAGTACAGTATAAAAACAGCAAATTTCGAGGGTTTTGGGGTCCTACTCAGAAATGTTTTGGAAATTTGCTCCTAAAAGTAGTTTTTTAACACAATTTTTAGACCCTTTATGGTACACAAAACGAGGATATCACTCCTCGTAAGTCACAGAATTTTCAAAGAAAAACAGTACACAATATATTTCAAAATTTTTAGGGGGGCTTGGGGGTCCTCCAGAAAATTTTTGGAATTTTTTTCCTGTAAATGTAGTGTTTTGACTCATTTGAGAACCTGTGGGTTACACTGCTTCTTGTGATAATCACATAATTTTTAAGAAAACAACAGTATAAGAATTGATGTCCAAATTTCGGGAGGGGTTTTTATGAATGCAGTCCCGTAACAGTACTACTTTAGTATTTCGGAGGAGGATTGCATCAAATTTATTTCTAAAGCTCTCCCCTCATGCGTATACATCATAACTGTAGCTTTTTATAAATGGGAAAGTTTGAATCGTGGTTATCTACATACTGTTAAAATTGTTATTAATTCTGAGTTCCAAACAAAAATGAAGACTAAAAAGAAGACTCTCCAAGAAAAAAAAATTAATTTTTTTTTTTTAAATTGGACACTTGTAAGCAGTGTTTTTACTCATTTTGGATATTAGAGACTGTTTGGGTGACACCCGAAAATGACCTCTTCACAGAACTTGCATGTCCAAAAAATCCAAATAATCAAAATTGGAAGAGGGATGAGCCCTATGAACCTTCCTTGGATACGCCACTGTTAGAAAGTATAACATTTTAGTTAGTTGAAGGTGAAATCAATGTCTAACCACCAAAAGCATTTGATCCAACAATCTCATCTAAACTAAATACTAACAATAAATGTTACAAAATTTCGGTGCGGAATCCATACGTCATACGTTCACATCACAGTAGTGGATGCCGTGACCTACCGGAAAAGATTGTCGACTTAACAACTGCTTCAAGATAGCACTATTTAAGTAATTTATCTCGAATTACAATTGCTCGCGTGTCGCGTGAAATGTGACTGCGATTGGCCATTTCTTTTTTTCTATCCAACTTGCCCTCACATTATGGCATTGATTCAGAGGTATTGTGGCCTTGAATTCCGCATCAAGTACATCACGATATGGTTGCGATGCATTGCGTTCGCTTGACTTCCTATTTCACATCTATACTGATACTAAAGAATTCGTTGATGGGTACATAATATTTTGTAATATTCATAATGATATCTACATAGGAGGATAAAGGCGTAATTGCCTCGACTATCAAATATTTATGCCCAGAAGTGAGTCAAACGTCTTTAAGTAAGCCGTGAATGCAAAATCTTCATTGAGTGTTTCATAACTTGCTTGCCAGTTGATTTTGACAGATGTATCACCCATTTAATTGATCTTTGTACGTTGATTGGTTTTCAAACTTCTCTATTGTATTAAACAAAAATACTTATATGATTGCTACAAATGTTACAATTTTTTTTACCGCAGTGTGAAAAGAATTCCTTATTGGCTCGATAGGACTGAGGGTGAAAGTCTTTTACAAGATTCTTCACCAAATGTAACTTACTATTGGCAGCTCTTTTCGATTTGATAATATACAAGTATTACACTAAATTTAATATTTGAGGGCCATTTACAATATGTCACATAATTTTCAGAGATTTTACACCTGCACCCTCCCAATGTCACACATTGTCACATTTCAGTGACCTCCTCCTCCATTTTGATATCACACTTTTGTAATTCTAAAATTGAACCAAATTGAAGAATCTAAATTTGATTTCAATTTTATTGCATGGAGTTTTTATTCACTTTTTACTAGTGTTCGGCACTAGTTAACTAGAACTAGTTGCAACTAGTAGTTAACTACCGATCAACTAGTAGTTAACTACCGATCAACTAGTAGTTAACTAGTAGTTTAACTACTTTTGGTTTAAACTAGTTTAACTAGTAGTTGAACTACTTTTTTTTAATACTACTAGTTGAAACTACTTTCAAATTTTCAACTACTTTTTAAAAAAATTTTGTTTAAAATTTCAAAATTATTAAAAAATGTTATCAAAATATACAAAAAATTACACTGCTATTTATAACTACTGTGTCATGGTAGAGTTCTCAAATACCATAACCAGAAATAAAGCACCGTTTTGAGCGAAGCATAAAGTTTTTTGTGATATAGGTAAGAAAGATGTTTGGAATTTGGGCAAAAAATAGGTTATTAAATTAAATAAACTAGTTAACTAGTAGTTAACTACTTTGGGAAATAGTTAACTACTAGTTGCAACTAGATTTTCCCAGACTAGTTAGTAGTTGGTAGTTAACTACTTTTTGACCACTAGTTGCCGAACACTACTTTTTACTATAGTGGTGAATCAAACCAAACAGGAGGGACCCTTTTAGCATTGTAACAACAGTGAAAGAACTGTTTTAAAATGTGATGTCATAGTTTTAACTGTTCCCTCTCCTTCTCACATTGTATCATGTATTTGTATACAGACCCCCTTCCCCATTAATGTGACGTAATTAGTAAATGGTCACTTTCACCAAATTTATATATATACCTAAATAATTGTTTTTGCTATCTACTACCTTAACATTGCAAGATTTAACCTCCTTCTGATTTATTCCACATTCTTTATTCTCAAGTTTCTAAAACCGAAAAATAACCTCACGTTTTAGTATTAAGCATACGAAATGTTAGGCAAGATTTCCTTCTTATGCTTCAAATCTAAATATAGAAACCATTACTGCATTACGAGAAATCAGGATTGGTAACTATCCCCATCGTATGTAGAACTATAAAAGGCACCTTAAACCAGACGGCGCATTCATTCATAAACATCATACGCGAATGCAAAACATTTCCATCGCTTTGGAGAAAAATAACATCCATGGAAGTTCAAGTTTGTGTTTTTGTTTCTAAAACAAAGCCAAAAATATAAAATGCATCAGGCATCACGTTGTTCACACTTCATATTTTATGGGATGTCACAGCTCTCACAACACTGAAATTCATTGGTATAAGGAGTCAAGCATTAGCATACAACACAATGCCAGAAACCCATAAAGCTGTCCGATTTCTGTGGGAAGTTTCTTTTATGTCTCAAATAACACCTATAGTGTCTGGTATAAGAGTTTATAAACCCAAAATCTACTTTACCTCTGTAAATTACAATCCTATAAAAATATATTTGTTAGATACAGTGCAATTTTCCTATAATGATGCAATTCATTATGATATACCCGCACCGCATATGAAGATAGCTTTTTTGGTCCTTGTGAAGTTCTTATGCTGTGAAACTTTAGTATTGTCCAAAATTATACTGTTTATTTGTGTAACGTTATTTCTTGGCTAGATCAAAATCACTGTACTATAATAGAAAAATTTTCTGTGAGTACATCTTCCTTTCAATTTAAAAGCCCAAAAGGTACAACAGTACCTCTATGAAAATCCGGTACTTTAAGGTACTATCGATACCTTATGTTTCCAGTAATTTTAAGTTTTGACAACATAATGTCACAATATTGAAACTCTTACTTTAAATGGATCTACTATTAAAAAAAAACTTTGTCTAAAATGACAGACGAGCGTCAATCCTACTGAAGTCGTATTCTAAATTCATTGCTTAAACAGTTTTAAGAACAAGTAAGTTACTTTGAAGTGAAGCACAGAATAAAAAGGTTAAGATTAATGCGTATTTTATTGACAAAACTTACAAATTTGATAAATGATATTCTACATCTTTTCGAAAAATATCGAAATATATTTGAAAACATAACTCCTTCCTAATTTCCCCTATAAATTTGTCCAAAACAGACATCCAAGTAGATTTTGGTCAATAACGTATGTCTATCTGACACATCTCTTTGACGTCAGATTTTAAATTCATGTCTCTAGCCGTTATTATACTTAGGAGAATATGAATGGTAAAAATGCAAAACAATAGAAACTTATTCTACGCTTACTACCAATATTTTTCAACCATTGGCGCCTGGCTGGTAACAAGCCAAGTAATTCTTCAGTTGTCAAAAGTAAATTACTAGAATCGAGTTTCTTCGTGACTTTTCGGACCGAACATACATGTGTTCGTCATGACAGAAGGGTTATTCATTCCCTAACTGAAGGCATTGAGTACAGTAACGCATGAGCTTGGCTGAGTATGTGATATACTCGCGCTTTTCGCATTTTAGGAAAAAAAATGGTACGGTTGAAAAAAATTGTATGGACTATACAGTGGCTTCTAGAGAAACCGAATATAAAATTTGAGTGGATGGTTGATTCTTCTTCCGTTATTGAGCAAGATGGACGTAACCATTATGAATAAGCCGTATGCAATGCAAGAACATTCTAGAACTGGTGCTAAATAGAAGCTACGGAATATACCAAGTACCCCGGGAATATAAAAAAAAATTGTGGTGAGACATGCCTTCTATTTTTTTTTACTGGGCTGGACGAGGATTGCAATAAAACGGTTTATGCTTTTGCGTTTATGCTCGCATCAGCAAACAATGCCTTTTTAAACTCTCAAGGTTGAGCAAAATGGTACCCAATGCACGCAAAGTGTGAAGAAGTCCTCTGCGTTCGAGCTGCTTTTTGTTCGTTTCTTTCGACCTCCGTAATTAGAGAGGTTCAGAAAAAGTCCACATTCTGTGCTCGGAACTGATGTGCCTGATACTTCACCTTCATTTTCTTCTGAAATCATCGTATCGTCGACTGTGCTCTGATTGGGTGTGATATTTGGATTATGTGAAAAGACAAAGTGCCAACAGTGACAGTTATGAATTGTGCATAAAAATGACATGCCCTTGCTCGTCATGCTTAAAGGATATACAATTCTGCAATATCGGAGCAAACGGATAACGAAGTGAAACAAAATATTCCCCCATTAATTTTGTGAAGGATTTTACTTATGTTTTGTACCAATCTATGTTCTCAGAAAAAAATAAGGTGTTAATTTGAGGACTCACTGAAAACGCTTTATATAGGACTCGGTTTATTAGGAGATATTCAATGGTGTTTCGAATACATGAAACCATCAAGGTTAGACTTAAAACCCAAGATTTTGGTTCTAACGTGCAACAGTATATATCATGCTCATATATTTCTCTTAATTTTCATCTACACTCAAATTAACTTTGAAGCTCTATATTCCTATGAAATATATGTCATAGAAGTGATATGTTGATATCCACGTACTTTAAATTTTCTTAAGTTTACAAATGACTTGAACTGACCTTCTTCGATAACGTCGTTTGAAAACATTCTTACATCATCTCCATAATTTAACTTCACAGATATCCTGAACATCTGATAAATTTCCAGCTTGAACTGATCTTCGAAAACGTCATTGCTAATTTGAAACTTATTCCTCTCCATACTTAAACAGAATTTCACACTACTGTTCATTGATCTCCAACCGGTGTACACCGGTTCTATTGTTTATAAGTTCCAAACAGATATCTTGAACATCATATACAAAATAAACTTTCGTGATTTGTGTACGTTTAAGCATCATTAAGATTTTCTCACACTTTTTTTTTCACACACACAAGATTTTCTCTTGAAAGTGAATGGTTAAAAACCCGTTAACAGTCTCGTTCCAACCGTAATGTGATTCACAACATTCCACCAACGATGTCTCCCATCCTTCTGGCATGTCTTTGTCTCTCCCTAGCCATCCTCCCAGCATCACCGGACGACCCCCAGCTGGTAGTGGACGGCAAAGAGTCCGAAGAAGAGACCAAACTTCCCAACTCCCACAGTGCCGCTTTCGTCATGGCCTTCATCTTCCTCTGCTTGCTGGCATACGGGGCGTACCGCGCGTGCCGGTGCCACTGCCGGGGCGCCACCCGACCGCCCCTCACCGTCAGTCTGGATGGGGCGGCCGCCCCGGTGGAGCTCGGGGCTGCCGGACTGCAAGACCAGATTAGGCAGCATGAGGAGTACATGGCCATTTTCGGACCTAACAAGGCGCCCGTTGCGAAGAATCTGCATGTGTGTGAGTTCAAGAAGGAGGATAAGTCTGGAGGGTAGAATAGATTGGATTTTGATTGTCTGTGTTTTAGGTAAGTCTGTGTTTATGGTACTTTTCCGTTAACAGTCCCGTTAAAAATCGCCAAGCAGTTTTGAATGTCGCCAAATATTGCGAACCAACTGATTAAAATATACACTTATATTGATGACAAAAATAAAAAATGGTAATTGTATTTTGATATTTAGAGTCTAAAAGAGCGTGACAATTTTTACCGGGACAGTTAATGTGATTATTTTTTTGTTTTGGAATCTGCATTGGAACTCTTCAAATTTTACGTAAGCAACTAAAAGGGGGGTTTCTTATTTTTTTCTTCTATTACTTATTTTTGCTGACGAGGGGAAGGAGATTGCTGTAGGTGCTTACATAACACGTTGGACATCAAAACATTAACTATTCGAAAAAAAAATCATTTTTAAAAGTCTAATTAAAAGTTAATTGATTAATCATTAAATACGAAATTAAATGTGCATTTTTGTTTCAAGCTCAGTTAGTTTTATATTAAATTAAATTCTAAAATTTTAAAATTAGATCGTTAGTGACAGGTACAAAAAACGAGGGGGCAGTTGCTTACGTAATTATAGAAGAGGATCAATGAATAGTATCTATTTATAAAATGGGTAAACTTATAATCATGTTAACTAAAATGTCCTATTTTAAATAGTCACGCTCCCTAGGGTATGTAAAAACTTCCAGCTTCAAAACATGATGTAAATTTTAAAATTAAAATTATATTAGATTGTTAATTATTTTCTTTGTTTCTGTACTAAACCTAACCTTCACGCTAAAACCTGTTTCTTAAAATTAAAATAATTTAAATTTTCTCATTATACATGCGTCTTTTAAACTACTGTGTATAAAATTGCCATGCAAAGCTCCCTAGTAAAACAGCTCATACCAAATATGTCGAGTTTACGTAACTGCAACTAAAAGTAAACGAATTTTGGCAATACATGACAAAAATTGGACGAATCTTAAATGTGTGTGCTGCTTGGGCTGACAGAGGATATTTTTATCTCTATTCAGGGCCATAAGGTCATAGGGAACAAAAGGTGGAAAATTACGTTGACTTGCACGAGTACAGGGATTTAGGACCTTAGAATTCAGAAGAGAGAAATTTCGTGAGGATTGTTTTAATAACAAACGAACAAAGAAAAATCGTGAGTCATTGTAACCAATTCCTGCTTCTTTTAATTTCTGCATATTGAAAACGGTGCTTTTTTTACTCATTTGAATCTTGGGATAAGTAAAGGATTTTTTTTTGTGTTGTGATTTCAAACTTTTTTCAGTCAATAATCAAGTTTTTTTCAACAAAAAATATTTGTATATATATGACCTCACACTTTAAAAAAATATATTGATGGAAGAAAACAACTAATCCTTAAGAATTCCATCGTATAATTTTCTAGAAACTGAAAAGTAAATATACGTATTTTGGATTTCTGATGTCACAAAAATTTTTATTGTCAGTGGAATAAACGTCATAAACCTTTAGAATGGCAAAATTTATAGAAATGTTACCACAATGGCATCGCATATAGTTTAATTTTTTGTTCAAGTTTTAATCTAAAGCAATAACACATTAAGATATTTAAGGCAATTTATAATAAAAATACTGTTGTAAAAAACTTATTTTAAAAAGGAATTTTAGTAACCGATTCGTTAGTTTTACATATACTACTTTCTATTTTTATTTACCTGATTATTTTATTTTCAGAAAAAACACTATAAATAATTCCAATACTGAAAACATACTTGTTGTTTTCGCTGTGATACTTTATGCACCAGCAAAAGACTCTAAAGAGCAGAAACTGCACTTGAACCTATGACTTGAAACTAGTGTAAAGAAAGCAAACCGTGGTGGTTTAATTTCATGAAGTATCAAGAATTTGTCGAAGAAGAAAGCCGTTCACATTGCATATCATGTCGCAATTATTGTTATTATTATTTTGCTGCTATTATACTGTTATCTGAAAGATCAGTTCTGTTGGATTAAATCTGATGGTGTATAGGAGGTGTTTAATGTTTATATGAACTAAATTGAACTTTATAACGATGGAATGCAAATAGAACCGTTTAAATAACGTGATTGTTATTCCAATGGAAGTCTTATTGGACTGTTGTTCTCTATATACATAAAGTGGATGATTTAATCTCAGTATAGAAAATGTATATTTGGACACTGAATGTGAATTTCAAACAGGAATATTTAGAATTTCGGTGTTTCCAGTACCTTTACTGACCAGACTAGTAAACAGAAGTTTCAATGTCCATGTATGAACATGTAGTAATTATGCTTATGGTATAGTGTCCAGCCTATATTTTTTAATTATAAGGCTCTGGACAATGTTTGTTTTTATATGCACCCATCACGTTAGTTGTTTTAATTTATTTAAAAATTAAAATCCTTTTAAGAAAGTGTTGTTTCAGTTTTTATGAGTTAAAAATGAATTCCATTGTATACAGACACACACAACACATCGTTTTCCAATTATTCAAGTGTAAATTTATGTTGATACTGAAAATTTTTCAATAACTAAAAACTTTTTATATTTAAAATTTTCTGTTTTCCAGCTAATATCTAGAATAAGCAGTGATGTAATTTTTACTTAAAAATTCACCAGTTAAAAATTTAAAACCTATGAGAACACTATTAAATCTCTTAAAAGTACTAGATATCTTGATTGAAAGACTGCTTTTTGTTCTAGAATAATTTTCAAATTTCAGATTTTCTATAATTAAAACTTCTTAAAGCTCATTGACGTAAAAAACGTTAGTATGAATAATACAAAAACTATTTAGGACATATAACGCCAGAAAAATCATACAAAATGAAAACAACGTTAAATAGTTTTCTATATAATGTTATGAAATTGTTTTAAATACTAAAACATTATTTTTAGATTAGACATAGACACTCTATTGGATCTTAATTTTCTTTTATAAAAAAAAAAAAACTATTTCTGTAACATGGTGTTACTTTGTTCACAAACACAAAAATGATGCTAGAGTTTTTTCAAACTAATGCCAAATGAGACATGCCACCAACGTAAACTTAAAGAATATACGTATTACGAGTTGATGAGTCCTCAAAAAACTTAAATAACATCAAATAAGTGTAGTAGTCACCCTCAAATCCTAAAAGGGAAGGAGTTCAGCATCAGTTAGTGATCAAGAGAGAAAAATTCTCACACACAATCTTATAAAATCCATTCCTTCAATCTAAGTATTTCGTATTTAAATCCACAGAGGAGATGGTTTGTTAAGAAACACAGCAGCAGGCACAGAAAACGCAGGCTAGTCCAACTGTCACGAGTCCGACAGCAACTAATGTCACAAACGCTGCACCGAACTCCTCCAGCTGAGAAGACAATTCGTATTTTGGAGCATCTGATTCCTTGGGAAAATCCAAATCTTCATAAGGTTTGATATTTTTTGGGGTGAAAGATTCAAAATCGTCAACTGAAAAAGTGAAAAATAATTGGATTTGGTAATAGTAGTAGCTTGTGTAGTGCCATCACCTGTTTATAAGGCTTGTGTAAACATAGTAGATTAACACAGGGCTTGTGTAATTAAATATTAGAGATACCTCTAACATTTGAGCCCCTTGTTGCAACAACAAGCCAACTTCTACAGCTTTATACATTGGAGTTGTATCGTTGTTGAAGCAAGAACCTTATTTTTACTATGTAGAATACTCTCTAGTCTAGCATGAGAAGAACCATTTCTTAAATTTCAAATGACAACGAAACAGTTGTAGGCAATAAAACTAGGTAATAAACTGATTCCTAACTACATTAAATTAATCAAGAATTTCAGTTCATAATATTGTTTTACACTTATTCTTCAAAATTCCTCAAGGGTAAAATATTTATCAAAGGCATTCATTCGAAAATAAGAAGAAATCCTTCGAGGATATTTTAAGCATTCTTACTTTTACATTTCTATAATTTTATTAATGAAATTGACTTATTTTTATTCTTTAGAAGATTCAAAGCTTTTAGGTTAAAACTGCTTTTGATCAGTGCAGTTATTTAAAGATACTATAATTTATTCAAAACTCCTTTTCATGGACCATAATCTCTGTAAAATATGAATTTCACAGAAAAATTTAAGCACTATACTGTTCCTAAATAATAATCTACTTACACTCTTTTTCGAACTCATCTTTTGGGTAGTATAGAATGACAAGTATGACAGTAGCGAAAGCGCAAAACATCAAAGCTATTGCGACAGCTAATTTTTGTGACATCGTTAGGAATTACTTCAAAGAAGAAGACTGGCATACCTAAAACAAAAATTTTATTTTATCTTCTCTGCCTTCTAGTTAAAACCTTTCATGCTGAATAAAATACTCCAAATAATAAAATAATCAACCTTATCATTTTATGTTATCTTATTTATATAGTTAGAACCTTTCATATTTAATAAAAACTTCAGACAAAATGAAATAATCAAAGATACGTATTAGAGAAATTTGGAAGGAATAACAAAAGATTAAAAAAATGCAATCAAATTTATTGGCAAATTAAGTCTAAAAAACTACAATGAACTACAATCTACATTCTCTAAACTCTTAAGGTATAATCAAATTGGTGATGAGCAAACGCAAGATTAATTTAAAATTTACTAAATTGCAAAAACATTTTATACCTAATGATTAGTATTCCATTTAATTATTTTTGTACCCAGGAAATATAAAGTAATTTTTAGTACAAAACAATCAGTACAAAGTGTAAGATCATTAATTAAAAAATAAATGGAAACGTCAGTTCCTGATATTTTTGTTTATAGAAGTGAGACATTCTTCTTAAACAGCTGTCAATTTTGAATAAAGAAATTGATCAATTGATGTTTAACTTTTTGTCAACTGTAGAAAAACTCTTATGAACTATAGAACAAAATAAAAAGTGTGTGCACCGATATCTGTAATTTTATATCCTACTATTAGAGATTGTTAATCTAATTTGATCTAGAATTACAGGCTGATCGACTGTCACATATTTGATCACCAAAAGTGAAGAGCGATTTTAAGATAAATCCTCAAACAAAATAAAGCATATGAACATAATTAAGCTAAAAAGAGCACCATAAATTTATATTGATCAAAATTGCTTAAGGACAAATTATAACCTAATGACATAGGTAAAAAATTTATGCCAGAAATCTATGCGTAGCCGGCTTTTTTACAAAAACAGAAAAACAAGTATGACTTAAAATAACAGACTCCAGAATATAAATTTCACTTTTTGATGACCGGAGCTCTTATTTTACAGAAACAAAGATAAATAAGATCGCATATAGTTTATTGAAGAAATTTTCTATACTCAGTTAATAAGGACACCACAGCACCCGGTAAGAAATACCAAACCAAATACATAATTGTTTTTAAAAATCCAAATGTAAAATAAGAAAAACTTACTTGGCAATTTAACGCATAATCATCTTCATCTTATTATTTAGAATTAGTACAATTCAAAATCAGACGCATTTATTTTTACCCTTTCCGAAGGCTTCATGGATCGAAAACACCGAACGATCACAACCGAACAGAAATTGAAGTCGTTCAGGTGACCGAAACACGATCTGTCGCTGTCAGCCCGTGTAAATACAGCTGCTGTACCCGCACTCGATTTCTAGGAAGTCGTCTGCAAGATAAAGCTGGATAAAGCCGATTTATGACTTCAATATGCAAGAGATTACAATATTTTAACTCGCGGGAGTCTCGCTATCGTCACTTTACTAAATTCCACACACTTTACTTAATGATTTCTTTATTATTTGATGGAAGGTTAGTTTTTAGGTTTATCTATTCTTCAAAATAATTATTAGTTAAATTATATTTGAGCTCATCATGTTTTGAATGACATTTTCTCTTCTTTAAAGTTCTAGCCCCCACCCTGTTTGTATCTTTATCAAAATTTAAAATTAAATAAAAACATACAGAAAAACTTAAATCCCTCCTCAAAAACATTTTTTCGTCACACAGTATCGCAATTTTTTGTTTTCAAACTCAAATTTCTAGAAAAGTTTGGTTTGGTTATAGAATCAAGCAAGATTCCTTCTGCGCCAAGCTAATTATAGAAAAGTAGATGAAACAATTTGTTTAAAATACCTAACTTCTAAAAAAATCTACAAAAGATTTGGCTTCCTTTAGAAGCCTTTTATTATATTTTTCTCTGCTTCAAGTTCTTTTTATATTTATTTTATTTACCCAATTTAGATCAATTGAGAAATAATTTGTTTCTTAACAACTCTAAATGTAATTTTATTTTCAGTTTGGTAAAGCAATTTTGTGTAAAATTTAATGTATACAAAGGTTTACAATGCCTTACCAAAACAAAATACCAGTAGTCTAAAAAATTATTTGAATTTTTTTAGACAAAGGGAGTTTTAAAAATTTATTATCTCTATTGTATAGTGTTTTTTTACATGTATTTAGCTTTTGATCTTTTCTACTATTTTAACATCAAACATAGACCTAAATCATTTAATGCAGAGCTTTATTATGCCCTCAGACACTTTCAAATCCATACATATTCAAATGCGTGTAAAAGATTGAACGGAAAATTACGCTTTGTAAAAATACCACCTTTCGACGTACCTTGCAGAACGCCGATTGTTTAGCACTCCTCAAAACGTCATCTGTTAGTGTCACAATTTGTGTCCGTGAGACATCATTTTCCTGAAAACACCTGTTTCTTCTGATAATAACTGTTCTTTGTGGTGCTGTGAACCTCTTAATGCTATTTGCATAGTCATTAATACATTTCAATGACTCAACATCAGTTAGTCATGGATATATCTGAGTAGCATTAGGATCATTATATTATGAAGTACTATTTGATTTCTTGAAGGAAATAAGTAAGCACAATATGGGTCATCTATAAATGTATTAGTTTGTATGTATGTGTTACGGGCAAAGTGATAAATACTCATTGATAAATGCCACTGAATTTATCACATTGCCCACCTCAACTTCGGGCATTATTAATAATGACCGGTTTATCACTTTGCCCGTAACACATGCATTCCCACAACCACCACTAATTACTACATTCACAATTAAATTATGCTTATAAATAGTTTCACGGATTCAATAAGATTCTTTCAGGTTATTGGACACAGTGATCAAAAATTGTAATTTTTCTAGATATCATACTATTTTTGTTTTATCGCTAATGATAAAATTGAAATCTTCCAACGATGCTATATAGAGAAGAGAGCGGAATTGCTGAACTCTTCAACTTTTATATTTATCGACATAAATTAGTTACATAAAGAGATAAAGTTTCTTTTCCCCACTCTTTTTGTTGGGGAGTGCAGTTCAGGCTCTGCCGTGAGGGGTCATCTTAAACGTTTCCTATGATTGAAAAAAGAGAAAATTTAGTGGGTTAGAATCCAAAGGACATAAAGTAACATAAGAGCGATAACTTCTGTATATTATGAGGTGGGTTGACAAACTTGGCCCCCCACTCAAGTTTATGATAAACAGTTGTACCTTCCCTTGGCTTTCAAAGTAGTTTAGAAATCAATGTACAGAATATAATAATATTGTACCCCTTAGGTTTTTTCACCTCAATTTCATTTTTGGGGTAATGTATGTATTAACCAATATCGTAATCCAATAATCCTTTGGCTATGCTAAATCAATCAATAAACCAATAATTCTTTAGCTATGCTCCTGATATGTTAAATATGTTTTTATTCTACGATTCATACGATTTTGGGTTCCCTCTCCGTTTATATCTGCACTGCCTAACCTGAGAATCTAACAACGCAGTTCTACTTCCCCCACATTGTATTGCAACTGCCTCGAAATAACAGAAATAATACAGATATTCAAACTCTATCAACTTTATTTCACCGTTCAGACATTATCTCCGGAAGCGTGGTCGAATCTGTTGACCTGTACGTCCGACGTAACGACAATCGCGTGCTGGTCATCTCGGTTATTTCCAATACAGCACGGACAATACCTCGCACAGAAGCGCTTGCAGGATTCAGTGCTACTCAGCCACACCAGGAACAGCAATAGCAGGATGAGCAGTACTGATATCACAGCCAGGAGCAAACCTATCAAGGTCTCGTTATCCATGTATTTCACACTGAAAATATCGATTGGTACCAACCAGTCCATGCCTTTGGTCGAGTTCATCAGGACAGATTTATACTTGAGGCGAATTTAGATGATCCAATGGATTTCTCTCTTCATAAAGGTGTTCGAGTCGAGAAGAGATTTTTGAGTATTCAGGAAAAAGGGAACTTCAACCTTTTGCTTTTACAAAACTAAGAACTTTCCTTATTACTCAAGATGAAGTGTGTTTCTAAAAGAGAGAAAATATTGCTTTCAAAAAAAACATATCATTGAACTTGTTCAAGGCAGGAGCGGATCCAGATTTGATACTTGACTGCTAGGGGAGATGATTTCGAAATTCCTGATATGATTTTTTTAAACTCCTTTAGATTGTGGCATTATTTTCATTCAGTGCTTTTTTAACTTAAATGAGGGTAAGGCATGAGCCCCTTGCTACCTCTTAAATTCTGTCCTCTTTCTTTAAAGAAACCGGGCGAGAATTAGTTTTCGAGTGGGCCTAAAAATTTTAGAGAACACGAATTTTGAGCAATTTTTGTTAGTTGAACATTCCATTTCCAATGAATTTAAATACTAATATGATTTCAATGATTACACGCCCAGTGGCGTAACTTAACTTCCATGGGGCAACTGATGGGCCATAATTCTGATGCCTATTAATTCATTGATCTATAAAATAGGGGTCTATTCTACATTGTCTATATCAACAGGGGTAGATTTACCGCTTTACTTCCGTAAACATTGTCGTTGGTGTCAGTGTTTAATCCAAGTTGACTCCGAAACAGACACTCCGGAGTCGACTGCATTAACACTGACATTAATGACAGTTAATAATACACTCTTGAATTGTCTTCTATGCTTAAAAAGGAAAGTCTTTAGGGAGATCTCCCCCTTGGTCACGCCCCTGTTAGATTTTTCAACTTTTAATGACTTTCAATTTTAGGGACACTTTACAGTTACCTGCACCTAGTTTAGCTACCTCATTGTATGCGTCTCACCAATCATTTACATTGAACTTGAGTGTATATTGCACGCCAAAAGAAACAAACCAAAAGAGAGATAAACTTCCGCTTTATTTACTAAGTACGTGCAGAGTCTCCACCAGCTTGTTCGGGCCTAACATGCTCAATGTCCGAAAAGATGATAATCGCATGGTTCTCATCGTCTTCGTCCGGTGACCGACAGCAATTCGAGCACGAGCAACGCGACCTAAGGTACCTTGACCAGCAGTGTCGACAGCAATCGGTTTCTTTGCAGAACAGTACCAGCACGAACAGTACCAGCATCACCAGGAACCCTACCTTGATGCTTTCGTTAATCGTTGCCATCCTATGAACGGTCAACCAGCCAGAGTGATGGCTGCGTCTGAACTGGTGGGGCATGACGGTCAGTTTGGTAGAGTTCAAGAGTACCGTTGAGATGTTTACTGCAAGCACTTCCATGACGGGATGGGGATATTGACGGATGCTGATTCCGTTGAGTTTATTTTTAATTGGCGATTTAGAACTTCTTGTTTAAGATGATCTTATGATGTATTGGTGTTTTCAGCCTATTGCATTGAGAAAAACCTGAATCGTAGGTTACTCAGGATCCATGTTTCTACTATAATGGATGGAATTTTCTTGAAACCATAGATTCTAAAATTAGGTAAATAGTTGTTAAAATGTGCATAGGATATCGTTGTCAAGGGCGTAACCAGGAGTGGAAGGATATTAGAGATTGTCACATGGCAATTTGGTCATCTCGAGATAGGATTTACGATTGTCCCGAGCTCCATTCAAAAAGAGATAAAAGTGTTAAAATATCTCAAATTTTAGTCTGCAAATCATAATTAACTCACCTGAAAATTAAGGTATAATTTATGAATAGCTTAAAAATATTTTAATGGGAAATATTAAGTGCCCTTGTGGATTTTATATGATATGTATTAGTTTTAGGTTACTTAGGAAATGTTTTTCGTGACTAAGTAACTCTAGGGGGTTTTTTTTAAGCTGACAGAACTTTTTTTGTGTTTGCATGCGCATGACTTCAAAAATCTATGATTGTTTAACCAAACTGAAGGAAGAAAACACACAGATATAATATGATGACGTATCTAAAAAGCAATTTGAGTTTTAAAACCTTCCTGCAACGCCTGGATCCGCTCCTGACAACACATAATTAATTATTAAAATTTTTTAAGATAGTTTTCTATTTTGGATCTTATATTAAAAATTCTTACTACTTACTTTATATTATTACAGTGGTTTTACTACTTTTGATATCCATTGGCAACGTTTTAATTACTCAACAATTTAAAAGTGTTATTTTGATATATTATTAAGACGTTTTTGCTATTTATCAAAACACTTGCACCGAAAAGATCTCCTTCTCTCTTTGCTCTTCTCTTTCTGTCCTTTTCTCTCCCAATCTCTTTATTTTCAAAATTTCTCTACCCCTCTCTCGCTCAAAAGTAACGTGCAAGGAGTTTTAGAAAGTTAGGTGTTAAATTTAACAAATTAATAAATTCAAACATGACATGAGTGTGCACTAAAGCAAACCGTGAATCCCAAAGGTCTCCTACAGTCCCTACCTTACCAGTGAGTCCTAAATCCCTTACAATGAGTTCTGGAAATTGGGAAATAATTTATCACATTGCCCGTAACACATACATAATCCGGTTTCATACTACGCCACTTGTTTTTTGGCGTTGCCAACTAGGGCGATAATTCGTTGTCTAGCAACTTAAGTTTTTATAAGGGGCAAGATATAGAACAGATTTTTCTCAATTTTTCTAATCCATAGTTTCTTAATTATTAAACAAACTATTAAATGTAATTTTGCAACTAAGTTGTACGATTTTTTGCTCAAACTAAAATAAACCCAATAAGCCTATTCTATATCTTTATTTTAAAAATATTAATGTTAATTAAATACCTTATTTTGCAGTTTCACTAAATTCCTAGATGCATTGATTTTTGTCCAAATTTGAAAACACAAAAAAGCTCAGAATCTTATGAACACATAACAAAATTTTGTTTATTATGATATCGATGCCAGCATGTTTCATTTAAAAATTGTTAAATAAAAGCGCAACAGCATAATGCAGCTTTTACTAGACAAGACACAACACACTAGTTATCAGACTCAGTTATGCTGGTTAGTATTTATTTAACATACTGAGAAAATATATCAATAAATAAAAAAGAAAAAAAAAATAAACTTAATAAAAAATTAAAAATATAATCGTTGCTCTCCACATAACTTTAAAGATCGTGTCATGTGTATAGAGTGTTTTCAGGTGACGTCCCGACCAGCTATTTTCTTTTAACTGTTAACCATTTGAGGGCTTTTAACTGTTGCTAGGTAACGAGGTATCTGTTGCTAAGGTGGTTTTTAGGTATGGGATCACGAGATTGCAAATGCTCCAATAGAAGAATTCCACGGCCAGTCATTTTTTGTAACTGAACTTTCTGTAGAGCAAAAACTGTAAGTTCTGTTGCTAAGGCCGTTCTTAGGTCCGAGTCATGTGATTTAAAATGCTCTAAAGTGTAAAACAGTAAGTAGGTTGTGGTCGGTTAAGGTTTTATAGCGCTAAGAACCATAACCGGTCATTTTGCACAAAAAACACAAGTAAAGAAGTAGGGTTTTTGTCTGGGGGCATTAAAACATCTAGGTATTTCCAAAATAACTATAATAAGGTAATAAGATCAAACACCTACCTTTCTAAAAGACAATCTTAATTTTTTTTTCCAAGAATTTGGATAACTTCTTGGTCAAATCATATATTATTTATACCTAAAACTTAAATTTTCCAATAAATTCTTTAAAACGTATTTCGCTTCCATACACATTCATTTAAATGGGGTTGCGCTGTACAACCGTGGTTTTGTTGGTTAATGATTGGCTTTTCTCTTTACCTCAAACTTTTCTGAAACTCAAAGGAAAGGAACACTTTCGGTAAAGGGTTCCCTTAAAGTATAAGAGTGATAGATATTTTAAAAATTGCCAAATCTGTAGCGGTACGGCGATCTGGTGGGTGAATGGACGAGTGAACAACAGTGACAATTTAAATCACTCTGGTTAGTCCAATATAATTGATCACACCGGATTGCAGAACAAATCGGTCCCTAATTCCTTATTTTTAAAGGCGTTTCTATTTAGCCATTTAAAAATATACTAATAAGAAATAATAGGATCGGGAAGAAAATTTAAAAAAATACTTCAACACAGAAAACTTATCTTTTCAAAGCCAAAACTATTTTATATTTTACGTAATGACTAGAAAATATTACGCGAGTTACCTAAAATACAAGAGATTCATTAATTTCTATTCTAAGAAATAAACCCACGAGAAACATGCATAAAATTTTTATCAAGAAAAAGTATACAGAATGATCACATCTTCTAGGATAGTGGTATCAGAGAAAGTTCCCTTGTGAGGTGAAAGTATTAGGTATTAGGAGAAAATTTGTTCTAATTATGTATGGTCATTTAGTCTTGCATTTACTTCTTAAACCAACTCCAATGCTTTTCATTCATCCTGTCATGAAATATTCCAAACTGTTAATATACAAATTTACTTCAATACAACATGTAAGCAAAAACCAGTCACTTGATTAAATCATAAATTACTAATACTTATATGTATGTATTTTTTTTCGTTGTATAGAACTTAAAATACCTTACAATATTACCAGGTAGACCTTAAATCAGCCATACTCAACCTGCGGTCCCGGTTGCTTTTGAGAAGTGGCCCAGTTAGTCTAGTAATGAGACTTAACTTTCTTTAAAAGTTAAAAAAAGGGGTTAAAAATTATCAAAATTCTAAAGAAAAACCGCTTCTAAGGGTGAGATTTTCAAAACGTTTTCAGGGGGAAACCCTCTATTTGTTGGGAGTTTCTAATTTCAGTCAAAATATATACTCTCTTGACATTTCATATCCTTCCTACTTGAGGAGGTTTACACCCCTCAATTTTTGAGGTGAGGAGTCGAGCATGTGACTTTCGAAAACATTTTGGGGAGAACTCCAGAATCCTCTAATCTTTCCTATTTTATCCACTCAAACAATCTTGTTAAATTCCATTTAAAAAAATGTAAACAATCTATTAGTCAAAATAGTTAGGGATATATTCGCAAAAATAGCTCTCCATTCTATATAGATTTTTCAACATAGTCGACTAATTAAAGTTCTGTCTGTCCCCCAGACCCTTCTTACAAAATCTACGATTGCTGGCGGCCCAGTCAAAATGGTCGTTTTGTAAATGTGGCCCACAGGGAGAAAAGGAGTACCACTGCCTTAAATGATTCTAAGAATATTCAAAAGGTTTCACAACTTAATTGAGAAGATTTCAATATTTTTATTGACATTTTTAGCCACTAGATAAGAGGGGAAACTTGGTCGCTTTCCTCTATTCTCTGTTACTAAAGAACATTGTATAGATCTGAAGATCGTTGTGCTATATTGGCACGGTCAGAACATAAAAGGTTAGTATCTCCTTTAACAAGCTCTACAAAATTTATTTCTAGATTATTTTGTTGAGTTTTCACCTATACAAAGAAAAATGTCACGGTATATTTTTTAAAAACTTTGGTCCCTTTCAATTTGATTTTCACACACATACCTAAATAAATTTTTAACTTTGTTTCGTTAATTGAAATTTTGCGACCCTGATTACATTGGACTTGAAAGTTTCGGAGGGGGGAATATTGGTATTTGGGGTAGTTTTAGTTCTCTTCTGTATGGTCAAAAGTCTCGCCTCTTTCGAAATAAACATTGAGAAAATAGTTTCCTTTCCGTAACTTCAATTTGTCTAAAAAAGATGGGCTTCTTCCGAAGTAAAGTATATCTCTATAAATAGGGTGAAGGGGTCACAAATCACATACGTTTAGGAAGGAGGAGTCATTTATGAAACATGGGAGAGGGGAGGAGAGCGATTTGATTTTTGTGACATCATACCATTGGGGGAAGCTACTCCAACACCATAGGCACTCAGTCTTGATTCCCCCAAATATTTATATGTATAGTCAACTCCGTTTTTCGATTCGATTGACACTCAGGAGTGTCAGGAACTTTCATGAAATGTCTACGGCAGAAGTTTTATATTTTCTTCAAAATCGTACTGGAATGTGATACTATAATAAACTTTGGGGTCTTACAACTATGATAAAAAGTTGATTTGGGTTAAACCATTTCTTTGAAAATAGGGCTCCCAATTCTGTGTCTGTGTATTAATTTTTTAGTTGTGAAGAAAATTGCTAAGAAACTGTTGAAATATTATGTAAACACTTAAAGAGGAGGTGGAGTCAAATATTATCAAAAGCATGCTTTGTATGTATAACTTTACGAATTATTTTTTTAAAATGCATTTCTAATTTAAAATATATTGGCACAGCATGACATAACTAAATGTTTTTCGCCAATTTGACTCATGGAACCAATTTATAATCAAAATTTAACCCTGAATAGACGACATTAGTCATTACGTCACTTGCTTGTTTGGAAACGTTGATTCCATCCGTGATTGGTTCCGTACGGATTTACTTCCAATCACGGATAGAATCAACGTTTCCAAACAAGCAAGTGACGTCACACTAATGTCGTCTATTATCTGAATAAAAAAACACCTGAACCCTAGCTAGTCAAAGTTTTGTTGTTGCTCCACCCATAAATATGTATGTTGAAAAGAGCAAGCTACCTTTCTTGGAAAGTTAAGGAAACTGAGTTGGGTAGACATAATCCTTTTTAACTATCTTAAGGTTTATTTTAAGTTGGTTGGAGAGATTTTATGGTGCAATGGCCATATGCATTTATTTTAGGAATTCTTACAATAAAGTATTTCATAAAAAAAAATGATTAAAAACTTAAGGAGACTCAGTACCAAAAACTTTTTCTCAGTTAGCAGGATTTTATCGTCTTTTTAGGTGTTATTTGTGGATAACAATGTGTTTACTTTATAATAATTCAAATTTAGCACAAAAAAGCAAATTAAATTAACCCCCCCCCCCGAAAAGTATCAAAAATTACCATCTTAAAAATGCTACCCCGCCTTTAATAATTTAATATACTCTTTTGACCTAATTTTTGTTAATAAATTTAAAAATATATGTATTGTTATTTGTACACATGGAAATTTGAATATCTACAAAAGATTTGGAAAAATAACAGAAAACTATGAAATCTGGCATTATTTTGGAAATAAAACAAAAAAAAATTCCACTTTCTTGCTTTGTTAAAAATATTTTTTAAAATTACATGCAAAGAGGGGTTAAACATATATTACTGATAATGACTACAAAGTTTTAAGTGATTTGGACAATTAGAAAAAAATAAAGCCTGAGAATTTTAAATGATAAAAACCTTGTTTTGAGAAAAAGCTGTTTAAAGATTGAAAGCTATACTTTAGTAAGCCTATATAAGATTCAGAAAACCTTCAAGTTTTTTAAAGTTAAACTTAAAAAACCCATATCATTAGCTTTGTAGGAATAATTCTAAGAGTGTTCTAATAATTTTGGTACCAAGTCCCCCTTAAGAGGAAAAGAAACAAACACAAGATATATACAAAACATGAAAATGTTTTATTTTAAACAAAGTCCATATAAAGACAATGTCATATGAAAATTTTTTAAAGACAATAATGCACAGCATAATTATGAAGAAATTCATTTTTTGTTTTAAATGTATAAATTGTTTTAAATATTGGAAATGCCTACAAATACTACACATTGGGAAAAAATCACTTGGTAGTCTGAACACTGCTGGATCAGGCACTAATTTTGCTATGTAATTTAAACAGAGTCCATTTTTACTAGGTTAAAAGTTCACATTTCATTACAATTTCTCATGTTCTACTTTTTCAGAAAAAAACAATTCATTTGAGCCTTAATGAAATGGAACAAAAATCACTTATGTACATTTTATCAAAAGAGAAATAAATAACCATTCTATGTTAAAAATGCAATTTATTAACTTATTTTAAAAAAAATATATACTAGTAAAAAAACTTCAGTCAAGTCGAAAAAGTCTTATTTTATCAGTCTTGATTGAAAAAAAAACACCATTAAAAAGTAAATTTAAAATGGAATAGGTTTTTGAAATATTTAGACCATATTACACATTTTATTTCTTAAAACCACCATTTTCAAATAGATGTCTAATTTTTGTCTGAAAATACCAGAAGGATTAGTATTTAAAGAACAATTTTCATGATATATTATCTGAGGAGCATTACAATGTATTTTTTTTTGCAAAGATGACAATCTTTCTAATAAGGACCAAGAAATTTTAACAGGGTTGCAACAATATCTCCTTTATTTTATTTTTATAAGAACATAATTAGAAATTATAGAAAAACCTTTATACAGATTGTTCTCTATTTTATTTATTTTGATAGAAAATATACTTTACTTTTTAAGAAAAAAAGTTTCAGCTAATTTTATACAATAATTGAATTTAGTCCTAACAGGATAAATACCTATTTTTTAGCAGCAAGTTTTTATAACTAAAGCCATATCATAAATTTGAACTCAATTAAAGTTGTGTAAATGACATTGGAATGTCATCATATTAGCCAAATAGATAATGAAAAATCTGCTAGCATGAAATTTGTGCAGTCTACATCACTGCACACTTATGGTTCAAAAGTGTTTTGAAGCCAGTCTTGACAATGCTAGCAAGATTCATACTAAATGTAAATTATAATCCATCTAAGTACTATGACAAACTGTTATCAGTCTTCAAATAAAATGTTATTTATAAATGAGACATATCTATATATACAAATGGATCAAATGTTGCTGCATTAATGCTTGAACCAAAAAGTGTACAAGCATTTCACTGTATGCAATGGCTAACACATGTGAGCAAGTATTTCTTGAGCTGTTGGTATTATTTGCCAACAACTACAAACACATACACTTGTATTGATGATTTTAGACAGCACAAAAGCAAACAATGGGGGAAACGGAGGCACAGCGAACCCAAAATGCATTTTTCGTTTTTTAAAAGAGACCTTTCTTTTTCTCTTTTTTCTTTTCTTTACCGTCCAGCCTGAAAAATAATAATAAAGGCTATTTTTAAGGTGCAGAAAGGAAAAAGCAACTACGTGCATTCACGCAGCATGCAGTAGTAAATAGAAGCACAAAGAAAAATTTCAATGCTAACATGCTGATCCAAACCACATTCACACAGACACACAAAACGATATGTCTCAAAGGTTCCAATAAAATAGCTGTATCTCATTAATTACAGTTAAAAATAGCTTAAGTTTAATAAAGTTTTTACAATACTTGTCAAAATGATAATGATAGAAATTTATAACTTATCATAGAAACATTTATAAAGCTAAGTACTTGGTTTCCAGTAAAAATAAACAAAGTAACTTATTAGGTATAAAATTAAATTGATGGTGATTTTCATTATTCAAGGTATTTAAAACAAATCATATATCATTATGATATGAATTTATTTAGAAAGTAAATACTAAAGTTTTTTAAATTCAAAGAAAATTATAGATCTTGATAATTTCAATTAAAAATAAACCAACTATTCAATAAAAAATGTATTTTTGTTTTCCTTTTTTAAAATATTAAATTTTAAATTACATGTTAAACAAATTAACCAATTAGTATTAGTAACGATATAGTTATGAAAAGATGGAACGAGTCTCAAGAGGAGAAACAAGACATATTGTTAGTAACAAAGCTAAAAGGAAAAAAGTTTAATAATTAAAATTAGATATTAAGCAATATCAATAAATAGAAATATTTCAAGCACATAAGAGAATTTCCTTAATTGTTAGTAAAGTTTAGTTTCTCTTTCAAAATAACATGGCTGTTAGTGTTGGCAATTTATTAAATTAAGTAATTAATAAGACATATATTTCACCCCATTGCGATTTCATTGAAATTTGTTAAAGATTGTTAGTACTAAAACCTTTCTAACCAGAATATTTCATAATAAAGTAGGTGTGTTTAGTTTTTAAAAGCATTAAATTAAGTCTTGCACTTAATGTAACATAAACATGCATATTAAATATATCTACCAAGATTGAAATTCTGCCTAATTTATAAATCATGTGCTCACTTTTTTTTAGTTTTCTTCATGTTCCTACTCTGTCATGGATTATATTGGTAAAACAGATATAACCATATAATAATAGTTATAATTTAGGGCCAGTTCAATCAAAGGTCAATTAGATGCAAAGAATGAATGGATTTTAGTAAGAATATAATTCACTGTACTATTTACAACACTATACATTATACTAGTTGGCACTTGCAGCTTCTTAGATTTGAATTTACTTTTTTAAAGTTTCATTTGAACTAAGTTTTATTTTTTTAATTACAAAGTAATTAGGTGTATTCATTTTGTTCAGTTCCATCAGACTAAAGAAAAAAAGTCTATATACAGTATTTTTAACAAAAATACTTCATGGCAAAGAAAAAAACATGAAATCAACACATCATGACAAGTTCAGTATATATAACAAACCATTACAAACAAAACAAAATAGAATATTTCATTTTAAAAAAATAACAAATCTTGCAAGAACTAATAATAACAAATGTTTTCCACCTTTACTTATGATTGCAATACTGTTATTCATTGCAATTATAAAATTAGTCTCATTAATTAACTGTCACAAATAATATTAGTATGAGATAAAGAAAGTTAAACTGAGTTAATAAATGGTAATTTAAGTACAGCTTAGTGTTTTTACCTAAAAGATGTAAGTAACATTCTACAAAAAAAAAATTGAAAACATTCTTTCTGAAAAACCTAGAGAAAATGTTTCCAAATATGTATGACTACAAAACTAAAATCTTTCATACGAAAAACAAGAAAAATTGTATATTTGTGCGCAAATCACATTCAACAAACACTTTTATACATGATTCAGAATGACTGCTATAAGCCATTATTATCAAAATGAAAGTGGACTTCTCAATTGAAAAAGAACTAAAACAATGTATATGTTGATGTTGATTTTATAATTTCCTATTAAATTAATTCTACTGAAAAAACATATTTGATAAAAAATGTTTGAGAAACTAACCAAGAATTTATAACTTAATTGCAATATTATAGCCCTAACTAGATTGTCATTATTTTATTTTCAAAAAGTGTAGCTCAAAAAAATATAAATTATCTAAATTAGCATCACAAATTGCAGCCACTTTAAAATCACTGAAGAGTTTACAACGGTTTAATTTTGATAAAAAAAAGTAGGCTGCCAAAATCTTACATGGTTTAAACAAAACTAAATTTAGCACAATCTCTCATTACAAAAGTACTTAAAACAAATGATTAAATCATAAAAATGCAACTGATAAACTAAGTCTTTGAGTTTTGATTTGATAAATGCATTATCAATAAAAATTTTAAATTAAGAACAAAAGGAAACATACATTGAAGATTAATTAACAAAATTAGCATAAATTTTTCTATCTTATTAGTTTGATGTTTTTAAATATATAAAACATGAATTTGGATTCTCGATTAAATCAGAGAAAACTGTCTAAGTATATAAACTACAATTGTTTTTATTAACATTAATTAGACACTATCCCCAATTTAAACAGTTCATCAAAAGGTTTTAGTTTAGAATCTAGTAACTTCTTTAGATGTTGCTTCCAATATCAGCACTAAATCCTACTTTCTGGTAACCAAATTTCAAAACAATTTTATTGTTTAGGGTTATTTTTGGCACCTAAAGTAAAGGAACCTGGTTGTCTTAACTCCTTTTTATTAAATTGCTTGCAATTACTTTATTTTTATTAAGGTAAGGAAATTTTTATAAAACTCAGACAATTCAAAGACTTAGCTTACAAAGTAAATTTGCAAATCAAAATGAATTGAAAATATAATTTTAATATGCAGTATGATAAAAAGAAGCACAACTCAAGGTCGAAAACAAAACCATAATGTGAAAAAGCATTTTACTTATTAAAAAGAAAGGCAGTCAATTGTTTGCTTTTCAGACGTGGAGTATTTCTTGCCGATCCAGACACAGTCCTGCAGATTGCAAAATATATGAAAAATAGGCGAAAATTATAACAAGCAAAACTCTTAATCTACAACACTTCTATTCAACTCAAATATGAATCTTGCATTCTTATATTTTAAGGATAGTATTGAGTTAATATAAATAAAGGAATAACCAAACTAGCAATCTCTTTGGGGAAGATTAAACATGATTAGCTTTAAAAATAAACTGGCCATTCAATGAAAACTTTGATAGAAGTCAGTAGTGATAATTAAAACATCTGGTTAACCAACCTAAACCTTTTTCTTTAACGATGTAATTCCTAATTATAAGTGAGGAAAACATTATAAAATCAGTCTTGATATTGCAAAGTTGAAATAATAAAAAAAAGTAAGTTGTATTACAACCAAGAATAAACTTGGGTCATTAAACAGCTTTAAAAAATACAGCTATAAGGGGGTCTTTTCACAAAAAAATACCAAGTCCAAAATAATTCCAAATAACAGGGTTTTGTTTTGGGTGCGTATTTTTCAATTTTTCTTTACTGGTTCCTGTGATTTTTTTATATACTACAAACTGAAATTATCTGATGAGATTATAAGATTTTTCTTGGTGTGTGAAATATTAGGATTACACACAAAAATAAATTTTTAATCGTTAAAATGAACATTTACATTAATAGCAGAAACATCCTTTTTCAATGAATAATATTTAAAATATCAAGCCAATGCTTATAAAAGAAACCATATTCATACTTTTGATACTCTATAGAAGATATGACTAACAGGGATTTGATATGAATGTTGATATTAACAGTTTAAAAAGTTCAAACACACTTTTTCATTGATTCAACCAAAGTAAATAAAATATGTATCACCAAAGCAACTACATAAACTAACAATAGTCATGCATTTAACCATGCAAGCAATTTTTTCTTCCATTGGTTTTTAATTCTATGAAAGAAAAAAATTCCATACCATATCGTTTAAGTTTTGATGTGTTGAGCTATGAGTTTAAAATATTTTAGATTCTTCAAACATACTTTTTACTAAAGAAACTAATAATGAACATTAATCCCATATGTATAGCTTTTAATGTAATTATTTAATTTTTAAAGTAATGATTTATTTTAAAAAATATTCTATTTTCTTTTATGGAGTTTTTGCATATATTTTACAGTCATAACAAATTATTAGGAAGTTTTAATAATAATAAAAAAGATATAGAAAAGGTATAGAAACACAACAATAAAAATATGCAAAAAAGTGTAGGAAAAAAGCAGTGACAGAAGTTGTGCTTTTACAGAGGAAGAGTAAAATACAATGCAGCAAGAAGTTTGAAGATTGCCATTTAATGTAGTTTTATTGTTTCCATCAATGTTTTTAAATTTTTATGAGTACCTTCAATATTTTAGGGTAAAATTTATTTACATTTTAACACATGAAAATTTACAGTTAACTTTTTTGAGGCAAAACAGCATTATCTTATACATGCTCTTCACCAGAAGATAATATTTTTCCATAACTTTTTAATCAATATTTTTGAAAAACTGGGAATAATTTCAAAACATCACTGGGAATAATAAAACAATTCCTGATTATGTGATTAATTAAGAGCTATAAATGAGAGTATTTGTGAGTAATTTTTTAGGATAAAAATATTTTTTTTTACTGTTCTGTCATGAGGATAAAAGTAAATATAAAACTTCTATAAATTGTATTTGTTGAGTGGTAGGATATTTTTTATATATATATATTTTTTTAAGTTAAAAAGGCCAGACATAAATCTAGTTTTTTTTTTTTAAATTTTGAATTAATCTTTCAATAATAAAAATAATTATTTTGTTATGCCTATAAAATATAAACTCACAGAGTTAGATACACTAATTTAATTCTTTTTGTTCAATAGAATACTAATCAATGGCAAACAATGATGTTTTTTTTTTTAAATATAAGCAAATAAGGCAGTTCATTCCTGCCTTGCCAAAAAAGCATTTGATATTTTCAAGAAGAAAGCCAAGTCACAGAAATGGAAGTACCTGAGAAAAAGAGAATGAGTACAGGATTTAAAGTGAAGTTGGTGGGTGACCAAACTTCTGCCCTAATTTCTTAGAGGAGAAGGGAGAACAGCAAACGGAGAGGAATTTCTGATGGAAACTTAGCCTGAATCACAAGCATTACACATTTTATATTTGAATAAATAACATCCTCTCTCATAACTAAACAGTCTTATAAATGGTATGGTTCAAGTTAACAGAATGGGCGGAAGGCATTTTATTAATATTGAAAGCCGTAGTCTTTAGAAGAGAATGGGATTGAGGAAAACAATACAGGGAAATACATATTTAGGGATAAGCTAGTTTATATAGCTTATTTTTTATCAACTGGAATAATATCAGTGGGATGCCAATGATAAACTAAAAACAGAAATTACACAATGATCACAATAGTACCATGACAGCACATAAACAGTATAGCATTTCACGCGCAGCATTCTGCAAAGCATGCATAACCAAAAACTTTGGGGTTTTCAGTACAAAATCATTCACATTATAAGCAAAACTATAGATCTGCTAGCATCAGGTAAACATATATCAACCGGACTGAAGTATTCTCTAGGCCTCAGTTATGATTCTTAAAAACCTGGAGATATGCCTTTCAAATCTAGCAGGGATGAAACTGGCCTCAACTTTTTAATCCATATAAAACCACTACATGTTACATATTAAATCAAACAGGGGGAAAATTCAATGATACTACATTAGACAAACTATTTGCATTTAAATTATAGGTAATCTAGAACATTAATTAATTAATTACAGCATAGCATAGTAACTCTTTCTAAATGGAATTCTTCTACAAACACAACAAAATAGTCCACCATAATATCAGGGGGAAAAAAACGAATTCTGGGATTTTTGCCATTAAAAAAAATTCTAGATTTCTGGGGGTACTTTGATAGGTGTTACCCCTGATATAAATCGTGTAAAGATGATTCACTTTGATCATCTAAAAATTGTTTGATAAGTTTTCGAACAATTTTCAACTAGAAAATTTGAGGATCTAATGAATAACTTCTTTAGTCCAGTCTGACTTGTAAAAATAAGATGAAAGTCAAATCAAGAATTAATTTATGTGAAAGCACCTAGATGCAAAAGTTGAAAACCACCTAATTTTTGTACATTACACTAAGACATATTTCTTGACTTGGGAAATTGAACATGCTTTAAATTGACTTCTCTCAAAGAATTACATGAAAATATTTTCCTGTAAATAAATCATGTCCATAGAGCAAGTGTGAAGTTAACTTGTAAGTTGTCTTCTCATTGGATGACTTGATTACCTAAATTAAGCTCACAAACAAAACAAACACAACATACACACATGTCACAATAAGCTTGACTACACACACCACACTTGATGCTCATGCATACTGTAACATACATACACACAACCAAAGAAAAATTATTTCAGTTTGTAGTTAAGAATCACCAGGAATGAAAACCTAAAAGGCCTTCTTATCAAACATTAATTGGAATTTTCAAGAGATCTGACAGTAATTTTTCCTTTCAGAAGCAAAAATTACTTAGTTTCTATAGAAAAATATGCGTAAAACTTCACAGTTGTCTCAAACAAGTTTTAAATTCCACAAGAATTTAAAACTTGTTGATTTTATTAACTCAATCACAGCACACCATTCAATCTTGCCATACAGTCCACGACTAGTTTGGGTATCAAATCAGTCTGTCAGCATTGATTGAAGATAATATCAAAATAAAAAACACTTACTCTTTGGCATTGTTATCCATAGTCATTCTCTTGAATGCATCCTCTACATCTTTATTTGCAACTTCAAATTGAGTTTTTTCTCTTTCAAAAGCTTTCCGTCTTTCTTCTAATTCCTGTCTCTGCATACCTATGCTCGCTCTGATGGATTCATGCCTCCTTTGAAGCTGAAAAATTAAAACACATTATATTATTACTTGTGGCTGCCTATAAACTTTATAAATGTTGAAAACCTCAGTACAATTTTGCAGTTTAGCTCTCCAGATAATCAATGAATTAAGTTATTCCAGTTAAAGGCCATTAAATAGTATTTGCATTGTATGAAATAGAATTCTACATTCATTTTTAGCAAAGTAAAAGTTGTTTATTACTTTACATCTTTCAGAATAAATGTAGTTGCTTATTTCTCTTACATGTAACTAAAAAAATTTTCAAACAAAATCTCTTTGATAAAAGAAAATAATAAATATCAACAAATAATTCGCAATAAAAGAGGAGAGCAAGTAAATGCAACAATAAGTAATACAAATAATTTAACAGAAAAAAAATATTACGTTTACAACTTACATAGTTGATTAATGATTTGATGATTATATAGGGAAACTGACTGAATACAACATGGCATAAATAATTCAAAATGTAGAACTACAAGTTAATTTTAAAATTCTTTACCTCAACTTCAGAATCACCCAGTTTTTGCCTTTTTTCTTTCACTTTTAGTTCAAAAACCTGTTCCATTTCTTGTTCCATTCTTTTCATTTTGTTTTCGTGTTCCTTCTTTTCTTCTTCTAACTGGTCTAATGGGTTTCTGATTGTACAAAAATGATAATTATTAATAATGATTAAGTAAAGTAATACTGGGCAAGCTCTTTAATTATGACAAATATTTTTTTGCATAGATTGAAAAACTACACATAAGTAAAACTAATGAACTAATTATAAAATGGAATTTTTATTTCCCCAAGATTTAGAAATTTGGTTTTTAAAAGTACTGTATTGCTATTGTTTCTGCAAATCTTTAGCTATAGCTTACAAGATATAAAGGAATAAGTCATTATAAAATTTTAAATTCTGCACACTGTTGTATGTGTAAAAGAAAGCAGAAGATACTACAACAGATCTCCTAACTACAAAACCTCAAAAAAAGTTACTAAATTTTGCTTACTTGTTGCATATCCTAATTGGTTTGCCATCAGATCCAACACCAGCAAGCTTTCTACACCTGAAGTTTTCATAGTGGACACTATTTGTGACATCTTTTAAATCTTGCATATGTGTCCTATAGAGTAAAAATACCTTTTTAAAATGATTTAATAGAACTAATTACAAGATAAAAATAAGAATGAAAAAACATTTTGAAATAGAAAACTACTTTATCTTATAAAAAACACTTATCAAATACCCTCTTTATCTTTTCAAATATCACCAACAATTAAGCCAACTTATTTTGAAGGCAATGGATAGAATGATATCATATTCTATTGGAATGGATAGCACACTTGTCAATTATACTACAGAATTAGGAGTACAAATTGCTTTCATCTAAACAATCAATAGTCATTACAAAACCACCAAATAACAGAGGTAGATCAGTCTTACCTTAAAACCATATTTCGAAGAGCTATAAAATCACAGTGCTCCATATTTTCAACTGAAATAATAATAAAAAAATATTCATCACAACATCAAAGGAATTCCACAAAACTCTAAAAATAATTAGGGCACTACTAACCTTCTGCAACACCCCATGGGTACCGCCGACCACGCACTTGCTTTCCATTTACATCAATCAGCGTATTACTGCCTACGACTGCAAACGGTACACGTTCCTAGAATATATATCCATCATTAGCATTTAAGAATACATATTAAAGCAAAGTATCAACAAAACCCCCTGAAGCCAATGGCTAAAACACAAACATCCAAATCCTCAGTATATGTAAATAATGTTTAGGCATATAAAGCAATCATATTATCATGGTTAATATGAGATATTTACCTTCATTATTTTCAGTTGTTTACTTTCTTCTTCTTCATCATCACATGAAGGGAATTCGTAAATTTTTATTTGGTTTTGTGCAATTTCAGAGAGAATCTGCAAAATTTAAATTGTTATACTAAAAATATATTTAACCTAACTTTTTTCTAAATTATTTTCTTAAAGAATTTAATAATTTGGATCAAATTCATGAAGTTTCTTCTACTCAGTAAAGTCCCCATTGATAAATTTTATTTTAGATTCCAACACACAGTGGGTAAAATAAATACAAAAGTACTTTGCATATTTATATACACTTATTTAACATTTCACCAGGCATTGAATTAATATTATACTAAAAGGACCATAAAAGAACTTCAAAGAAGTCAATTAATATTTTTTTTTGTACAAAACTGAAATTAGAAGTCAAGTAAAAATATTTTTTATTGAATCAACAAAGTTTTAACAGCATTTAACTTTAGCTACTTATAGAGAGAAATATTTTAATAAAGAATGCATTGAAAATATCATAAGTAATTTTTCAAGACTGTAAATTAGTAATTTTCCAAGAACTTATAATAATTTTAAATTAAACTATTCTGAAATTGGTAATATAGCTTTTAATGAACATACAGGATTCAACCTTAAACTGATGAAAAAAAATGAAGGAATCATAAAGCAAGTTTTAAAACAAATTCTTACTGTTTTTTTAAAATGATGACATTCTTCTGGTGTCATCGTATCAGCTTTGGCAATAATAGGAATAATATTAACACGGTCATGCAGTCTTTTCATAAACTCCACATCTAAAGGCTTAAGGCTGAAACAAGATATTAGAATCACTACACAGCATTCAAGATTTGATGTAAAACAATATAAACAAGGTATATTCAAGATTTTGAAGAATTTTTTTTTTAAACAATTAAAATTTTTGTAAAATAAATGAGCTTCTTCTTACTGTTGTTAAATGGTCAAAGTTTAAAGAACTAAAATGATTTGCAGAAAATAAGCAAAGAAAATTTTATGCCCAAAATTTTTTTGTTTCATTCAAGTCTGTTCATATTTTGCTTGCTTAAACTAAAAGTTAATGCAGAAAAGTGATCTCTTAAAAAGTACTGACCCATGACCAGAAGGAGCAATGAAATATAGGCAACAATGTACTCTTCCATCAGGAATAGTTGTTCTGTTAACTCTGGATTCTGCATTGAGGTACTCTTCATACTTATTTTCTATGTAGTCAGAAATGGGCTGCCAACTATAAAATTAAAGCTCATTTTACATTCAACACTAGAAAAATATAAAAGATATAAAATTACTGCAAAAATTTAGATGTTTTAATAACATATATATAAAACCCAAAATTTTAAAAGTAACTTAATCTAAATATTTCTTGCTCAATGAATGTTATGACTAGAAATGGATAAAACTGTTCTCTTTTTTTTAATCCTTATTCACAGAAGTTAAAAATTTGACAAGTGCAGGAAATATTTGCCTTTTTTAAAAATTAAAAATCTAAAACATTATGGAAGACGTTTAATTTAATCTACCTCTAATTAACACTTAAATTAACTTTGAAAGGTTTGCTTACCAATGCGAATTGTCGACAGCATCTCCAAAACCTGGTGTATCAACTACAGTGAGTAATAAATTGACAAAATTTTCTTTCAAAAGTACTTTTGTAGTCTCTACCTACATGATAGATAGAATAAATTGATAATTAGTTGCAAAAAATTCTCAATACTGGTAAAATATTGCTAACAAATCAAACCTTGAAAATTTTTAAAGTAACAACTACAACTAAAAAAGTCTTAATTGCATCAGTTTTTTACTGTGCTAATGAATTCTTCAATAGTACAATAGTATTACTTTTTATGAAGTATTACCTATGTTGTATTAGGTTTAGATCATAGGTTCCCAAAATTTTTGGGACAACCGCCCCCTTTTCAAGAAGAAAATTTTCTACTGCCCCCTTACAAATTTTGTCCCTAATTTACTTATATTTCATAGAATTTTATACCAACGTTTTGTAATGAAAAGACTAATTTAAAAACAATAAGTACCTAACATCTTAGCTATAAGTGTTTTTTAAATCATAAAATGAAAATACAGCTCCACTCAAATATACTAACTTGTAAAGTCTTTTTAACCCGCAAAGAAGGGCCAGGATGCTCACTAGAATAAATATCAGTAAGGAACATAGAATTTATTAACGTTGACTTCCCCAGTCCAGCCTCGCCTGAAATATCAAAAATTCAAGAGTTAGATTGAAACAGACAAATCAATATGACTAAGAGATTGATGGAGAGAAAAATCAATCTTCACTTATTTTGAACTTAATTCAAGCACACTGTTTAATATTTTCATGAATACCAAACAAACAGTTCCAGTTAACTGCAACACAGTTTTAGGAAGTAAAATTACTAAGAACTTATGCTTAACTTAAAAGACAAAGGTTGACTAATTTTTTGACAAGAAATTCATTAATTTGCAAAATATGGTTAACAGAAAAGGCTTACAAAACATAAAATTTAAAGGTTTCAAGACAGGCAGTTCATAAAACATTGCAAACTAAAATTATTAACCTTATAGTACTAAAAACGTTTGATGAATTCCGATTACAAAGTAAGCAAGTCAATCTTTGATTCTTTGGTTTTTACATGCATGTTTAGCTAATATGAAATGTCATAAACATTTATAAAATCAAAAGAGACTTGATATTAAAGAAACAACCAAATTGAACAACTTAGACTACAACAGTAGTCTAAAATTATAAAACTTGAGATAACGTGAATTTGGTTTTCAATGTTCTTTGTAGCTTTAAGTCAATAATTGAACCATGAAAGCAATCCCAAAAATACATTTTTAAGAAAAAGAGGTGTCATTAAAAACAATTTGGCAGACTTAGAAAGCTCATACAAAAGTTCACCTTACCTACAACCATAAGTGTAAACTCGAAACCTCGCTTCACAGCCTTCCTGTACACCTGATTAGGTAAATTTGCAAAGCCAACACACCCATCCAGGTCCTTTTGCGATGTCGTGTCCCTCATCCTATCTCCTTCCCTACTGGACAGTGACTCTTTGGATGAGGAATTGGAATTGACACCTAATGAAGAATTGACACTAAGAGCCGGTGAGTTGAAGCTTGAGCCGTCATTACGAAAGAGCGCTTCTCTTTTAGCATTGAACTGTAAGAAAGACATGCCAGTAAATAACAGTATATAATGCAAGAAACACAATAAACCTGAGTCAAAATAAAGGTTATGAATTAATTGTGTTGTTACCTACTTAAGAACTATTGATGCTAGTAAAATGCAATTTAATTATGAGAATCTATATAGGAAACTTATAACAGATTATCCACATTTTGAAGAAACTTAGTGCAAAGTAAATCAAATGAATGTAATTAAAATAATTCTAAATAACATGCCATAATTGACTAGAGAGCATTTAGTGAAATGTTTCATCTGTTTGCACCTGTTAGAACATATTTTCAAACCACTCTTTGGTTATATTCTTAAGCTTTAATTGTCTATTATTTGGCAACAAAAGTTGATGATACTGGTATCTGAATACCAGAATTCAACATTATTGCGTTTTCTATCAAAACAAAAACATTCCATAATTTGTCTCTCCATTTCAAAATTAATCCACTACTAACAATGACAACTCTTGTTTTATCCAGGGTATAAAAGTAAAGCATGCTTTTAAAAATCTGAACTTTACTGATATAACCATGAAAGAGGAATTTTACCTTAGAAATCTCTAAAGAAACATAACATTAGCATAAAACCCCTTAACTACAGATCATCCTTTCCACAACAACGCAGAAAAAAAAAACTAAAAAAGTGCTTTAAATTTCAACAAAATAACTCTCCAAACACAAACACGATCCAAAGTTTTACATTTTAAAACTCCGCTATCAAAAATAAAATCAGCAAAGAGCACTGAATCAACAAGTTAATTATCCTTGGATAGCTGTTCTCGCCACGCTATAACGCTCCGCTTTAAATAATCATCGCCATGTTACGTCCGTCAATGCTTTCATCGGTCCACGGAAATTACCGTCTGGCACTTTGCCATAGAATAAACAAAAAGGGTCAAGACTTTCTGAAGGCGATAAGGGCCCTCGAATACTACAAAGTTTGGAGCGAGCTACTCTAAAAGGGTTGATGATGAACACTGGATGATTGGCCAGTTTGGTTCAAGGTTTCACTTCAGGACATTAAGCCAAGCCCTGTGTGTGCGATAAGTATAAAAAACGAAATTGGGAAGTCCAATTCCGAAAGCGAAGATCAACGTTCTGAAAGGACCGACTTGGAACTGATTAGTTTTATCCGGTTTGAGAATTAAAGGAAACGGTAAGAGATGATAAGAGAAAGAGAACCCATATCTTTGAATGTCCCCTAAACATACAATACATGGCTACTCGAAGTATTATCCGATGACAACAGGATATTTCACTCAGACAAATATAAAATTCACAAATTAAAAGAACTAGAAACCTGCTAGGGACCAAACCATGGCCCTAGTATCACGGAGACTGATATTCTGTATTAAGAACAAACACTACACCAAACTCGGTATTGATGTAAAGTGCGGTCTACCATTTTTAGTTGGATTTTGGTTCTAAATTTGATTGAAGTGTTGTTTGATTGACTGATTGTTTGATTAAATGTAGGTAACATCGTTTTTCAATTTTAGTGACCCATCTAACCAAAATTAACTAAAAAATGATAGGCCGCACAATGAACCAATTACAGCATTTTTATGCAGTAGCAGTCTAGTCAATTATACCTCTCTAGTCAAAAAATTAAGCTATCAACCCTGTGATAAGAAAATCATAGGTCTAAATTCAAAAATCCTTCTTTTGCATTTGGAAATTCCAGGATACTGCCTCAGTTGAACAACCCTATATCCTCTCTTATGTCCAGGCAATGGACATAGGGCATTTGACATAAATTTCCACCTAATTTATTCATATGATTACAACACAAGATACAAATTCAATACAAAACTGAACGAATAAACTTAAGAAATATTTCTTGAATGTACAAAACACAACCAATTCACTTCCTAATAGCTTATTGGACATTACAACAAAATTAAAGATGGCTCAATTTGTAAATCAAATTAAAAACACAGACAAGAAATATCAACTAGAATCAAGATTTCTCTGATCCAACGAGTAATAATAAAAATAGTAATAAAATTTATACACGAAGTATAACTGATGAACCTTCAAGAGACTAGAAGAGCGAGTTTCAAAGCTTGTCACATTTAGATATAAAAAATGACTCGTATTGTTGACATGAATGACGACACTAACTATTTATCGAAAATACTAATCAGCTTAAAGTTAAAGCGTCACAGGTAAAAGAACCTCTATAATGGGGTCAAAGAGATTCACAAAAGAGAGGCATCGTTGCGAATAATTCTTAGAGATGCTTAGTAATGGTTTATTTGTATTTTGCAACATACCAAACACTCCACAAAAAAATTTACATTGAAATACCTCGAAGATTAACAGTGGAGTTCTCCCAAACATAGGAAGTTCGATAACCCCTTATCCACTTCTAAACATTCCCATGACGAAGATTATTGTGAGAAAATGTCGACAGTTCATTGTTCAGAGTTGTTTATGATTGAGATTCAGAACAAAGCAATAAATGTTTAGGGTTCCAAGCTAAAAAATGGTGGATTTTCTTAAGTTTTATTGGAAAATGTTTATACAAAAAATACGCAAAACTAAAACTATGTATTTTTATCAACGGAGTTAACTGCAGCTATGTTGAGAAGATTTCAACTTGAATGAGGAAATATACTTCCGAGTATTTTACTTTAAAATACCAGAAACAGGAGAAGATTTGGCCAAGGCGGTTTTATGGATATATCCTCCCAAAAGTCAGAAATTTTTCTTTATGACCATAAAAAAGGGCTAGTTATACTCCTTATCCCCATAAAATTTCCAATATTCCCCTCCGAAATATTTTTCTGGCTATGTCATTGCCAAGATGCCAAGAAAGCTAAAAACTGAAGTGGAAATTTAAATCGAGAATAGACAAAACATAAAACTTGAACAAGACTTTAGTTTCATAGATGGATTGAACGTACGAATTCTTATTAAGCAAATCGAGTTGTAAACGACAAAAGAAAAAATAAGGCAACAATTGACGAAGTGTTAAGAAAGAAGGGATTGTTTGATTATTTTTACCATTGTTTTATGACAAACTAAAGTTAAATTGTAAGTTCAGATGAAAAATTAACTTACAACACAATGATACAGTCAAAACGAACAAACCATTTACTTTGGCTCACGGCTCAGACATTCAGTCGGGTTGAAGGAGACACAACAAAGGGAAAAAGCTGAAGTGACACAAGATTTTGTGTACAGAAACAATAAATGTGATAATGCTGATAAAACGGACGAACGATTAGATGTAGTACTAAGGAAATATCGACCTCCAATTTTAAAAACACACTGAACTGACTCAAAGTAAATTTTCAAGCTATTTGTAAACAAGCCAGCCTTTCATGCACCAGATCATTTCCCTTTTTACTCTTAGGAGGACCAGTGAACCCGGCCGTGACAAATAGTAGTTGCTCAGTCACATCGTTTTGGCTTAGACCCAAAAGTCACGGAGGAGAACGTAACACTGATTTAACTTTCAATCAAACGAGAAACACGAAATCGATGCACAACACTGGCTTCTCTCCAGCAAGCAAGGTCAGGATTATTTAGCCCACAGCGAAGATTGACCGCTACAAACCATTGCCATTTGTTCCAAAGGACACTGACTGCCCAAATGCACCAGTAGCTTTCAACCTAAAAGAACGACAGTGACCATTGTATTGGAAAACTGAAACCTAAACTGTAATCATTTCTTCCCAATTAAGAAACTTTAGAAATACATTTATTTAACTCCGATAAATTTACTATAACAATTTTGTTTTCATTTAAAGCATTTTATTGCGCAAAGGTCTAATGATCTTAAAATAGTAGAGGTACCTAGTTTAGAACTTCCAAAATAAATTCTAGAGGTACCTAGTTTAGAACTTCCAAAATAAATTCTAAGATCTATAAAACCGATATATTTGCACTGTCTCCCCTAAGATCAGGCTTATTTTAACCCAAACAAAAGAAGATAAGAGTTAAAGGTTAGTCCCCCCAAATACTTTCCCCACTGAATAGTTTTACCTGAATTCAAATTTGAACATTCTCAAGAAATCAATTTTTCTTAACTTGAGAAGTTATCTTTTAGCTCGACTTCATCACCTCTTAAAAGTGATCCCCGACCAATTTTTATTTCCCAATTCGCTTTTTATATCAATGATTTTGAGATCTTCACACAGGTTTATTTGTGAACATTCCAATAAGTAGATAAAAACAACATTTATTTATATTACTGCATTATAAAATCCTGTATATCAGATACAAAACAAGGCGACGTTTACCGAAAAAAATGGACAAGAAAAAACAAATACCTCTCACTAGGTTCATGACACTAAGTAACAAAAACATAATAGTATTTTTAACTACATTGAACGAATTTAAAGATAGGGATCATACACCCACCGTGCGTTTCTGCATAAATGCATCAAGAACTATCACCCCATGCTGGCTGTCATATTCAGTAACACCCCACGCAGAACCCACAGCAGAAAACACCGTAACGCGAGTCGCATGAAAAATTCGCAAAACAAAAATGCCACAAAATTACAAGGCTCGGCCGCGACGATCGCCTCACGCGAGGCGATGACCACCGGAACGTCACACTCGATCACACACGCGAAGTGGACGGAAATATTAAAGAAAAAATCGGCACAAAGATTTCGGTGTCATTGGTCGCACTTGTAGCCCGAAAAAAAGGTGCCATTGTTCCAGCATACGGGTCCCTGTAAGTGCCCCTCCATTTCGTTCATTGTGCGGGTTCTTTTTTTTTTTGCCCTCGAAATTCAGCGCGGCGGTAACGTGAAAAAATACGGGAGGAAACTAAAAACGTCAGGAGCTACTACGACTTAGCTGTTTGGAGTAGAGCCAGATTCCTGAATTCTGGTAATCCTTCAAAGTGTCTTATGTGAACGATGAAATGACAAACGAAAGACTCGGGACGGGAGGGTACTTGTAGAAATCCACTCCAAGCCTAGTTTTCACGAGTTTTGTCGTGACAAGCTAAAATCGGATTCGTAGAGATGTCGATACTGAAAGACTGAAATGGTCAGTTGAGTGAATTAATCACCAACTAATATCACAAATCTAGAATATTGTTCTTGCAGTGCGAGACTTGCACTTGTGAAATCAAATCATTAAGTGAGTAACGCATTTACTGACTTCCACCATAAGTTTATGCATTATCTAACCTTTTTAACCAAAACATAACAGACACAAAAAATTAAGCAATTCTTTAAAGCTATTGGTTTTGAAATATAATTTGAGTAACTCTTTGAATGAGTAAAGGTAGATGACGTTATTGTCAAAGCGTTCCTTATCATTGAATAAATGACATTCCTTTACTTCCATACTATAGGACAGTGGTTCTCAACTTTTTTCATGATTGTACCCCCAAAGGAAAAATATATTTCCCTGCGTACCCCTCGCATGCAGTTGCAGCTAGTAGTTGAAATACCACCTTAGTTTAAATCATAGGTTTCCAAAAGTTTTGGGACCACTATACTACTTATACTAATCAAAAAAACAGTCTTATTAGTTTCCTTGTTGTTCAATCTTATTCATTAGTTATTTTTTTAATCTATTTTTCTTTTTTTTTTAATTTACATGAAACACATTAAAAACTAAATAAAAAAAAATTGTCCATGAAATATTGAATGATAGGTGGAAGGAGCTTTAAAGGGAAGATAAAAAAATATTTGGGTGATTGGGCAAGATTTGGTTTTGATTGGTGTCAAAAATAATGTCTGGGAATTTATGATGGTGAAAAGAAAATGCTACAAAAAAAAACTTGAAAAATCTTTAAAATTGAAAAAATAAATAATTCGTGGTGTACCCCTTAAAAGCTCTTGGCGTACCCCTAGGGGTACGCGTACCCCCGGTTGAGAAACACTGCTATAGGATTCTGAATCATCATCACAAGGGGTATAATTTCCTCTTTTGGTTGAAGTTCTCGGGATTCTGAGTGACATAATATCCGTAAAAGTTTAGGACGGACTGTATGTTTTCCCTTTCAAACAGAACCAAACTTTTAAGAGATTCAATTTTACAACACAAAATAAACGTTTTTTCAAAACAAGAGCTTTTTGTGCTCTTGGTATGGAATGTTTCTATCACATCATAATTGCATAAGATCATTTCCATATAAAATGTGCCAATACTATCTGATATATCCTGTTAATTTCCATCTAATCATCAAATACGATGCGGTCTTTAGCGCAACACACAGCAAGTCATTCATATGCAATAAAGAGTTCTGTATGAAGAAATAGCACCGGAAAAACCATATCGCCTACCAGTACAAAAGGAATCATCACACCGAGGGTATCGAATGATAAAAAAAGAGGAGAAAGCGTGCTGGGCAATTTTCATATCCAATTCCCGATGCTTTCTAGCCACTTTTTCGAAGAGGGGTCACATCGCTACTCCGGCGGCGGCGGAAGTCATGATTCACTCGTTCCAAGAGGGCAAAAAATAGCGAAATGACGAAAAAACTCAGCTGCAAGAGTTCAAACGAAGGGCCCTGATGCAAGAGGATCATCCATTACCATCGAGAAAAGAGCGCGCGAGCAGATTTATTAGGCAAGGAATGATGTAACGGGAAAAGTGATGGGGCTGTGCAGATGCGGAGCGCAAGGTCCGTTTTGGGCATCATTGCATATGCATGTGGTTCAAGTGAGATGAATGTTCACGGTAATTCTGGCTGTTGATTATTTCCGCAGCCGGTAGATGTAGATTTTCGTTAAGTTGCGGTACATCCGTAGATGAAGAAGACGAAACAACTCGAGGAATTTGAAAACACATCTGATTGATTGTTCGGCGAATTTGCAAGAGGACTCTACACTGGACTGTTTATAATAGTAGTAGCTTAAAACAGTCCTTGCTTCAATCCAAGTTATTAGAAACAATTAAAAAAAGTCGATATAAATATTACGCCTGACAAGTTCCCACTAGTTTCTAGTTCTTAGACAGTAGATTTGGGTGTTATATTATCGCATACATAGAAAGTCATTCAAAACCTGCAGTTAAAAATCCAGGATTTTAGGTCAGGGGGGAAGAGGTCAGAAAAAATAGATTCTCATTCACATGATCTCTAAACTTTATAGAAAATAAAAGTGTTTTGCTTAATTCATCGAAAATTTTCTTAATGAATAGGACATAGAAATAATAGGAATGGAAATTAAGAACAAACGCAGGTATAGTAATTAATTTATTAAAATAATAAAAACAGTTTTCTTGTATAAGGGGAAGAACTATTCCCCATAAGCATTACGTAAAAAGCAAATAAAAACATCTCTTACGAAACAAATAAAAAACAAAGGTATACGAAAACAAACTCGAGAACAAGTTTTTCAAACGCCTTAAGAACCATCAACAAAACAATGCAGCTCCTCCATAACAGCAAACAAGCAATACAATGACCCTTTCTAAAACAAACGACCAAACCCTAATTTTTAATGCAAATCAAGCAAAAATAACCTCTGGTGGGAATCCAGTCCATAAATATTTTTAAGATGAGTATCGCGGACATTTTGACGCTCCGCTCGTCCGTGAAGAATCTATCACATATGCCTGCAGGACGACATTCCTGGATGCTCTTGCGACTACAGTGAATTGCTTAAAATTTCAAAGATAAAATCGCTTTGTTATTTGAGGCTAATCATTGTTATACTGAATTTGGTTCATTAGGAAGTTTATTTAATTAATGAGATGATAGTCAAATAGGACTATTATACTATCACTGAACCAAACAATGCTTGTATAAAGTAAAAGATATTAAGTAAAAGTAAATATATACCTACTCAAACATTTATTTTCAGTGCTCGGCTTATCAAACGTCAAAGAACTAGTTTCATTCTTTTCATGTCAGACAAGAATCTCCAGTTAATAATAATAATAATTATTGAGGTAGGCAGGTAGGTGTCATAACTTTATAATGATAATTTAATAAAATGTTTCATTTCTTAATACAGGGAAATCCGTAATACCTTTTCCATTTTAAGTGAATGCTGATACAGTTTAAAATTCAATTTGCAGATCATTTTGGAGTTTTCAGATTCATGTAGACTGAGCTGTTTAAATTAACAGTCTCAAAAGTACTTACAAGAGAAAAAAAGGGAGTTACGAAGAACGAAAAATAATTAAGAGGTATGCAATGGATTGATGTATTCTAATCAAATTCCTCTTAAAACACGTTTAAATACAGCAAATTCATTCAACAAAAAAGTTAATGAAAGGTTTCTCCCGACAAAGCTCGATGACAGGAGAACTGGAGAGGACAGACGACCTTGACCTCGAAAGTAACAAGATCGATTTCGCTGACTCGTGGACGTTTTCCCTGCAACAGTCCCATCAGAAAAGTTTTATCTCGCCCATCCAGGAATTCTTTAATCTTTAATCAATACAAATCAATGGCACCGAAGGCAAGTTTATGTAATTTAAAGCAACTTTAAAAAGAAATTTTTTACAATGTTTTTTTTTTGATAAATTACTGTTTTAAAGCAGTGGAAATTTTTTCGTGAAGTAAAAAGAAAACTTAGTAAAACACGCAGAGCTTCTGATTTTGAACTCAAGGATAAAAACTGAATTTGAAAAACAGGTCAAACTTATTTCTTAAAGTCATGTAATAGGGTTTTGCCTAACAATTAAAAGTAACCCTTTACAAATTTAGGGGGAAATATAAGACAAGAACGCAACACATTTTTATTTCAAAAATATTTCAGAAAAATATATAAAAAAGAGTAATTTATTAAAAAACAGTAGTTATATTTTTACGACTAACGATTTCATCTTTGTATAATAAAACAAACTTTGGTAAAGACTACTAGCCGTATTAATTATTAATGGACAAACTCGTTATTCATAATAGTTTTTTTATTTTAGGAACTAGGGGGCCTGCCCCCTGCTCGCTATCGCTCACCAACCCCCGTAACTGCTTCGCAGTTCTTTTCAGATCGCTTCGCGATCTTAGCGAGCAGAGCTCGCTTGTTCATCTCAACAATCTAGCCTAACACTCTTCTCGACATTAAGCCTCTTGTAATACCGAAAATACCTCTCTCTTGCTTATAAATAATTTAATTCGTATCATTCCCCTAAATTAACAACAAAAATGTTGCTGAAATACATTCCTTTTTTAGCTTATCAATAATTTAATCGAAATGTTAAGAAATATCCAGCAAGTCTACTAATAATCATCAACCATTTTGTAGAAAAAACATTGTTGAAAATAAAAGAAATTAGACTCATCATAAAACTGTTTCTCTAGTGAACGGCAACAGAAAGAGAAGAAAATATTAAAACTTTGAATTTTGAATCCTCTAAAACTAATTAGAATTTTTTGAAAAACAAAACGCCAATATTTTTATAAAAAATAATTGTATGTGTGTTTAAAATATCATAGTTCTACTGTGATTAGTTTTTCTTTTATAAAGAAAAAACCGAAAACCCGTCAAAAATTTCGAAACTTTAAAACTTAATTACTCCAAAACTAATTCGAAATTCGAAAAAAGGGCGACGAGGTGCAAAACTTCACATCTAAGAGAATGCGGCTGCAAAAAATCATATTTCTGCTGCGAATAGATTTTGCTGGGGGCGAACTCGCAGCAGAAAAAAATAATTTTCGACTTTGACATTAAATAATTCCAGAACTAATTATCTCATTAATTAGCTATTGGAACGAAAAGGACCCTCATACATTTGTCTGCAAATGGTCAAAATTTCAATAATTTCCGTTCCATAGTTTTTGCATAGTGACAATTCAAAATTGTCAAAGTGAAGATTTTCTGAAACAGCGGCGGCGGCGGCGGCAGCGGCGGCGACTGTTACTTTTTTTTAATATAGAGAGATTTTCAAATCTTGACTATGGTCCAGTTCTAATAGAGCATTTTCAATCACGTGTCTCCGATCACGTGATCAAGCTGGCTTGGAGGACAGACAACTTTTCTTTAACATTAGGCTCCCATAGAGAATACGCGCTGCATTTAGTTTTTATAAAAAAAGTTCATTTAAAAGGATTCTTTAGGCTCGGTTAAAGACCGGAACGAAAGAATAATAGTTATTGAAGGTAAGTGCATCAGTTTTTGTGTTTTAGTGGTAAGCTAAATTTAGAAAAAGACTTATTACGAGGTGACATGTTTTTGTTTACATTTGTTAGAACAATATGCGAGTCCGATACACCTGTAAAATACTTATAAAATGCTACTGAAACTAAATATTGAATAATTAATAAATAATTAAGAATTTTAAAATATGTTAGTAGCATTGCGAATGGTACTTGCAATTAGAACACTGGCAGAAATGGTTTCAGCAATTAGAACACTGCTAAATATAAAATGTAGTATTATTGAAAGACTTATAATATGCAGAGATGCCATTTTAGAGTAAATAAAGGTTACTTTAAAGTAAACTTTGGAGAAAAACATAAAACATCCTTATTTTTCAAAATTCACATCAAAAGTAAACAAATAAACGATGTGCATCCTATAGTTTTCCATCATACTGTCTGTCATCCAAGCCTCTGACGTCACAAGCGTGTGACGTCATGTGCGAATGCTCTATATTTAAACTTAAAAAAATATGGGAAAATTTGAGAAGTTACGAAAATAAAAAAATGCGAAAGACCCATGAGAAAAGAGAATGAATCACAGACATGAGTTGATCGTTGAAAGTAAAGCGGCAGACAGGACATAATTGTATTTATTGAAAAAGCGAAAAACTTCAGAATGACTCAACTCAACCCCCCAAATTCATCATCATCATGCAACAAACCAGTCTCAAAACCGACTTTTAGCGAAAAACAAATCCGTCACTCTCACTGACAACACTTCATTTGCGAACCGACCAAAAACCAGGCGGAAGTCAAAACAACGAGTCGCAAAATCTCAAAAAAACCCGACTCGAGGCATTCCCAGTCGTCTGCTCGTCAAATAATAAATAGTAATAAGAAAATGAATCAGCGACGCGTTCCGTTAACGAAGCCCAGAGGCGGAAATTCCTTTTAATTACAAGGGGCAGGGTGAAGCTATAGGATGACGATATCGCCGGCACCGACGATTGTGAAGGCGAGATAGCGGCTATCGGAGGGGTGATCTGCGGCTTAATCAGTCACGCTTTGATTCGGAGTTATTTTCATCTGCTACTTCTTGTGACGTGTGTGTGGAGGTGTTGGTTCTCTGTGCCGAAAGCTGCGGCTGAGTTAAGTTTAATGTAGAGATAGACACGCTCAGTGGTAATGCGTGATCATGGTCAGTTTTCGTACTACAGAGAAAGTACGATTTCGACAAGGGATAGCAAAAGGAAGGTTTCACTAACATCCTTGCCAGAGTTTTACCTTTCAAATTTTCCCTTTTAACAGAAAATTTATTCAGCAAAATGGTTCTGTGAAATTTTTAACTTTTAAGAAACTTTTTTACAACTTACTAATCAAGTTGGGATTTTTTATACTTTTTTAACAAGAATTAAGTCAACAAATCTCGTTCAGAGAAATTTAGAAATAATGTCATAACATCTGCCAAATACAAAGAAAATTTACAAATAGTGACGACCAACAACAACAACAACAGGTTTGGAGCCCAACAAAATTGCCCGGTAAAATCAAAATTAAGTTGATTAAAGTTTGTTAAATCATTAAATCCCTCAAAGTACCAATCAATTCATAAACCTTTATCACATCTTATACAGAACTCTGAGCCTTATCGACCCACCAAAGTAAAAGTTCGATATCGACTATCTTGGGAATTCCTGAGCTAGCTCTTCACATCAATAAATCTCTTAATTTTCTTTGCCATAAGAGGATATACGAGACAACGCCTTGAAAAATCCATAAAATGGTTCTTCAGTAATTACCCTGACACATTGACATTCATATAAAATTAAAAGACGACCTATTTAAACACAAGGACGACGAAAAAAAAAGAAAAAGAGAGAGAAAAGAGAAAAAAAAGAGAGAGAGAAAGAAAAAGAAAGAGAGAGAAAAAGAGAGAAAAAAGAAAAGAGAAGAGAAAGAGAAAGAAGAGAAAGATAAAAGAGAAAGAAGAGAAAGAAAAGAAAGAGAAAGAGAAGAAAAAGAGAAGAGTGATGGAAATTCTTTCTTCAGTTCGATAATAAAAGAGAAAGTTAATGTGCCAGTCATAAACCAACGGAATAAGCTTGAAACACCTCTGAAGTATTTCCTACGATACAAGTGAAATTTGTAGTGGAAAAAAGCAGACTATACAGACTATCGTACTCAACTCTTCTCCGTAATTTATGCATGCTAGTACGACGTTTATTATGGAAATACAATATTCCAGTTTTATTTCTTACAAAATAGAAGTCAAATTCAATATTTGTCACTCTACAACCAGAACAAAGCTTAACTAACAGTCTCTGTACTGTATATTCTTGTATTAAATCGCAATAAATCTTTACCGTCCTTCAAGAAAAAAAAACCAAGACACCGAATCATTTTCACGTGTCATTTGAATTTGAATACAGCAGCAGAGTAAGCAATACCGTGAGAAAAAGGGCCAAACTCCCAACAAATCACGCCAAAGCTGGCCTCACATAACATCAAAAACGAATGAGTGTCACCATCAAGACGCGAAAGCTTCGTCTTGGTGACAAGCATCGGTCGCAATCGCGCCACCACGATAGCACGGAGACTACAAAAAAGTCACTGTTCCCTTCTCCTTATCAAACGACGATGGAGTTTCTCCTCGCCTTGAGAAGTTGGTTATTCATGGCCTGCGGAAGGGACAAATGATTAAAATAGCTGACCAGAGGAAGACCTTCCGAATGTCTTTATGGCCGTGTTCTTTTGGAGGATCTTTCGGCAATAAATAGCCCTTATCTGGATGAGGAGGCACTGGAGACAGTAAATCGGCTACATTGTTTCACCAATGAATGAGGTATCATCAGGATAATCATGTTGAGACTATAAAACCGCATTTATCTTGATGAGGTGAACAAGTTTGAAGCTTTTAAATTCAAATTTGAATTCGGGCAGGAAACGTTTGAGAGGCACTGGAGGAAGGGATGTCGTTTCATAGGGATGTAGCTAATCAATTCTGCTTCGTTCAAAGCGTTGACTATGACGAGGTCAATGAGAAATAAAATTTCATGTTAACAAATGTGAGATGCCAGGACAAATTAAATGGGGGAAAAAAAAAAAAAAAAAAAAAAACTAATTTCTCGATATAAAAGTTAGACTGAAATATTTTCAGGACATTTAAGTCTACGGAAAAAATTTGAAATTATTAGTTCTATTCATCAATCTGATTTTATTCATAACACGGTAGTCGAATGGAAATAATGCAACAAATTATAATTTGAAAGTAGATCTATTCTTATATTATGAGTTTTCTCACAATTATAAAGTATTATAACTAACATCAATCTTCTAAAACGTTTTGAACTGATTAAGGGAAGAAAAATTTAAATGCCAAATTCATCAATTCAACAATGAAAATCAATCACTAATCGGCATACCTCTGGATTCCATGACTAACACAGCTCCAACAAAAACAATCGAGTTCCCGGTAAAACGTCTAACCATAACCACAGTTTCACCACACAAACGTGAAATCGATGACCAACACCGCCTTTGAACTCCCTTTTAAAAAAATCATCTACACCTACTCTAAAATACCAATTAAAACTCGTTTCACACATACAGCTACCTCAATGACCAATCTGCACTCTTCAAATCAATTAAAAACTAACTCCAGAGGGAAAGTGAAAAATTTACGATACAAAGTACCGTAAAAGCAGCAGGTAGCAAGAACTTGGAAAAGTCTAGGGTTGCCAGGTGAGAGAGCCCACTCAAAGCCAAATCGGGTTCGAAAAAAGGCCAAAAAAAAGCCAAACTTTTTCAGAAGCGAAAAATAGCTTAAAAATACGTCTATTTCAATTATTAGTAAAATTGGCGCAAGTTGCGCTCAAAAAATGAAAATATTTACTAAAAAATAAAAATTTTCATGCTTGTTCTGAATCTGAAATTCACTTGAAGCCCTCACAAAGGGAATTAGGAACCAAAGTAACAAAACGTTTGTCTCAGAAAATTAATAAAAACGTTATTTTGAACTACTAATGCCTATGAACTACAGAAAAATTGTGGCAAAATGGGGAAAACTGCTAAAAAAAGTCAAATTTTCAGGATTTTACAAAAAAAAAAGCCAAAAAGCCAAACGAAAATTTCGAAGCCAAACGAGTTTGAAAAAAGCCAAATTTCTCGAATTTGGCCTTAAAAAAGCCAAGTTGGCAACCCTGGAAAAGCCCCCCCGGGGTTTTCGAAGGGCCAGATCCCTTTCTTCCCAATGTAATGAATGACTCAGGATGAGCGGAAGTCCAACAGGTATGGAGGCGAATTATTCACTTAACTAGAACAAATAAGGAAGTGGGGTTTGCGGCGAGAAGAGAGTAATCTGTAGCTTGGCCTTTGCCAGTACGCCCATATTATTCGAGTCGGGCGTGGTTTCGGGGTGGAAACGCGTAAGCTATTTTGAGCCGTCAAGAGACATTTATCTACGCTCACAGGATAATCAGTGCGTCGTAAAACATGTTCTTTCGTGCAAGGTTGTTGTCACTTGACAAGGATGAGATGTTGTGAAACAATCGCCCATAAAAAAAAGCGAAACTTGGGAAAAGCTCGTTTTACTTTGTTCTGTGAGAAAGCTGCCGGTTTTTATGGTCAAAATCTGATTGAAGTTCAACGGATTTACTAAGAATGATCACGATTTAATTGGAGCGAACCGCGAACGCCAGTTATACACCACTTTACGGCAGTAAAAATCAATGAAGGGTGCACATTTTGACAAATTTTAAGCATTTTATAAAGGAGCTATCAAATTAAGTAATGAAATCCCACAAAAGACTAGTCTTATCGCTTGACAAGTATAACCACTCCAATAAAAATTTAAAGTAGCTTTCAGAATGAGTTTAAAGCTCTTTTCTTTCTGGGAACCGAAACTCGACATTTACCACTAATGACAAGGCTCGACAATGCAGGACTATATATGCCACTACATGCCGAGAAACACTTCAGGGAGTAAAAATAACTGGAGTGTTTCAAGAAGAGTGGAAATCTCTTTTTGCATCGTGTGCTCAAATTTTGGGGCAAACAATGAAAAAAATATCTCAAGAAGAAAAATAGCAAAAACAGATGAGGCACTAGACATAGATGCTAAGAGGCAGTTTGTCAAATCATTTGTTACAGTGAATTCAGGGAAAAATTAGTTCTGTTGCAGCCATTTAACAAATTACTTTAACATATCACAGAACTTAAATTAACAAGACTCTCACAATTTCCTCTACCAATAAAAATAAAATGTAACAAGAAAAAGAGGAATATGCTGATAGTGAACTCGGTAAGGAGATGTTTGAGACCATGCAATTCTAAAGTTTCCAGCTGGTTTTAAATCAGAATATGAACAAGATTATTCCTTATAAAAAAAAACCTTTGGTAATTACAAGTGAAAACTGGTGTTTAAAAAGCCAATAAACCTTCACAGAAAGGAACCTTAAATTCTTAGCTAGAAGACAAGTTCGATAAGTTCATAAAATTCGGATAAAAGTTCACAGTTCGGTTAGTAAGATAAAAACAAATTTAAATTCTTGAAACTAAAAACCATCAGTTATAATAGAAAAACAATATCAAAAGAGATCAAATAATACACTTTGCTGGATCAGGTAAGGATCAGGAGGGGTAATTGGGAGAGTCCACCCACAACCAAATCGGGTATAAGGGGATTTAAAATCAGATAGGAAGGACCCCAAGAATAAATAGTTCTATGAATTGAAATATCCTTGATTACATTACAGTAAGTAGAAAGAAATTTAAAATTTAGAAAGCTTAAAATAAGAAAAAAAAATTAAAAGCTCAAAATTTTTTTCACTATTTTAAATCTAATAAAATTAATAAATTTTCTTGTCAAGAATCATTTACAAAATTTTTTCACTGAGATTCAATTAATTTCAAAGTTAATAAGGGTGTTCATTGACACATTTCAAGTGCATTCCTTTATTTGTAAATAATCACAAACTATTACCTCGAAAGCCAGCATCAAATCACCATCGGCGTAATCCCATCCAAAAGAAGAAGAAAAACACACGGAGAAAAAAAACTTCGCAAAAATCACAACAACGCGCGACACACACCCTTTCCTCGAACTCCCACAACTCGATCTATCTATCTCAGGCAGCGGCAATCAAAGCAGCGAGGATGTGACGCAAGGCGGGCGAGAGCAATCACCAATCCGCCTGCATCGCACGAGGACCACGGGGAGAAAGTAGAGAAGAGAAGAATCTTCTTGCGAGGCCACGCCTGGCGAGAAGGAGTGATTTTGATGGAGCAGATTTGAGCTTTTTTTTTCTGTCGAGGCGTCGACACGGGCTCTCTTCTCCGAGCCTGTGTTGCTTGATTGTAAATAAGTTAATGGGGCTGATCCTGGAGAGACAGCCAGCCTCAGTGAGTCATTTTTCCAATAATACCTCATCATAGCGGGCAGGAACCGCAGGGTATGCGGTGAGTGGACAAGAAAAGGAAGATTTAACCCCTTTGTCTATAGATTTTTTTGCTTCGCGTCCCGACTCCTCTTTGGAATTACAAGAATATAAAAGAGTGTGAAGCCTACAATTAGTGCCGTTATTTGTACAAATAAAATTTAGACTTATTTGTACTTAATTTCAAAGTTTGAAAAGAAAACCATTAAAAAATATAATTCTTTTAACGTGTCCACAGTTTGAGAAACGCTGCTTCAAACTGTTGATTGACTACTATTCAAATAGGAGTAATACGCTGCACAGGCTTAATAGATTTTAAAAAAATCAAAACTTTCTTCATTGAATTTTAACAGGACACGCCGTTAATTTTATAAGGTTCCATCCATCTTCTTTCAATTCCAAGATTGAACTCTGACATACTAAAAAAGCAAGGAGTTAAGATTGATATTGACGTTATGTTCGTCCAACTATAAAAAATATAAAAAGCAATTTGATTAAACGGGAAATTTCACAATATCGGAAAGCCTAAAGTACTCAGCTGTCAAACTGGGAGCTCTTTTGATCCATGAATACCAGTACTAAGTATAAATAATGAGTACCAACGAACTAACAGTTCAACCCTATACGGGTTTCAAAGAATAAACAAGAAAAATACTTTTTAATTATATATTTATGGCTAAACTACTAGTTAGTCCAGCTTTTGTGTTTATCTACCCGTCTATTTTCGATTTGAAAGATAACATTTCACTCTTCGATTATAAAATAAGCCACAAATGAAGGTTTATTTTCTTTAGGAAAAACTGAAAAAAAAAAATTAATAACAATATTATGACCAGTTGTTTTCGTCTATGCTTAGCGTTCAACGTAAATCAGTCAATCATAGCTAACTAATGATGCAGACGTCTGGTATTTCGTATACAAAAACAAATAATTGCCAGGCTTTTTTAGTCATCAGAGAAATATTTATTGAAAAACAAGGGCGACTTAGAACAGTTAGGCATCAACAAGTGAACAAAACTATACACGGCAACAATGAAGAAAAAATATAGAAAACTATGAACAAACGCTCTGTTTTATTTATCCATAAGCCAAATCCCGACATAAATGGCAGCCGACTGAATTTTTATGGGGTTGGGTTGCACAAAATTATCGAATTTTATCCATGATATTTATACAGAAGATTTATCTTTAAAAAAAACAAACGATATAGCACCTACTAAGTCACTTAAATTTCAATCAACACTAATAAGATCTCGAAGTAGACATTCAAGAATCACAATCCCTTAAGATCGGGGCAGGCAGAAAAATAGTATTAGTTTGAGTTTATTTTACGAGGTATACAACAATTCGAATATTGGCCACTAAAATCCTTCCGGTTCTAAATAAAGGCAAAGCCAAATTGTCCGTTTGTTTTGGCAACAGCATAGATAGCAGATATTACGACGTCATTCTAGGAGAGCCTTCAACGATAATGATGGCGATGATATGGGCTGAGTGGGCATCCCAGCTCGTTACTACAGCGCATAAAGATAGCTCACATAATTGATAGAGTACAATGAATGAATGGAATAAGAGCATTTAAGGGTGTGTGGTCACGCAACCAAAGGGAAAGGCTCACGACAAGTCCCTAAGGATATATATAAACGTTCAATATATTCGCAGAGCAGGTGTATTAAATCCAGGGTCAGAGAAATGCCCTTTTATGAATGATAACTTTCGGTCGTAATCATTACTCTATCTTTGGCAGTTGTAATGAAAACAGAATTTTTTAAACTAACTTTAAAAGTTTAATGTTAGCTAACGATCTTGATAAAGAAAACTACAAAATATCCCAAACAATCTTAAAGAATAATTAAGTGGTACAACGTACAATCGAAAGCTACATCAAATCTAGATAAAAATTATCAGAGGATATTGATGATAAAAAAAAGACCATAAATTACTTCAAGTTACAGATAAGTTCAACCCTTTTTGAAAGCTATAAAGTTTTTATCAAAACATTATTATCAAGTGTCTTAAAAATTCATGCTTTTTTTCCAAATCAAGCACTAAATTTCATGACAGCCATACTTAGTATTCTATAGAATACTAAAATCATTTGGTCTATCATGATCGACACTCGAATAGGTAAAAATTTCAGATATGAACAAGTTACACGCCTTTTGCCAATTTCATTTCTTATTATAATTACATACAACGGTACTACCTACCTACAATTACATGGAGCTTCTCTCGTTCAAAACCATTGCTCATTTGAGTATAACCATGAGTATAACAGCCGCATTACGCTATTTTCTACTTTATCACTTTCAGCTGCCCCTTCCGCGAATACTGAACAAGCACGCGAGATCACGTTTTCAGGTTCCGCAAGCACGGAAAGATATGGAAAGAATGCAGTGTCAAACAACGCGTCATTTACAAAGTAGCTTTCAATCATTTATTTAATCCCTTTTAAAAGCATTGAATGATCATGGAAAGAAGCAGTTACAACTAACCATATGAAAACAAAATGTCTCAATGAACTGTATTAATGATACATCCCCAAAAATATTAATTAAAAAAGGGGCAATAGAAAAATATTCCACGCAAATAAAATGAACTTTAAAAATTTCAGCTAGGTTTCCTTTAGCAATAATTTCAAATTATCGAAAAAAATCAAGTTTTCTGTCATTCAAACATTTTTATTTGGGAAAAACTATGTGCAAAATCAGAAAGATTTTCCGCGCTCGGTGTACTCTTCTATTATTCAACTATGCTTAAGAATTTTTTTTAAAAATACTGTGGCGTGGCAATTTTAATTTGGATGAAATATATTGTAATAATCGTTATTTTCTAATGCATAAAAATTGAATCAGACAGAAGAGCTAAGTGATGCAAAAGGATATTTCATTATCATGCATTGGATTGGAAATAAAAAGAGAGGAAATGTTTTATGAAGCAACACTGAAGTCGTTTTTGCTGCAAAGCTTCAGAAAACATATTTTCTTTTCCTTCGGGTAATGTTCCGCTGGAAAAGCCGCTGCACGAATACAAATAACGAAAAAAAAAACTACCAAAGGTGGACAAGACGTGGTACAGAATTTTTTCGTTAAACCTCTCAAATAAATAACAGAAAATTTCTTAATTCCACAAATTTATTCATTATCTTTGAGACAAGGGACATTTTTCCTCCAGAAAAGGTATTGAGCAATATGTCTATAATGGTGAACAAATTGTGAGCTTGAGTGTCCGAAAAAAATGAGCAAGCCAATTACGGATAGGATTAATGCCATTCATATGAGTTAAAGGGAGTTGCTTGAGTTTAATGGATTAAGATTATCTTGACCAGAATAGGAATAAAATCTTAAACTAATAAGGATAACTAAATTAGTGGATGTGGTTCCACGTTACATACTAAGAGTTCACCACCACCATTAACCCCTTCGGACCTGATGTGCGGTATACCGGACATCAACTTTAAACTCTACTAACTTCATTAAAATACTTTAGAATAACACCGATTTTGATGTAGTTGATGCTCCACATCTGTACTATTGTTCAAGGTTTATTTAAACATAAAATTTGATTACCAATAAGTTCTTTTTAAGGCGCTGAATGTTTTTTTAAAATGGATGTCCGCTATACCGGACATCGTACTGGACGTAAGTAAAAGCTACTTGTGATCGTGTAGTTTGTTTACATGGACGAAACATGTTTTAAACTTACTTACACCTGTATTAATGCAAGTTTTCTCATTTTATTGATTTATTATGTTTAAAAAATAATTTATTTTAGTGATTTTTGATATTTTAAATGCTACTTTTTTCTGTCTGTAATTTCTTTAAATATTATACCAGACACTTCAAAATTTGTGACAGATATATTTATCATCATAGCATACTATGTACCAAAAGAAAATATTTTCATACTAAAATTTCAAAATTCCGACTGAAGGGGTTAAGAATGACAATTTAATAAATAAATTCCTTTAACTGCTGCTTCAAATTGCCAGTACTATAATCCAATAGACATAGGGCCGGCTTAGAGTTTTACAACACTGGAGAAAGTAAGCTGGGAGAAAAAGGGCAGGTAACAAACAAAGGGAGTTTTTTGTGTAGTTTCCCCGCTCCCCCGTGCTGGGAGGGCCTTCTTTTGTTCGCTAATTGACTGCTAGTGGCCAGAAGGCGTCGTTGTAGAACTCAAAACCGACGATTAAGTCGGTCTAGCTTCGATGTGACCTGCAAGAGAGGTCTTGGAACAACCGTAACCCCTGTCACTCCAAATGAGTAATTCAGACACCATATATCATCAACACGACCAATTTCCACCAACAAAAGGGCCTATTTGTCGCCTCGCCTCAAAGAACTTTCGCCCATAACGCTGCTTTCAATCCCCAAGAGCGTAAGAGAAAAAACTCAAGATTCACTCGTGTTTAACTACGCAATGGGATTACAATTGTCACAAAACCGTGTCTTCCTGTTTCGTCGCTTCACTCGTGGGAGCATCATGCGAGAGGGGGGAATGTGTGTCGTGTAGTGAAAAAAAAAATCGCAACAAGCAGCTGTGTGGTTGTTGCTCACACGAGCTCATGTCTTCTCGGGATTGCTACCACTCGGGAAGGAATGAAAAACACGTGTCAACCGCTTGAATGACAATAAACATGTTGGACAGAGTGAGACATGTCAACCTCGCTCACTGTTTACTGAATCGTTGGGGTTTTTAAAAAAAAGAACGGGTTCCAAAACAAACACATCAGCATACCACCCCATTTGAATTATACAGATGAGAATGAGAGTAACTTTTACTCTCATGATGGTTTCGGTATTTTTAAAAATCTTACTCTGGGTTGTCAAGAGAGGTATGACACCTTTTTTTAAATTTTTCAATCTGTTTGACCTCATTTTGTAGAAACCATTCAAACGTAAAAGTGGAAAGAGTTAATTAATGAAAGCTCGAGAAAATTCAAAACTTGGTTGATGGGTTTTTATGGCCCAAGAGCCACATTCGGTCATACTGCAGTTTAGCTTCGAAACTAGACCTTGGCAAATGGCAATGGCAGCTACTTACGAAGAATTTCCTAGAATACGTCTTCAAAAATACTATACTACGCATGATAAAGCGTTTAGGCAAAAAATTGCACTTGTATCATAAAGAAAATAAATTCATTTCCTTCCCTTCCTAAACTATTGTAACTAAATGCAACATGCTCAAGCCTATAAGTAAGAAATTTTGATATTATGATAATTAAGCTAATTAAATATGCAACATTATTTCCATCCAAGCTATCATTTGATTATTCGAGTATCAAATAGGTTGTCAAGGCTATGAGCAAGAACCATTGCAAAAGATGCTGTATCCAACGGGGAAAAACAATCAAATACGTATTTAGATCAATACACAGAAATCGTCATTGAATATGCCTAAAAAAATCAATCAAGAAGAGACTAGATATGTCTCGGGATCTAAATATGCCTAGACAGGGTGTCAACCTTCGGAAATAAATCTCCATCAATCATTAAAATACCCCGATCGATTATTTTCAACCCGACAACGCTGATCAACCTCCGAAGCCTGGGGAAAAACCGGTGAAACGAAACACCAGAATAGTACAACAAAAACAAACACAGTCCTCCTCTACGCGGGACACACCCACATTCTTCCTCAGTTTACGTTCGAGGGGGATGGATGCTCAAGAGAGAGCAGGCGCGGACCAACGATCCTCAGCCTCCGTTTCCATGGTTACTACGGAAAGGATGTTGAACCGGTGCGAACGAGGTCGATGGTTAACGTAGCAGGGGAGCGGCCGTACTACTACTACTACTGTACTGATGTAGTATAGTACCGAGTGTTCGAAAGGCGATTACCAGGGCCAAATCTGTTTTGAAATAAATTGAAAGCGTGCCAGGTGTCATAAAAAAAGTTGAGTTTCTCAAAGGAGTCTTTCATTTACTCATTCAGAACCTGAAACTGTCGTTGATGGATATGCAGCTTGAATGTTTTTAAACAGTGCATTACTCATGATGCCAATCGGAAATTATCTGAGGAGGTTGTCATAGGTAAATCCCAACAATTGCAAGAAAAAGAGTATCGTTACTTTAAGTACCGCATCTTAGACACATAAAAAAGTGAATGATTAGGAAAACTTGCGTTCGAATTTTGCCATATTATGCAGTAATTTGTTCGAAGAATCAAATACATGCGCACCATTATCCTAAACAGGATACTAATAAAAAGGTGACAAGCTACTTTTGGATGTTAACTCATGTTTAACGACGTATTCCGATACGTTCCAAATCCAAACATTTTGAGAAATAACTATCCTGAAACTTTAAAGAAACACCTGTAAGTTTCTGATCATTACTTACACGCTAAAAGAACACATTCTCGAGAAATTTCAAATTCACTAAAGTATGACACTTTAAATGCACAAGATCTATCGTTCAAATAAAATAAAGAAAAGGCAATTTACTATAAGTAAAACACCTTAAGGAATTAACACACAGAACCCAATTCATGCTCGCTATAACAACGAATCAAAATTTTTCATTTGCTTTACTCATAACACGTACATACAATTGTTTTGAAGAAATTGGTTATCACTGAATTTCTTGTAAGGATGTCAATTCATAAATGATGAATACATATTACATGGTTCATAAAAGCAAATTTTAGATATTTATGCCATTATATTAAAACCTGGCTAAATTACGATTCCCAAAGCTCAATAACAGCTCCAATCAAATCTTTGGTTTAGTAGAAAAACATTATTCACAACCAAGTCACAAGAAAAAAAAACGCAACTAAAACACAATCCTAGAGCAACCAAAAAGAGGTAAAACTCACTTAAAATCAGGCCTAAAGTAAGATTCTCTAACAGCGATCCTTCCAAAGCGAAGCAGCAAACGATATCAGCGGGCAACGTTTCGTCGGCGCGGGCTGGCAGCAGCTTCGGAAGCGGCCACGGGTATCGATCTAGGGTTCGACGCCAAGCACGTGCGCGGAAATGCCGGCATCACAGGTGCCGAGGGAGAGAGCACGGCTAATGAAGGCAGAGAGAGAGAGAGAGCCCTGGCACACAATGAGGGGGAAAGTAATAATTGATAGACCCCCATGCGAGGAAATTACAAGTGACCGCCATTGGGCGTTGTTCCGAAAAGAAGCGACCGCGAAAAGTGACGAGTCGTTGAGTTAATGTAAATCACGGGATGGGGGAATATGCAAAAGGCAAATGAGATTTTTTCACGCAGGTAAGTCATTGTGTACTAGGAGGGAAACTGGAAAAAAAAAAAAAAACTGTAATTTTGTTTCTCCCACCAGAACCCGCAACAGAAAAAAATCTGTAAAAGTGTTTCTCCCACTAGAAGAGTCTTTCGGCAGGGTAGCAAACATTAAGGGTGAAAAGAGGAAATACTGCAAAAACCTAAGTGTATCCGTGTATCCCAACTTAACGTTTTGGAGACCAGTTAGGACACCTGTTCAGAAACCACTGAAACTTGGCTTTCCCGCATGGTTTCCCGCTCAATAATAAGAATAAAATTCAAGAACAATTAAACGAAGCTTTCGAAAGATGAAGGAAACAATTGCCAACAGTATGTCATAAGGCATTTATACTTCTGTTTGAACTTGAACTTTGAAAACTATAGGTATAAGAAGAGTATTGCACCTTTTAAACAAACAGGAAAAACAAACTCATACGGAAACCTTTCACACTCCAAATTACATAAAAAGGGAAGAAGAACGGAAAGTTACAGCAGTTGCTTAAAAGAATACAGGGACTATTACAATTTAAAAATGATGTTAAATAAGAAATATTTAAATTTATGCTTAAATCTTTTTTTAATTGAAAAGACGTAGGGAACTTAGTTCGGTCTCGGTTCTAGCTAGATTTTAATACTATAACATTAATAACACTTTATTCAAGCAGTCGGAAAAACTTTTCATCATAATCTTTATGCCGTTTTTAAGACTTGCTTTTCATGAACTAACGATAAATTCAAATAGTAATTTGATTCGTTTTGTCGAAATTACAGCCCATCCCTTTTCATCTTTGTTGCATACCGGACCTGAAAATTATGGAAATCGATTCCTTTTCAGAACTGAATCAAAAACCCACACAGCGAGGCACTAGATCAGGCTGAGAGAGGGTTTCCGGCTCTCGATGCAGACGTTGTTCAGACGGCCAGGTGTGACGCGCGTAGGAGCAGATGGAAAATTAACGCAGTAGGCCACCAGTCGCCAACGCCTGAAAAAAAGCCCGCGAAATATATGCCAAACTAAAGCGAAAAAAAAAAAACTTCAGTCCCAAAGTTTATCAGAATAACTGGATGATAACTGGCATTGTGGAGGCTTTTAAAGTAAATTAGGGTTTTTCTACAACATAGTGGAAGTAGATCATCATTAATTAAATTTTCACTGATTTTTCTATATTTCTTGCTTTTTCGAGCAGGTATTTTTTTAATAAATAGTAAATAGTAGTATATATTTTTCTTTTTCAGAAGCAAAAAAAGGGGACGCAGAATGAATTTTCCAGGTTTTAGCAAAAAGAAGCAATTCTCCCTGACTTTTCCAGTCAAATTAAAATTCCCTGACAATTCCAGATTTTCTAAGTTATTTCCTGGAAATACCCATAGAGATGCACATAATTTACCCATAGAAACCTTTTATAAGGACCTATTATGTAATTTTTTCAAAAGTAAGTGCACTAACACAGAAAAGGTTGATTGGGCCAGTCCAGCAATCTCCAACAACTTCTAAACACAAAACAATGAATCCCAGCAAAAGATTTATCAATCAGACAGAACCAAATAAAACATCCCAACAGGAAAAAAAACATAGCATCGAGTGCCTGTTAAACACAAAAAAAGTCAATCCCTACACAAGGGAAATCCCCAAGGTTTTTTCCAAAGCACTCCACATCCATTTCGGCGGATCCACCTTACCTCGACCTTCACCTATGTTCGACTATTGTGGGCGGCGGGACCTCGGCGACCTTTCGATCATGACTAAACCGCCGCCTTTTCACATAATGCCTCCTTCACAAGTGACTCAGCTCTGCTCAATGAACCAGAAACCTGTATGTTACGAATGGAGAGAGCCTTATCTATCTCTCACCGAGGTTTTTTCTCATCGGGCAGGTATGCAGCAAGGATTGGCTTTCTCTTTTTGCTTACCTTTCGGCTTTTTCGATCTTTTTTGGGAAAGTGCCAAAGCCATAAACTCAAACGCAAATGCATTATTCAAAAAAAAAAAGTTATAAAAAACAGACTACGTGAACGGAATAGGAAAGCGAGACTCCTGGAGTTTTCGGAAGCCTACACGCCTTTGAAAAAGACAAGACTGATATTTCTAGAAGAGGATTAGAACTACTTATTCTCCCTTCCCATAATGGGACACTCGAGAGGCAATGCACGTGCATTTTCAAAAAAATCATTTTAATTACAATGCAAGTAATAGAAATTCTCCATACATTAAGAATCTTAACAGCTCTAAAGTTATCATAAACTCTGAATAAGTACTTCAACAAAAATGTACCATTATGAGGAATTTTAAAAACGCATCAAAGGTTTAATCTTCCAATTTCCAAAAAGTTCATACTAGATGGAGTTGGAAAACAAGGGTTACTAATCGATAAATTCCGTGCTTTCTGGCCGTAAGGACAGTTTGAGTGACCGAAAAATGGCCTTGAGCCAAAAAGGAGAAACATTTCTGCAACACAACCAAAACATTTTTTACCTTAAAAATAAAACCCACGAAGAAAACTGAAGTTCCTAAATGGTGTGTAACGGGTTTATGTAATTTAGCACGGAATATAAAAGGTAAACTGCAAAAACAGAGGCAAATTTGCTTCTTCAGCCCTAAGACATATGAACTCTTAAAATTAAGCAAATTTTTTAACTATGAAACTGTATGAAAGACTGAGCTTTTTCTCATAAAAAATTGTTTTCTTAGAAACTATGTTTATAGGAATTAGGTACATAAGGGGGGGTTATAATTCTATTCCTATAATGATACCCGTCACAAGCTAATACTACAAGTTGGCACTAAAGAATTTACTAGAAAAAAACCCAGCAATTTTCGATAAACAAATTATGTCATGGGATTTTTACAATTCCGGATTCATTTCCAAACCAAGAATAACAAAATTCTTACAAAAAAAATTTGCTATCATACGCATAACTGGCAAACACATTAATTAGCATTGGATTGTTGCAGTTAAATGCCTTGAACTCTATGATAGTGAAACTTCTACCAATGCACCACTCCCACACGTAACCAGCAGCGAGAAAGGGCCCAAAAAAACTGTTATCTCTCCCTTTTTAATAGCCAGGCACTCGATCGGGCCATCTGGAAGTCAACTGTCAATTAAGGTTCCGGGGAAAACGTAAGCACGGGAGAGAGCGTGGCGAGATTGCCAGGCGAAACGGCAGATGGCGAGCACTTCTTTCGCCAGCGTGACCTCACCATGGAGTTGAAACATTTTCAAGGATTCTAACATTAGCCTGTTGTTGTGTAAAATTAAATCACTGGTGCAGGTAGTATACTTCGGTAGAAGTTCAAATCATTGACCTCCTCTAGAGAACTACCATAACAAACTGCAATAACTAGTACACGATTTTTAACATAAACCCGCTATGTTTAATGTAGTCGCAATTAATAGGAAATTAATTTTAGATTTAAATTATTCCTTTATATAGATCGACTGCACTTTGGAAAGAATCAGGGACTTTCTGAATCAGAATATACCGATTTCTAGGGAACATTATGAAGTGTTCACTACATTTACCGTTTTAATAACAGATTAAAAAAAAAAAACAATATCTACTATTTCTCCACAAAAAGTGAGAGTGGACAGAACAGAGAAGGTAAGTAAAAGAGGACAGAAAGAAAAGTTCAGAAGGGAGTAGACAGAAGTGAGAAGGAGAAGGAGAAAAGATAGGTATAGAGAACGATAGGGAGGAGAAAAATAGGGGAAATGAAAGAAAAAGCGAAGGTGGAGATAGAGAAGGATAGAAAGGGCAAAGGAATAAATCAGAAAGAAAATAGCGATTCTCAAATTGTTTTCTGATGGTGGTGTTTTGGTATTTTATGGCGCATGTCCATGTCCAAGTAGACGAAAAAGATCAGAGATCTCAAAACTGTGACGTGCGATACACGTCCTGACGTCACTCTTGCTATTGGCCAACAACTCACCTTCACTCTGAAATCTATGCTCCAAGCATATTTAAAAATCTTATTCAACAAAATGTTATCAAGAGTTCTGATTGGTTGTCCGAAAGAATCTATCATCATTTCGGAAAACTGTTCGACAGAGAAGTTGAGTCAACCAGAGGGTACAATTTTGAGCTTCTGATTTTTTCGCCTAGTTGGCCATGACAAAAGGCCCCTATTACGGCATTATGACCCAGACAATACATAATTATTAACCCATTAACTATATTTTATGAAACGTTGTTCCGTTCCAACAAAACTATCTCCAACAGCCGTTCCAGAAGATGCAAGGCGAACCTTTTCCGACGCAACGTGACACTTTCCCCCATCACTTTTTCTCACACCCTCGAAAAACGAACCTCGGGGATGGATCGAGTGGCCCGAAACCGTCGTCGGAACAATCGTCGAAAGGTGACCTCGGGCCTCAAGTGCCCAGGCTCCTGGAAGAGAAGTCAACCTACCACTCGAGGCCCCTTTTTTAGTCGGCGGAGGAACAAAACGTAAAATAATACCCTTCGCGCTACTTCGTGGACACTTCAGGAGAACAAAGGCAAGTACAGACGAGAGAGGCTTGAATAAAACATAATGCAACAAATAATAAATTGAAGGAGACTTACCGCTGAAGTGGGCGTCATCCAAGAAGAAGGACACATGGAAGAGAAGGAAAGGGAACTGAGTTAGTAATGGTCATGCAGTAGTAGGACATAACTAAAAAACACTTCTTGAATTAACACATTGAAATAAGAGCTATGTGAGCAGGCCAGTTCAGTTACAGCAATTTTACGAAGCACATACAGATTTCCCTTGATATTTATTTAAAAGTTTTTGGAATTCTGCATTAGAATTAAATTAAGACAAAGTAGTACCAACTTGATTCTGTGCAACATTTAAAGCAATCTTGTCTTAATGAGGATATTTCCGTTCAATATTCTTAAATCAATTTTCAACACAAGAATGTGTTTAAGAGCTTTGGAACCATACATATAAACAGATCCAAAAGAGAAGCATTCTTAATTCCCAGCTCTGCTTAAAATGCAAACCGGTTATATTAACTGAACTGGCTGAAACAGAATTGGCCATTCCTCTGGTGACAAGGAAACAAAAATTTAAGGTTTTATGATATCATATTAAACTAAACTTAAAATAGCATATAATATCTCATTTCATTCCCTCGATTAGCAAATGTCTACAAATACGCCCTAAAGAATGCAAGTTACACGGCCTTCTGCACTGATCAAAAATTTAGGGAGCTCCCAAAGTAATTAAGAAATTCGCTATAAACTAATTCTAATTCTAATAATATTCTTTTGTCAATCACAGACAACGAATATTTAGGTTTTGAGCATCTATTTTCGTCGTTTCTAAGAATTAAAGCTTTCATAAACAACTTTTACTCTCATCTCTATTGAATTGGTTTCACTTTGTACAATCAACTTTCATGCACATAGTTGTCTCTCCCTCAGATTCCGTCATCTCTTTGGGTGCTTCGTCGTGCTTCCCTAGAATTTTTTTTAGCAACGTATCAGTAATCCATCCATACAGCAACTTCAAGCTGCTTAATTACACTTGATATAAAAAAGTAGTTCATATCGTTCCTCACCATCATGCAAAAACGCCAATCTGCTTATTTGGTCATTTTTACCATCGTGCATTTTTGGAGAGCCTGTCCTGTGTGGTGTTGGCAATCCATGTCAGAGCAGAACGTAATTTCCCATAGATTTATTGAAAACTTAGCAATTTGTTGCGAGTATCTGTGGAAACGCCTATTCTCGCCATACTTAGAATGCACTTTTCTAAGCAGATTGGCGTTTTCGGCGGAGTTGTAACGATATTCAAAGCAAAACTTTTAACAGTTTAAGAGTCCAGACAGACGTTATCAGCAGCCTTAGTTTCGTTAAAAACTCAAGTGCCAAGAAATGGTAAAGCCAAAATCCCAATTTTTCCACGCCCCAAACACGAGTAAGTCAACAGGATTACGACAAGAAAAAAAAAGGGTGACTCGAAATAATAAGACACAATACAGATTCCTGCTGAGTCAAGCTATAGCGATTTCGCTCGAGAAGGCACAGAAACTAACTTACACTTGGAGACTCCCTTTTTTGCCGGCCACATTACGGATGATGGGATTAGGTTTTATAAAGCTCCAGACTGTGAGAGAAAAGAAACCACACAACATCCTCTCAGGAACAGGAAGGAAGTGAGAGCGGAGTTTACTCAACATACTCTCTTTTAGAATGCGATAAAGCTAGCGCGCGGGATCAATCGCATTTGCTTGCAGGTGGAGATCCGACTCGAGAGAGAGTATAAAAAGCTGTTTTCTCCAGGGTTAAAATGGGCAATAAATAGGCCATTGCAAAAATCTATGTGTGTGAGGGAATTTTTTTTATTTCTCAAGTGCCCCCTCTCATGCTGGTACAATTATATTATTACCTGCAAATTTTCAGAACTCTTGGCAAATTTTTGACCCCCGTGCACCTCATAAGTAATTTTCCCATGTTATTGCATAGGGAAAATATTGTATTTCTGTGTTTTCAATTTAATAAGCCTGAACGCTGTTTATATTGAGTTAAAACCTATATCACCTTTGGGATAATTTTTTTCCCAAGATAGAACGAGATACAAGGTTATCAGATAATGCCAACTGTAATAAAATAGTTAAAAGATTCAATAAAACTCCCCAGATGGCCTACATCCATCTCCCACCCGCGAGCCTCCTTTTGGTTGGCCATACCTGACATAAAACCTTGACAGGGTGTTAACTCAGAAGAAAATTTAAGCAACCAGCTTTAAAAAAAAATTGCATTTTCTCTAAGTTGCACATGATTTGGTCACATATTAATTCTTAAGTTGGCATGGTACGATGGGGCAAAATTCATACTTTGCACTCCACTTGTATCAGATTTCAGTGGCCTCCTACCCTACAGTAATGTAGCTTCTCCTTTATGTGACTTTTTCCACACAAGATAAATCTTACAAATTTTAAATGCAAAATTGCTGGTCTTTCTTTGAATAAAGACACAATTCACTTATACAGGGTGTTTCAAAAGTCCGTTTTACAGCTATTATTTGGAAGAAACGTCTCCTAGAGTCATGGAAGTAAGGTGTACCCCTAGGCGGACCTGGAAAAAGTTGTAACCTTCCCCCGAACCAAATTCTCAAAAGTACCTCCCCCAACCAACCCCCGCATTTCCCCCCTAAATTCCAAATAGCCAAATACTCCATAAATATAAAAAGTAGCATAAAGTATTACATTTAGAGCACATTTTATTTCTAGTACCATTTCACTGTCAGTGGCATATATAGAAATTTATTTTGGGAAGAGCCTAAAATTATTTCTCAGCCCCCTCCATGCATATTTTATAGATCAAATGTAACTTTTTAATAGATTTTTAGGTAGAATTTCCGTCTTAAAGAACTTAATGTAATAAAAGTTGTGAGCAACAAAGTTCCAAGTACCAAAGTGGGGGCTGGGGGTCCTCACTCACAAAATTTTTGGAAATATTTGACTAAAAAAACAGGTTTTTAACTAGTTTTGGTGCACCTAGTCAGAATTTCGGAAATGTATTTTTAGGGAGGATTTGCATTTTGATGAACTTAATATAAAATAAGTTGTAAATAATATAGTTCTAGAAGGGGATCTGGGGGGTCATTGCCCAGACAATTTTTGGTTATTTGACCCTAAAACACAGGGTTTCAACTTTGTTTTGGTACACTTACAAATGGCTCTTCAACGCCAATCTTTTGTTCTGATTTTAACAAAACTTAATTATTTTATTTCCTAATGGCTTCCCTTCCCCCTTACCAGACTTTTCCCCCAAAATATGTGAAATTTGCCCGAACCTTATGTATTGCACCTATGGAGCTAACGGTGGCTTCCCCCGAACCAGGTTCGCAGGTTCGGGCACTTTTTCCAGGTCTGCCCCTAGGTAAGTGACCATGGAGAATAAAATTGAGATAACATACAACACCTCTAACGGCAAAATAAGATAGTTCAAAAAATCAATTAAAAAACAAAAGGAGTTAGGAACAAAGGAACTACAGTGAAAAAATTGTTGACATTAACATAAAAAGTGGGTAGCAAAGAAAATATCTTAAATATTTGAGGAGATATTTGCAAGTAAAAATCACACTTTTTCAGGCTTCAAATGAAAATTTTGCAAATGTGCAAGTTTCTTTGATTTTTTAGTTAAAATTTGCCTTGTTCAACCCAACGATTTAAACGATATCCATATCCTTTTTTGTTCATATATTTAGTATTTGTGTGTTCTGTCTTGTATATGTTTAGTGTTATTAAATGTGCTGTATCATTAATTCTTCCTTGACTCCCTCGTTAACTTAAATTACAATGATACACCACAGGCCTGGAAAAAGTTCCTTCTTTCACATGCTAATAATATCTCTCCAAATATTATAGACATTTTCACAATATTTTTCTATGCGTTTTTTATGTTACTGCAAATAATTTTCTTATTGAAGATTTTGTTCTATCTTCTTTAGTTTTATATTTAATTTTTTTAACTTTCTTATTTTGCCATTAGGCTGGGCGCGCACGAGTGACTAGTCACGGCGACCAGGATTACTAGTATCAAAAATATCACTAGAAAACAATAGATCTCTATGAAGAAATTCTTGGCAATCGGCCAACTGTCACGTCGCCTAGTGCGCGCACTCTTAACTTGTAATAACTTGTTTCAATAGCCAAGGCAACAATTTTGTCTTTGTCACCGTGACAAAAGTCGCCCGTGCGCGCTCGCCCTTATGGTTGATGTAAGTCAGCTCAATGAATTCTCCATGGTCATTTACCTTACTTGCTTACATGGCTTACTTCCATGACCATAGGAGACATTGGTTCCAAATAAAATCCCTGGAATGGAATTTTGAAACACCCTGTACATACAAAAAATATATTCAAAGAAGATGAGTCTTACCATTCAATTTCCTACTGGAAGGATAAGCAGGAAGTTCTGTAGAAAAGAAAGAAAAGCCTTAATAACTATTTAAAACAAGGGGTTCCCAGTTCTTTTAATAATTTTTTGGATTTCACAAAAAAGAACTTTGGGGGCAATGTAATGCCAAGTTTTGCTAGATTTTCCTGACTAGAAAAAAACTGAAGATTTAATATTTATATCCAAGGAGCATTTCTAGTTTTAGGTCTATAAAGAGTATTTTTATTAGCTTCTTTTTTCTCATCATTCTGACAAAGGGGATTTAAGAAGCATTTCCAAACAGCTGTTATTCATCTTTCCAATTTTTTCTTACCAATTGTGTTAAAATGTTTTTATGTTTAAGGAAATTGGTGTTCGGTTACCTGGCTTTTTCTGGCACAAATATGGAGAAGATGCAAAAATTACCATATTTGGACTGTAACGAGAAAAATTACAACTCACTATACAAAAAATAAATAACTCATTTAAAAAACCACTGATATAGTTTTTATTAGGACAATAAAAGTCAAGTACCAAGAAAGAAAGTAGACCTTGCTCTCAGAAAATCACTCTAATAAGAAAGTTAAAGGTTGGCTGGGGTTTTATGGCGCATGAACCAAGACAAGAGTATGGTGCACCAGACACAAGACAAAATTAAATCAAGAAATATTTCTTTAAAAGCATTAATATAACTGGCCAAGAGGGCCATTATCGGACGTGCTCTATACATCAAATTTAAAATGGTTAAAATATTGTTATATGTGTTGGGTAAAGGTAAAACCAATTTTATGAATATATTAAAAAGTAATGATAGATTAGAGTGATTTAAAATTTGTGACAGGTTAAAATCAGTATGTTTAAAAATGATATTTTTATAAAGGTTAAAATGGGGACAGACACTAATGATGTGTTGATCAGTTAAAAGAGTGTCACAGAAAGGACAATTGGGCACCACTTTTTCCAAATGCAATAATAAATCCTTTAACTAGAAAGCAAAATTTGCCCAATTTTGAGTCCATTTTAAAATTAAAATTTTTATAAATTGGAAAATGTTCCAATTTAGAAACAATTAAGTTATGGGATAAAAATTTTGGTATTTATGTACTATCCTGTCGACCGTTCAGCGACCGTCAAATTCAGCGACACAGCTATAAAACAGTCAATGGGCAGGCTGTGATAACGTCTTTGGATTCAGCCAGGGGCGGAGCCAGGATTTAGTTTTGAGGGGCTAAGATTTTTTTAAATTGAATTTAATCTTCTTAGTGTGTCCAAAGAAGTGTAAAATTGAGTTCCAATTACCAAAAGAGGGGTCTGGGGGTCCTACGCCAGAAAACTTTTGGAAATTTGAGTCGAAAAAATAGAGTTTCAACTCGTTCTGGTACATCTAATTCGAATTTTGGACATATAGTATTTTGTTGTTGTTGTTGTCTTATGCCACTTGGAATATCCAAGCTCCATCCGCAAAGCGGATAGGATTTAAGGCAAAGGGGGTGCGGCTCCTGAGGAAGTGAGGCCCATGAAATGGCAGGAGTCCGACTTAAGCCTCGGATGATAGATGTCGCCACCATCTATCGCCACCTCCTCAATTTTGCCATGTCATGTCTCTGAAGGGGAGGGAAATAGTCTCCAGACACCTGGACCCGTGGTAAACTGCGCCATGACGGACCACAGGACTTTCGGACCCACAGATTTAACTCCGCATATACTCGGTGGGTCTTCAGCGGTGTCGGGAATCGAACCCGGGACCCTCCGATCCCGAAGCCGATGCCTTAACCACTAGGCTCCCCACGGCCAATAGTATTTTCAAGAAGTTAATATATTTTTTGGAAGGATTTTTATTTTAATGAATTTATTATATTAATAATACTTGTAAATAATGTAGTTCATAAGTACTGAAGGGGGTCTGGGGATCCTACCCCAGAAAACTTTTTGAAATTAGACCCTAAAAAACAGGGTTTTAATTTAACTCGTTTTGGCACACTTAGACGCTCCCTTCTTTATAGGCCCCTGAGTTCCGACCTCCCCTCTTTCTCACTGTTAGTGCTCGGAAAATTTGAAGGGGTATGCTTGGACAGTACCTCGGTACCTGAATGCAGATTGTGTGACCTCCTACGGGAAGTAAAAGAAGAGTGAAGTACCAATAATTTATTAAAAATCAAGCAAGTGTAAGCCTTCACTAGAATCTCATTTACCAATAATTTCTTTCACATTTTAAGAATGTAATAGTTGTAAAATCAAAATCAAATCATTTTGTAAAATCAAAATGTTGTAATATATAGCAGGGGTTTCTAACTTACAAGTGCTTGTGGTCGCACTCGAAAGCACAAGTCCAGTAGCAGGCGGCAAAGTAATCAAGCAAATTTCTTAAGTTCACATGATTTTGGGGGTAGGTAGAGTACATTTAATATAAATTTTTTTCTTGTGAGGGAAGGGTGAGCAGATGATGGTATATATGTAGATAGTTCTAATAAAACTTTCAGAGGCTAAACCTGTACTAACTTTATCTTATTTTAGTATACTGTGTAAATTTTACTTAAAATTGGAGGTCTTGGGATCCATCTCCAGAAAGCGTTTAGAAATACCACTAAAATTTGTGTTTCAACTCTTATTACTTATTCATTTATCATCATTCGATATGTGAACTTTTTTTGAAACATTTAGCTCCCTACCTTTACGCCAAGGGTAAATTTCAGAAAAATAGGAATTTTTCTCTTTTCATCATAGAAAACGACTTAAACTACTCTTTAACCTAAGAAACATGAGGGGGTTTGGGGGTTCGCCCCCTGGAAAATTTTCAATTTTAACACGTCAAAAAGTATTCTTAAGCTACTTTTGGGTGTTCTTCAAAAGGCTTTGCGGGCCGTATGCGGCCAGTTGGAAACCCCTGATATATAGTGTGTAAAATGTTCCATTTTTGGGGGGGGAGCTGAACAGGGTTCGATCCAGCCAAAAATTGGGGTCCTTCACAAAATCCACCGCCTAAAAAGGCCCCTTCACAAAATTAAAGTTTATAAAAACAACCCTTTCACAAAATTCAAACTGGCTTTAATGATTATTTTCAAGAAAACATTCACAAAAACTTGTTGGTTTAAATCAAAAATATGTTTTTACAATGATTTGAAAAATTAAAATATAATTTGACTTTAGTTTTTCACAAAAACAATTTCTTTTTCACAAAAATAAGCCCCAAAAAATTAAACCTGGATCGACCCTTGCTGAAGCCCCCTAGCCCCACCACTAGATTCAGCGGCACCCCCCCCCGGTCGATGGGATAATACCTAAGATAAGAACCCAATTTTTCTTTACTTACGTTAAGAAAATTATTCTGCTGCGAGGAACAAATTTTCTGTGAATGCCATCCAAGGGTTTTGAATTACCTATAATACTATGAAGGATAGAAAAAGGATTCTAAGATAAGGGATTTGTTAGATCCCTTATCTAGTATGTAGCACTACTGAAAAATGCAGCAGTACTTGATAGCAAATATTATTTAGAGCTTTGTTATCACTTCGCAATTTAAATCTAAATCCAAAATTAAGTATTAGAGTCAAGGTTAAAGCCTATGAAAATACTCTTGTTTAAAATGAATTGAAACATATTATATTAATCGCAGGAAAATCTTAAAAAACAGGGCTTACACAAGTTAGAAATAATCAGACCTAAACAAATAAAAATCATTACAAAATCGTTGGTTTCAATAGATCTGATACCGGCGTAATACTATCATTCGAATAACAGAGCTCCAGACAACATGAAGAGATCAAATAGCATTCAGACGTCTTAACAATTTGCCAGTTTAGATATCATACTGCACTACTTGACTTTCAAGTTTAAATCAACTATTATTTGATCTGAACGTAGGTAAACTTGTATCTTCCACCCGTTTGATTTTTTATTTACTTACATATATGCTACAGCAACTACGTTAAACGAAGGAAAATATTTGAACTAAATTTCACACAATGATGTGAGAAAATTACCACAGATGCAAAATAACATACCTGGTTTTTGCATTTCTTTCTTTTAAATTTTATAAACTTGCATTTCAATGAGAAGCGACAGTTGTTGATTAAAACAAGGTAATCGCTTTTTTTCAGTATTGGTTTTCTTCTAGTTAAAAATACAGTGAAGAATACATTTATGTAACAACAGAGAGGATAATTAAATAATTAATTGATTATGAAACCCTCCTTTTTTACTATATTTTATCAATGTAACTGAGCAAAAGGAACGGATTTTTTAACATATCATCTAATTTTAAGCAGTATAGATTATTTTCAAACGAATCGCTCTTGAAAGGAAATCACCGACAACAACAATCAAACAAGCAAGAGAGGTATCATGAAGCAGCTGAAAGGAAAAGGAAAAGTTTGGCGAAAAATATTGGCTGAACTACTGTTAAATTTATCATTATCATGTTTATCATTATGGAAAACCACGGTTTAAAATATAATATTTAAAATGGTGCTTACTACATAAAGACTAAAACAGGGATTTAAGATTTTTATAACATCTTTTTCATCCTGAAAGTTTCTTTGGAAATTAAAAAAAAATTAAAGCTCCAACAATAATGGTTACTGAAAAGCGAACGAAGTTTGATAAAGAGCCAATCATAGGTACAAAATAACAACCTTATTGCCTGGGACTTTTCTCTTTTCCCTACGATTTGATTCAGTAGCAGTAGTTGTTTTGATATCAATGTTGATTGTTGAATGTGTTATAGTCTGGTTATAGTTGTCTTGTCATCAAAGGGGCACTGTAAAAGGGGTTATAAGCTAAATGATCAACTGTTAACTAATTCAAACAGTCCCAATGAAAATCTGCCGCTATTAATTTGTTTTCTTGAAAAATATTAAGATGGGGAATACAAAAGAAACTTTCACTTTGAAGTGGATAATAGAAAACTTCAATTTTTTACCTTTAAAACGCGGCGAAATGCTCAAGAGTCCTGCCTTTAATCTTGGGGTTTCTGATCCTTTGTACCTCGAATTCTACCCTAGAGGTGATATCTTGGAGTCTGATAGTGAATCTATAGTCGTTTGTATCAGTAGAAAGAATTTGAGTGAATACCGTGTTAGTGATTTGTTTTTAAATATGACTGACGCTGGACTCAGAATTTGGAATTTTGATCGGGTGGCAAGACAATATGACCGCTTAAAATGGGTATTTAAGCCGGAAAGAAATGTAATGGCTGAAACCACTAAGTATAAATTGGTTGTGACTTGCAAGTTTTCCCCAATTGAGGAACCTTCCCACATTGATGCCGAAGACATGGAAGCATTATCCAAAGATTTGGAAGATTTATATCAAAATGGGCAATTTAGTGATTTACTTCTAATTTGTAAAGGCCATTCATTTCATGTTCATGAGTGCATCCTTTCTTCTAGAATTCCTGCTCTTGTGAATGACTTGGTAACTGTTAAAAAACCTGATCATCCCAATGTAAAAGAAATTGACTTGGATATTGATACTCTAAAATTTCTACTGCATTACATTTATACTGGACGTTTCCTTTTTGAGTCTAAAGTTCCAGACGGCGTCTATAAAGTTGTTGAACTGTACCAAATTAATGATCTTAAACATAGTCTGTACTTTTTACCACAGAGCCTTGTTGCAGATACTTGTGTTAAAATCGACTATACTAAGTTAAATTGGGCAGTAGGTCCAGAACTAATGAAGATTAGAACCATGAAAGAAGTAGTAAGTCCAGCGATTCCCTGCAACCTCCCTTTCAAATCTAATTTTAGAATAGTGTGCCGGTTTGATAATAAATCGGGCGACAATATGGTGAAAGTTAGTATCCGTCGAATTAGTTTCGGCAATACCTCTCCCATTTTTTTAAAGTTAGAAATCCATGTCTATGATCCATTAACATATCATTTAAAAACATCCGATCATACATTCACCAGTGATGAAGAGATAGAATTCCCTCTGATTATCGATCGGTGTAGTGAGACTCTCTCGTTAACTTGTCACTTTTACGTGTCTATTGGAGAGTGTTCATCTTTGGTCAGAACAGAATCTCATTTTTCAGATTACGACCACACGTTCCTTAAATCAAGACACCTCAATAGCTTTTGCTCTGATATTGGGCGGCTCTATAACATATTTCTACCCAAAAAATCTGACGTCTCCCTCCATGTCGGAGATGTACAATTTCCTGTGCACAAGGCTATCTTGAGTGCACGGTCTCGTGTATTTTCTAAGATGTTTGAAACAGACATGGTTGAAAAAAAGAGTGGTATTGTTAAAATCTCTGATATTGAAGTAGAAAAGGTTAATATGATGCTTTGTTACTTGTATAATGGAAAAGTGAGTATAACCAATTGTGCTTTAGCTATGGATTTATATTCAGTTGCTGATAAGTATGAATTGATTTCTTTAAAAGAAAGGTGCTTTTCATTCCTGAAAAAGTCATTTGGGAACAGTGATTGTAACCCTTGCGATGTGTATGTGTTTGCTGATGTTCATAGTGATGAAAATCTGAAAAAGCTTGCCAAAACTTATATACGTGACAATTGTAAAACTCTTTTAAAGACAGACCCCTTTAAAAGTCTTATTTTTACAAGACCTGATTTAGCATCAGAAGTTTTGGAAGAAATATCGAATAATCTACAAAAGATTGCCATAGCCTAGTTCAATCAAGTTCCTATTCATTATCTCATTTCATCAGTATTAAATGCTCTGTAAGTATGATGTATGATGTGGAAATATCTTAAAATGGGGTGCAAGGTAGTTGGTATAAGTTTTGATACAAATCGTAACATATTGCACTTGGGGGAAACAAACACTGTCAGAACTGTTAGATCATACAATTTTTTAGGAGACCTGTTCCAAATTTTTGTATGGTATATTTTTGAGGTAGGTACTTTAGTAAAAAACATGCAAAAATCTTTTTCCATGTAAAATCGATTATGGTAGTAAAGTCCCCTATACAAAAAATTACAAAGAAAAAAGGATTTGCAAAAAAAAAAATTAATTGCATTCCTGAAAAAATGGTGATCTTGTATCTACGACAGTGCTTGCGTAGCAATATAGGAATACATGATAATGAGTGTATTATATTCTGAATATTTCTAACTTAGCTTTTTTAATCGAAATGCATTTGTTATACAATTAAAAGAACACTTTATACTAGTTAAGTATTATTATATTTTTTTATGAAAGTGTTTGCTTACTAATAGCAGCTTGAAATCTGTTGTGTATTGTTAACTTTGATTTCTAATGTACTTGGTTTTGCTAATGTTCTCTAATTTTTAAAACCACTTTGAAATGATTCCCTATGAGAAAATATTGCATGACTGTAATAGATTACAATGTGTTCTTCTCAGTGACATCACGGGTTGCAGGGAGGAGCTTCGATTAGAATTTGCACTTTCTAGCTACCTAATTGGTGAGTCAGAGATGACTCTCGCTCGCTGTCTTTTTCACCAATTAGGTAGCTAAGTGTGACTTCTAATCAAAGCTCCTTCCTGCAACCCGTGATGTCACTGTGAAGAAACGTTGTAATTTTATACATATAATGAATTGAATATGGAATCAGGGCATCCCATGAAAATTGAATCATATTTTGTTGTACAAAATGGTGCTGTTAAAAATAAACTGGTCATAGGATAATCAGTAGGTATGTCTTAATTATTTTTGCAGAATTTTTCTTTTTATGCTTGCTTTGAAGTTGGTGTTTCTTTACAGTTTGTCTCTTCCCAGATGGTGGGAAATTTGGTACTGGGGAGGGCTTGTTTTAGGGTTACAAACTAACCCCCTTCTGAGAAAAGACAAGCTCAATGCTAGCAGGTTTTGTAAATCTTGTGAATACATACTTATTACAAGTTTACCTAGTTTCAGAGGGACACTAACAAAGAAAGGCAAGTAAAACAATGACTGCATAGTGCTGTATTAAATTGTTGCTATATAGTTAATTATAGGATTTTTATATTAAATATAGTACTTATTATAATTATTTAAACTAAAATAATAAACTCGTCCACATTCTAGAAAAAGTAGAGTTCAAAGTGGAAATAAATTCTTTTCATTGCTCTATTATGTTATGGCTGGGTCTGAAATTCAAGGATGCAGAAAATGTTTCAGGGCCCAAAAATTCCCAGAACATAATTTGTTTTCTTTGAAATTTCCCCTTAAATGAGATTTCATTAAATAATGTATTAGAGTTTTCAATTATTGAACTTTGAGATTTAATAATTTTTGCATAAATCTTAATTTTTAAATTTTAATTATAGGTATCTGTATACCCTCATTTAGTCTTTTTTTATACTCAAACCTTAGCTCAAAAGTGCCTCTTGTCTTAAAATATTAAGTCTATTTTTCTAACTATTTAGTTTCTGACTAAAAATTTAGTTTTACCACACAAAAAACTATACGGAACACTTGAATGTTTATGAAAATCTGACACATGCAACTTCCTTATTACCAAGAATTTTGTTTAATTTAACAATTTAATTAAGAAAATAGCATACACTAATTTAATTACATCTATGTAAAAATATGTGTATCTGAAAATAAGAATTTAAAACTAATTAAGTACCTTTTTTTTTTGTCTCTGGAACTCAATAAAAATATTTTCAGAATTATTTGGACTCTGAGTAAAATTACTTACTGACCTCTGATCTAGAAGAAAAATAGGTCAGTTTTAGGACCCTTCCACAAAATTCTAATCTTCAAAAAAGGGACTCTTCACAAAGTTCCAATTCCCGAAAACAAACTCTTCACAAAAGTTCAGAGATCAAAGATATAGTTGAAAATTGTTTTTGGGAGTGTTTTTATCATTTTGGAATGGAATTTGCCAGTTTTGGGCCCATTCAATAAGTTATGAATGCTTTAGAGTTGTACTATAGGCCCTTCATTTTCACAGAAATTCTAAAACAGTACCCTTGCAGGAAACCTGGATGAACCCCTGTTCACCTAGAAAATCTGGTGTTTTTTTTAGAATATATTCGTAGTTTTCCGCACTACATCCATAACTCAGTAGTTTTCTCTAATTTCCAAATTAAGTTGGAGGATATGATGCAGTCACTAGCCAAAATATGTTTGTCAGCTAATGACAATTTGATTTTTTAAATTTTTCTTTCCAACTTGGGCAAAAATTCACCCACAGTTGCTTGAATTTCCCCCGAACCTCGTCCGCACCCCTGCTGAAATTTAATACCCAGCATTTTGATTGATATTCTACAACATCATGCAAATCCAGGAAGGTATATATTTTTCTAATCCTGTCATAGTGAGTCATCATGGGACCATTTAAAAAGAAGCTGAACTTTGGGTGAAAGCTAGAAAATTTACCAGGACAGAACAAAATTAAACCTTTTTATTTATACAAATCACAAATAATATTTCCCCATTACTAGATTGTGCGAGATTTAAAAAACAAATAGCTAGGGTGGCGATGGGTTTCCATCACCTCTTTCACCCATGATGGGACCATTGTAAAAAGTTTACTGTAACTTATTTTGTTATATAATATTAGTATTTGTAGGTGGTGATTGAATTAAGTGTGTTCATATAATTAACCAGTAAGTTGATCAATAGAGTGTATTCCGCTCATTAAACACATAGATTTATTGGGATAATAGACACAAACTCCCAGGAACAGAAGCCAAACTATTCAAATGTAGCATACATATTTTAGTCGGTTAATAGATACAAAAGTGACTTATTCAGCACTAAGTGAAACTCATCTGAATAGGAAGTGTTAAGAATAAGATCTAAATAATTTTTTTGCTACTTTACTTAGATAGCTGAATTTATAGTTCCAAAAAAGAAATAAAAACACTAAAAATGCGATTTTTCTGATGAGAAAGCAGTAAATTATAGGAGTTATTGGATGGCTTTCAAGAAATGTTTCTCTTTTAAGTGATCATGATAAGCTACTTCCATGGTAGGTTTTATTTCTTTCCTACCATTGGCATACCGGAGTGAGTTAATGTTTTTTACATTTGAACAAATCTTTGTTTTAAAGATTTCCTTTTTTAAGCAGTTTTTAAGTTTTGGATTTCAGGCTACAAACACCAATGGAGTAAACGTCTGTTTTTTACATTAATGTGCTTTTTTAAAAAAAAATCTTTTTGACTTTATTTAATGCTTGTTTATATTATTTTAAGTCTATAGTTTTCTCTTAAAACAGTTGTTAATTTATAAAAGAAAATAAATGTAAACATTTCCAAAGTTGTTTGATATTATGAGCACTTTGCTTAATTGAGAAATCTGCTTAATCATCTCAAAATGCCCTGATCCCAACATGTTCTATTAAGCAAAATCCACTGCATTATGATAATGTAAAGGCCTATGGAAACTGATTAACTCTGTACAATCAGGTTCATTGTATGGAGGACAAAAAATTCCCTAAGAGCTATGACCTCTAGAACCCGTAGTTTTGAGAAAATTGTGACAGAAAATATGAGGCATCATATCCACATTTATACATTAAAGGTTATGGTAACAGGGTGTCTAGTGATTATCAATCTCAAAATTCCCTGACTTTTCCCTGACCAATAACTAAATTTCCCTGACTAATAACGAGCATTAGTATACGCTCCAAAAATACCTTCAAATATTTGTTAAAAACATAAATCTTTGATCTTTGGATGAACAGCCAAAAAAACATGCCATTGATGCAGACTGTGTTGTTGCTTTGGCATTTCTTTGATGCTTTTCACTTTTCGTATGGCTAGTTAATGCCTGACGACCCATGTTTGATAAGTTGAAAGTTGTCTGGCAAAGTTTGCATCTTGCCACCGTATTATCATTAGGTACTTTCACCAGCCATAAATTAAATAAAGATTCACTTAACCAGTTTTCTTGAAACACTGTCGTCTTCGACATATTGATCTTTGTTATGCTACATTAACAAAAACAATTTAATCCTCTAAGCACTAAAAAATAACTAAGCACTCTTGCTAGGAGATTATGAACAAACAAGAAAAAAAGAAGGGGCGGGGGAAACCAAGTTGTGCCGAGAATACTCTTAACACGCCTCCTATTCAATTCTAACCAGTTCCCCCTCCACTGTCATGAGTCCTGACAATTCAATCTCCTGTCATGTCATGACAGCATCGATTGCAACGGAATTCTACTTTCCATTCAAATCTTGGAAATTTCACTCCTTTGATGATTTTAGTAACTAAAAAAAATTTCCAGATCAATGAGCAAATTCCCTGACTTTTCCCTGATTTTTCCAGATATTTAAAATTCCCTGACTTTTCCAGGTTTTCCAGGTTGCTAGACACCCTGGGTAAACAAGAACATAGTTATCTGCATGTGTTTTCAGACTAAGAATTCTAAATAGAAATGTAAATCTATTGATAAAGTATTAACTATTAAATACCTTGGACTCCACATCGAATCGAACTTAAAATGGAAATCTCATACTCAATATATTTCTGGAAAATTAAGATTTGTTATGCTTAATTTTTACCACCTAAAACAAAAAATAAGTGGTAAACTTCTAATTAATCAGTATTATTCGTGGGTACATTCACAATTAATTTACAGTTTAACTGTATGGGGAGGGGATTATTTTGTAAATTTAAAAAGAATCAGTAAACTACAGGAAAGGTTCTTAAGGTTTTTGCTTAATAAGGTTTTTGCTACTCGATTACTATAAACCACTTCAAATTATTGAATATTCTTCCTCTTTGTCATCTTTTTTTTATAAAATATGCCTGCATCTTTATTCAAATCCACAAGAATGTACAAAACTTAATAATATAAATCCTCGAAGACCTAATGTAATCTATAAAATTCCTAAGCCTAAAAAAATCTATATTTTGTAATAATTTCTGTTATACAGCCCCCAAACTTTATAATATGCTACCATTAGAAATCCAAAATAGTCCATCCAAATATTTATTAAAAAAAAACCTAAAGGATTTTTTGTTTTCAATAGAAAATTTTTTAATGAAGGTTTTTTATATTTCCTTCTGTTACTCATGGTTTTTGTACATACCTGTAAGACAGAAAATCTGGATTCCATTTCGACTATGTGTATTGTTCTTGTGTTATTTTTGTTTTCAAATAAATAAAAAAAAGTTCTTTAAAAAAATGTTAAAAATACATGCTGCACATATCAAGCCATACATGGGTGCACCATGGAATTAAATTTAAAGTTTTCGCACTCCCTTTTATTTTAAAAATTAGTTGTACAGGTAGATACAGCTCTATGGGCATTTTTGTGTACTTCATGCAAGAAATATGTGTGCAGGATTTGGGTGAAATTGTTGAAACACCCTTTATTTAAAAACCCTAAGATGATTCAGTACTGAACATTTATTTATTATTTACTTTTAAAGAAAGGGGTTTTTTTTGTAATTAAATATTTATGGATTTCAACTTTTCTGACCTAATAAAGCTGTTGGGAGGAAAAGTGGTTCAACTCAATTAAGACAATTTTAGGAGAATTGAGATTTCCAGAACTTCATATATTTTGTATTACATATGTACTAGGGGTGCTTCTTAGCACTTTATTATCACATGTGAAATTGAATTTTTGAGTGTCATAGGAACTTGGGTATTTTCAAAAAATATTACCTAGAATTTCAAAAACAATGAATATGACCTTTTGAACTACTGCATTTTAAAAATAAGCATTTATTTTATTAAAGTATTTAGTGTTGCTTTGTGAAATGAATTGTCTGTGTTCATCTGATCCTTGCATGGTGTAACTACATAACTATCTTGATATATTCTATCATAATTAGATAATTTCTATTGTTTTTGCATTGTAATTTTATATGCATAGTAAAGAATAAAATGAAGAGCAAAAACTTTTCAGTTTTCATAAAAATCTCATGTTTTTCTATTTTCTTAAGTAAGCTAAAAATTATATCATGGTTCTTTTTTTACATAGGCTGAAATAATAACTAAATATTCCAAGTCTGTAATTAAGATAAACTCAAAACCTGTTGTGAGCTACATTAAGCCTTAACTGGTTGTGCCGGTGAATATAGTTCACTGTTTTAAAGGATGTTTTATTTCTGCTTCACCCTTAAACTTTTTCCTTCTATCTAACCTACAAGTGAAATTGAGCTGAATGATATGATTTTTGTTATAATTTATTTGAAATTAAGAATTCCAGGGAAGTTCTTATCATTAAGTCTCTGGTGAAATCATTAACTCTTGGGAAATTTGGTTTTGTTGTAAAAACACAGATTACAACATTAGTCTTGTGAATGCAACATATTGCTCACAAAGAACATTTCATGAAATTTGCCAGTGTTTTACTTAAAATCATGAAAAAACAAAACTAAATCAGGATATTAAATAATTAATAATTCAGTAATTTCGGGAAAATTAAAGTGATTAAATTATAATTTTGAGTGTTATTTTATTTATTATTAACTCATAGTTATTGTATAGGACTCAAACTAATAAGAAACCTTAATCTTGTAATCAAGAGGCTTTGAATCAAATGGTAAACTTAGTTTACTAGCATGTGACTAGTTAAGATATATGTTGACAGAACTAGTTAAGGGTTTAAGATCATACTTAGGAGACCATTATATATTTCTAAACAAGGGTGAAGGGTGGTAAAAACAAATGACAGCACAAAATTACTTTATTAAAATTAAATTTTATTTAAGAGTCATCTTTACGTGTATTCTGTCTTAGAATCAATTATGAAAACAAAGAGAAGCTCTACAGATTTGATGAAAAAATTGTTAAATTGATATATATTGAAACAAAAAAATTTAGTACAGAAAAACATTAAACAGAATTTTTTGCCAGCAAGGGCAGACATTCATACATAATAATTCAGTACAATTTTATTGTAGCAGTACAGGAAATTGTTTTTTGGGAAAAAAATTATCAAATCTAGATGAAAACATGCAAAGCAATACGAAATTGTACACATACTGATAAACTTTTAGTAGTAACACAGGTCTTTTTCAGGCAGATCATAGTTGATTAAAATTTTCTGATGTAATTTAGAAACGAAACGAACAACTACGTCTTAGCCAGTGTGCCTTTTCTTTATCTACAGTATATGCAAGAACAAAAGGCACAATATTTAAGTATCATTCGCAAAGTCGCGTGCTAATGCATGTGTGAACGTTAAATACAGATTTGTTTCCATGTAAGTTTTTTTTTTAAAGCCGATCAATTGCGTTTACTAGTACCTTGCTTTCATAATTAAGACAATCTGCAGTGTCCACATATAGCAGTGGAGGGAGATTAACAAGGTAGTGTAAAGCATTTAATGTACAAAAAGACTGTTGAATCTTACTTCCAGTCCACTTGGGCAAAAAAATACCAAGCAAATGAATGCCCGGCAACAAACAATAGTCGTTGAAACCCATTATATATGTACATTTGCTAAAATACAGAACCTTCAGGTGGTTGATTTAGCCTCTGATTTTCTTTTAAAGTCATTGCTCTGCGAAGCTCTTGTAAGACTGTTTTAATTGAGTAATTTCTCTGCCAATGACTTAACACAGGGAGGGTTCTTTTATCCACCTAAAAGAATGAAAAAATTTTATGAATGGAAAAATCTTGTTATGTTATTAAGTATATATGTTACAGGTAATGTGATAAATCGGGCATTATTAATAATGCCCAATTAATCACTTTGCCCTTAACATATACACTAGGATGGGCCGAAAAAACTTTTTTCCAATTTCAAAACGCTATACCGCGGAAAACTTGCCTCTTGGGTAGATAAGTAAAATACAACAAAAATTTTTAGAATATCTCCAAATCGCTGAGAACACTCGCAGAACAAATCGCTCAAGCAAGACTCCACACGAGTCTCAATTGCTCACAGAACACCTTCGCTCGAATCTCTCAGTTGAGCCTTCAGTCTCTCTCGAGCGGGCCCACTATCTCTCGCGCCCGAGCAACACACCAATCCGAACCCATCGAATCTCACACACCAATCGTTCTTCCCCACAACAACCACGACACTCCAACTCCTACCTGCCACCACGCCAAACCCTTATATAGTAGAGATCACAACTACTAGAGGGCGCCAGTAGATACCAGAACGCTCGAAGCAGGGAAAGCTCTCGTCGTTTCGCTACGGGCCACCTTCCAGAAACTTCTTTAGTTTCGGTTTGCGTCCCGCGTAACACTATGAAACAAAAGCTAATTTATCAGTTAAATAAAATTAATAGTTTTTTGGAGCTAACCACTTGAACTTTAAATTACAAAGGTATTCTTTTCCAAATTAAATTAGTATTTGTTCATCTTGGTGACTTGGATGCTAGATTTTTTTTGTTCTTTGTTGATATTTTGTTCTCATTCATAATGACCTTTTATGATAGAGTAAACAAAAAATTTTCAGAAAATAATTTTGGAAAAATAAAATACGAATATTTCTACAAAGATTCTGTTCTATATTTTTTTAATATTTACTGAAGAAAACAGTGAGAGTCTATAAAAGATTTAGGCAGGAATATTAACTGATTATGTTCATTGTAGGAGAAAACCAATTATAATGAGTAGCCTATACTAACATTTTATAACATTTGGGAATAAGAATGCAATGTCTACTAACAATTTGGATTTTCAAAACATTTCTTAAGGTTCAGTTGGCAACAAGAAGTATATTTGATGCATCCACCAGGACCAGTTACCTCTAACATTCAGCAAAAGGTTTTGATAGTCACTCTAATTACCAAGACAAAAAAGGTGTTTAATCACAAGCATTGCAATACAAATTAACTATCTTTTTTCTATTAAAAGTGCATAATGTGAGTTGCATAATATCTAGCTTAAAAATAAGATAGTTGTGTTTTCCGTCGGAGATAAACAGCACATCCATTAATTGAATTCCCCAATAGTAGGCACTGCTTATCACCATTAAGCCTTCTACAGGATAAATATTCATGAACTAATAAAATATTGTTCCATGAAAAGAAAAGAAAACAAGAAAGAGAAAAGCACAACCTAAACGAAGTGCCAATTAAAATCACCAAGTCTCGCCCCCAGAGCCTGTTTCAAGTAAAGGTAACTTCTAAACGAACAATTTTCAACCCTTTTTATTGGTTTAAATGACTACAAAATGCAGCCAATTAAATCATAATAGTTCAAGATTTAATATTAGAGACGTATATTGGTTGAAATTGTCACAAATCTAATCAAATCATGTCCAATAATGTCTATTGTACTTAGCCTTAAGTTTTTAAAGCTCGCCTTTCAAGAACATTTTATAAAAATATTTTTACACACAATTATTAGAAGAATAGACTTTCTTCCTTGAAAAAAGCAGATATTTACTTTTTAGGATCTGTGAGATATAGTGATTTTTTGTCCAAAAAGCAAATTTTCTAAGAGATCTTCAATGTTAAATAACTATTTTTTCCCTGAATGCATTTTCATTTTAAAAATTTGCAATCCATGCCATCTCTATTCCTATCTATATAGTAGATATGCATAAAAATAAGAAAAATACTTACAATTCCAGAATTTTCACTGACACCGGTCATCTTAATCTTAGAAATAAACCTAACATTTGGTGGCTCATCTGGATATTGGAGACCACATTCTACTTTCAAACTGTAGATCCTGTTTTCATAAGGTGTCTAAAAGAATAATAACATTGAGTAAATAGCAATTACTATAGAAAAAAAATTCTAGTACAGTTTTAAACATACTGCAGCCAGTACAATTTACTACTCAGATTCCAATTAATTAACTTTGAAGTAAGCAACTCACAGGTAATAGTTCTAACTGGATACTAATTTGCTAAGAATTTATTAAATCAATCTAACCAAGCACCCTAGCACCAGGGTTGCGGTTTAAAAGTCGCTAGTGACCAAATCCCACTTCTCCCCTTATGATGCCTTATAATTTCAATGTGGTTGCAAAAACCCTAGCATGAAGCTGATAAGTTTTCACTATCTCGACAATGATATAATCTCATCACCTTTTTACTCACACAGTCTGAAGCAGGCGAGTATTTTCTCACTGTGAGATCAAATTTTTTTACATTGTCTTTGCTTTAAACAGTGGCATTTAATATTGGCTCTTTTCCTTGAAATAAACGTCTTTGAAAATGAATTTTCAATGCTTAATTAAATAATAATTTTTTGTCAAAACTATTTTTTTAAGGTGTATGAATAAGGGGTATTGTGGCAAAGCTTTTGGAGTTGAATCGCCATCATCTTGAATGAAATATTAATTAATTATGAATACACATAATTAGATAATATATGTTTTGTCTTAAGTTGTTTCAATTTATTTTTAAAAGAGTCTAAAAGAAGTTCATGCAGTAAAAAAACCCTAGAATTCCGATTAAAATAAATATATTAAAAAATTATATATGAATCCTATGCTATCTATGAGCGGAATATCTGTATTTCACTATTCCGCTCATAGATAGCAGCATGACTGTCTCAGACTGTGGTAGTATTTATTTGAATTTTTAACACTGTTTTGTGTTGGTTTAAACTTTTTTAAAGTGCTTGAAAAAATAATTAAATTTAGGAAATTTATCAAAAATGAAATTCCCACTTAGTTACCAGTAAGTATACTTATTTTCCTTGAGTTGATTTTAATTAAAAATAATGCTTAACACTATGATAGTGTCTATTTCTTTCGGTGAAAAATTGCTCTATTATGATTGGTTCAAAACTTTTACCGTGAAAACCATGGTGATAGTGAGAAAATTCTCACTTTTTTTAAGGTGCTAGGGTCAAGTTGAAGTCGTGAGACATGTACTCACAGTCAGTATATTCACGACCATGGTGCTAGGGCCCATGAACTAGTTGATAACTTAAAGAGTTTTAATATTTGCTATGTTCATCAAGACATTTTATGAACTTAAAAATTCTTCTTCCTCATCCAAATTTTAGCTCAAAATCAATTTAACTAAAGATGTTAACTTCTGATAAGAATTACAATAAAAATTTGTTGCTGATGGAATGCACCCTAAATATTACCCTGGCAAATAGAAATATAGGTTGGTTAAGTACGAAAGAGCAAAAGAAGAAACTAAAACATCAATGGCATAATTTTTAAACAAAATACCCTAGGAGGTCCAATTATCATTCCAGTCCATTGTGTTAAAGTCATATCACTATCATCTTCAAGACCCCAGCTGATGGTCCCATCACCAACACCTTTCTGCCCTTGTTCCAATTCTTCCAGAAGACGGAAGTTACGAGGAATCACAACACCTAAAAAATAAATATGTTAACATCAAAAAATAAAACAGACTCTCAGAGGGATCTTACTCATATTAATGAAATATCCTGTCTACCTTAGACCTTTAAACAAAAACTATAGGTCAGTGTTTTATTTACACAATTTTTATCTGATTAGAAAAAAATGTAAAAAAAAAAAAAAAAAAAAAAACAGAACAAAATTTATACTAAACATTTACATCTTTAACCCCATGTAATTACTGGCACCAATTCACACATTGAATTTTGTTCACGATACCATGGTTTCAAGAGGGGTTGGGGCATGGGCGTAGCCAGGGGGGGCAGCTGCCCCCCCCCTGAATTCTCAGTTTAATTTTTTTTTTTTCAAATTTTTCAAAGCAATAGTACATAATTTTCCTTGAAAATTGTGTGGCTTATACAAGAAGCGGTTCTGGTCGGCCCAAAGAGTCTCAAAATGAGCTAAAACACTACTTTGAGGGGCAAATTTTAAAACATTTTCTGTGGGAGGACCCCCGGACCCCCCATTTTTAAGCTCACATTCATTACCCATATTTTTACGTGCAAAAGTTCAAATCCTTTCTATAAGTACCCTAAAACTTAGCTTGTAAAAATACTCGCCAAGGGTTGGATGGGGATGGGGGCTTGGAAAGGATGGGGGGCCTGGGAAATAATGTTGAGTCAACCCCTAGTCACTAGTATTCGCAACATCAAGAGCAAAGGGAAGTACCTTGCCCTCCCCTAACATGAAACCTGGCTACGCCCATGGGTTGGGGACTAGCGAATTTTGTTTCTAACACCTATCTTCCTAAGTATATTATTGGTAAAATGTACAATTAGCTCCAAGTAAAGATGAGGGTCTAGGTGTATACTCCATTAGAAAATTTGTCAAAACTTGACACTAAAAAGTATAGTGCTGTCCTTTAAAAACAACCCACTGTTTCATATTTTCTTCATTAAAAGCTTAATAAACTAAACTAAACTCATCGGCGCAACAGCCCTATAGTGGGCCAAGTCCTACAATGCCCATCTTCGTTTTCTTGACCGTGGGGCCCTGGGGTGCAAGGCATATGTCCCGGTTAGATGGTCAGTCAAACGCAAGACCCCCAGTGTTTAGTTCCCAAGCACGCTTGGTCCTCAATTTATCGACCCACTCAAGGGATGAAAGGTTGAGTGGACCTTGCCCAGCCCGGGAGCCGGGAATCGAACCCTGGATCTGTGTCACGGAAGAGCTATGCATGCGCTACCACTGCGCCACCGGGCTTCGTAAAGCTTAATAGAAAGGATAATTAAATCGAACAAAAAACTGTACTAGCGGCTCATCCTCCCTAACATTTTAGTGCTAGTAAGCATTTTTAATTCCAACTAACAATTACAAATTGGCAACCAATTAAGTAAGAATTTGAAAAAAAAAAACCCCACTTTTTCCTAGAAGGACTTTAAGTAATTGGCAGACTGAGCTAAAACTTAAATATTTTATTCTCATAGTAAAGGGATAACATAAAAACTCGCGAAAAATGCTCAGTCTTTATAACATGCATTTTTACAAAATCTGTAAATCTGAAGCACATTTTTTGTCAAAAATCTACATTTTCTCAACTTGTTTAAAAAATAAGTAAATAAACCGTTCTTTGACCAATTTTTACACCCCTGACACTCTAAAGGGCATAGAAGGACAGGGTATATGAGATGGTAAAATTATTTTAATTATTTAATTAAAAAATCTCAATGGGTTGTTTTTAGGGTACAATTTGGAGTGGGTTGTTTTTAAAGGACAGCACTATAGTGTTTTGACTAACCCAATCGGCACTAATGTTTAAGAGATTCATTCAATTGTTGTCATGTATGACCAAATTCAGTTTACTTCTAGTTGCAGTTACATAAACTTTACATATTTCGTATGAGCTGTACTACTAGGTTTATTTTGGTACATTTGGAAACCAATGGGGGACAATCGAAGAGGATTGCTTCTTGTATTCTTTAAGTGGAAAAAACAGTATAGTCATGATAATTTTGGGGAGCAGCATTACACCCCTTAACTTGGATACAGCCTTGATATAACTAAAGATAAAAACGTTAATGACTATAAAGTATTACTATTAGTTACTCTGCAGTAAAAAAACTTATAATAAAAACTTGCAATAAAAAACTGATACCTAATAGTCATTTAACTACTTAAATCCTTTATTAAGAAATACCAAACAACCAAGTTCTTATTTAGTGGGTTTCTAAGTTTGTTATGCCAAAATGTGACAACTTTCATGCAATACATTTTTGAGGTCATTCCATGATTGGAAATACCACAGAAGATGACACTAATTACACAGAATTTTTTTGTGGTGCATTACATTCACCACACCAGCAACTTAACACCAAAACTCTTCATTTCAAATTAATTATAAAAACTCCATATATCTTTCAGCATAAGTCACTTGTAGGTAGTGGCGTATATAGGAATTTATTTCGGGAGGGGCCCAAAATTACTCCCCAGCCTCTCCCCCACATATTTAATAAGTCCAATGTATAGCTTTTTAGATGACAATTTAGGTCCTAAAAACTTAATATAGTAAAAGTTGTTAGAAATACAAATACAAGTACCAAAGGGGGGTCTGGGGGTCCTCCCCCATAAAATTTTTGGAAGTTTGACTAAAAAAAACCAGGTTTTTAACTAGTTTTGGTACACCGAATTTTGGATGTACATTTTTTATGAACTTAATATTTAAAAAGTTATTAAAATAGAGTTCCAAGTACAAATGGGGATCTGGGGGTCCTTCCTCAGAAAATTTTTGGAGCTTTTCCCCTAAAAACAGAGTTTTATCTTGTTTTTGGTACACTTTGTCCGAATTTCGGATATATATTTTTTGGTAGATTTGGATTTTGGTGAATTTATTATAATAAAGTTGTTAATAATAAAATTTCAAAGTACAAAAGGGTGGTTCGTCCACAAAAGGGGTTTCGTCCACTTTGGCTATGTGCACATAGCCAAAGTGGACGAAAGATTGTCTTGATTACGAAATTATAGAAATGTGCATTTCATAAAATGTTATTTTTTTCATATATCATGAAGTGCTTTTTATTTTCTATTCATCCTTAGCAAAATATTTATGATTTATTTTTAAATACAAATAAATTGCTTTAAAGAAAAAAAAATTTTTTTTAGTTATTGAATATATTATTCTATTAAGTTTGTATCTATTGATTCTTTATTTCATAGAAGTAAATATATTTGTAAAATGTTAATAAAAGCGTTTAAAAAAGGATTTAACGTTTGATACATTTTTAAAATTTTGTCTACCTATTGTTTTTCTGTGAGAGCAACCTTGTAGTTTTGTTGTGTGCATTTTATCTATATGTTGTTAATATTTGATTCAATAAAGATATTTATTTTTCACTCAATCTGTTTACTTTTGTGATTCCAATCACACTTGACTGATGATACCTTATTTTTTATTTGTAGCATAAGTTTCTTTCTATGTGGAAGAAAGTTATGACAAAAATTTGAAGATTTTATAAACTAAGCTTATAGAGTTTAAATTTTTATTTACAATTTAAGTCATTTAAATGTTGGAATGTGTTTAATAAAGATGAATTGATTGTAATATATATTCTGTAAAAATACATTAATATTTATCAGTTTAAAATACTTCATAAAGTATTTCAGTTAACTATTAAACTTCCATTTTACTTATTAAAGTTTTTACACATAGAGAAATAATACTTTATAATTTCTATGATGCAAAATATTTTTAATTAATTTGATATTATCTAATCTCAACAAATACTAGTTGTTTTTATCATGAACTGGAATTTTGCATAATCATAATTGGGTTGATGAATGTTCAATGAAAAAATTAAAAATCAAAATTAAAGAGAAATTATATAAACAAGGTGTTCAATTTTAATGTATCTGATAGCTTAATGTTGAACTTTGTTTTAGATATGCACACTTCGAATCGCAAAAATTATATTTAAATAGAAAAAATAATAAAAGCACTTGAACTTAATTCATTACTTCATTTTTGTGATTAGAAGTGTGCATTTAAAACAAAGTTCAACATTAAACTATCAGATCATGTTAAGAGTGGACATCTTGTACAAAATAAAATAGTAAATATTAAAAGTAGCCCATCCAAACGGACGAAATTCGACGTAATCGGATGTAAACGGGATGATCCCAAGTTCGTCCCAGGTACGGCCATTTCCCATCAAAGTAGACGTCCGCGCAACGCAGCGGCAACGTGATACAGTGTGACATTTGGATGAATAGGCAACGTGCGCTGGACGTAAATTGGGACCTAGCGGACGTCCTATGGATGAGCCGATTGACGGCCCATGGATGTAAGCAGGACGAACTTGTGCTGTCTGGGTTTGTTCTAACTCTGTAAGGGGTGCCATCTATTCACTAAATTTGAAATACTTAAAGCATAAAAGAAATATAAAAAACAGAGGGTGGACAACTGTACCCTGTTTTTCTTACCTCTTAAATTTAGCGTTATTTGAGATACTAAATGCTAATTCCTAATAAACAACGGGCTGCATATAAATTTTCGGTATAAACCAACTATTTATCTAGCTATAGCTAATAATCCAATTAGAACACAAAGAAAAACAAATTATTAATTATCTCTACTTTTGAAATATATTAACAAAAAATCTTACCTTTTTTCGAGAAACTAAATATTCTAGTAAACAGCGTGTTAGGATACAAATACCGACATGATTGCACATGCACACCCACTGCAATTGGTATATGACCCCTAATTGTAAGAATAAAAGCACTCACGACTTTAAGTTCCCAAGCATGCGCATTAAACTCCTCCATAGGAATAGACTGCTGCGGGGAGACGGTAGTCGCCAAACAGAGGACTTATTCCATCTGTGCCTTAATGTTTTTAATTACATCAATAACTATTCAGTTTATTGATAAAAGTCAAAAAATTAGATGATATTTGGATATAATGTGTCTAAAAGACCCGGGCAATATTTAGCGGGAACTAACAGAAGTGAACCTGATATTTAAATGTCTCCAGTTGCCGTGTGTAACCATCATCAAGATCAGGGGTCTCCAAACTACGGCCCGCGAGGCCCTCTCATCCGGCCCGCGGATACCTTTCTATCTACGAAAAAAACTACAGACACGTGGTGTACTCAAAATATATTTTTTTCCAATGGGTGGGTACTGGATTAATAAAATATCTCAGATGTTAAAAAAAGATAGGTACAATAAAAGATCCAAGATACCCCCAAAATTCAGACTAAGGGTACCAGAATGAGTAAAAACTAAAAACCTTGTTTTTTTAGCAGGGCAAATTTCCAAAATTTTCTGGGGGAGGACCCCAAGACCCCCCTTTTTGTACTTTGAACTCAATTAATCACATTACTTTTCATATTAAGTTCAACAAAATGAGAATCCTACCTAAAAATCTATTAAAAGGTAGGGGAGAGTGGGGATGAATGGCACAAATTTCACATTTTGATTAATATTTCCAAAATTAAATATTTTTTAGTTCTGTAACAACTTGCATACCAATATTTCAACTGTTATTTACTTATATTTACTTGTATTCAATCATTTAACCATAATTATTAAAAGCAATAATAGTTTTTATGAGTGCATGTATTTTGTCCCATTCATCCCTGTGATGGGGATGAATGGGACACACACGAGTGGGGATGAATGGGACAGTTTAAAAAAGGTAAGAAATTTTCAAAACAACAAAGTTATAATTGATATCGCACATTGTTTAACATTTTAAAGGAACAACACACTTATATTTTCCAAAGAAAAAAATAAAATGGCATTTAAAGCGGAAAAAACAGCCTAATTTATTTAACTCCATGTCTAGTAAAATTAACATAAACTGAAGCAAGTTCTTTTGTTCTTTCAGTTCAATGGGCGAGGCTTTATGTTATTTCTATTAAATCTACTCGCTCTTGATGGGTTTGTAGTGCAAATAGATAATTTATATTGTCTAGCGAAACCCTTCAGAAGCCATTTTTTTTCCTGCGGTTAAAAGTTTTTGGCAATTCTGAAGGAATTTTTCTTAAAAAATGAGCTTAAAAACCAACCTAGATTGAATAATTGTTTAACAATAACATATTTGAGATGAAAGTTGCAATTTCCACATTAAGAAGTTGCATGTTTGAAATTTAAGAAGTTGCATATTTGCACATAAGTTTGAAACATAAAACATAAATTTTTGAACCCAACTTTAGTTACCTTATCAAAAATTATTAAAATGAGTTGAATATAGCCAGCTATTGATAGAAAGTTTTAAAAACAGGAAATGAAGGAAAGATTGAACTGTCCCATTCATCCCCACAGCTCTTGTCCCATTCATCCCCATACCCACTTTTTTAAAAAAAACTAAAATTTGGCTAGGAAAATAACCATGAATTTTCTCCATTCAAATTGTAAACTACACTAATATAAGTACATTTTCAACACACAGTAAAATATTTAGCTTTAGTTAAATTATTTTTAAGTAACTTCTTATACTAGAAGTAAAACAAAAAAAGTTACTTTAAGTATGGGAAAACGCATTTAGTGGTCCAATTTATACAAAAATGGAAGCTGATGTTAATAAACACATTTGTTAAATAGGATAAGTACTATTATCCTCTGGGTGAAATATCAAAAATTTAAAGTGAAGTTAAGGTATAAAAAATTGAGCTGTCCCGTTCATCCCCTGTCCCATTCATCCACACTCTCCCCTACATGAAACTTATTAACTATGCATGAAAAGGGCTTAGAGATAATTATAGACCTCCTCCCTGGTGCAAAAATCTAGCTTTGGGCCTGATAATTACTTATTTTTCTTAGGGGATATTTGGGCCCCTCCCAAAATAAGTTTTCCTCGAAAATACTCGAGTATGTAGTTGGCCCCCAAAATGCTGTTTGATAGTTAATGCGGCCCTCGGCGGACCTGGAAAAAGTTGTAACCTTCCCCCGAACCTAATAAAATTTACCCGAACCTTATGTATTGCTCCTATGGAGCTGGCAGGGGCTTCCCCCGAACCAGGTTCGTAGGTTCGGGTACTTTTTCCAGGTCTGGCCCTCGGGCTGAAAAGTTTGGAGACCCCTGATCAGTGTTATTCCTAGGATTTTTTTGGAGGAGTAAAAATACTCCTTGACTTTTTTAGGAGGAGTGAAATTGAATTATGAGGAGTGAAATACGGAAATAGCATATTATATACAGAGATACGAAAACCGAAATCAAACTCCCAAAGCATCGGAACAATAAATAAAAAAAATTACTATGGCTGTATGATATAACACAATTAAAAAGTATGATAATTAGGCTGCTGTGGCTTTTGGCAATTTGCTTTGGCCAGAAGTCGGGCGAAAATGTCTCCGCTGAGATCAGTTGGTGTTTTGAGTAGAAAAATATTATTTGTTGATTTCGGTGGGGCACGAGGTGCATTTTTTAAGCTAAACCTTTGTGAAAAATTCAAAGAGTGAAAATACTCCTGGCTAGTTTATTAAAGAGTATTTAAGATTTTCAAGGAGTGAAATACTCTCTCAGAGGAGTTAAAAATATCTCTGCCCCTGATCAAGATGATAAAGTGTTGTCAGCACAGCATTAGAGATTTAATAGTTCTACTACTATTAGATCTCTGACAATAATGTACTAATTTCTGCTGTTCTAGGATCTAATATTAATATTAATTATATCTCTATGGTTATGGCGATATTTTTGGACTAAATTATTGTTGCCTATGCTAATTATTGGCAAGTATTAAGCAATTCAATTCTTATAGAGCTAGGTTGCCAGAATCCACTATTTTATTACTATTTTTGGTACAATTCCGTTAGAGTCCCCGCTAAATATCGCCAATATCCAAATCGCTTAATATATCCAAATATCAACAAATTTTTCTGACTTTTGTTAATAAACTGAATAGTTATTGATCTAATTAAACTTTTTAATTCAGGAGTTTGAAATTATTTATGAATATTTATACTTTTTGTTGTCTAAAAGGAATTGCTCGATATTTAGCAGGGACTCTAACGGAATTGAACCCTATTTTTGGTACCAGGCCCAGTTACTTTGGATCACCCCTCATTCAAATACCCTTTCATAGATGAATAATTACTATTTTTTAAATAGGAATATTATTTTTAAGAAAAGCAAACTCAATAAATGCATTCAAAGGAAGCAATTCAAGTCAAAATGTAAACTTTGACAAAGAGATCCTTATTGTTATTTCTTTATCGATGAGAGTAGGAAATTAGGGGAAAACAAACCAAATTGTGCCATAAAAACAAACAACTCCCTTATGAATAGGGTGTAATCAAGTCTTGGGGTCACAGTAAGTAGGGCTACTAAATGTCAATAGTTCATGCGAATCAAGGCAGTAAAGATAATTAAAATATCAAAACCTACGAGACATACAAGAGGTGATCAACTCGCTTTTCGTAACAACTGTTTATATTGGGGTTTGCAATGATATTGAAACGAAGAATATAATACACTCTTCTAATATTTAACTACCCTTTTCATAGTGTAAAATGGAGAGATCTATTAATAAATTTTATAATTTAGTAAAATTACTATTATTTCAAATCCATCACAACGATTTTGAGCGTGTTATTGACGTTCAGGAAGACTTGTGACAGGATTCTTAAAATAGAAAAACAATAGAATTAGAATTAATATTTGCTCGTCTGACTATATAAAACCGAATATTATAAACTCAATTTCCAGCTGTGATTTGTAGTAAATAAAATCAGACACAGGAGAGTGTGTTATTTAACAAAACTTATTCAGGACATACCAGATCCACCGGTGGGAGCCGCCATATTTAACTGTATCTATCAATCGCAGCAAAAAATGAGTAAACGCATTGTGATGTAAAAAAGATGCCACTTCAGAGAAGTTAAATTTTACGGTCGTTCGTTGTTCTTTGAATTGGTATTTTGTTAATTTTGTGGTGAACGATTTGAAATTTTTAAATATAACTGAAATATTGCCCGTATCTTACAATTTAATAAGTAAAACTGTACCAAACTATTCCATAATTTCAATAAGAATTCTCTGCTTGTGTGCCGAAGACCGAGGGGCATGCGGGCGTATCAAGGAAAGATTCGGTCTTCGGTCGATGGGCATAGACGTATTCGGTTAAATTTAGGGGGGATGACCCTCCTAGGGTTAGATCTAGAGATTTTGGAGTGCATGAGGAATCTTTAATTAAATGAAATATCATAGAAAAAGTTTGGGGGATTGTTCCTCTTTACCTCATCCCTTTCCCGTTGTGGGTCGTCCCATCCCTGGCGTTTGAACAAATGGCAGGGACCACATTTCGATTTTTTTCCCCAAATGAGGTAGATTAAAAATTTTACGTGTAACTGACTTTCTCTACAATAAGTTCGATCAATATGTAGATGATTCAGTTTTGTTGAAGTCTTGAAATTCAGTAATAATTATTACTATATTTTGAGTTTCACTGATTTGAGCCCTTCCAATTTTTATTATGATATTCCTTATTCAGCATGCCACCCTGGGGTGGCAGACTGGAAACCTTGAGGGGGCAAGCTGTCCCTGATGGCTTTGGAAACATGAATTTCCCTCATAAAAAAGAAATTTCTCAAAAAGTTGGATCTGCCCATGCATGACACCACTAAATTCTCTCCTCTTAAGTTTGCCCATGGGATCCTTGAAAAATGCTAATTTACTTATAATAAACCAAATAAAAACACTTAAATTTTGTAAATAATGGTGTAAATTGTGTTTCCTCTTTATGTTTAGAAACCTTGACATAAGGGGACATAAATGGAATGCATTACCTAAACCGATAGTTAACTCAAGTGGGGGGGGGACGAGTTTAAAAGAAAAAGTAGACAAATACTGGAAATCGGGTGGGTTGAATTGAATAGACTGGATCAACCTTGCTGGGCTTTTAGCCTGTAGTTGATCAACTATATTTGTATTTGGAGGTTCGGGAAGTCTCCTCTTAAATAAAGATTTTTGACACAGTTAGGATTAATCTAAACTATTTAATTATGATTTAAAGCAAAAGCAGGATTTGGGGGTATTTTCAAATGCTTATGAAAATCACCTTTAAATTTAATCTTAGTAGTAAGATGCTAATTGGATCTTCGGCCTTTACTTTTTCCAAGGACCATTACATTCCTCAATAATAAATGTTTTCATAGAGCCTGCCCCGGTTTCCCCACGGAAATTCTACTTATGTTTGGACATCTGAATAAATCAAATGCATCACAATCAGCAAAACATCTGCAACTAAGGCTGAGCACGCACTAGCGACTTTTGTCACTATGGCTATTGAAACAAGTTAGGTTGGTTGGTTGGTTCGTTAGTGTTTTATGGCGCACGATTGAAACAAGTTAGAGTGCGCGCACTAGGCGACATGACACTTGGCCGATTGCCAAGAATTTTGTCATAGAAATCCATTGTTTTCTAGTGATATTTTTGATACTGGTTGCCGTGACTTAAGTCGCTAGCGCGCACAGCCTAAGTCTAAAATTAACAAGTATTTGAGTCACATTGAGTTGGATGATGGGAGACATGAAAAGTGTTTTTTTCACAAAGCTATTTATGGCTCCTCACAAAGCTGTTGCATGAGTAGTTAATGTTCTAAAAAACAAAAAGGTTAATGGTGTGTGTGTGAAAAATGAAGATTAATTCAATAGTACTATACAAAGAATAATTGTGCAAGATTCTTGCTTGTTTTAAAACATTTTTCAGTGTAGCTTGCATGTTACCATCAACAAATATTATTTATATTTTGAAATCTCTTTGAAAAAATACTCCATTTCTGTAACAAGATTTTATTTTCTCAAATTTAATACACATAATATTTAACAAGCATAGTTACAAGACTTGGATAATGTATACAAAGAATAATTGTGCAAGATTCTTGCTTGTTTTAAAACATTTTTCAGTGTAGCTTGCATGTTACCATCAACAAATATTATTTATATTTTGAAATCTCTTTGAAAAAATACTCCATTTCTGTAACAAGATTTTATTTTCTCAAATTTAATACACATAATATTTAACAAGCATAGTTACAAGACTTGGATAATGTAAGAGCAGGATAAGCAGGAAAACTTATGGATTTTACTGAAATTCAAAAAGAAAACAGAAAACATTTTCAAGATTTTGAATACATGAACTTTTTCTCTTTTTTGTTGATGATGAAGGATCATCACAATGCTTTGGTGAATAATGCTTAAGCATTACATGCATTAGTTAAATATTTAAAGTCAAAATTAGCATTACATTACATTAGAAAGATTAGATTACATTACATTACAAAAGCATTACATTAAAGCATAGTTACAAGACTTGGATAATGTAAGAGCAGGATAAGCAGGAAAACTTATGGATTTTACTGAAATTCAAAAAGAAAACATTTTCAAGATTTTGAATACATGAACTTTTTCTCTTTTTTGTTGACAATGAAGGATCATCACAATGCTTTGGTGAATAATGCTTAAGCATTACATGCATTAGTTAAATATTTAAAGTCAAAATTTAAAGTACTAGAATGGTTAGTTATTTTGCAGAAAATATTCCAAGAAATTTTGTGTGCAGAATTACATTAATGTATTTCTGCTAAGCATGCTTCATAAATAATATCTATGAGCTTAATAAAATAAACCATCTTTTTTCTTGTTAATATCACAAGCATATTAAAAAAAGCAGGGGCTTAACAATATCCATTTCCAAAATAACTCTTATGCAGGACGTTTCTTAAGTCTGTTTTATGCCTTAGATTTGAAGCCACATCTAATAACATCATAGTAACACCAGTGTACCTTTGGTAAAAAAATGACTGACTATTGAGAGATATTCTTAGATGCTAAATGAAAAGATTAAAAACTAATTAAATAAAAAGGGGATAGAACTAAAATTTTAAATAGAAAATCATGCAAAACCATAAAAGAGTACAAACTAAATTTTGATGGACATACCTATTAAAAGTATTTGAAGTTTGCACTTTTCTAGGCTTAAAAAAGGGACTGGCTACAAATTTAGGATATAGTATCTCCAAGCATTATTATACAGTATAGTTTTTTCAGCTAAATACTGACAAGTTTAAGAAAAAAGCATTTGAAAATAAACATTAACCGTAAAATATAAAACAATGATTAGAACTGATTGTCCAATTTTATTTTTATAAACTTTGATCAGATATGAACAAATGAGCATTGTAGGGCAGCCAATGCAACCCTTTATCAACAAGCTTGACATTTTTATATATATAACTATAGGTATAAACTATTTACAGCTACTAAGTGTGTTTCAAATCTTAAGGCCTGAAACAGGCTTGGAATTATTCAGTAGGTTTTATGTCATTTAAAATAAACTCTTTGACATAAAACTAACTAACTTCAAAAAACAACCAAATGATACAGCTGAATGTATACAAATGATGACAAATGAGAACAGTTCACTTCATAACTGATTATTGAAATTTGCTCAATGGTTTCCTCCTGCCCTTCTGCTCAGAGTAATCCCAATACAACCCTTAAGTTCTTCATGTTTGCTAGCTGAAAAGAATAAGTAAGAAGTGTAAAATTAATAGTGTTCGGCAACTAGTGGTCAAAAAATAGTTAACTACCAACTACTAACTAGTCTATTTAATTTCATAACCTATTTTTTGCCCAAATTCTAATACATCTTTCTTATCTATAGAGCATTTTCAATCACATGACTCGGACCTAACAACGGCCTTAGCAACAGAAAATGTTACAGTTTTTTGCCCTACAGAGGTTAACAGTTACAGGAAATGACTGGCCGTGGAATTCTTCTATTGGAGCATTTGCAATCACGTGACCCCATACCGAAAAACCGCCTTAGCAACAGATAAACAAAGGCCTTAGCAACAGTTAAAAGCCCTACAGAAGGTACACAGTTAATAGAAAATAACCGGTTGTGACGTCACCTGAAAACACTCTATATCACAAAAAACGCGCAAAAAGGGCCTTTAATTCTGGTTATGGTATTTTGAGTACTCTACCATCTTAATTAAATTTGTTACAGTACAATTTTTTCTATATTTTGATAAAAATTTTAATAAGAATTTTTTTGAAAGTAGTTGAAATTTTGAAAGTAGTTTCAACTAGTAGTTATTAAAAAAAGTAGTTCAACTAATAGTTGAACTAGTTTAAACCAAAAGTAGTTAAACTACTAGTTAACTACTAGTTGATCAGTAGTTAACTACTAGTTGCAACTAGTTCTAGTTAACTAGTGCCGAACATTAAAAATTAAATTATACTAAAAAAAACTCAAAATATTATACTGGTCAAAGTTACAACCCCCACCCAAAAGAAAGGATGTTAAATTCTTTTATTGGTATTGCAATAGTTTTCATTAAATAATATAATTTTATGTACAGTTCTTTATTTATAAATTAGGTCAGTTTGGTCAAACCTTTAGGTACCCAAGCGCCAATTAAACTTTTTATAAGGAGGCGAGTGCCAGAGACAGGAAATATTACATTTTACTATTTTAAAACAGGCAATTCAAGCTTATATTTCAACTCTGGAACATTTACGTTCAACTATAAATATTTATTAAGACACATTTCACTTAAGAAATATCTTTCCTACATTTAAAATGCAATGCAAAAATATTGACTGGATCTCATTAGCATACATTTAATTTATACATGGGGATTTATTTTGTGCCACAATTTAAACACTATTTTACTATTAACACTATTTCATTAAAATTTAACAAATTATTTCTTTTTTCAAATGAAGTTTTATTGTTAAAAGGAAAATTAGTCTATTAGTAAAGAAAAAAACGTTCATAGAAAATAGGCGATTCACAACGTTTTAAAAATGAAAGAGCAAGAAGTGTTTAAAGTTTTAGTGATTTTCACATGTTCTAATTAAAATGTATAAATTAGTTCATATCCAAAAAAAATTTCACTCCTCATAATTCAATTTCACTCCTCCTAAAAAAGTCAAGGAGTATTTTTACTCATGCAAAAAAATCCTAGGAATAACACTGAGTGACATGGACTTTTGAAACACCCTGTAGATATTTTACCACACAATATTGCTATAGATAGTGAAATATTGTTTCATAATTATTGTAAATTAAATATATATGTAGTTTTTAAGCGTCTCAACCAGTTAATTTAATATGATAACAGAAAAATTTCGAGTTTTTATAGGGTTTCAACACGAAAAATATTTTTTTCAAATTCCCATCTTACAAAATATTTTTTTCTCAAGAACCCATGGCGGTCCCATTCTGAAATTTTGCACAGGTGTATTTGGATAGCTTCTTTATAACATATATATTTTTTTTTTAAAAATCGAAGGGGGATGTATTTTTGCTAGCAAAAAAAATATTTTTCAAATTAAAAAAAAAATATTCAAAAAAATTTTTTTAATCATCATGCTTTACATAATTTGAAAGCTTGTTTAAAACAGAAGAAAACAACACCCTGTTCATGATTTTGGGTGAAATAGGTTTTGAGCATCAGCTGTTTAAAAATCAAATGTCATGTTTTTTCAAAATCGCTCGATTTTTGCCTCTTTAAAAGTCAATTTCTCAAAAACTACCGGCCCCAAAAATCTGAAATTGGTCTTGTTATACTCCTATGGATGAGTACAACAAGCATACAAAAAATTGCGAAAATCTAAGACCCAAAGGTCCAAAATTGTACTTTTTTTGGTTGATTTGACGTGGAATGACCCTTAAGACAACTTGGAAGTTGGAAACCCCTGAGCTAACTCCCTCATAAAGCTGTGAGAGTAAGCTGGTTTTTGCTACAAGTGCCTCGATTGAATAACTAATACAGAAAAATTTTCCCATCTCCCTGTGATCATATTTCAGCAAACTAATTTTTTCTGAGCATTACTTCTTTTGTTATAAATTTTTAAAGTTGAAATAAATATATGGGGCTTCCTGTAATTTATAACTTTAAAAATGAAAGAGCAGATACTAGCATAATATCTAAAATGAGAAAAACTTTATTACCTCTAGGTTCCATTTTGAAATAAGGATAGCTTAAACATCCACTTGCTTTCGGCCTAAAAAATACAAAAATTTCCTAATATTATTAAAAAGTACAATAGAAGTTAACTGTAAAAAAGAGCATCAATTAAAGACAAAATAATAATAAAAAAACGAATATGACACTGCACAGTATAAAAAGGGCTTTACTTAAGAGGTCATGAGCGGGGTGCCTCAGGGATCAGTATTGGGGCCAATACTCTTCATAATTTTCATTAACGATATTAGTCAGGATATCAGCAACAAAATCAGCATCTTTGCTGACGACTTAAAAATGTGGGGGAGGGTTGATACTCAGGAGCAGGTGCAAAATTTACAAAGGGATCTTGATATTATATCAATATGGGCTGAAAAATGGGGTATGTCCTTTAACATAGGTAAATGTCGGGTACTGCTGCATATGGGTGGTAGGAATGGTAGGGCTGAATTTTATCTGCAAGGGGACAAAATAAAAGAGGGTAATATGATAAAAGATCTAGGGGTGATAGTAAATGAAGAATTTAAAATGGTTCAGCAGTGTTCAGCTGCTAGTATGAAGGCTAATAGGATATCGGGTTACATAAAAAAAACTGTTTCTTCAAGGTCCGGGAATATTATATTGCCATTATATAGGGGATTGGTGAGGCCTCATCTAGAATATGCTGATATTTTGGTCTCCATACTTGAAAAAAGATATTGATTCAATTGAAAAGGTTCAGCATAGGGCGACCAAAATGGTCAAGGGTATACCCAGTTTAAGTTATGAGGAACGATTAAGTAAGTTAAATATGTTCACCCTAGAGGAAAGAAGGATTAGAGGAGATTTAATTCAACTTTTCAAAATGATAAAACAAGGGGATACAGAGGGACTAGATTTCAATACGGGTCGGGTAATAGAACGAGGGGTCACAGATTTAAATTGAACAAGGCAAATTTTAATCGGGATTGTAAGAAGTATTTTTTTTTAACAGGGTAGTGGATAAATGGAATGGGTTACCAGAAACGATTATCAACTCAAGTGGGGTAAACGAAATCAAGAATAAAATTGACAGATACTGGGAATCGGGTGGTTTGAGTTAAATGGACCGGACCAACCTTGTTGGGCACTTGCCTGTAGTTGGTCGACTTAATTTGTATTTGTATAAGAGATTTAAAATTCAACCTTTGGATAGAAAACTTAATTGTGTTTCCCAGGGTTTTAAAAAAGATTTTTCCTCATTTTTTAGAATGTAACTTTTATTCTATATTTTGTATTTGGAATCCAATTGATTTTTTACCTATAATAGTTTGAAATATGTTTTGCTTAAATTCTAAAGCAATCCCTTTATTTTTAAAGTTAGCCCCCTTCTGAGCGACCACCTCTTTTAACATACGATTTTTCTCGAAACAGAAGGTGGTGACTCAAGAGTAGTGTTCGGCAACTAGTGGTCAAAAAGTAGTTAACTATACCAACTACTAACTAGTCTGGGAAAATCTAGTTGCAACTAGTAGTTAACTATTTTTCCTGGGACTAGTTGCAACTAGTAGTTAACTATTTCACAAAGTAGTTAACTACTAGATAACTAGTCTATTTAATTTCATAACCTATCTTTCTTATCTATATCACAAAAAACTTTATACGGTTATGGTATTTTATATCTGGTTATGGTATTTGAGTACTCTACCATGACATTGTAGTTATAAATAGCAGTGTAATTTTTTGTATATTTTGATAAAAATTTTAAATATTTTTGAAATTAAAAAAATTTTTTTTTTTAAAGTAGTTGAAAATTTGAAAGTAGTTTCAACTAGTAGTTATTAAAACAGTAGTTCAACTACTAGTTAAACTAGTTTAAATCAAAAGTAGTTAAACTACTAGTTGATGTGTAGTTAACTACTAGTTGCAACTAGTTCTAGTTAACTAGTGCCGAACACTACTCAAGAGGGGTAACATAATCTGCCCAAAGTAGCAAATAGGCTACTAAAATAAATTGCACCAAATTTATACCAAAACAAAAAATATTTTTGGCATTTTTATTTGGCCCCACAAATACATTGGCAATTTCTTGTAGTGGGCATTGGAGGGTTAATCACATTTCTCTTTACTCTTTAATAAATAAAGTCTTACCTCTCTGCAGGATCAAAGCAAAACATTGCCAGCAATAAATCCATAGTACCATCATCTACAGGTTGCATTTCCTTTTTAAAATGTCTTTTTAAAAAGTTTAATCTATAAAAAAATACCAATATCAGTTCTCAAACTTACTTGATCAAAGCAGTTACTGATAATTTACAATTGCTATCAAATACACATTATAGGGATAATTCAAAAAGCAAAAGCCAAACAATGAGAAATTTTAGTGACTTTTTTTATCAGATTCTTTTATTATGCACGATTCTTTCCTCTGAAAAGATCAAGTACATTATTACCACCCACTTCATTAGGGGTTCATTTAACTAATTAGATAAATTTAGGAAATAGAATGGAAAATAAACAGATTACCTTGTCATTTGTAAGTTTAATCCTTTAATAAAAGGCACTTTTTCCGAGCTTGTTGGCCGTAGTCTAGATGTAAAAGAATAAGAAAGAAGAAGAATAAGAAAAGAAAGGCCGTAGTCTAGATGTAATAGTTCTTCTTTTACATCTAGACTACGGCCAACAAGCCCAGAAAAAGTGCCTTTTAATTAATAAAAGGCACTTTTTCCAAGCTTGTTGGCCGTAGTCTAGATGTAAAAGAATAAGAAAGAAGAAGAATAAGAAAAGAAAGGCCGTAGTTTAGATGTAATAGTTCTTCTTTTACATCTAGACTACGGCCAACAAGCCCAGAAAAAGTGCCTTTTAATTATAACAGGGGTAGGAGCAACTATTTCACTAAATATAGGACATTCTATACAAAAAATATAGGACAAATATAGGACCCTCCGGAAAAGGGTTAACTATATTTATTTACATTTTTCCAGATTATAACTTTAAAAACTGATACCTCTCAGAGAATTTAGACTTGATAAACAATAAAGATATGATTTTTTTGGATAAAACTAAAAACATTCATTAAATGTTCTGAAATGCAGATTGAAACATAACACAGGGTGATTCAAAACTCATGGGCAAAAATGATAGAGGGATAAAGACGGATCAGAATCAGACAGATCAGATCGAAATCAAATTCTGCCCAGGCCTAGTGGCCCAACAGGCGGTTTCTATCTCCGTTTCATTAGCCTTTGGGCCTGGGGTGCTAATTACTTAGCTTGTGTCCAGGCTGAGTGGCTAGCCTGACCCTGAACCCCCAGTTGGGCTGAGTTGACCCATGACCAGCTACCCAAGCAGAAGGCATCGAACCTGGGTCGGTAATGCTGATACCGACAGGCACACTGACCACTACACCACTGCGGACATGATCAGATCGAAACTACTCGAATATAATTCAGAATTGTCCTTGAAAATGGACCCTGAAGCAATTCTAAGGTGCTAGAGTACTGATGAAAATTGCCAGAACCAATGTAAAATGAGTTATTGAGGGGGCAAACAATTGGAGGCAGAAATAAAATTATGATGTTTTAACTTATTTATAAAAACTGTGTGAAGTTTTTGATCCTAAGAGATTGTCTTCAAGAAGAGACAATAACTTTCTTGTTGTTAAACTTTTTGAAGATGACCTCTTTACAGTTTTTATAAATAAGTTAAAACATGAAAATTGTCACTGGAATTTTATTTTTCTACTACTATCAACCATTTGCCCACTTTCCATTTCATTACTTTTGTACACAATTTATTTTAATGCCTCAGAATTGCTTCAACTTTGGGGCTGAGATGAGAAATATAGGACATATAGGACATTTGCAAAAATATAGGACAATATAGGACGCTTTTTAAGGTTTTTGGAAAAATATAGGAAATATAGGATATATAGGACAACTCTGACCCCTGTTATAACTCCGGCCGTATAAGCCTTCATAGTTTTATTAATCCTTCCCTCTTTCCTTAATTAAGAAACCCTAATTGAGCCAAACCCCTTTTCGGTCAAATCTTAACCATTTTAAGTGTGATGATTATAACCAATCTAAAGGGATACTTTACAACAAGAATGGCCAACCAGTGGCACAACTGAGTTAAATCAGTGGCATGCGAAGATATTGAAAAATTTTAGAAAATCGACATCAATAGTTTAGCACTGTCCATCTTTTAGCTTAGTTTTCTAAGAACTTAATTCATTTCAGGTAAAAGCTTGTATGATTCTCTTTTCATTGAGGTCCTATTACCAGTAGTTAACTTTTTCTGGGATTTGGAAAATCCATCTCAAGTTGGGATTCTAAAAAAAAATCTCTCGGGAAAGAAGACTAAGCGGCTGACATAAGGGCAAGCAAATGTCTCAAACCAACCAACCAACTTAAAACTAGTCTTGCAAAATGTATTAAGTCTTTTATATGGGAAAATTCCTAATCATTTTGGAGGGAGTACTCCCTATACAACTTTAAATTTCCACTATGCAGAAAAATGTTTTATTTGCATAAAATTCATAAACCAAATTTAAACTTTTAATTTTTTTGGAAAAAAGAGGAAGTGGCACGCATAATTTTTGTTTCCAAAATAGGTTGACCACACCTGCTTTACACCAACCATTCATAAAATGCTTGACCCTCAATAATGATTCTGTCTCATGACATGAGAAAAAACACTAATTTAGATTAAAGGAACTTTCTTAATTGTTTAGCATTCAACATGGAAGAAAGAAAATTTTCCAGAGCATGATTAGACATTCTATTTCACTGATAATAGTGTTTTATAATCTATTAATCACTTTAGTGTTAATTTTTTCTATCCCTAAGAAAACAAAAAGGACATTTCTACCTCTAGTCTAAAAACTTATACCTGGCACTGGGTCCTGTATCACTATAATCAAACTAAGTCTTGGTATTTTTTGACCTATTTCATTTTAAAGGTATACCAAAAAATATATAAAGTTTGTTTTATATATATTTGCATTAAATTTAATAGGATGTGAAAAAATATAAACAGAAGTTTCGACCTTAAACATAAACTGTAGATATTTTATTTCCAGTACTTACTGATGAAAAATGCTTAATTCTGCACTGAAGAATGTTGATTCAGGAAGTTCAAACAATTGCTTTGGTACCATGAAAATAAGAAAATTGAAAGATTTAAATTGCTAATAAAAGAAAATATTACAGCAAAGGTTGAAATAAAACAAAAGCATGTGTGTGACAGAGAGAGGTTTACCTGCTTTCTTAGGCACAATAAAACATTTTATATTTTAAAACTGTGAGAATTAAATTGCCTCTATAACAAATTAACAAGGGGATTTCAATTGGGTCCCATTTTTTTTTTTTTTCAAATTTATAATGAAAATTGGCCTACTGACAATTTTGAAACACTTAAGTTAAAAACACAATCACATGATTTTGGTGCAATTTTTTTATTAATAGATAAAATAAAGTGAATGCAATAAGAAACACTTTTAAAATATAGTTTTTATTAATTTTACAAGCTCTTCAAGTTAAAATTTTATTTTTTCAGAGCTTAAAATTAGAAAAAACCCTATAAGTTGATAAGCCCTTTTTAAACAATTTTACTGGTAACACACAACTTTTGAAACATGGTTCAAATCTGTTTTGTGACTTAAGATTCCATGCAAGACCCTAAAGGGTCCATGTAACAGGAATGTAGAAAGTTATTTGTATGGACGTCCCAATACTTATTGGTAGTTAGTGTGTATTATATTAGGCACAAAGCATAATTTATACAGGCCAGCTCTTTTCTGACGGAAATCCAAAGATGCAGAAAATTTCACTCAGCACGCTAATTGCATTTCTTCCCGTGAGGAAATTCTTTTCTAACAGCAATTCAACAAATATACAAGCAGCAGACCTATTGAAAAGAAAGCTACATATATAACTTAGCTTCCCTTTTCTTAGAAGCCTTAAAATAACAAACATAAAATGGTACTAAATACAGTAAACTCCCGTTAGTACGCCGTTCAAGGGTATTTGTGAAAACGTCGTAATAAGCGGTACGACGCTATATGCGGAATTCCTTAAAACACCGTTTCAGCGATATACCTAATCTTACCTAGAACCTTTTTAAGCGGGATTTTATCACTAAAGTTCTTAAACTTTTAGGGAGGGTTTTGATTTGTCACAGGACAACCCACGTGCCCTGCTAGACATAGGTCATCCTTGTTTTTGAGGGCGCAACGGGGGGCCATTCGGGGAAAAAGGGGAGCAGGTGGGAAAAACCAGTTCTACCATATTGTTCTACTCGCGTTTTCAACGGTTACTGTAGCTCATACATTATTTGAAAGGAACTCGACGACGCAATAACGGGGATTTTTCTTCGGGGGACCGGAAAAAAGCGTCGAAATATGCGGGAAGTCGTTATAAGCGGGGCGCTATAAGCGGATAGTTTTTAAAGATAAAAGACCTATTGGTACCAGGGACCGGAGAAAAACGTCCTAATATGCGGAACGTCGCACTAACTAAGCGGGGGCGTACTAACGAGAGTTTACTGTAGTATAATTTACCCTTATCTTTTTTTATTACTGCAAGTTAATTTTATCTTTACAAAAATTAATTATTTGAAAAAAAAAAAATGCTAGACTGAGTCTTTCAAAGTTTTTGTTAGAGGTGATGAAAACCTCACAGAAAAAATGCCATTAACAAATTTCAGACACATAAATTCACTATTCACATCTTTCACTTAAATCTATCTATCTATAACTAAAAACGTTGGTGGCTATGTGTGTGGGTATGTGTTACAACTCCTCCCAAAATACGCCGCAGGCGTACACAAAACTCGGTATATAGACGTATTCTGAGGCGAGGATTATCAACACAAACTTTTCCAAGTTCGAAAATCGAATATTTACGAGTAATTAACGCTTTTATGGTCAAAAACGCTTATTTCTCCATTTCTCTACTAGAGTAGATCCGCTTGACTCACTATTGTAACAAATGAGATTAAAACATGAAAATTACATCTCCTCTCAAACTTCGCCGCAGGCACAACAAAACTCGGTATATAGACGTATCTAGAGACGTGGATTATAAATACAAAGTTTTCAAAGTTCGAAAAGCGAATATTAACCTGTAATTTAACATTTTTATGGTTAAAAATGCTTATTTTTCTACAAGAGTAGACCTGCTTGACTCACTATTGTTAATGCTTATTTTTCTACTAGAGTAGATCTGCTTGACTCACCATTGTTAATGAGATGAAAACCTTAAAATTAAATATTTTACTAGGGGAAACTATAAATGTGCAACGTAGGAACTGGATGGGTTTGAGTAAATATAAATAGTTGGAACCGGGATGAAAAAGGTGCCGGGAACACCAACATGAAAAAAGAAACCGGGAACGCCGGGATATTAAAAATTACCGGGAATATCGGAACATGAAAAATTACCGGGAACACCGGGATAAGAAAAACTACCGGGAACGCCGGGATATTAAAAACTACCGGGAACATCGGGATGATTGGTAATTGAAGTTACAGAAAAATTAGACATATAACTTGAGAAAACTTAAAAAAAAAATTAATACACTACACCCGTGCAAGGCCGGGCATATCAGCTAGTATATAACTAAAACCTTTTGTGGCTATCTATGTATGTGTTACATCTCCTCCTAAATTACGCCGCAGGCGTGCACAAAACTCGGTATACAGATGTAACCTGAGGCGAGGATTATCAACACGAACTTTTCCAAGTTCGAAAATCGAATATTTGCGAGTAATTAACTATTTTATGGCCAAAAACGCTTATTTCTCCATTTCTCTGCCAGAGTAGATCCGCTTGACTCACTATTGTAACAAATGAGATTAAAACATGAAAATTGCATCTCCTCTCAAACTACGCCGCAGGCGTGAACAAAACTCGGTATATAGACGTATCTAGAGACGTAGATTATAAATACAAAGTTTTCCAAGTTCGAAAATTGTATATATTAATCTGTAATTAACATTTTTATGGCTAAAAATGCTTATTTTTCTACTAGAGTATATCTGCTTGACTCACTATTGTTAATGAGATGAAAACCTTTGAGGCAAGCCACACCAAAAAGCGGTGGCGGGAGCAATAAAAAAAGCGTTATCTTGACAGACGGACTCGAGGTTCCCCTCGCAGCCTTCGCAATACAAGATAACGTTAATTGACCTCCTGGACAGTCGAGTAAACAAGACACTCTCAACCCCCTCTCTTCTATTGGGAAGGCTGCATGGGGAACCTGAGTCCGCCTGTCAAGATAACGATCTTAATGTGACAGCGCGCACGACGAGTTCGGTGTGGCTGAGACCTTAAAATTAAATATTTTACTAGGGGAAACTATAAATGTGCAACATAGGAACTGGATGGGTTTGGGTAAATATAAACAGTTGGAACCGGGATGAAAAAGGCGCCGGGAACACCGGGATATTAAAAATTACCGGGAATACCGGAACATGAAAAATTACCAGGAACACCGGGATATGAAAAATTACTGGGAACACCTGGATATGAAAAACTACCGGGAACATTGGGATGATTGGTAACTGAGGTTACAGAAGAATTAGACATGTAACTTGAGAAAACTTTAAAAAAATAAATTGATACACTACACCCGTGCAAGGCCGGGCATATCAGCTAGTTAAGAATAAAAAAAGTGGGGAAAGATATTTACATATTAACCTTCTAAGTTATACAACTAAACACTGTCAAGTTTTAGCCACAGGTGGTAAAATTAAGCTATCTGGGCAAAAATAGATTTTAAAACTTAAATGAACTTTTTGCATAACGTCATGGTTAGGCATGTCAAGTGAATCAATTTTTGTAAACTATTACCTTGGGTTCTTTAGATTTTTCTTTTTAAAACACTTTAAAAACTTGTTAATGTAGAAATACTAATTTTAAGTACCATAATTGTGAGTAAAGAAGTAAGCATTTTTGGAAATTGAAAAATGTCAGCCTGTAACTACTCAGAGCAGTTAATATTTGCATTACTTATTTTCCATGCCTCAACCCTCCGTCAGGCACAACTGAACTTTTTCGCACAGCTCGTACAATTTCGTTCGCCTAATTCCCTTATTATGGAGGGTAGAAGTCTAAAATTCCTGGTAGTCTCCTATCTTTACTAGATGTATCATTGTATCAACATTAATAGTTTTTATTCTTACCATATATCAGCAGGTGTAGAGCACAAACTTAACTGCATTAAAGCTTCTGGACTTTGATATCTATTAAAAAATTTAAGTGAATCAGAAATAACATTCATTCCAATGGCGAGAGTACCTTAAAGAATGTAAAAGTTGAGCAGTCCAATAACTTATAAAACTGCTTGTTTTTTATCGGTTTTCAACAAGTTAAAATGTTTTTCAAAGTTAATGAAATGTTATTTTGTTAACCTGAATTCTTCAACTTCTAAGATAAGATCTTTATCCCACAAATGACGAGCATTTCTGAAGTTACCTATAAAAGTTAAAATGTTTTAGAGATATCAAAACTTTTAAACTACACACATTGAATGTAATAAAACTGACTTACAAATTTTTAACTCTCCATTAGAACCTAGGGCTAAGTTGTTGGGTTGAATATTTCTGTAAAAAAGGAACAGTAACTACCAAAGAAATACACCAGTAGAATATAAAAACTCATCATATTCTAAATCAGTGTGGTCCAACCCGTGGCACGCGGGCCACAAGTGGCACTCGAAGAAATATTCGTGGCACTCGCCTCAAAATTAAATTTGTATTCTAACTATATAGAATATAATCCACATTTCAATTTTATTGCAGAAAAGTGTAAAAACCCGGTTTTAGAGTCTAATTTTCAAAACATTTTCAGGGGAGAACCCCCAACACCCCTTGGAAGTTATTTTCGGTTTAAAATTCACTTTGGGAATCAGTTAGAACAGCTAAAAATCTACTATTTCAGGTCTAATTTTCAAAACAGTTTTAAGGGAGAACCCATGAACTCCATTAGGAGTTTTCTTGACTTAAAATTTAAAAAGGACATTAAAACCACATCAGTAGAAACTCCAGTTGGGGCAATAGTTTATAAATTTATATTTTATCTTCACTTATGGCTATATCGTTTCAACAACTTATTAGTTTATTTTAAAAAGTATACATCAAATTGAAAGGAGTTATATACAATCTTTATAGATGCCGTGAGTTGTAATTAAAGTTTAATCTATAAGTATTATTTCATAAATGTTCAGTGCAGGGAGACAGTTGTCTTATATGTATATCAATGTGTTTACAACTCATTTTTGAATTTTTTTCTATTCTCTTGAGAAAAAAAACACCCAACCTTTTCCAACCCTTTTTTACCATTAAACTTAAAAAACACTTCTTGCTCTTTCATTTTTAAAACATTGTAAACGGCCTAATTTCTAAGAAAGGTCTCTTCTCTTTACTTTGGATTAATTATTCTTTTAACAACGTATTTTCAATTCGATTAAGTAAGATTTTTTTTTATTAAATTAAATTTAAATTTAATAAATATGAACATCAAGGAAAATAGTTTTTAAAATATCGCACCAACTACTATATAACCTTGCATACATAAGAATAGTTTTAATGACCCAGCCAATATTTTTGCATTGCCCATTTAAAGTGAGAAAATCCTTAAATGAAACGCTTCTAATCATAGTCGAAATACATGTTCCAGTGTTGAAATAAGCTTGACTTGCCTGTGTTATATAAACTAGAGATGCGTAATTTTCGATTTTTATTGTCAGTGGCACTCCACTCCCTTTAAAAAGTTAAATTGGCACTCGGGTAACTAAAGGTTGGACCACACTGTTCTAAATGATAGTCAAACACAGTAGACTCCACTTAATGTGATCTCAATTGGCCGAGATTAAACTGATAACATTATCGGATTGATAGCATTCATATTAAAAAGCAGTAAACAGTAGAACTAGACAAAGACAGTTTGCTCTAAAATAAAAATTATGTAATTGTAATTAATGTTTTGAAAACAAAGTCGGGCGGATAAATTTTTTCCTTTTGGCAAGAAATTTCTGGAGCCGCAGGCGACTTGATATAAAAAGAGTGAAATAAATTAATTTTTAACAAAAAAGAAACAGACTTCAAAAATGCGCCTAAAAGTGAGAAATAATTTTTATCCAAAAAACAACAATACTACTTTTTAACATAATTTTTGAAGTCGAAACACTTTCACAATAAATAAACATTCCTCGCTAACATTAAAAAAGGAACACTTTATTAGCATATAACATAAGATAAAAGAAGATTTACAATTAAAGGCACAATAAAGTACTTAACTGTTTTCTTTTCTTAATTTAATAAGAAAAGGCGACCCGCCTTTTTTTGGAAAACATAAACAAGACGAAAAGAGTGCAGGTCAGACCTCTCTGCTAGTAATATATAGGGTATTTAGAATTACTAACAAACATGTGGTTTCGTTACCGCATGCTATACGATGTTATATATTTTGAGCAGTCTTATGAAAATTAATCTAAAAAGAAAAACTACTATAGTCATAAATTATAATATAATAAACATTTTCATTGTTAGCGAGGAATGTTAATTTATTGTGAAAGTGTTTCGACTTCAAAAATTATGTTAAAAAGTAGTATTGTTGTTTTTTGGATAAAAATTATTTCTCACTTTTAGGCGCATTTTTGAAGTCTGTTTCTTTTTTGTTAAAAATTAATTTATCTTGAAATTTGGTACACATGTTCTACTTATAGAAACTCGGAAAAGTACCAACTTTCATCATAAAATATTAATTGGTTCTAGAATTACAGGTGGTATAAGTGGTCAAAAATGGACCAACGTAAGTTCTTTAAATTGCTCTAGAGGATCTTCTAATTGGGTTATACAGATGCAGTTGGTGTTATTTTAAAGTAGTTCAAATGTTCTTTTTAATGGTGTAAAATGTGCAATAAAATTTTGAAAAACAATATATTACACAAAACGAAATATAATTAAAAGTTTGATTTCTATCAAATGTACCACTTTTAAAATTTTGAAAAAATTCCAGGAATATGTAATATTCTAAATAATCTGGTAAAATTATAGGATGGGGCAAAAATGGGATCAGTGTCAAAAACTATTTAAACCAAAGTTCGATTTTTCCTATATCCCTTTAAAAAATTTTAAAACTAATTTTTTGTCATTAATTGGATGCGAATTGAGTTGTATTTGACTGCTGTTGACAATTAGGGCCCCTGCACAAACTTTGTGTACCACGGGTTTCATATTTACAACCTGTATATTAATTCAGGCTATTATACTGTAACAATGCACATAAAGTAAATATGAAGCCTGGGCTAATACTTCCTAATAAAACTCCCTAGAAAATTATTAACTGAAATTTATTTCAAGATTATTACTTTTATTAATTTTAATTACTTTTAAAATATTCAGAAGTCAGTTTTACAGCTTTCATTTAGAAACAAAGTCTTTTAGAGTCATGGAGTAGGGCTCAACTGAAAAGATTTACAGTAGCATGCAGATGGGTCTTGCAATCACCGATTATGAAAATTGAACTAAACCATTTGGAATTACAACATTTTTTCAAAAAATTATCAATATTACTCTCAGAACCGGAAATGAAGATAATTTTTGCTTCTGATATTGAACTTTTTTTTAAATTTAAATATAAACCAATGTTTTATTTCTATACCTGAAGATCTTTAAAAAAAACACCCAAGAATTATCACCTCAGAAATAAAGTGCTCTCTACAGAGATAACAGATTTAAAATTTCTTTCGTAGATTGAATGAAGTATTTCTTTTGTTTGGGTTAGTACAGGGATTCTCAACTACCACGACCCTTTTTTTAGGTTGAACAGTTTGACAACCCCCTATAAATTATAGTTATAACTTAAAAATATAAAAAAATCTATGACAGCAGTAATTTTTTTTCACTTCTAACCAGTCAAGTAATTATTAAGAAACATTATTACTTATTATTCATAAATAAGATGGGCCATAACAGTAATTGAATGCCAATAATCAGGGCCGTGTTAAGGGAGGGGCAAAGGGGGCGTCCGCCCCGGGCGCAGTATTCAGGTATTCAAGAGAGGCGCTGAATTTGTGCCCGAATTTTTTTTGCAATTTATTATTTTAGTATTTTGCAATTTAAAATTATTTTAGCATTGGACTTCGTAGATACTTCAATACTTTCCAACCGAACCACGATGAACGTGTTCAGGGGGCGCCAAATTTTTGCCCCAACATTTTTTTGCGAATCTATCTAAGAATAATGTAAAGAAATTATATTTGGGAGGGGGCGCAAAAAAGCCAGGGGGGGCGCCAAAAAAGCCATCCGCCCCGGGCGCGATTTTTCCACAACACGGCCCTGCCAATAATAACAGTGGATTCTGCTTATTAGACATGCCAGTTAATTAGTAAATCTACTTAATAGATAAAAATCCCTAGAAACAAAAAAAAACTATTCAAATATTGCATATTTTAGCTGCTTAATAGACATGAAAGCAAATCCAAATTTGGAAGGAGTGTTAAAAGTAGCAAAAAATTTACATATTCTTGAAAGATTCTTTTTTGCTGCCTCTTTATTTATTTAGTTAAATAACTACTATTTTGTTAATAGTAAGAATAGTTAGTAGTAGCTCCTGTAAGAGTAAACAGATAAAAACATTGTGCATAATTTTCATAACTAAAAAATGTAGTTTTTAACAGAAATCTTAACACATATTCTTAATATGTAGTTTAGAAGAGCAACTCTTTTTGTTTTTAAACAGAAATTAGGATTTATTAAATAAATCTCGCAAAGTAAACTGTTCTCTAACTAAAATTATGCTCACCTGATATGATTGATCCTTATTCTTAAGAATTAAATACAGACATTGTGTAATAAAGTATAATTTAAAAATACCTTCTAAGTTCATTTATAAAATATAATAACCAATGAAAAATACCTGTGCATTATTCCATGCTCATTAATGTAATCAAGACCACTCAAAAGTTGGAACATTACATTTTTTATCTAAAATATAAAATATTTAAAAAAATAATAAATCCTGCAAACTTTAACAAAATCCTACAAATGGGAAAAAACTTACATAAATCATAAAAAAATTATTACATTTATGACCATGTGGATGAGAAATTGGTATTTACAAAATATGGAGGTGGGCAATGTGATAAATTCAATGGCATTTATCACTTTGCCTGAAATACGAGGGTTTTTTTTTTCAACTTCCGTTTTGCTCCTGAAAAAAAAGTAGTAGGAATTTCGAAATAATTTTGGTACTGGTAGTTAGGTACATTCTTCAAGATCAATTTGCATCTTCACTGCATAAAAATCGGACATTTTTATGTTAGTTATCGAATTTACAAGCGCGCTCCTCGAACTTATTTCCCGCCAGTCCATAGAGAATTTCGCTTTCCCCTCCTGCAATTTTCACCTGCTCACCCATTGTTTAATGTTAAATGCTGGGCGAAAGGAGCGGTCACGCGAAGAAGAAAGTGAAATTCTCTATGGGTTGGCGGGAAAAAAGTTCGAGGAGCGCGCTTTTAAATTCGATAACTAATAGAAAAAATGTCCGATTTTTATGCAGTAAAGATGTAAATTGATCCTGAAGGATGTACCTAACTACCAGTACCAAAATTATTTCGAAATTCCAACTACTTTTTTTTCAGGAGCAAAACGGAAGTTGAAAAAAAAACAACCCTCGTATATGTGCATTATTAATAATGCCCAACCAGATTTATAAAATTCCTCGTAACATATGTGTGTGTTTGTAGTCTTTTATACAAATTAACAGTTTTCTTCCAATCTGCACCAAACTTGATAAGTAAAATTATCCAAGGAAAAACAGACTATATTTCAAAGTTCTAGAATGACCCCTTGACCCTTTTTGTGGTTCTTTTACTGAATTAGTTTTATTCCTCCTCAATAAGAGATCTGCTCACCTCATTGTAACAAAGAAAACAAATACAAAATAAAAAGTTTTTAGTTTTTAAAAGAAAAACTATATATAAGTTTTTGGCGAACGGTTTCCAGAGAAAAACTTAAACTTTAAAATAATAATTTTAAAATGCTTTAATTTTTTTTTAGATTACGAATAAGGTTTCAGTTACAAAGCAAGTACTGTCAAACAATTTATTATACACTCAATCACAACATCAATTGACATTATATTTTATGATGAAACAAAGTTTTTTCACCTTTTAAAAATGTACTTTAAATAGGCTTACCATACAGGGTTACCCAGGTCAGTCCGGGTTTTTAGAGCTGTCCTGGGTCTCAAAAATGTCCAGGGTTTTATAAATTTAAGATTTGTGTGACATTGTTATTAAAAAAATCTGACCAAGATATTTGAAATTGCATTGTTTTACTTTTATGACTTAATTTCATCATAAAATTTCTATAAAAGTAAGTCAAGAAAAAATTTTGAAAAAAGTTATGTCAAATAAAGTGTACAAAAATAAAATACTTTATAATATTTCTGCTCGATATTTTTTAGTTTGAATGTTTTTTACTTAGTTTTTAATCTTTGATGAATCGATAGGGTACTTATTAAGTAATTTCAAAAATATGTCCTGGGTTGTACCCAAGAAAATATGGTAAGCCTAACTTTAAAGTACTTTCCAAATTAAATATCATTCAAAGACTGATGAAAGTATTCTAAAAGCTTACAAATATGCTATTTCATACCAAAATTTCACACATTTTGTACGAAACTTATAATATTTAGTCTAATAATTGAACTTAATTGTAAACATTAAGTGTCATGTTGGTTTTGTCTCTTATTATTTTCAATAGCTTAAAAGGTATTATTCAACAAGTCTGGGTTGCAATAAAATAGAAATGAGGAAATACTAGGTATACAGTGTTATTCCTAGGATTTTTTTGGAGGAGTAAAAATACTCCTTGACTTTTTTTAGGAGGAGTGAAATCCAATTATGAGGAGTGAAATATGGAAATAGCATGAACTCCATACACAGAGACATGAAAACCGCAATCAAACTCCCTAAGCATCAGAACAATAAATGAAAAAAAAAAAAAAAAATTACTATGGCTGTATGAAAACACAATTAGAAAGTATGATAATTAGGGTGCCATGGCTTTTAGCAATTGGCTTTGGCCAGAAGTCGGGCAAAAATGTCTCCGCTGAGATCAGATGGTGTTTTGTTCAGTTGTTTGATGTTTGGAGAAAAATATGATTTGTTGATTTCAGTGGGGTGCGCGGTGCATTTTAGTTTAACCTTGGTGGAAAATTCAAAGATTGAAAATACTCCTGGTTAATTTTTAAAGAGTATTACCGACTTTTAAGGAGTGAAATACTCTCTCAGAGGAGTTAAAAATATCTCTGGGTATACTAACCATATTGAATTTAAACTGGGTAACCATATTGAATTTAAAAGATTAATTGGTGCACATTTTTTTTAGAATGTTGATTTTTTAGAATATGCTGTATTTATTGAATAATTTCACTGAAAAAATTAAAATTCGGTCTATATGATTAATAAAGGGTTCGAAATGAGCATATACTTTAATATTTGAGAGAATATTTTTTATATATGTTTTAAGTTTCACATGGGAATCATGTGGTAAAAGTTACAATGTTTATTTAAAAATTACAATGCTTGTTTAATACCTTTCATCCTTCAGAATAAGGCAGAGGTTCTCAAACTGTGGGTCGCGACCCACTGGTGAGTCGCCAGTCAGTTTTTGGTGGGTCGTAACAAGATTTTGAGTTAAATTGTCTGAATAAATAGCATTTCTTCATAATTTTTAGAAACAGATTGTTTGCTTTTGAAATTTATTAAATTACCATATACAAAGTAAAGAGAATAAAAAGAGCAATAAGAAAAAATACCCTACTCTGTGTCGAATGCAAAAGACAAAATACATATTGTGTAACTATAAGATGCCACCAGGGGCAGGGATGCAGAATATGTCCGAACAATGTTCGTTGGAAATTCAGAGAGCTCCGGGGAAATTTTTACCCAAGTTTATTAAGAAAAAAAAATCTACAAATCCAAGTTGTTATTAGAAGCAACACATATTTTGGCAGGTAAAAATATCATACCCTCCAAATTCTACGAAAAGCTCAGACTTTAGTTACACTCAATCTAAGCTGATACACTCACAGCTGATAAAGAAAATGGATACCCCCTTGTCTTATGTAGAAGTAATGAAACAAATTGCTTACCACAGAAGGATTATACAATTCTATAACTTTATATAGAATGACATCACTAATGAAACAGGGAAATGGCTCAAAAACTAAATGCACACTGAAAGGTTAATATAAATTAACAAAGTAACCAATAAAATTCAAAAATAACAAAGAAAGTACAGAATTAATAAATCATTCAACCACAAAGTTTTACTATTGAAAAATTAGAATGTCCTTTATTTTGATATTTTAAAACTTTTTGGAACAAAAGTCTACAGATCTTTTTATTTTGATTTCCCTTTTAACTTGAGAGTGTCAAAAATTAATTAAGCATAAATTATAAAATCTTTCAATTACTGGAATAAATTAACCTTTAAGTTTTTTTAGCAAATTTAAATTAATTTCTTTCAAATACTCCCCTTATACCAGTTTTTCTCATAAAGGAAATTATGGTATTCTCATTCTTTTTCATTTCATATTTTTATAACAAAACATCCATATCAGTATCTACTTATTAGTATACTTAATTTTTTAATTACATAATACAAGTGTCAAATGCATAAACATAAATTAACTTTAGGTACATAACACTTATGTTTGACGATTATTATCTGTATAATAAAATCCCTTATGGTCCTGTGATTTGCAAGTATCACAGATGAATAAATGGCAAGATTTCTTCGTTAATGGTCACCATGTTGATAAAATTATACTGATGGGAGACTTCACAAACAACTAGAAACATACCAGGGAAAAAAGATTTTGAAAAAATAAAGCATTAATTACCATCAATAATTTTTAGTTTAGTTCTGAAATAAAAATGCGTCAAGCAGATTTTCATCTTTATACAGGAAAACCTAATGCAAAGACAAAGAGGTGGGTACCCAACAATTTTAGAGGACACTCTTTTCTGTTTTTAACCCATTGTCATAAAAGCCTATTAAACTATTCTTTTCTTTGGTTTAACCATACCATGTACCAGATCCAGCCAATTTGCTGGCGAAACACACTGGCTTTTAGTTCAGAAAAAACATTCTTCCCTTAAACTTCTGCTCCCAAGCAGGTGTTATGGGGTTAGATGATCAGATGTTTTATGATGTCAGCAGCGCGTGGAAAACTCGTGGTCACTCTTAAAAGCTATGAGTCATGTGGGACTGACACAAGTGTGAAATTTTCTTTTGTTGAAGTTGAACCGGTTTAAACGTCTGGGCAAAACTAGTTGCCCCATTAGTAAAAGGGGTACAATTCCGTTAGAGTCCCCGCTAAATATCGCCAATATCCAAATCGCTAAATATATCCAAATACCAACAAATTTTTCTGACTTTTATTAATAAACTAAATAGTTATTGATCTAACTAAACATTTTAATTCAGGAGTTTGAAATTATTTATGAATATTTCTACTTTTTGTTGTCTAAAAGAACCGGGCGATATTTAGCGGGGACTCTTAACGGAATTGAACCGTAAAAGGTAGTAAACAAAAGTTTTAAAAACGCATCCTTTTTACATAAAAAAAGTATTAGTAGGAGAAAATCTTACCTGGCAAAGCGATAGACAGCAGGTTCAAGAAACTTAAGGATATTAGAATGCTTTAATTTTTTTATAATTCCAATCTCACGTTCAAGTACTTTCAGTTCTAAAAAGAAGAGTGGAATTTTTAGGAAAGACTATTAACTAAATAATTTACTTACATATCAAATATAAACTTCAATGTATGAATTTATTAGTAGGCACTGGTTTTTTATCCATGCAAAAAATTTTAAGTGATACTAAACAACCTAGTAAAATACATGGGTAGCCTGCAGGGTTGCTTGATTTAAATCACTTGATTTTTTTTTTAAAAAATCATTTGATTTAAATCAAAAATGTTAAACCACCACAATTTAAAGAAATTAATTAGTTGCATGCTTATAAGAAGGGTTTACTAAATTATTTGCATTATATTTTTTAAATTTTATATTTACTGTATAGATTTAGCCTTTATATTATTGCCTGCAATTTTAAAAAACAAGTGTTACTATCATATTGACCCTTGATTATGAAAATGCGGTAAATAGCAAAGGTTTGGAATCAATAATTTAACACGTTGACTGCCATGTGAATTGCATTTTACTCACACCTTTTATGTCCAAGAGATTTCGTGAGTTAAACAACTTCTTTCGAATTTGTTCTTGGAGTTGTCTATACTTCACAAATACCACGTTATTATAATGGAGGCACATTTAGTATGGCCTCAGAGATGAAAAACTGAACTTGGCCTGGATTTTTCTTTAAAAGGTAACTTTTTGTATGTTTTGTAATTGCGGAGTTACTCATGCCCAAAACGGAATTTTTTTTTTCCCAAAATTTCCACAAATTTTGATAAGTTAAAGTCATTTTAAAAGCTAATAAAAAATAAAAAAAGAAAAAACAGACCAAAGCCACACAGACCAAATTATTTTTTTTGTTGGGTCAGTTAACGTGTTAGTAAACTAAACAAGATTTAAAATCCTATAATTCTTTTACTTGGTATCAACTTTTTAAAATGTTATGATTTTTATCGAAAGCTTATTTTCAGTTATGTTTTCTTATCCAATTTTTTCTTATACTGCATAAATATCAATGGTTTGATTTTATTTTTTTTATCACTAATTACCTATTGCAGGGGTTCTCAAACTTTCCAACATCACGACGCACTTTTTATAAACAAACTCTAACGCGACCCACCTCATCTTCAGTTAATTTTCCCATACCGCCCCTACAACCCCTACGCCTCATCAACTATTTAGTTACTATAATAAATTACATGTAAGCAAGTATTATATATTACTATATTAACTTTTTAATAATTTAAAAAGAAATACTTGAACCTAAGTGTATCAAATTGTTTGATTGTGGGAGGGACAATGAGGTGCACAATCAAAAGGGTTGTCTGGGGGTCTCCCCCAGAGAAATTTTTGAAATATGACTCTTAAAAACAGAGTTTTAACTCATTTTTTTGGTAATCTTGGATAAATTTCAATTACATCATTTCCTAAGGAAATTCTTGAATTCAAAAACTTGTCGTGACCCACCAAAAACTAACTGGCGACCCACAGTTTGAGAACCTCTGACTTATTGTATTACAGAAATAAACATGGGTAATGGTAAAATTAATTAATTTTATTAAAATTAGTTTAACTTCAATATGACTCAAAGATTGATTTCAATTTTTACACAAAAATCAGGCATGATTTTGAAATATAATCATTGTCTTGATTTATTTAGTAATGTATTAAATATAAATCATGGTCAAAAGATTTAAAAAAAATTATTGATTTTAAAATTTGGTAAGTAGTTAGTTTTAGTAGAAAGTAGGAAAAAAAAATTCAGTAACTAATAGTACAAATATTCAATCACCGTTTCAGAACGGGCATCTCACCGATGAGATGGCAGTGAACTGCTTTCCTTAATTAGTTAATTACACAGGGCCGTAACCAGACTTTTGTTTCGGGGGGGGTTTTGACTCAAATATTCTCTGAGGTACCTCCTGACGGGTACTTTTATATGTTAAGTTTTAGATGACAACACTGGATAGAAATTTTGATGCACTAAATTTCGAAATTGTATAAACAATTTGAATTCGAAGTAAAAGGGGGGGGGTCTGGGGGAAAATTTTTGGAAATTTGACCCTCAAAAGAGTGTTTTAGCTCATTTCTGAGACCCTTTAGATTACACCCATAGAGCACCACTCATTGTAAGCGGCCGAATTTTCAAGGTAAAAAGAAGGTATATTGTAATAAATGGCGAAATGTTAAAGGGTTTTTAGGTTCCTACTCCAGAAAATTTGTTGAATTTTTCCCCTAAAAGTGGCATTTTAACTCATTTTGAGACACTTTAGGTTACATTAAAGAGGACCACTCCTTGTAAATCACACAAGTTTGAAGGAAAAACCGTATACTTAATAGATTTTAAAATTTCGAGGGGGTTTGGGGGTCCTCCCCCAAAAAAATTTTGGAAATTTTACCCTTAAAAGTAGGGTTTTGACTCATTTTGAGACCCTTTGGGTTATACCCGAAGAGGATATCGCTCCTTGTGAGACATAATTTTCAAGAAAAATAGCAATATAAAAATTGATGTCAAAATTTCGGGGGGGGTTTGAACCCCTAAAACCCCCCCCTTGGATACGGCCCTGTAATTACATTAATTAGTGCATAAAATATATTAGAATGTGATGCAAAATTATTATAACACACATAAATTATAATATCAATATATTTTTGACCAGTTTCAGAAAGTATAGAACAGTATGTTCATTTAAATAAAAAAAATCAGCAACCCTGGTAGCCTGAAAAGTTACCGGCCTTCCTTACAAACTGCAGTTTGTTTGATTCATTCAAATTTTAATCCTGTTAGGTTCTGAATTAATTTTTTTCTGAAAATATTTCAGTTCTTTTCTTTTTCTAAAATATTTGCTGCAAATTAATTAAGTGCCCTCGGTCCTTTAAATTTTGACTGAAGACATTTACCAGGTTCCCCACTCAATTTTAGAAATAACATCCCCCAACATTTCCAGATCAATTTTGAAGATTCTTCAGTAAAAAAACTAGCAATTCACTGTATTTTTGTGATATTTCTTTCTTTTTTGAACAGATATTTTCAATAAATATTATATTTATTTAACTTTCTTAAGCCAAAAATGAGATAGAAATAAAAATGGATCATTTTCTAGGTATTCTATGATTTTCTAGTTTCTCCCCTGACCTGTGGGAACCCTGTTTGACAGTCATATTGTGATAATGCTTATTGAGAAACAACAGTGTACAAAGAAATCAAATTATATGTTAAATATATAAATTATTTCAAAATATTTTCTGCAAAATCATAAAAGTTTTCTTCGTTTGACGTGCATGTCCATATTATCCAAGTATGTGGAGCACATCAATAAAATCCAATAACAAAATATTTGAAATACATTTATCACAGTAAGTAGATTTACAGGAAATATTATTAGTAATATATCAGAAAAATTTGTTACCTTTATTATGTGAGGTGAATTCTTTGTATTTTACTAATGTAACTTGTTTACAGTTTCTGTTGTCAAGACTTTGATCTAAAATTTACAATGAATTAATAAGTATTTATCAACATTTTAATTTTTAAAAAATACATCTGCTGTGTGAGTGCAACTAATAAATTCTTAATTGCAGCAAATATGCCAGCATTTACAGAAGAAGTCTAACAGAAAAACTGGTTCAATTCCATTATCTGCTCCATTAAATATTGTCATGGAAGAATAAAATTTTATTTTTTTTAGAGGAAATTTGGGTCCCTACTTAAATAAATTTATATATATATGCCATTGGATTGGAGTGATGAAAAGAGAAGACCTGAATTGTTGAACAGTGTAATAATATGAAATTAGTGTAAAATGCATGGATAGTATTGTACGTCACATTACATAATTATAGGAGATGACACACACAAGCCACTTCTATTGTATTAAGAAACTAAAGTACTCTCTCATTTTTATTAAAAAAGGACAAAAATAAGAGGAGGGCATGGGCGTCATTTAGGGGGGGGGGGCAAGGTTTTCCGTGTAATAAAAAAAATAGCTAAAAGTCCCTTGAAAATTCTGTAACTTACAAGGATGCATGGGCGTAGCCAGGGGGAGGCAGGGAGGGGCAGCTGCCCCCCCCTAAGTTCTCAGTTTGTTAAAAAAAAATTAAAAACTTTATTAAAGCAATAGTACATAATTTTTCTTGAAAATTGTGTGGCTTACAAGAATCGGTTCTGTTCGGCCCAAAGAGTCAAAATGAGCTAAAACACTACTTTAGGGGCGAATTTTAAAAAAAAATTCTGGGGGAGGACCCCCAGACCCTCCATTTTTAAGCTCACATTCATTACCCGTATTTTTACTTTAGGTGTGCAAAAGTTCAAATCCTTTGTTTAAGTACCCTAAAATTTAGCGTGTAAAAGTACTCGCCATGTGGTATGGGGGTATCTGGGAAATAATGTTGAGTCAACCCCTAGTCACTAGTATTCGCAACATCAAGAGCAAAGGTAAGTATCCTTGCCCCCCCCTAACATGAAACCTGGCTACGCCCATGCAAGGATGCATCGTATGTAACCCAAAAAGTCTCAAAATGAGTTAAAACACTACTTTTGAAGGTCAGATTTTAAAAAAAATTCTGGGGGAGAACCCCCAAACCCCTTACAAAATTTTAAAGTCTGTTATATAGTGTTTTTCCCATGAAATTTCTGTCACTTACAAGAAGCGGTTACCCTTTGTGTGTTCCCCAAAGTAGTTCCAAATGAGACAAAACAACCTTTTAAAGGTAAATTTTCAAAATTTTTCTGGGGAAGGACCCTCAGCCCCCCTTGAAATATCTTGATATCTATTTATAATTTTTTCCCCTTGAAAATTGTGAGATTTACAAGGAACCTTTCTCTTCGGATGTTACCCAAAGGGTCTCAAAAAAGGAGCCAAAATACTACATTTAAAGGCAAATTTTCTGGGGGAGGACCTCAGCCCCCCATTATCTTCGGATGTTACGATAAGGGTCTCAAAAGGAGCTAAAACACTACCTTTAAAGGCACATTTTCAAAATTTTTCTGGGGGAGGACCCCCAGCCCCCTTGAATTATCTTGATATCTATTTATAATTTTTTTTCCTTGAAACTGCTTGGTTTACAAGGAACCGTTCTCTTTGGATGTTACCCAAAGGGTCTCAAAAGGAGCTAAAACACTACTTTTAAAGGCAAATTTCAAAAATTTTCTGGGGGTAACCTCCAGCCAGACCCCCCCCCTATTTTTACTTAGAGTAATTATAAAATTGTGACATTATATATACATCATAATTCAAATATTACTTTTAAGTGACCTAAAACTAGGTAGTATGGGGTTTAGAAATGGGGATGGGTCCATAGGCGCCGACTCCATAGGGTTTGAGGGGGCTTGAGCCCCCCCAATGTTGAAAGTAGGGGGGCCAGGCCCCCCCAATATTTTTAATTCGCTCCTAATATTTTTTAATTACAACATCCTCTCTGATTTTCTTCGGAAACGACGACCTCAAGCCTCGACCAGGAGGTTCAATTCTTCATCCCATTTATCACTTGACTGCCAAAGTGTCCGGTGCTCAAAGTGTTCCGATTTCCAGGAAGCCATCAGTCATTAGCGCGCAGACCCCTGGCTTGGGGTTTGGCTCCAGGAGGGAGTGGGCCTTCTTTTGTTTCTTATCAGAAGTTCCTCCGGCCAGGGTACGATTGCGGAAGTGGGAGGAGGGTGATGCATTAAAATGTCAAAAAACGACCCCTTGTCGGTAAAATGAAAGCAAACCTTTTTAAAGTATTGCAGTCTCATATCGTTTTGTGAACCCCTTAATTGTTCCTTTTTTCGTTATTGGCGTCCTATTCGACACCACACCCCACGTGACTGAGATTTGCAGTGACTGAGACAAATTTGCATTTTTGTAGAGGTCAGCTAGTTGAACTTTAGTTGTGCTATTGAACGTCACTGTTTCTCCTATCATAGTGCACTATTGCTGAATTGCATTAATAGTTTTTAAGTTTCTCAAAAAGGTAAGAATGATTTATACCTTTTCATTTGAAAAAGCGAAGGGAGCAAATATATACCGTTGATTTTGAAAGTACTACAAGTCCACGTTTTATTGTTTCGAGATATGTATTTAATGTTTTCCGTTTAATTAAATTAAAAAAATATTGCTCTATTTTTTATTGAATTATTTTATGTAGTTCTAGAATATGCTCATATAAGAATGAAAATATGTACCGGTTGCGAGATAGTAGGCTTGAAAGAATAAAAATAGTATAAAATTAGGGTAAAAAAATAGACAATATGACTTGTGCCTTTTTCAAAGTGAACAAAATAAGCTCTTGTCCTTTTGAAATTCGGGGATGTCCACTGCTTTATTTTTAGTTTTAATAAGTTCGTGTATGATTATTTTCAAAAACACACATACTTTGATATTATTGCTTGCTTTGTAATAAACGTATTATTTTACGTACATTTTTAAACTGACATAGAATATTATTTCTATTTATATCTTTTGTTGTGAATCTTATAAGATAAAAAAATCAATAAAGAAATTCAAAAGTTTCTTTTAATTTAGATTTTAAGTCTTTCAAAATATTGATTAAAAATTGAAAGAGTTGAATATATATAAAATTAATCCATATTATCTTTATGATTTTTGTAGTGTGCGTTTGCTTTCTTTGCTGGTATTATATGACTTTATTTAGCTTTTTTTTCTTTAGGTTTTAAGAAATTTCTGTCTTATTTTTTTTCTAGGTATTATAATTTAAAATGTTTAAGTTTCCTTTATATAGAAATAAGTACTAAATATAATAGAAATCGGACACACAGAGCGGTTTTTTATGTAATTGGTGTTCATTTGGATTAAACGTGTATGTATTAAAAATTGACATGGCACATTTAATTTATATCTTCACAGCTTAATACAGAATTATTTTAGATCGCAATAATATCAGATCCAATTAAGGTTTTTGGACTTATACTGCTAATAAAATTAGCGATATTTATTTGCATGACATGTGACTTTTAAGCTCTCCCATTTTACATTTCGGTTCAAAAGTGCTTTTTTAATTAAAAATACTTTTTACTTACAAACGTAATAAGATTTCATGTAAAAAATACTATTTAAAAAAGTTACACTATTTTCTCCCCTCCTTTTTAAAATTTCATTTTTGTACATTGTTGTCAAGGCAAAATGTTAATCTTTGGATTTTTTTATTGGCTTCTTTCGGTTTGATATTTTTTGTTTGTAACTTAAAGAGGGAAATCCGGAATTTTTATTTTCGGTTTTAAAGAAATGGACGAAAATAAAAAGTAGAATTCTTACATCGTTTAAACGGATTGAATTTTAAATTTCAAAGGAAAATAGTAGAATTTTGACATTTTAGTAAACTTAAGTGTTGGCTGTTTTAATTTGTGCCACAACGCGTTGTTGGGGCGTTTATGATGCTCGCTTCTCAATAATCGAAAAGACGGTCTATAACTGACATAAGCGCCGACACCATAGGGTTTGAGGGGGCTTGAGCCCCCCCCCCTAATATTTTGTGATGTTTGGATATTTTGTGGTTTGGAATCCCCTTCAAAATTTCGAAGAATCCCCTTCAAGAGCAGTTTTTTGGGAAAGAGTAATCCAAAAGGTCTCAAAATGAGTTAAAAATTTCTTTTAAGGGTCAAATTTTGAAAATTTTCTTGGGGAGAACCCCCAAAATTTGGATATATATTTATTATCTGTAGTTTTTTTTTTTCATAAAAATTTGGTGGCTTGTTAGGAGTGACCCTCTTCATTTGTAACCCAAGATATCTCAAAATGAGCTGAAATGCTACTTTTAACAGAGAAATTTCTAAAATTTTTCTGGGGGAGATCCCCCAGGCCCCCTTCTTATTTCGGGCTCACGTTGTTACACAAAACTTTTACATTAAATGCACACCTTGACGATATTGAAAGGGACATGTAAAGGAATTGATTTTATACATATGATACAAAATTAGGCTATTTTAAATTGTGGTTTTAACTTCATGGTTGTGTTTTCTTAATTTTGTTTTTTGGTCTGGTACTGGCCCCCCCCCCAATATTTTATAAAAGTCGGCGCCTATGGATGGGTCAATCCTCCCCAAACAAAAGTTTGGTTACGGCCCAACACTTTAAAAAAAATCCTTGCCCCCCAACCAAATACTGAAAGGACACCCTTGGGGTGTGACACCACAAACTTCTGCCCCGGGTGCTACCCACCCAGTGGCATATATAGGAGTTTATTTTGGGAGGGGCCCCAAAATTACTCCCCAGCCCCTCCCCCACATAATTAATAGGTCCAATGTAGCTTTTTAGGTGATAACTTAGGTCCTAAAAACTTAATATAGGAAAAGTTGTTAGTAATAAAAATACAAGTACCAAAGTCTGGGGGTCCTCCCCAGGGGTGCAGAATATGTCCGAACATGGTTCGGGGGAAATTCATGCAGTTCTGGGGAAATTTTTGCCCAAGTTTATTAAGGGAAAAAACTTTACAAACCCAAATTGTTATTAGAAACAAATATTTTGGCTGGTGACAATATCATTCCCTCCAAATTCTATGGAAATTAGGTGAAAACTACGGAATTACGGATGTACATCGGAAAACTACGGAACTATGCCAAAAAAGCAAGATTCCTTGGTAAATACCTGAAAGTTGGCTTTTCCTTGTGTTTTGATTATTAGGCAGGAGAAACAATGTATTTGTAATAGGATCGGTGATTCTGACTAAAAATTGCGTTCTTGTTTTATCACCTCAATGTTTCTGACATAAAAACAAAAAGTTAAGTTAAAGACAGGAGAGTTTTACTGTAGCTCAAAATTGGGAGTTTATAATTAATCCATTAAGTCCATAAAAATTAAAACTTATGGATTATTTGGTAATTATTGAACTTTTCAGAAGTTCAGTAATTAAGAAAACTATGTTTTATAATAAAAACTCATTGTACTTCAGTAGTAACATAAACTGGAATGAAAATATGGGGACATTTTTGGGTAAATTTTAATGAAAATATAGACACTTTTTGGGGAAATTTTGGACATAGTTAATAGTGTTCTGGGGAAATATTGGGCCCTGGAACATTTTCTGCACCCCTGGTCCTCCCCCAGAAAATTTTTGGAAGTTTGACTAAAAAAACCAGGTTTTCAACTATACTAGTTTTGGTACAGTCCGAATTTTGGTTGTACATTTTTACGAACTTAATATTTTAAAAGTTATTAAAATAGAGTTTCAAGTACAAAAGTGGATCTGGGGGTCCTTCCTTCCCCAGAAAATTTTTGAAACTTTACCCCTAAAAATAGGTATTTATCTTGTTTTTGGTACACTTAATCCGAATTTTGGACATCTATTTTTTGGTAGGATTTGGATATGGATGAACTTATTATAATAAAGTTGTTAATAATAAAATTCCAAGTACAATAGGGGGGTTTGGGGGTCCTCCCCCAGATAATTTTTGAAATTTGACCCTAAAATACAGGGTTTTAACTTGTTTTGGTACACCTAGTCCGAATTTCGGGCCGAGGGTGCCAGGGCCCCCCTTATATAGGGTAGGTGGGGGTAATTGTCCGCAGTTTTTGGTTTTGAATTTTTGTGGCCCACAGTTTGATTATTTTAATTAGTTTTTGGTATGGAATCTAAAGCTCAGGATGTTACCTATCAATTCATATTTTTTCCAGCCTTGAGTTGCAATTATTTTTAGAAATATTCAACTTTAAAAAAAAAAAAGAAATTTGCCCCATTTTTTGGTTCAAATATCCGCAGTGAGGATATTGAATAAAATTAGATATTTCAATGCAATAACAGCAAAATGGAGGATTATTCACAACACTAAGACTAGACAACAATATTCGACAAATTGAAATTTAGACTAAACAATTATAAGTGGCTAGGAATCCTTAATTCATTTTTAATCGGAAGAACTTTGGCTACACTCCCTTAATTTAAAGAAAAAAATAGAAGCTAAGGGAAAGTTTTAACTTTTTTTATAAAATTTACCTAGAAAACACCAATTAAACTAAAATCATTATTTTTCTTGGAAGGTGGAAAATAGAAAGAACATATAAAAGTAATAAACGTGGAGAGCAGCTTAGACATTCCGCTTTTCTGTACTCACCTACTGTTAGAGGGTCTGATTTTGCCCCTTAGGGAGAGTGAGGGTCTGATTTTGCATCTTTTCAACTGCGGACACTTACCCCAAAAAAACTGCGGAGAGTTACCCCATATCATGATGACAGCAATAGTGTTACTGATTTTGGAAAATAAAAGTAAACATGGGTATTGTGTTATAATTTCAAAGTTAAACAAAGACCCTTTCAGGAAAAAAAACAGATGGACTGAATAAGAATAATTATTTCACCTTAATATTAAGAAAAAGTGACAAAAAAACTGTATCAAGGACACTAAAAACTGACTTGTCTAATTTTTTTGGACAACGGACACGCCAATCCTTTAAAGTTTTTACTACCACCTGGTGGTTGTGAAAGGTACCTACTGTATCAATACCGGCAGCATAATTGATTGTTATCATCGAAAAATGGCCGTGCGGACAATTACCCCCACCTACCCTATGCCACTGCACCCACCCTAGCTACGCCACTGCCTTAGTTCAATAAAATGTCTTCCGGGTTTAAGGACCGTGGTCTTTTGATAAAACGTACGTTACGGCAGACTTCATCAGCAAGACAGATTAAACGTCCGCTTTAATCAATAGACCACGGTCCTTAAACCCGGAAGACATTTTATTGAATTTTGAATCTGACCGTGTAAGCCTGCACCTTTTTATTGATGGGACCTTAAATCCTGTCTTATTAGTTCAAAAATGAGCGAAGAGACTACATTTTAAGGTATAATTTTTAAAAATTTCTGAGGGAGGCCCCCAGACCCCCTTCCTTCCTTGGAACGTCTAAACATCGGCAACAAAACTTACAATATTTTTGCACAAAGGTTCGCATTTGATCTATAAAATACTTGGGTACAGAGATCTTAGGAAAAAATTTGGAGTCAAAACTCTTCCCGAAAAACAAGTCTGGGTGCTATTATACAACAGGGTGCCACTATTGTTGGCCATTATAATCCACTATCCAGTATAACAAACAAAAAAACAAGTGGCACCCTATTGTATAATGAAACCAAAGTCTGGTTGTACGGCCCTGTAGACGACCTAATACGGGTTATCAGGGTCAAATTTTTAAAATTCTTCTGGGGGGAGAACCCCCAACCTTCTTAAAATGTGGTTGCCCCCTCTGTAGGTCCAGGCTGAATCTGCCACTGATCCCATCTCACCCCTATTTACTTTAAAACCAATACTTACAGAATTCTTCTAACGCACCAACTCTTAAAGAAGTCGTATTATCGAATTCTTTGGTGGAGCGACAACTTCCTTCCTAAAAATTAAAATTGGTTAGAAAATTTAGTGGACCCAAGGTAATGGAAACTGACAAGCTTAACACATACTAATAAACTGTCGGGAATTCGGAAGGAATCACCGAATATAGGTAATTCAATCCTAACTCCATCATTATCGTCAATTCCTGGTATAAATCTGTTATTCATAGCTTGAAAGAACTATAGGACACCATATAGCAAAGAACAAAACAAAATCAGAACTTCGCGGTAGTTTTGATTTGATGTGCTGTTGTGTTGTGGTGATGTGCTGGCCGACTGGCGGTCGTTCTTAGTGTTGGGTAAATGAGGTGTGAGGTACCTCACTTGAGTACCTCACCTCCTCGTTTTGTCATGACACCTCAGAACCAAACATTGTACCACCTCACACACCTCAAACCACTCACACACCTCAAACCACTCACACACTTCATTTGGAGTAGTGTGACAAACTGAGGTGAAGGCGCCCTGTGTGACAAAACGTCCCATGGGACTGCGCACTGTCCCATGCGCAGTGCAATGAATACAATACCCTCCATGCCATTACTCCATCGGCCCGGAGTAGCAGGGAGGAGTGCGGGGAGTAGGCTATGGTCATGTGATCTCCTTTCTTTTCGTCTCTCCCAAGGTTAGGGTTACGTCTCTCCCTCCTCTGGCCGACCATCAGGGGAGGCATTCGGAATTTATTTTACGTTTCAGCAATCTTAATTAATCGTCGAAATTTGTAATGTGAGTTGCAACTTTTTTAGGCATAATTGAAAATAAAGGCTGTAAGAACATAAGTACAGTATGATTTTTAAAGTGGATTAAGAATTTTTATCAAATAATCCAACAGCAAATACATTGCATACAATAGTACTAGAGGACTGGCGTTTCGATCCTCAAAACAGTACTTTTTAGATCCAAATCAATCGCTTCATTAATTATGCAAAACACTGATTAACCAATAAAATATAAATCTTAACAACATAAATTTTGCTTTAGATGAAGTATTTCATATTATCAACCAATATGTAATAATATAAAGCCAACTCAAATCACGTACTTTCGATCCTGGCTAATCGTTCAACGAAATTCTCAATATTGCAATCTTTTTTAATCGTCGAAATATTAATTAGAATTTCTGAATAATTTATAATTTGGGTTTACCTGAAGCTTAAGATCCTAAGAATATAAAATCCCCATAATTTTTTAAGTATGTACACTACATTTTGTTAGTCATCCATCATAAAAAAAATAATATAATGCCCCCTCAAATTACGTACTTTCTATCCTGGCAGCTCGTTTAACGAAATTCTCATTATTGCAATCTTTTTTAATCGTCGAAATATTAATTTGAATTTCTGAATAATTTAGGTTAACTTGAAGCTAAGGATCCTAAGAATATAAAATCCCTATAATTTTTTAAGTATGTGCACTCCATCCTAAAAATGAGATTGAGATATGAACAAAAGATCTTGTGGGCCTCTACTCAAAAATAAGCTCTGGGACGTCCCATTGGATTGGGACTGTTGGGACGAAAACACACACCGTGACGTGCGCGTGCGTGACATGACATTGTATAGTTTAGTTTTAGTTTGTTTGTATGGGACAAATTGAGGTGGTGGGACGTAGTTTGTTTGTATGGGACAAATTGAGGTGTTGGGACGTAGTTTGTTTGTATGGGACAAATTGAGGTGGTACAACGTCACACCTCACTATGACAAAATGAGTACCTCACTCAACTCACTTAAAATTTCTGAGTTACCCATCACTAGTCGTTCTGGCACTGGCAAGCAAGCAAGCAGTTCGGCTGTTTCCAGCCCGAAGCTCGCCCTCTAGCGGTAGCTTCTGAATGGTCTATCATGGAGTGCAGGGGTGTAGCGCCAAGGGGGGTGTCCCCGGGTCCGGACTCCCCTTTGGGCTTGACCTAAACTTTTTTAGACCCTAATTGAGGTGTTATAATCATCATTAGCCACTCAAGAGAGATCGCATCTATACCCCTAAAAAGGGCATGAACCCAGAAAAAGACTTTTTTGTTTTGTTAAACTCTTAAAATTTACCGGGGGGATCGATATCCCGTCCCCGATTCCATAGGTTAAAATGCTATTCTTAAGGGTCAAATTTCAAAAAATTTCAGACCGAAACACATTTTCAGACTTCGGGTTTTCACCGGAAAAGGGTCATTGGCGTCAAAATTTCGGGGGGGGAGATGGTTTGTTTGAACCCCCAACACTCCCTAGGATACGGCCCAAGGCTAAAATAATAGGTTAATCAGATGTTAATAATAATTTCTCGAAGGGGAAAAATTTCATTAGGAACGGTTTGCACTCGGGCCTAGGCGCCCTCTCTTGAGTGCCCCCCTGTGCTGATATTTTACTAGTTTGTTTTTATTAGTCTATACTAGTTAACTGCTCTAGTCTAGTGTATATAACTTCTGTTAATTAATTAGCAACTCTGTGTTTATCTATCTGGCAACATCCTAAGCACCTGATACGCATATGTTATATATTTTCCTGTTCTATAGATTTTAATTTTTATTGTGCTAAAGTCATGTTTTAAAAGCTCTACTTGAGTCTAAATATGCTTAATCATTTATAACAATTTTAATAACATTTCTTATTTCTAAACCTGAATTGCTCATCGACTGTACAATGGATAAATATCTACAACCTGAGCGTTTTGATGTGGAGCCTACTAATACTACCGCCGAAACTAAGTGGAAGCATTGGAGGAAGACCTTTGATAATTTTTTGTCGGGGATTAAGGACTTAAAAGAGGAAAACAAGTTACCGCTTCTTTGTAATTATGTGAGTGCCGCAACTTTTCTATACATAAATGACTGTACTTCTTTTCGTCAAGCCATTGAAATTCTAGATTCCCTCTTCATAAAACAAAGAAATGTAATATACGCGAGACACTGTCTGTCAACACGTACCCAACAGGCGGGAGAAGGAATTGCAGAATACCTACAGATATTGAATCAACTCAGCAAGGACTGCCTGTTTACTGATGTTAAAGCAGAGGAGTACAGGAGGGAATATATAAGGGATGCTTTTATACGGGGATTGCGATGCCCTCGTATTCGCCAACGTCTATTGGAAAACACCTCCATATGACTCTGGATGCAGCTTTTGAACAAGCCAGATCCCTAGAACTAGCAGAAGTGCATGCCGCTGGATATTCCCCTGGAAATGGAAATTCTTTTTCGATTGCGGTGGATCCTCGCCAAGATTTGTCAACATCAGCTGGGCATCTTCTTGATGATCAAAATCCACAACAAACCACAGCTATACCACAGCCTTCTCTACCTCTAAAAACTACAGATGCTTCTTCTGTGGAAACGAGCAGCACTCTAGAGATCTATTTGTCCTGCTAGAGACGCTATTTGTAGAAAATGTGGAAAAAAGGGCATTTTCAGCGGTCCTGCAAGTCGAGGATCCATAAAAATTCTTCTAATGCTGCGGCGGTCTCCAGTATCTTGGCTGTTTCGGGACCAATGGGTTGCCTTGAAAAATCCACCATTAGAGCATGGGTAAATGGAATCCTGTTAAATGCGTTGATTGACACTGGAAGTTCACTAAGTTTCCCTAACCAAAGGTACGCTGACACCTGTGGAGCTACTATCAGGCCCTATTTTGGGAAGGTGGCGATGGCTAACTCTTCTATGGTTGCGGACATAGTAGGCTGCTGCAGAGTGGATTTAAAAATAAACAACTTCAAATATCCAAATGTAGACTTGCTGATTATGAGGGACCTCTGCAGTGAGTTATTGATTGGGCACGATATACTGCAAGGACATTCGTCGGTGGAAATAGAGTTCAGTGGGGAGAAGCCTCCGCTAACTATTTGCTCTCTTGCCAAAGCCTTGGTTCCCCCAGTTTCACTTTTTTCAAATCTCACGCCCGATTGTAGACCTGTCCTAACTAAATCAAGGAGACATACTGACGCAGATAATGTGTTTATGGAAGAGGAAATTCAAAGGCTCCTCCAGGAGGGTATAATTGAACCCAGCAGCTCCCCATGGAGAGCTCAGGCTTTCGTGATTAGAGGAGAGACTCGCAAGCCACGTATGGTGATGGACTACTCACAAACCATAAATAGATATAGTACATTACTCGATGGATACCCGCTTCCTAAGATAGAAGAAGTTATTTTAAAAATTTCTAAAAATAGGGTATTTAGTAAAATGGATCTTCGAAGCGCGGAAGCGCCTACCATCAAATTCATATTTTGGATGAGGAAAGGCACTACACAGCTTTTGAAGCTTGCGGAAAACTTTATCAGTTTTTACGGGTCCCTTTTGGCGTCACTAACGGAGTGGCATCTTTTCAGAGGGTGATCGATAAAGTCATCGCGGATGAGGGACTTCAGCAAACTTATCCATTTATTGACGACGTGACAGTTTGTGGAAAAGATCAGGAGGAGCATGATTTAAATTTAAAAAGATTCATGGAAGCTGTGCAAAAATTCAACATAACCCTCAATAAAGAGAAATGCATCTATTCTACGAATTCGGTGAAGATTTTGGGTTACGTTATCCAAAATGGTACGATACGGCCGGATCCTGAAAGACTGAAACCTCTAATGGATATGCCGGTCCCAACAGAATCTTCTTCTCTTCAGCGAGCGTTGGGCATGTTTGCTCATTATTGCAGATGGGTAACGGGGTTTTCAGAGAAAATAAGACCCTTATTGGGAAAGCCGCAATTTCCTCTATCGGATGATGCTATATCTGCGTTCAATTTGGTGAAGGAGGACATTGCTAAGGCAACCCTGGCTGCACAATTAAGGATGACGTACCTTTTAGAGTTGAGACCGATTCATCAGATTTCGCTATTGGAGCAACTTTGAGTCAGGCCGGAAGACCAGTGGCGTTTTTCTCAAGAACTTTGTGTACTTCAGAGATGAAGCATTCCTCACCTGAAAAGGAGGCGTATGCCATAGTCGAATCGCTTCGACATTGGAGACACTTTTTAATGGGTAAACATTTCGAGGTGTTTACCGATCAGCAAGCTGTTTCTTTTGTATTTGATCAGAGGCACAGCAGCAAGATCAAAAATGAAAAGTTAACCCGTTGGAGATTGGAGCTTGCTAGTTACAAGTTTGACATCATATACCGTCCAGGGAGGCTGAACACAATTGCCGATACATTATCTCGCATAACCGGAGCGGTCTCCACGACGGGAATGAATCTAAATAAGGAGCTTCACGAATCCCTCTGCCATCCTGGTGTGACCCGCATGTATCATTGGATTCGAGGAAAGAATCTTCCCTTTTCAATAGAGGAGGTGCGAAGAATTACCAGGGATTGCCAGGTCTGCTGTGAACTAAAACCAAGATTCGTTAAGAATACGGGATGTTTGATAAAAGCTACAGCTCCGTTCGAGAGACTAAACATTGATTTTAAGGGTCCTCTTCCTGGTGGGTCAAGGAACCGATATATTCTGACGGTGGTTGACGAATTCTCTAGATTTCCCTTCGCTTTTCCGTGCACCGACGTGTCAGCTTCTACCGTTATAACCCACCTGCAAAATCTTTTCTCTGTTTTTGGGATGCCTTCCTTTATACATTTAGATAGAGGATCTGCCTTCATGTCACAGGAATTGAAGACGTTTTTAAACTCGCACAGAATTGCTACATCGCGAACGACCCCGCATAACCCAGCAGGCAATGGGCAGGTAGAAAGATACAATGGTGTGGTGTGGAAGACAATCCAATTGACATTGAGATAAGCTCAAAAGGAAATTGAAAGGTGGGAGGAAGCGGTGCCGGCGGCACTACATGCCATCAGGTCTTTATTATGCACGGCAACGAATGCGACTCCACACGAGAGAATGTTTTACCATCCGCGACGATCCCATAATGGTTGTACCCTCCTGCAGTGTCTGGCAGTGGGCCACGGGGGTCGCTACCTCTGCCCAGGGTCCGTATTCCTGATAACCCCTCTGACCCAACCGGTATAGGGGGAGGAACGGAACTGAGCAGAGGAGCAACGAGTTTATAAAAAGGGGACGGCCCCTGATAAGAGGGAGAACCTGTTAAGAGACGCTGGGGAACGCGTGCGGTTCAGGAGTGATTTCTCGAAGTGTAGCGGGTGTCGCGTGAGTTTGGTAGTGTTTTTTCGGAAGTGGATATTGTAGTATTATAATCTAGAGTGTGTAAAGAAAGAAGTCTCCCAAATAAAATTTATTTATTTGGGACTTGTGTAGTAATTCTTCTGTGGTGTTGTGGTGCATTCAAGATATTACACCTCTCAACATGGCTAATGCAACCGGGCCCTATATTGATGAAGAACTATGTGAGGACCAGCAAGGCTGAACCATTGGTCCGAGAGGTGGAACTCATACAGGCGAATCCCGAATATGCCCACGTAAGACTGGCTGATGGAAGAGAGACTACAGTCTCGATCCGACACCTAGCCCCCAGAGGAGACTACAATCCCATTAACGAGGATCCGACTACTCACGCTCAAGACAACGTGCCTGTGGTTACTGAGGAGGGGTCATCTGAACCTGACTGTCCCGACCCTCCAGAAGAAGGAGAGAACAGCACCTTGGATGCTATGCCATCTCGTTCAACTCGTATTAGAAAACCACCAGTGTAACAGATGAAAATGCTGCTTTACAACTAAACCCTTTATCTTTTATATTTTATTCACGCGCACGTGAACTTCTTCAAAAATAGTGAGAAATGAAAATATCTTTGTGATTGTTTTGGACTTGTTTTGTTGTGTAATTGTAAATAGCATCAAAATTAAATGAAAGTGTTTTCGCAAATATTTATTTCATTCGTAATTCAAACGTTGTGTTAAATTGGCGCCCAACGTGGGGCCGAAACACGGTCCCATCATCTGGATAAAGTCGATGCCGACCAAGTAATCCGATGTTGAAATTTTTAAGCTAAGTGATCGTTCCGATACAAGTAACGAACATCAGTTCATTTAAATGTATATGTATTTATCAAAATATAATTGCTTTATTTAAGTTATTTAAACGTGAAAATGAGTTACTTAGCTAAAGGTAAAAAACAAGATTTAATCTTCTTAGCAGAAGACCTCGGAATTACCCTTGAGGGAAATTTGAATAGAATTAATTTAAGGAATGCTATCATAAAAAGTGATACCTATGATGAGGAATTCACTAAAGAATTGTTTAACAATATTATCACTGATAGAGTGGAAAAAGAATTTCGTGAAATAGAAGAGAAAGAAAGGGAGAGAGAAAGGGAGGAAAAAGAGAAAGAAAGGGAGAGAGAAAGGGAGGAAAAAGAGAAAGAAAGGGAGAGAGAAAGGGAGGAAAAAGAGAAAGAAAGGGGTTTTGAATTAGAAAAGTTAAAACTTCAAACCCATTCTGCTAATATGCTCTCAGAAGAATCGTCGTCATCTGTCACGGATATTCCTAAATTGGAATTAAAAAAACTGATCCCCAGTTTCAATGAAACGACTGATGATATTGGATTGTTTTTAAATTTATTTGAAAAACAGCTGAAATTCCTCCAAGTACCTAGTTCTAAATGGGTTGTTTACTTGGTAGGGCTTCTTCCAAGTGACATAACTAAGTTGATAGCCCAAGAAACTGATGAGGATGCCCATAACTATGAACACGTCAAACGAATTCTTTTGAAGCGCTTTAAAATCAGTGCCGAAAAATTCCGGAATATTTTTGTTCAACACCGCCGAAAGTATGGCAGTACTTGGCGAGATTGTTATTTTCATTTGAAAAGTTCTTTTGAAGGTTGGCTAAATGAGCTGCAAATAAATTCATTTGATCAACTTAAAAATTTAATTATTTCTGATCAAATTAAGAAAATTGCCCCTCCCGAATACAAAGAACATTTTATTGATCACTGGTCTGAGCTGGTTGATCCAAAAGAATTAGCTGATAAATTTGATTCTTATGAAGAAGCTAGATGCCTGAAGCTAAGAAGTGTTACAGAGGTACCAACGAAAAGTGAATATCCAAAATGCCAAGATGATTCAGAGAATTCTTCTAGAACGAAACGTTCTGATAGAATAGCAAAGAGTAAGGATTTTCCCCAAGTATCCTGCTACGGATGTGGGAAAGAGGGCGTTATCAAACCTAATTGTCCCACCTGCACCGTAAATGTAAAATTAGATAGCGGTACATTCAATTCTATAAAGCTTAATTCTTTTAAAAATAAACATAAACAACCGTACAACACTCTTCTAGAGATATCCATCAATGGAAGGAAAGGGACGGGATGCGCTGATACTGGAGCAAGTCATACAATTGCTAGCACAAAATTGTATAATCTTTTAAAAGAAGATGGGGTAGAGTTTAAGGCTACAAAAATGAGTATTACTCTTGCTGATGGGTTTGAAAGGGAAACTGAAGTTTACAAGACAGAAGTTCAAATCCAAATAAAAGATCGTTTCATTAAAACTGAATTGTTTGCTTTTAAAACCCCTAGGAATAACCGAACTCTTCTAGGGATTGATTTCCTGAAAAGAGCTGGAATTGTCATAGATGTTCCACATCATCAATGGTTCTTTGCTCGTAGACTAGGAAGAGGTTCAGGTTTTCTGAAGATAAGGTTATGGTATTATCTCCTAACGATAAAGCATATATCAATGTCAATTCTATCTGTCTAAGAGACGATAAAAGGAAACACATCAATAAAACCCAAAGAGCTGAATTAAATTAATTGCTGGAAGATTTCTCCCGTATTGTCCGTCTAGGGGAAGCAGCAACCACCAAGATTAAACATTTCATTAATACTGGAGATAATCCACCAGTTTCAGTACCTCCAGGTAGGATATCTCCTGTAATGCCTTCTCTTTACTCAAAGGAAGACTTGATGACATTTTCCACCAGTCCATTGTCTCTGAATTGGCCTGCCTGTTTGGACCCTGCATACAACAACGCGAATGGCAAGAGGGACCCCGAGCGATGGTTTATGAACCACGGCGGCATTGATCACTTGTCTCCTCTGGAGCACGGACGCCATAAACGGGACGACGGCCTCTTGAGCCACAAGCGCAAGTCTTATCCGAAGGAGCAGATTAAGGAGGGCATCGTGTTTAGTCCACAGCGACGCAGCTTTGGAACAGGCTGTCACGTCATACAGCAGTCCTTCTTGGCCAGGAGACCTGGGAGTTCCTCTGATAGTGAAAGGGAACCAACTCGCAGGATTGGAAGTGGTCGTATCATGAACAGAGACTGGGACCAACGTGATTGGGACCGAGATCCAGAGTACGGCTACGGCAACCATTCTGCCCGAATAGATCGTAGATTTGCCAAATTTGCTAGACAAATTAAAGGTCGAGTAGAAGAAAAGCCCAGAAAGTAGATGGAGAATCTGATCTCTTCGTCTTATACAGCCTCCAAGACGTCCAACCTGCTTTACGAGGACGTTTAAACCGCAGGTTGAGGGGAAGTGTGTAACAGATGAAAATGCTGCTTTACAACTAAACCCTTTATCTTTTATATTTTATTCACGCGCACGTGAACTTCTTCAAAAATAGTGAGAAATGAAAATATCTTTGTGATTGTTTTGGACTTGTTTTGTTGTGTAATTGTAAATAGCATCAAAATTAAATGAAAGTGTTTTCGCAAATATTTATTTCATTCGTAATTCAAACGTTGTGTTAAACCAGCCTTTTTAAAGGACTATGTAAGGGACTGAATTAGGAGGGGGTGAATGTGCTGATATTTACTAGTTTGTTTTTATTTGTCTATACTAGTTAACTGCTCTAGTGTATATAACTTCTGTTAATTAATTAGCAACTCTGTGTTTATCTATCTGGCAACATCCTAAGCACCTGATACGCATATGTTATATATTTTCCTGTTCTATAGATTTTAATTTTTATTGTGCTAAAGTCATGTTATTAAAAGCACTACTTGAGTCTAAATATGCTTAATCATTTATAACACCTCCAAGGGGGGGCCCCGGATCCCGAGTACCTCCAGCCTCTGGGGGGGCACTGTGAACCCGGCTTCCATGACCCTTAGAGACGTTGGTTTCAAATGAAAGCCGTGAAACGGACTTTAAACACCCTGTATTCCTTTTGTTTTTTTTTTATGTTTCTGAAAAATAACACATTTATCACATGTTACTTACTTTACTTCTTACTACGAGCATCCGAGGTTGTTTGCCTCGATAGCTCGGTTTGAATGTGAACTTTGTGAATGAACATGTTTGTATCTTTGATATGATCACAGGGAGAACACAAACATGCATAGTACCGGAGCAGGGATTTAAACCCCTCATCGAGAGAGAAATTATACCCAGGGCAAGGCCCAGAATCGAACTCGATGACAGGTACAGTGCACAGACTACTAGCGTAGTTGGAAGCACGTAAACCAACTAAGCCAACCTGTCCAATAGAAGAAATATATTATTATAATATATATAAGAAATATGTCCAATTTCGTAATTATTAATATTTGAAAACTCCTTTCATATCTTGAATATTCTCCAGGAACAAACATGATCGTAAAGGAATACAAACGGCTTTTTTCAGTCTTTATTCTTTTTTAGATGGTTGGAAGTTTGATGATCCCATAGTGACGCTTGTTCGAGTCCTTAAGAAAAATTCAAATGACTTAAAAGCTTGTTTATTTTTCTTGGTAACAGAAATAAAGTAAATTCTTAGATTTTTAACTTGAGGATTTCCACGCGTATATATCGGGGGTTTAGCTCAGTGGTAGAGTATTCGGTTGTGCAGATCGAAATCCGAGCGTGCTACATGGCCAGTGTACTCTGAAGCAATGAGCACCAACAACTCAACCCAACAACAATTAACTTGAGGATTTACTCTTCAGATTTTGGGTTGTGTGTGTGTTTGTCATTGTGTTGGATCATATTATTTTGAGGATGGCAGGGAAACTGGAAAGACTCCTTCCAGTCTGATGAAACCACAATGTTGTGCAGAGTGTGTCTTGAAGAAGCATGTGGACTACATTATGGGATATATTCATGTAATGGGTGCAAGAGATTTTTCAAACATACTATTATCCAAGATGTTCAGTACGAGCCGTGCAAAAACAACGAACAATGTTTAATTTTGTGGACTGATCGTAAAAAATGCCAAGCCTGTCACCTCAAAAATTGCATCGTTGCTGGAATGTCGAGAGACGCTCCCGAAAACGGTCGCGTCCCCGAACGTAAAAAGGCAAATGTCCTCACTACAATAGACAAAGCGGACATCCCCGAACGTGAAAAGCCGGATATTCTTGCCATCAAGCAGAAAATGGACACCTCTAAACATAAAAAGAAGAACACTCTCGGCACCATGCAAAAAATAAGCGAACCCAAGCGTGAAAAGCTAAAGATCCACACAACCATGAAGGAAATAAACGTCCCTAAGAATAAAAAGCCTAATCTCCTCGCCACCATAGAAAAAATAGACGAACCCAAACGTGAAAAACCAAAGATCCATGCCACCTTGAAGAAAGCGAACGCCCATAAGAATGAAAAGCTGAAGATCCCCGTAACAACGAAGAAAGTGAAAGTCCCTTGTACTGTAAAGCCTAATAATATCCACGCGGTCATCGAAAAAGTAAGCGAACCCAAACGTAAAAAGACAAAGATCCACACCGCAATAAAGAAAGTGAACGACCCTAAGAATGAAAAGCTGAAGTCCCATATCATAATGAGGAAAGTGAACATCCCTAAGAAAGAAAAGCCTAATATCCTTGCTGCCATGAAGGAAGTAAACGTCCCTAATAGTGAAAAGCTTAATAACCTTGCTACCTTGGAAAAAGTAAACGAAACCAAATGTAAAAACCAAAAGGTCCAAGCCGCCATGAAGAAAGTGAATGACCCTAAGAAAGAAAAGCCTAATATCCTTTCTTCCATTAAGGAAGTAAACGTCCCTAATAGTGAAAAGCCTAATATCCTTGCTCCCTTGGAAAAAGTAAATGACCATGAACGTGAAAAGCCGAAGATCCCCGCAACTATTACGAAAGCGAACGTCCCTAAGAATGAAAAGCTCAATATCCTACCCGCCATGGAAAAAGTAAAGGAATCCAAACGTAAAAAGCCAAAAATTTACGGCGCCACGAAGAAAATAAATGCCTCTTATAATGAAACGCTGAAGATCATTCCAGGCTTACAAAACATTAACGACCTCGAGCGTAAAAAGCCAACGATTCTCGACGGAAAGCATCATGAAGACGTCCAAAATCTCGAAAAACCGAAGATTATTCCCCCAATTCAAAATACGAAAACTAATTCCCAAAATAAGGATTTGCGTGTTGAACTGGAGAATGAGTTAAAGCTACTCGTAACTTCCATCAAGAAAGCTCTTGAAGACATTACTTGTGACCTAACCATGGTTGCAGATCACTTTAAAACAGCTTGGACCCAGCTCTTGGACTACAGCTCTTCACAACTGATTTGTCCATTTAATATTAACCCTCATCTCATTAATAAGGGTGTCATCTGCAATAAAGACTTACACGAACAATTTGCTCCTGCAATTCTAGGAGTTATCGATTTTGCTGAGAGAATACCTTGCTTTAAAACTCTATCTCAGAGGGATCAAGATACTCTTTTAAAGGCTGGAGTTTTCGAGGTGCTACTAGTGAGAATAATCTATCAGTTAAAATCGAGAGACAATAATTCTCTTTTCTCCAATGGTCCATCATTCCTCAGTAGAGATTCAATCAAAACAGACAGTGTAGCAGAGTTCATGTTGAGCTCCATGTTCGACTTGACTAAACGAATGTACAAGCTTCCCCTGTCCGACTATGAAAATTGGCTTTTCTGTTCAATAGTTTTGATTGCTGCCGATCACCCAGGACTGAGAAACACTAGCGAGGTTTTAAAGGTGCAAAACAAGCTGATTGGTATTTTGCAGGAATCCCTGTCAGCTAATCACCCTGATGAGAACCGAACCATATTCAGGGATCTCATGAAAATCATCCCTGATCTTAGGATTCTAAACTGCCTTCACTCTAAGAATCGTATGGCTCGTACAATTGAGCCCGACGAAAATAAGGGACCTGGAACAGTCAGCGAGATCATAGAGATGATTACCGACATTTACTTTAAGAACTCAATCAAGAATGGAAATGAAAACTTTTCCATTGATCTGGATCTTGAGAGCCAGAACAACCTTCCAATCGGTCACCCTCCAGTCGCTCTGTTTGAAGAAAGGAGCGACTCCCCAGACCAGCAAGACAGTGGAAGTAGCGATAGTACGATCATTTACGATTGGAGCACTATAGATTCCATGGATGATCAGGAAATATCTATCTCTCCCAGATCCATGAGCGTGGGGGACTCAAGTTCCAATAGTTACGTCTATGAGGATCCTTGCCCTTCTGGGCCCATCCAGACTACCAGCTCCATCCAAAATGTCGACCCCAAGCGGCCTGCTGAAACGGATGAGTCTGACAATGGAGTCATCTCTATTGACGTGGAGGCAGTACCCTAAGGCCTCCCATCGATTCCGGCAGTATATAAGAACCACGGCCCAAGCCTTCTCATCATACCCAGCATCGTATGCTGCACGCTGCAGTACAGTGCGTGTGCGGAACTCCTCGGTTTAACAAGATTAACAACAGGGACTGACTTACAAGATTAGGTATTTATTTATTTAAATCACTGTGGTCCAACCCGAGGCCCGCATGCGGCCCTCAAACAGATTTTCATGTCACTCGGCCACAAAATTAAAAGCTTATTCAAAGTACTTATTAGAACATAATTCAATCTCAGTTTTTATCACAAATATGGGCTAAAAACCACTTTTTCTCGGGTCTAATTTTCAAACAGTTTCAGGGTAGAACCCCTGAACCTCCTTAGAAGTGTTTTTGACTTAAAATTCAAAAGGGACATTAAAATAACATCAGTAGAAATTCCAGTTGGGACAGTAGTTTATGCAATTTAAATTTTATATCATCACTCATGGCTTTATCGTTTCAGCAAAACTTATTAGTTTTTCCTAAAAAAGTAAGCAAAAGATCAAAAAATGACCGGAATTTACCCACTGGTTTTTACATTGATCGGATTTTTCGAATATCCTTCAAAAATTAGTTTTGTAATGTTTTTTAAACTCTTGAGAAAAGAAACCCCCAACCACTTCTAACACTTTTACCCGTAAACTTAAAAACACTTGTTGCTCTTTAATTTCCAAAAATTTAATTTTCTTTTTACTGTCTTTGGCAGTTGACTCCCTTTAAAAAGTTTAATTGGCTCTAGAGTGACCAAAGGTTAGATCACACTGATATAAATGTAAGCTTTATAAGCTTAAGTATGTTGATTTTAAATTTATTCGTTAATAAATTTATTTTACACTCTTTCACATTTTCTTAGATTTTCAGCGTTTTTGGGGCCTTTGAAATACGAATGAAGATTAATCAGCCCCTTCTCAAGCTTCTAGTCGATTATCCCATTCTTCTACCATCGATTAAATCTATTTTGAAACTGAGCCTAACACTCAGTTTCACATGATTTGCACGGTACGGTTTTTTTTGTGACCCAATCGTCGACTAGGAATTTTTTTAACGAAGAAAAACAAAGTCCAAGGTATAAAACTTTGCTAGTGAGAACGCGTATACCTACACTCTTATTTTTTAAATATCGTGTTCACATGCAGGTTTCTTTCTTTTAGTTAGAAAAAGAAAAACGGACAAATTTAAAAAAAAATCTTATCCTATTGATTTAAAAGTTGATTCTGCGTATTATCCCGTCGACCGTGCAGCTGAATCCGAAAACGTTCACTGTTCTACTCTACAGTGCCGCTGAATTTGACAGTCACTGAACTACCCAGGTAGCACAGCTATATCATTTTATATCAACTGATGACTTAAGTCATCGGTTGATATCGTAGGGATATATATTGATATATAGCGTGCTACCTGGGGTCCTGGGTAGACGGGATAATACGCAAGTACTAAATATCCTTCACTCTGAACAAGGTTCTATGAATAAATTTTTTTCAGGAAAATATTTTAGCATTTGTGTTTTGGGTCCTATACGTATTATCCAGTCGATCGTGCCGCTGAATTCGAAAACGTTGACAGTTCTATTAGCTGTGCCACTGACTTTAACGGTCGCCGGGAAAATTAATACGCAAGTACTGTCTCTTTATAAATTTTAATCTGAATAATTTAATTTTGTTTCAAACCCTGTTTGATTGAAAGATTTTAAAAGGAAGATATTCACCCCTTTTTTGTAACTATTTTGCATTTTCAAAACAACAAAACGAAGGAAGGCTGCTGTGGATAAAAAAACCCCGTTAAATTAAAAATAAAATTCGCATAAAAACGTAAAAAAATAAATTCGAAGCTTATAAAATTCAGTTGTTTTAAAACTAATATGAAATTTTGAAAAATGGCAATTTGGGGCATACTTAAATATGAGGCTGCAAAAATCCTGTTGCAACTAATGTTTTGCTAAGGGCAATTATGAAGAAGAATATATTTTCAACTCAGACATTAAAAAATTCCAGAACTAGAATTCACATCAATGAATTTCTTTATCAGAATGTTTCCCTAAAAATATCTAAAAGTTTAGTACTCATTGAATAGTTTGGTGCTGTAAAGAGAGTTTGAAACTCACAATGTGAAAATGTTCTGAAAAAGTTGCAGCGACAACCATTACTTATTGAAAAAAAAATATACGTAAAAGGACTATTCCTGAAATCAAAGCCTTTTTCTAGGAAGGGGAGAAATAACACACAAATGGTGCAAGGGAGGGCAAAGCAAGCAACTCTAAAATTTTTTTCCATCTTTGCAAAGGTAGAGAAACACAAAACAGAGGTTCTGAATAGTGAGATTTTTTTTAAACCAATGGACGGGTACTGAATTTATCATACTTGACCACTGAATTGCCCTAAGAAGTACCTACTCATCTTTATCCAGCAGGCACATGTGGACCGGAGGTGAGGTACCATACCCACACCATTTATACCATTCGCTCGCACACCACTTTTTATAGGGGGCCACATTCATTCATCCCACATAAGGGCAGAAACAAACATCCATGCCAAACAGGGATTCGAACCACAGACGTACAGCTTTGCAGTCAGATGCTCTAACCACTAGGCCAGTACGTTGGCAAATCTTTTATCATTAAGAACTAAAACGCTATTTTTAAATCATAAGTTTATTTTAAAGTAGGTAAAACAAAGTAAATTAATAAATATTTGAAGGAAAGATATAAGACACTAAAACATGTTGGCTATTATAGAATCTTTGAACCAAAAAAGTAATTTAAAATAAAATCCAGTTATTTACTCGTAAAATAACACTTTTTTACACAACTAGATAAGACTACCCTAATGGGGTGTAAGGGGTACCCTCCTTCCTTAGATGGATCTTAAGTGATAATGCATTGAATTACCTAATTATTTTAATGTGCTCAACAGGCATCTTTTTACATTTGTGTTAGGTTTTAATTTACTAAGAGTTAACTTAAAAAGGGTTTATCAAAATATGATTATTCCTAGCTTTGGCGAAACTTTGCACCCTTGATTAGGGATTTGATATTGGATAACTTAAAATGACACAGTGTGTGTGTGTGAAATATTATAAGAGAAATTCGTATAATAAGGTAAGTAGTTCAGTATTTGCTGCACACACATTATAAAATAAGACCTAAATGAATCTATCTTTCAACAAGGTACATGATCAATTTTCTAAGTAAAGGCATTAGAAAAAAAACTAGTTTGTTATTAAGGAAACTAATTTTAATAGTTACACTTGAAACAGGACAGGATAGAAAGAAGCTAGGTTCTAACAAGGTGCAATAGAAAAAAATCAAGATTACACCAGTTTTTTTCGGTGAAAAAAATCACTAGAGTGGTGTGGCCACCAATTTCTTCTGCTCTTGAACCAGAGTATTATTTATATTTTAGATTTAAATGATTAAAAAAAGATAGTTTACCTCTCAAATACAGAAATGATAGAGTAGGAATGAACTAGATGTGGAGTTTTACATGAGGAAATTACTTACTACTCTCATTATTGATGCCTATTAATCATCATGGTGTTTTAATAAAGAGATTGTCCATAAATGATGTCAAGCTTAGAAGGGAGGGGTTTCTTCAACCTGTGACAAGGGGGGAGAGAGGTTATTACAAAATAAGAGTGGGGTTCTAGATTCTTATAGACCTTGTTCTAAACATATTGTTGGCAAGAGAGTGTGACATGAGATAAAAGGAGGGAAAGGGTATGGTGAAGTGTGACAAAAAGGAGTGGGTTGAAATTGTTGAAAAAAAGTGTGACATCATTTATGAACTGTCTCCAAAGAGGCTGATATTTTAGCTAATTACTATGTATTCTTGCGATGATAAAATGTACCAAGCTTTGTTTCTCACACTAATAATGTTATGGAAAATTAATGCATTTCTGACATTCTTAAGGTGACTTGAACATTGTTTTCCTCACCAACTTTGAACTTCAATTTTGAAATTTCTCTTAAAAATATATCTAGAGCTTCAGACAAAAATGCATTTAGCTTTACATGATCTGCAGAAGTTAAGTTCTTGCTTAGGGACTTTCGTTCAGGTGAACTGAGTTCGGAAATCCCTAATGAACAGCTGGAGTCCTTTTCATCTAGAGTTCTTTTAGCAGCTTCAACTAAACATTTACTCATTCTTCTCAGGACTTTCTTGCACAAAAAGGCAGAAGCTGATTCATGGTTCTCTGCACAAATTTTAACGAATAACTGTTTCACTTCCTCAACATACTGATTGTAAAGAAGTACAGTAAGGACTCCACATCGAAAAACGTTAAAGGATACATATTCAGTACTCTGGCATTGCAAATGTTGAAGAAAGTTATCCCTCTGGAAAGATGGAGTATCATATACTAATTTTACAAGTAAGTCGGAGTATATATCCCCTGTAAGACCATCATCTTCATTGTATTGACAAATAGTAGCATATGCTTTAAGCATTCGATCTTCAACAGCTGGATGATATATTGTCATGTCTTGTAGAATATGAACTGCTTTAGCGACTAAATTAGTTTCACATTCCATTTGAAAATGAGTAGCAAGGAATTTTATTGGATCTTTTGGTTTGATATCTAAAAGAGATAAAATAGCACAATGAAGAGCTTTATCCAAGCTGTCGTCTTCCATGGTAATTGTTATTTTGATGGTTTAAATTAAAATTTCCGTGGAACACAGATGTTGTTGACAAACAACAGGAGAAAACGAAACTTGTCTAAAGGGCTGCCAACCTTCTATGATAATAACCACTTAAAAACATTTCAAGGAAGAAAATATCTATTCCATCTTTAAAAACCAAGTAATAAGATAATTTTTGATTCCACATCAAATATTACTTATTTTGAATAAATTTATCTCCAAAGTACCTAAATGGATTTCATAAAAAAATTATAGCAATTTTGTACTTTTGTGGCAACATTTTGATTGTATACAAAACAATTGCTTCGATTTCAGCAGCGATTATGTATCAACAAAGCTCTTGTTTAAAAGTTTTAGGTATATTTGGGGGTTTTAAGGAATATAAATGTCTAAAATTCCTGTTTTTATTATTAATTGACTCTTTAATGACTTCATGGAGAGGTTCTTCAATATTGCATGGGTTAATTATTCCTTTCCAAAGTTATTAGCTAGGATGTATTTTTGTTTTTGAAAAATATGTTATTTTTAACTTTAAAAAGTGTAATTATGTTATGTCAAACACCAAAGTATTCAGTCATTTGATTTAGTTAGTTTCTGATGTGTTTTGCCCCTTAGTTTTCTGGGCCGTGTTGGTGAAAAATCGCGCCCGGGGCGAATGGCGTTTTGGCGCCCCCAAATTTGCAAAAACAATGTTCGGGCACAAATTTGGCGCCCCCCTGTTCATCGTACTTTCGTTCGAAAGTATCGAAGAATCTTCTATATAAAGTCCATAGTCCAATGCTAAAATAATTTTGATTGTTTTAATAAAAGAATGTCCGGGCACAAATTTGGCGCCCCCTGAACACGTTCATCGTTGTTCCGTTTGAAAGTACGGAAGAATCTACGAAGTCCAATACTAAAATACTTTTAAATTGCAGGTTCAATTCCGTTAGAGTCCCCACTAAATATCGCCCGGTTCTTTTAGACAACAAAAAGTAAAAATATTCATAAATAATTTCAAACTCCTGAATTAAAATGTTTAATTAGATTAATAACTATTCAATTTATTAATAAAAGTCAAAAAAAATTTGTTGATATTTGGATATATTTAGCGATTTGGATATTGGCGATATTTAGCGGGGACTCTAACGGAATTGTACCAAATTGCAAAATACTGGCACAGCTTCGATAAGAGTCCTCCAGCCGCCATGTTTACCCACAGCTCAAATGATGACAACACTTAAGCATGTTGCTGTGGGAGCTGTAGGTAAACATGGCGGCTGGAGGACTCTTATCGAAGCTGTGCCAAAATACTAAAATAATAAATTGCAAAAAAAAAAAAGTTCGGGCACAAATTTGGCGCCCCTCTTAAGTACCTGAATACGGCGCCCGGGGCGGACGCCCCCTTGGCCCCCCCTTAACACAGCCCTGGTTTTCTTACTAAACTAACAATCCTCCCGGCCTGAGGAAGGAGAAGGAATTTTTCGTAGCTCATTTTAATCAACTCGGAGCCTAATTTGGGTGGCGTATATGGCAATAGTCACCAAGAACTGGAGACCAGCAGCTGCTATAGAATTGCCATGATTTGAAATTTGCAAAGAACCAAATTTTTTATTCCATATTGATAAAAAGGCATATAAAATAAACTTTATTAGTTTATGAGTTCCTTTCTTAACTAAGTTTCTTCTTAATCTTTGACATGGCACCTGTATGCCAAAGCTGGCAAAGTTTTTCGACACTCACGCAAAACTTGTTTATCAGGTTTCACTACTCCATCGCAACTCTTGGCATTTGATAGAAATCCTTTGTATTAGATCCAAATTTTAATTCCTAATAAAGGTTGCTATGTCATTCAAGGATTATTACAATCTATCTTGTCATTATTTTTTATTTTGTTATAAACTGAAGAAAATTTTTATTATAGGTACAGTTATTAAAAGAAGTACCTATAACCGCTGCTTTCATGTTGCACCACTTCTTAAATCAGTTCCTGAGTGGAGAAAAAAGTATGTATTCAACTGATTTTATACTTTTACTTGAAAATAGTTTAATGAGACTAACTTTTCTTTTACATAAATGCATAGTATGCATATTCTACGTTTACTATTACTCAAGAAACAAAGGTTCTTTTGTACTAGCCTCTCAACCGTCAGTTTCAGCAGCACAGTTAATTTTGGTTGTACATTTTCTGATTCAGTGACATTGTAAATATATTAATATGGATGTACAAAAACAAATTACAATAGACTCAACCATTCAGTATTGTATTTTAAGTGTCTATTATCTTTATTAGCTTAAAACTTAATTTTTAATAAAATAACCTCAATACTTTTTATGGGAAAAAAGCTGAAGGTTGTTTGATAGTTTGCAATGAATGTTTCAATTTTTTTCCCTGAGCCTTCGATTCTACGATTATAATAAATAAATTTCTATTATTCAAAGAAGTAAACTATAAAATGAAACTTTTGATTGTTAAAGTTTATTTACAACCTTTTGTTTTTCAGAAAAGGAATTCCTGTTCGTGGAACTGAATATGGTCCATTAAAAGATTTGCCTGACTGGTCTTATGCTGGTAATTAATGTTTTATACCTTTTAACATTTTAAATCTTGCCTTTTACTATGATCTACTTAAACAGTGAACCATTTAACCAGATGCATATCCATGGGAACTGCATATGGGAACTCAGCTGATCTGTTAAAGGCAGACGAAAATTTATCAACCAGAATGTTACTTTGCAGAATTACTACAGAATGTTAGATTTGGGAAAACTGGAAAGGTTCCAGATCAGTGGAGGAAGGCAGTGATTATTAAAATACCGAAAAAGGGAGATTTGTCCAAATGTGAAAATTGGCAAGCCTGCTATCAATTCCTTCAAAAATGTTTTGAAAAATTATTGTGAATAGAATTAAAAAGGAAGTTGAGAGTGTTCTTAGAACCGAACAGGCCGGTTTTCGTACTGGTAACAGTACAATCCAACACATATTTACACTGAGAAACATAATTGAACAATGTCTTGAGCACAATGCTACAATTTACTTAAATTTCATCGATTTTAGCAAAGCTTTCGATTGAATTATAAGAGACAAATTATGGCAAATTTTAGAACTTTATGGTATACCACAAATAATTCATAAGAATTATTAAAGAACTATATAGCAAATAGCCAAGCTTGTGTTGAAGTGGATGGAATACCAACATTTATTCTCGGTTAAAACTGGAGTTAGACAGGGGTGTATCTTATCCGGGCTTTTATTTATTATCGCTGTAGACTGGATAATGAAAGAAACAACTAAAGAGAGATTAGGTATTAGATGGAATTTTACCTCTGTTCTAGAGGATTTTGATTTTGCGGACGATATTGTGCTTTTGTCATCCAAGCTAAAAGATCTCCAAAGGAAAACGAATCTTCTTTCCAAAAATGCAAAACAAATTGGATTGCAAATAAATAGATATAAGACAAAGGTCCTACGCATCAATAGCAAAAATAACGCACCAATACATCTTGATGGTGAAGTTATAGAGGATGTTGACCAATTTTCTTATCTTGGTGCAACATTAAGTACGGAAGGAGGAACAGATTTTGATATCCAATACAGAATTATCAAAGCCCGAAACTGTTTTAGGAATTTAAATCAATTATGGAGAAATTCAAATAATAATGCTAAGAGTGAAATTAAACTTATATAAATCACTAATCAGATCAGTCTTTTGTATAACTCTGAAACAAGGAACTTCACAATGGTCCAAACTAACAGGCTAAATGCATTTCAGAACAATTGTTTTAGAATAATAATGAAGATATTTTGGCCCAATAGTATTACAAATGATGAATTGCTAAGAGAAACAAAAATGAAATCAATAGATCAAGAAATTAAAATCAGGAGATGTCGGTTTACTGGCCATGTATTAAGAATGAACAGAAATGAGCCCAGGAGTGGACGCCAGAGGGAAGGCGAAGAAGAGGTCGCCCAAAAATGACATGGCGGAGACTGATGGAAAGGGAGAGACGAGAGGCTGGATGGACCAGCTGACAGGGCAGGGTGGAGAGCAAGACTGAGAGCCTTTTGTGCCACTGGGCACTTCAAGACTTGATGATGATGATATCCATGGGAAAATGATATGCTATGAAGGCTACTTATCTACAACTTTAAACATGTTACCCCTTTAGAATTAATTAATAGCTTGAGAACTGCTTTTTTCTTTGAGTTCCATTTCACTAAAAGCTATTTTCGAGATTTTTGTTTAAATTTTTATCTGATTCTTCATGCGGGGTAAAAGTAAGAAACCTGGAAAATTTCAGAGCAATTAAAACATTCTTTCTATTTTAATTTTTTTTTTTCGAAAATAGTCTTTTTTGAAGCCTGTGAAAACACGATGTCATATGATGGGTGGCCAACCTTTTTCGGAAGCGTGCCACAATTTAGGAAGCAAAAATTACGCGTGCCACTTCCACTTTTTTCCAATAAACAAAATAAAAAAGGTTAAAAATCTTATGATTGTGGAAATTTTTAGGAAGTAAAACATTTTTTCATGTAAGTCTGCTTATTGGAGATTTAAATCTAACATAAAGGTACTCTCCTGCAAAATTTAAGAATTCTGTCATAAAACGAACTGTTAACACATTTTGAAACACTATCACTAAAATAGATAACTTCAAAAATTTTTCTAAAGCACAAAAAAAGCTACCTACAGGTGCAATAGGACCTCAATGAAAAGAGAACCATAGAAGTTTTTGAGCTATCTAATAAAGCAGGTTCTATACTAATTAGTATCCGATTCACCCTGGTAATTCTAATTTTCTATCTTTCAGCCACCTGAAAAGAGATTTGGCCCACATGAACTCTTACACTTAAGATTTTATTCAAAATGACTTATCATTATTTTTCCAAATTTTTCAGTAACTTTGCATGCCACTGATTTTACTTAGCTTTGCCACTTTGTGGCACGTGTGCCGCAGGTTGACTATCCCTGTCAATTAACAACATGAGGAGCTATGTAAAAGCTTATAAAACGGAGATGCAATAACTGACATAAATTTATGCCGCCTGCTGGTGTAACTTTTCTTTTTTACTTAATTACACTAGTTCTTGGCACCCCATGAGGCATAATGATAAAGAAATACACTATTTTAAATTGAGTTCTGGTACAAAAAGTGGTTTTGCTGGAGTTTACTGTTCTTTCTCTCTAATAGGTTATTGCTTTAAATTTTGAAATTATGCACTGAAGTTTTATACATGCTTTGATTTTGTTTCTAGATGGAACACCAACACCCTTATCACCACAAGACAAAGGTAGAATCAAACTGAATAAAGAATATTGTGTAAGTAATAATTAATAATTATTATACTATATGTAAAGAATTATAAAAGATCATATATTTTTTGTATTAAGAAATGCTAACATAATTTACTGTAGATTACAAAATTAGATCTGCTTTTAAGTGTTACATTGGATATCCATTATTTTTAAATGTTTAAACCGTTGGGTAATAATCTAATAACTTAATCCAATATAACAATGCTTTAATATAAATGTTTTTAATATGTTTGTGATTGTGTCACTGTGCTATTGTGACCACCAACAAGCTATGTTCATAAGTAGTTTATTACAGAGATTTATAGATGTAAAACATAGGTTATTGCAGGGCATGAAATTTCAGCTCTAAAGGTACTAGCCAGACTAAAATTTTCTCGCCACTACTTTGGATTCATATTTTTTTATTTTAAAAATAGTGTTTGCAGAAACATTATGGAAATAAAAACTTTAAAAGAATGTAAAATTAAAATACACTGCAAAAAATAAAACTAAACTATATTTGATATCAGGTCTTAGAAGTTGTTACATATATACCCCCTTAGCCATCTATGAAAAGTTTCTGTTAGTTTTATCCCTTTATGTTTGTGTATCGCTGCCTTCCAGCACTGAAATACCACTTGTCGATATCAGCTGTAGGGTCAAAATCTTTTAGAGAGGGTCCATTAATGGAAATTCTGAGCAAATCCTCCAGTGTCTCATGTCTCAGTCTGCGCTTTTCTGCCTTTACAATGGCAAAATTTTCACAGTGGATTTTGCTTTGATTATGGCAAGAAAACGTTTCCTTTTTAAAAGGTCCGGAAAAACCATTAATCCACTTTATGTCCACATTACTGGATGACACTTCCTGACAAACTTTACACAATGCAAGACTATCATTGTACAACAAGAGCCGCTCGATTGAGGTTCCTTGATTTGGACATTTTTTTATTTTAAACTCAAAATTTTTTTTTCGGGGGAAAGAACTTTCTCGCCAGCCTTAAATTTTTGGTCGCCAATGGTGAGTTGGCGAGCGGAAATTTTGCGCCCTGGGTTATTGTGTCAATCATCTAAGTAAAGCAAGCAATGTTATATCAACAGTGTGATTTATCTTGACCTATGGCTAAGGTTATGTCTTATAATTGTTTATTATCAATTATGACTAATTATAAAGCTTGTAAATTCACCTGAAATTCCCAACCTAGCAATGCCAATTGTTTGTCTGGGATGTACTTTGACCCCAATAGCAGTCCTTTAGACGTCCTTTCTGTAATTTTTAATCAGAGAAAAACAAAGTTTTTTAAACACCCTTCTTGTATACTCAAAATGTAGATTAAAAGAGTTGGACAAACCACTTAACCAAAAGACTACACTCCCAATTAAATCCTGTTATAAGAGTAAAAACTTCAGTGTTTCCGCACACCTGGAAAGTCCATTAATCCTTCCCTTGGTCAAGTTTATAGCAGTTGTCGGCAAACTGCTATAAATAGTATATAATTTCAGAAGTATAACGTTTATAAAATCTAATTAAAATTAATGTTTAATTTAATTATTAATGCTGCTAATAATTATTAAATAATTAATGCTGGAATTAAATTTTTGCTGGAACTAAATTTTAATTGACCAGTTAGGATGAATTTTTCAAAGGAAAGTACAAGTTCGTCCATGTCCTGGCACCTTGAGTTTATCTGGTGGAAAAATATATGAAGTTTTTTTATTATAATTCTAATGAATTATGGAATTTAATGTAAATTTCAAAATTGGGGTCAAGGCAAAATACTTGAGTTGGATGTATCTATTGTATTTGTAAGTATAGAAAGTACTACTTTTTGTAGTAGACACAGAAAAGAGATTTTTGAAATTGGTCCCTTTTTTTTCTTCAAGTCCCTTTTCATTAAAATTTTTGGTCCCTAAGTCCCTTTTTTGAAGCTTCGAGCTGCTAAGTACCCTGTAACAATGAAGAGGCTCACCCATCTCACTTATTGTTTATTAAATTTTAAATAAATTAAATAGTTAACAAGTATTTAAGTTTTATTTCTTTTCTTTAATGTATATTTTATAATTTATATAGTTAAAATTAGGATGTGTCAAGTTAATTCTCAAGTTAGGGGTGCTACTGGAAAATTTTAAATTGAGAAAGCTGTTGTGACTCTAAAAAGTTTGTGAATCACTGGTGTAAAGATTGTTTTGTCTACTGTCTTTTTATATGAAAATGAAGGCTATTAGTTGCTTATTTTTATGAATTTTAAAATTGTCATATATATATATGTTTTCTTTAATCTGAATTTCAATAACTTAGAGTTAAATGTTTTTAACTTCCATAATTTAATTTTTTTGCAGGAGCAGATAATGAAGATGTCTGCTGAAATTGATGAATGTCTTGAACTCAACAAACAAAAAGCCATGAGAGAAGAAGAATTGAGACAAAATTTTATAAAAAACCGTCTAAAAGAAAAAGGAGAGATTTTTAGTTAATTTTCCAATAAGTATTGTCTAAATTTTTAGTGTAATAAATTGTAAAATTAGAAAAATCATAAGATGTTTTATTTATATCACTTTACAAAAAATTCCCCTTCACTTTATTAATATTTTCTATTTTTTTTTCATAAGTTTGAGCTTGAATTACTTTATGTTATCTTGCCGGTAAAACTGATTTAGCATGGGCTTATATGCAGCGACTAGAGAGAAGTAATGTGGACTTCAAGGGGAAAATAGTAGAAAATTTCCTATCATTCGCTTTATTGATGGAGAATCTGGTCCTTTCATTGGACTAGACCAGGGATGGCCAACCCAAATGATCTTGAGGGCCACTTTGGTAAACCACAATACTCCCGCGGGCCGCATATAAAATTTTAAAGTATGAGCTGCTCAGAATGACAGTGACATAAGGTGAAAAGTATAAAATGGGTATTTAGATTAGGGAGTTTAGGAATTAAACAGGTGCCGTTTAAAAAAACATTCTGCGAAACTAAGTTAGGTGTATACGCACTACTGTCATTTTTATAATCTCTCAATCTGAAGACGAAGTTCCAAAACAAAAATTTTTAGTGAAAAATAAAAACTAAATTTATTGATTCTTATTTCTTCGTCTAAATTACTACATTTATGAATGTAATTAAGATATTGAATATGTGTTGATGAGATCAGTGGCTTATGTAAAAATATATTTCGGGAGAGGCCCAAAATTACTCCTCAAGCCTCTCTCACGCATTTTTAATAGGTCCAATGTAACTTTTTAATAAATTTTTAAGTAGAATTTGCATCCCAAACAACTAAATGTTAGAAAAGTTGTGAGCAATAAAGGTGCAAGTACCAAAGGGGGGTCTGGGGGTCCTCCCCCAGAAAAGTTTTGGAAATTTGACTAAAAAAACCCCAAGATTTTAACTAGTTTTGGTACACCTAGTCCGAATTTTGGAAATACATTTGAGGTTGGCAATAATGGGGCATTTTTGCAACTAAACATTGTTCTTAAAGGAAAATTATAGCTCGAAAAAAAAAAGAGTAAAGTTTTTTTGTAAACTTACAAAAATTCCCGCGGGCCGCATGCGGCCCGCGGGCTGGCCATGCCTGGACTAGACTCTGTAGTTGTAGTTGCTACGTCATCATCTATAAGAAAGTATCGACAGTCGTGTTATTCTAGTCGATGCATGCAAACCCACCCTTAGTTGAATTGAAAATTTTATTTTTGATGTTTTTATACCCTACTTAACTTGTATAAATATACCCTATAACTAATTTTTTAAGTTTTGAAAATTTAATTTCCCATCTCTGTCGATTTCTACCTTTAATTGTCTTACATTATCATTCAATTTCTTTAAAATTTTACTCATAGTTTAGATTTAAAATAAATGTGAATTGTTGGCCTACTTTAAGATATTTGAACACTTAACAGTAATACAAAGAAGTAATTTCTAATTTAAGGATTAGTTTACACTCTTTATGCAAACATTGCTCTAACTTTCATTTTATATGCTTTGTTTGGAATTTTTTGTACTTACATATGATAATTTTCAATACCTAAACATCATTTTCAAAACCTTACCTGAAGGAGTTCCAATTTTTTTTAAACTTGCTGTTATTTTGTGATAAGTATGATTACATGATTCACTGTGTCAAAAGCATAATAATTAACAGGACTGTTTCAACAATGGAGACTTCAAAATTTATTGCTTTCTATCGATGAAATAAATTCTAGGGTGCCATCATGTAATGAAACAAGTATTTTCAGAATAACATATTGAGTGCATAGTATTAATTTCTCAAAACATAAAATATTTTCTGCTATCAAACTGCAAAGGAACAATACAAAACAAACATCTTAACATTTTAGAAAAACAAAACTGCACTGTTTCAAGTTAAAATTAGCTGGTTCTGGTTATAAATATAACTTTTGTACAAGTAAAAATTTATCATTTTGGCTTTTTCTGTAAAAACTTCAACAGTTCTGAACTTGTGAAGTGAATGATTGAATTGTGTCATGAAGTGAATTGAATAGCTTCAAGTATTGGTAGATGTGTATTTATTTGTTTCAATTATTATAATTTCTTAGTTATTTTTATTTTCCACCCTCATAAAAATGTCTGGAAATAGTTTTAATTTCTTGCAGAGGGTAAGTCACTTAGTAAAAAAGGCTAGATGCAATAAATAATCTTATCACAGTATCTTATAAATTTAGTTTACAAAAGAAAATTTTCTCAAAACTTCAAGTTCAAAAACCAGAAAGGCCCTTTTATATTTCAAATCAGTACACATGTTCTGAAGTTTGTTTATGTATTTTGAGTAAATTTTCAAGTGCTTAATCTTATTTTTCATTGATTTTTTTTTCAAATGTCAGTTTTTATACATTTATAACCAGCTTGCATTTTAACCATCACTAATAAATTATCTCAAGAGGCAACAATCACATAAAATAAATTGAAGTCCTTTTGTCGTTGAAAGCTTTCTTTGAGCTGATTTGTAACATTTGTAAGAAACACATTTACTACACACTCTATAAAGCTACAACAGATTTAATTAACTCTCAACAAATCTGCAAAAGTCTAACAATCTTGCATAAAAGAAATCTCAATATTACCAACAGAAAATTAGACGGATTTATTTCTTACGTACTCTAACAGTTATTTTATATATGATTCAGTAGTTCATATAGTCACATCAATGGTTTAAGAATGTTGAGTTCTAGAGGTGGGATTTAAAATAATTTGCTTTAGAAGTTTTCCTAAAATTAAACGTTTTTTTTTATTTCTTTATTTGACAAAAATATATCTGCTTCATTCTAATATGCAGGGTATACCATAGAGACATTAGTAGATATACCATTATCAGCAATATATTATCCCATGACTCTGTAAACCAATGTAAGAGACATTGGTATTAGTCATATATTAAGATTAATTGTTTACATATATGTCCATAACAAAATGAACAAATGATATGGTTATTTAAGGATTTACTGGTTTTAAAACCACTAAACAATGTTACAACCACTGATTAGTGTACTGTACAGCACAAAAATTACATTACTAAAAAAGGATATCAATTTAAAATCACAATGAAAAGAAAATAATTTTTAAGTTCGAAGTAGGTTTGTTCCTAGGTAGCACTAAAGCACAGGTGGATATTGTTCTGTCAATAATGACCTATGTCAAAATGACCTATGAAATATTGACAACATTGCCCTGTATTAAGCTTAAAGTTAACACCTTACTTTAAAACAGGTTAATACCTTTAATATTTGCTATTGGAAAAAGAAAAAAACAGCATTTTGTCTCTTCTTGTCTATTTTATGTCATGCTTAAAATTTTATCCCTTAGTTTTTTAGAGGATCAGGGAGAGGGAGGAAAATAACAAGAAGGTTTGAGTTTTATTGGTATGACATTTGTGTTCAAGATGAAAACGTTTTTATCTCATAGAACTCATTATCATGTGCTTACTATATTACTTATTTAGTGTTATTGATAAATTAATGCTATATAAACATTTTTGGTGCTATCTAAAGTTATTGTAAATATTTTACCATGTCAGGATAGCAGTCATCATTAATGCTCAGGTAAAATCTGTCCTAATTTTTAAAAACAAATCCCCCAATTCTGACTTTTCTTGACATTTTACTATTTATTAATTAAGCTCTGGGCTCAGGCCATCCTGCATATTTGAATGAAACACCTTTATATTCATGCTAAGTTATTCTGAGATTGGATTGTATCACATTTTCAACGAGAAACAGTTTGTAATATCAATAGTCATCTACCACCTCTAGATAGCATACAACATACCATGACGTAGCATCTTATGGCTGGTGTCGTTCAAAAAAGCATAAGAATGCTTTTTTAACTCAGCTGTCCGGAGGAAACATTGAAGGAGTTACAATATGCAGAAAAGGTGACAGTGGACACAACATTTATCATTGCAGTTAAATGGATTTATGTTCTTGAATCAACAGTAGTTACACACGAAGAAGTCAAAAACACGAAGACTGGAGCTGTAATTATGTTCAGAAGGTGGGTGGGTAACCACACTAAGAGGTTTGTGATTGGCCATAATTGCCTGCTACGTCACAGAGCACGATCGATTATTAATTGTATCGATTGTGAAGTTTTAATATGATCTCTTAATCCAAGTACAATATTGATAGAATGGTATGTAAAGTATTATTATGAGTCTTGGTTAAATCCTGATTTTCAATACGACTATGAGCCTGAAGACAGTTTTGTTAGTTCTGCTCAAATGAGCTGAATTTTTTTTTCTGTTACAGAACCATTTTTAGTACTCTTAGTCGCCATATTCTTTCAAGATTTATACCATCTACAAAAAATTTGACTCATCTTTACAATCTGCAATTCATTAAACATATTATAATATTGTTAACTTTAGATGACAGTTAATGTCTATGATATGGACATAAACATCTTTAGATGATACAGTATTAAATTAAAAATATTTTACAAAATTACTGCTAAAGAAATAAGATTTGGTAATGGAAGAGCATTAATTCACAACATTTGTTCTACTAGCATATTGACTTAAAATAATTGTTCTACCAAAAAGAAGAATATCTTGTCAATGAAAAAAATTATGCTACTTAATTTTCAAAATAAGTTATTTGTAAAGCTTCGAATCACATCTTTAATTTTCTGTTTGATTTTACATCACAGGTGCAAAAATTTGATTCGACTCCAAACATTATTGATAAAAAACCTGGCAACTATGCAACTATCTATATTAGAAAATACCTATTTCCCAAATGGCCTCAGAAAGTCAAGTATTTCCTTGAGTTCAGTTCAGTTCCATGCACACGATGAATAGTATCTCTTTTGAGAGTCAAGTTAACAATGAATTCTACTATGTATGATGCACGTATAGAATATTTTTATGATGGAACGTTGACTATTGTAGAATTGGAAACTCGAAGACACACAGTCACTGACACAAAAATATACACTTAACATAGACAATGACCTCCAGGAAAATGATCAGAATCCTGTTCTGAGAATATTACATATTAGAGTGGTTCCAATATATGGGAAAACTTGTGAATTGTGCTACTCTTTTGTTTTGTAAAATTTAGCTCTTCTTTCATGACGTTTTGTTTTGGTAAAATATTCTCTCCTGAAATCCTATACATTGAATTCTTTCTTTATTATTGCCGTCTTTTTTCATTCATTTTTAAGAAATTGTCAAGTAGAAAGAGAGATATTGACTTTTAAGAAAAGATTATAACAGTTGATAAAATTTAATAAATTAATCTATAAATTTACAACATGAATATTTCACAATTATTATTCTCTAGTTAACAAATAAATTGATTCTTACGTACATGTTAATTCTCTCATCTATATTTAAACATGTTAAATACTTTAACAAAAGTTAATAATCTGGTTTTCGTAAAATTTCAGAAATAATACAAACATGATATTGAGTAGACAGTACTCGTTTGTAATTTAACTAAGGCATGTTTCTATTAGTACATTCATTGAGTTGTGCGTTGTACACTTAAAGTAACCTATCTATCTGTTATTCTGTTGGTTAATTCATTTTAAAGAAAGTGTTGAGAGTATCGGCTTCTCCTCCAAACTAATTTCGACTGAATTTTTCCTTATAAATAAATGTAAAACGTGAAAGTTACAAGTTATCAAAATATAAATAGTTTTAATTCAAAACATTTTTGTGTGTTTAGAACCCGAGAGTGTCTGCTTAAGCAGACAAAACTGGGTCTAAATGAAGGAAATAAAGAGGAACACCCACAATCACCGATTATGTATCCCAACGTTTTAGGATCCAAAGCCTTCATTATACAGGGTGTTTGAAAGTCCGTTTCACGACTCTTATTTGGAACCAACGTCTCTAAAGTTAAAAAAAATAATTAAAAAACCAAAGGAGATAGAATAAAAACTTCAGTTAGAAAATTGTTTGCAAAACCGTGACAAACGCACTGGAAAAAGTTATATGAAAATATCTTAAATATTTTGGGATATATTAGCATGTGAAAATAGTACTTTTTTCAACCTGTAAGAAAGAAAAAGTTCGCAAATTCTTAAGTTTTTCAGGTTATCATGTAGTTTTGCATTTTATAGTTAAATAATAACAAATTTAAAAAAATCAAAGCAACGTGCAAATTTGCGTTCGTTTGAAAAATGTTCGTTTATGAGCTTTCTGTCTTGGCCTTTGAGTCAAAAGTTTTCCATTGGGATGCTGTTTGGATCCCAAAACTGATGGTTTGTGGATGTTTTTATTTATTTCGCCTAAATAAAAATAGTTTTGGAATTTTATATTTTAAACCAGTTTTATTGCACATTTTGTCCCAATAATGGCTACTCTTGTATGTATTGGTTCCGATCGGTTGAAAGGGCTTGATTTGATGGGACGAGTGAACAAAGTATTACCTCACAAAGTGCAATAGAGAATATTTCAATTTGAGAAATCACAGTGTAACTCTGACTGAGCGTGCGCAGTTGAGAGATTCAACATCCCCCTGCGCATGTGATGTAGTAGCACCGTTCTCCAATAGAGATAAAAGAAATGATTCTTGTATACCCAATGCAGACAAATGTAGTGTAACGAATTATTGCCTAATTTAATGGTTGCAGCTACGTAAAATTAGAGGAATTTTTGCCACTGGACAATGAGAAAAATGAACGCTTATTCTATTCTACCTAACCGTTTTGATGATCCTTTCGGTTGGTAGAATTACCAGTAATAAATTTTAAGTTTTCTAGTTTATTTTTAGACGTTTAGTGTCCAATGATGTGTTTCTGAAAAACAAGTTTGCCTATTTTCTCCCATTTGCAACTTTTTTAGACTCAGTAGTAAGTCGACAATTTGTTTTTAAAAAGATCGCCTCTAATTATTATTAAAATCTATCTTTTGATTTTATGAACTTGTTCTGCTTGTTTTACACACATTCAAAAATCTTCCAAGTTACTAAATTATCTTGTTAAGAGGATTAATCTTTGGAGACTATTTCATTAAATAATAAAGTATAATTTTGAAATATAAATCTAGCTGATTCATAGCTGAACCATTTATAATGAATATTTATTGTTAAAAAATTACCGGGACGAATAATTCTCCTGTCTTATGAAAAAAAATCATGAGATGATATGCACATTGCCTCCTATTCGTTATCAGGAACAAAATATATCAGTTATATGAGTTGGAAGCACATTTCAACTTGCGATTTACGCGACCTCTGCACCAAGACCTTCTTATAATACAGCCTTACAACTCAGTTTTTGTGAAATCAAAATACTACCATACCTTTGACGCATCAAAATTTTCACTTTTAGAATAGTTAGCGTTAAACATGTTAATTAAATATTCTCGTTTTATATTCTTATTGATTACAAATCAATTAACTCGATGCAGTTAAATGAAATCTTTTTCGAAATATTTAAAGATTTATTTTTAAATAATTATATTTTCCTGTTTTTTAAAAATAACTTAAGCCATCCTTAATAAAAAAACAAAACCTGCACGGAACTCTTTCAGCCTTGCCAATCAATCTTAAGATTATAAAAAACTAAACGTAAGTGCTGGAAGCATGCACATAATTAATAAAATTTTAAAACGAATTAAAAGATTTTAAGTTTTAAAACTTTTTTAATAAGCCCTGAAGGAATATTTAACCGGAATATTTTTAAAAGTATAAAGTTTTTGTAAAGGAAAGAGGCTTTTCCTCATCTGCATAATATTACAGTTTTCTTTCACCCTACCTATGACGTCAGAGATGGAGTTGTAAGGTCATTATGCATAGAGGGTCATGACTGCAAATCCTGATGCCGAGTTCTTTCGCCCCTTTTCTGAATAACCAAATAAGCGTCTGCTTTGATTTGGAGATGATTGAACGAGTCGAAATTCAAATGCTCGACTCAAAGGCCGTTTGCAACTTGCTCTGAACCAGCAATCGAACGAGACGAATTACCATGCCCCATTCGGTTCGGACACTGAAAAGTGTGAATTATTTTGTATTTCTTCAATTGAAGCGCTTTCAGCCACAAAGAGCTAACTCCAAACATCTTTTATATTGGAGTTAGCTCTTTGTTGCTGCAAACGACTCAATTGATTGAAGTATTGTTTTACATTGTTCACGCCAGGGAATTGCATGGAATTTCTTACATTTAGTAGAACGAAATGTCCAAAAAAAACGAATTCTTAAAAGAAAAAGCTAACGTACTCTGTTCTTCATGTGATTTTCCGGCATCATATGGCAAAGTCCCAATTGGTGAGAAACGGCTCGGTGTGTATAATATAGGAGAGCCAATAAATGATGCGACATTTTACTCCACATAATTGACTCCCTCGCTTTATGTCATAACACCACACCCCTATATCATATGTCACGCTCTCTTTCCAGTAATGATGTGTCTAGCACAGGGTTAACACAAACCTTTTTATTCAAGCGGAAGAGTACCCCCTTCTAATTTCAAAGAGTTACGTTTATATGTGTCCGTGTAATCTACATTGTCTGTTGGTTTTCTGTTGATTTGTGCAATGTCGGTGTGTGATGTCCCAATTCTTGTAAGTTCCCCTCCCCCTTGTCACGGATGGACCCCCCCTTCAAGCGTGAAGTCATTTGCGGAAAGTCCCGTTATCTTCAACTTCTTTTCATCAGTTACTCCAGTCGTCATTAAATTAGCCAGACTCTCTCTTTCAGACCATTTTCCATAGTCCGAGCCGGCAAGCTGCACACGGCCTTTGTCAGCCTCAACAACCTCCCTAAACACCACCAAATCAAGCCCCTCCACGAATAGACACGCCCTCTGCCTCCACCACACAACTCCAATAATATAAGTAAATAAATATATATATTTACATATACAAAGCTACGTTGGCCCGACCGGCCCATGATATAAACTATATTGCTTTGGCTCGCACCCCGATTCCGGCCTCCCGTTGCTGCGAATCATCATCATCATCATCCTCCAGTGGACGAAAAAGGCAAAATGCTCTCTGAGTTAGTACTCCCGGTCTTCGACGGTGCCGTGCATGTACCGGTCTGTAGAAGGCTGCTGTACCATCTCCTGCCGAGTCTCGTAGACGGGCTGTTGGGTGGAGCCGTAGGATGGCGGGGGCTGGTGGTCGCCGGTGAGCGCCGTGGTGACTTCCGGGGGCCCTCCGTTCTGCTTGGGGGAGGAGCCGGGTTCGAAGGCGTGCTCGAGGGGGTTCCAGGATGCCTCCTCCTCGGCGGCTGGCTCCGCCCACGGCTGCTTCTCCCCCGACGCGAAGATGGCGTAGAAGATGACCCCGCCGAAGTGGATGCAGCTGGCGATGATGAAGATCTTCTGCCATTCTTCAGGGGTCTGCAAAGGATGGGAAGAGGTCAGTGGAGTATTAAAGTGCCTACACGTTACTTCCGAAGTCCGCTTTGAGTCGTGCTTGCTCCCGATAAGATCAACTCCTATCAAAGCGGAGTGTGTACCGTATATACAGACTCGTGTCTACAGGGTGTGCCCATTAGTGGTTTTGTAGAAGCCACAATTTTGGGAACGACCCCTAGTCGTAAATCAAAAACGTTGAAAAAATCTACCGTTTCTTGGAATCGAAAAATAGCAAAACCGCAAACAACCCCATACAATGACCCCCTCCAACAAAGGGAGGAGATAGTAGAAAGCACTTAATTAAGAGACCCCCAAGTGACTTCTCTCTCCTCCCTTTTGTTGGAGGGGACCATTGAATGGAGTTGTTTGTTGTTTCTCCTCAGTCCAATTCCGAGAAACGGCAGATTTTTTCAACTGATACCGACCTGAAATGGTGGATGACGTTACCCTTAGGGCCACCGTAAACTTTTCCGCTGGATGTAATAAAACAGTTTATCTCCCCTATCTCCCTCAATCTCTTTGTATCTCCCCTCGCACTCGCGCCTGAGAGGGGTCGAAAATTGACCACACCAAGACACCGGCGCCATAAACTCAGGTTTCTTCCTGGAGATAAGTGTTTTATTACATCCAGTGGAAAAAGTCTACGGTGCACCATAGAGTTAGTGAGGCAGAAACCCTAAGGTGTACCGTAGACTTTTTCCACTGGATGTAATAAAACACTTATCCCCTCTCAGGCGCGAGGGGAGATACAAAGAGATTGAGGGAGATAGGGGAGATAAACTGCTGGTGGTCCGGCCGCAAATTGTTTTATTACATCCAGCGGAAAAGTTTACGGTGGCCCTATTTCTCTAATTCTTCTTCTAGTTTCTTTCACTCTCTCTCATTACCTCTTATTCTTTCTCTTCACAATCTTGTTCTCTTTTATATTATTATTCTCACCATTCCAAGTACTCATCATACATCACCCAATCTACTCACACACCATTTCATACTACTCGCTCTCTATTCCAAACAGTGGAGAACTGTGAGGTGCAAACCGGGGAAGCGATTTTTTTTACAGTTTTATTCCGAATTTGGTAGTTTCACGTGATATTAGAAATTGTAAGTATGATTTTAATTATCTTGATTTCTTGAAATTTGGATCATGTTTTTTTGTAGCGCTTCCCTGTTTGCAACTCACGCTTCGCCACTGATTCCTAACTACTCAAACAACATCCCAATTTATCACCACCCCAATCTAATCATACACAAATTCAAACTACTCAATACTCATTCCCCCTTCTCATCTACTCTTACACCACCCCAATCTACTTTACTCTATGAGAATGCTTAGGAATTAAGTAAACTTACCTTTTCTGTGGTGAGGGATTCAATGACGATTGGACAAATCATTCCAGACAGGGTGCCAAAACCATTGGAAACTCCCATTAGAATACTAGCATATCTTGGAGCAATATCCAGGTGGTTCACGTTGAAGCCTGTCAAGCATATAAGTATAATTTAAGTAAACTACTAAGTTATATTTTTTTGGGAACAAAATGAAAAATACCAAGGCATCATAGTGATGCTTAGGTTTTTTTTCTATTGAAACAAATTTAAAATCTCCCCATGCTCCACAAAGTATATGGTGAATTAACTGCTGTTTTTTTGTAAGTAATCACCAACTTTTATCCTACTGCAGAAAAGTATGTTTTTCAACACTTAGTTATTGATTCTTACCCGAAATTGCAAAACCACTGAATCCTACGGCGAGAGTCAAAGCTAAAATAGCACCTACGGAGCTCCTCGTGTAACCAACTATTAGTAAGAAAACAGCTTCTAGACCGAAACCTGAAAATAAAAAGGAATGATAAATAGTACATTTTTTGATATGAAGCCATAGTTTACAAAAGCTAATTTTTATCTTGATCTGAAACGTTAATTTATAAATTACAATTTTTAAATAAATATTAATTATTACCGTAACTGTCAGTTTTATCAGATATCTGTTTTTTGTTAAGCCTAATTCTACATGTCTCTTGGGGTTGAAAAATAGGACCGAACGTTTAACTGTTTCTGCATTTCGTTAACTATGACATTTTTTGAAAATACATGTATCAACATAATCCAAAAAAAATAATTATTAAACAATTAAGTAATTGAAATATTTAATAACAGCATAATTTAAGTAGAAAATTTATTAGGTCGTTTTTTAATAATGACGTTCTCAAAGGGATTGATTCAAAGACCAACATTTTTCAGTGTTTTAAGAATAAAAATACGTAAACTACCAAACTTTCTAATCAATGATACAAATATTGATGTATTGATACGGTAGTTTCTTTTATAAATACTATTTCATCATACCTCCACAATTGAAGATTTTTCGTACGGATGTTGTAGATAGAATTTCTCGTCTTCGAAGAGTGTCAGCTAGATGCCCGCCAAAGGGCACCACTATCGTCATCAGAAGATGAGGCAACGCACCCAAAAAACCTGACTGAAAACAAAAGAAAAACATCAGGTATTTATCTTCTATGCAGGATCAGAATTCTGGATAATATGAAAAGGCATTCGAATAAATACTGAAACAATTTTTTTAGAAACGTATGGACAAAAAGGGTTTGAAATTGCGTAGTTTAAGTTCAATCCGGAGGCACAAGACTTACAATGGCTAAAGACTGGGGAACCATTTTGAAAATTTAATTAAATTATTATTAAATGAAATTAATTAAAACATTAAAATAATTTAATTAATTTTTCCAAGGGTTTCCTAGTCTCTAATTGGAAGGTAACCACTTCTTAAAATTGATGATTTATCGTCAGAGAGGCTCTAAATAACCAGTTTTTAATTTTTCCCCCCAGATTTTTTAAAACACCTTTATAAACTACTACTGAAACCTAGGAAGTTTGAGTAATTTAATTCTGTATTTGTTTGAAGGTTAAGCTATTAATAAAACTTAAACTTACCAAAAATACGAATTTAATTAGTAATTAATAGAAAGTTTAAAATATTAAAATGGAATTAGAGAAGGAGACGAAAAAGACATGTTACCTGGTCGATGTTGAACTTGAAAACCTGATTCAAATACTCAGGCTGTGAAATGATCAACATATAAAACGTCCAGCTACGACAAAAATTGGCAACAATGATTGCATATACTGGCATAGAAGTAAACATAGCTTTCCAGGGAGTAGTTCTTAACTAGAAAAAAGGGGGAGCAAGAGTTTTTATTACACTGTAGTAAAAAGTAATCAATATACAGCATCAGCAGATTTTCGAGTATCCCCATTTGAAATTGATTATAAGCTACACTCCACACGAAAATAAACACGTTTATTAACACTTTTTGTTCTCAAATTAACAACACTTTGGTTTCACTGTCAAGCAGAATACTTTAACAACTTGTTGTGTTGTGAGTGATAGTGTTCTGAATGTGCCCTAGCTAGCAACCCAACATGCTTTCTGTTTACGCAGTTTCTGCTTCTGCGTAGTGACGTCATAAACACAGGAAACGTTGCTGTATTCTGCAGGTATGAGATTTTTCAGATTTTTGTAGGATTTTCAGACTTTTTACTTAAAAAAAAATCAGCTTATGAACTGAAATTTTCGACTGGAAATTTCATTTTTCTAAATTGAAGTTGATGTTCTCGACTTACTCTTTTATGTGGTAAATTTTCATATTTAGCCTATTAAATATTGACTAATTGTTATTATTATTAGGTTTTCCGATTTATTCTCAATTTAAGAGATCAAATGTCGTTCGCACAGTTTTCAGACTTTTTGCTTTTTTGCCAATCTCATCCCTGATTCTGTGAATGCGGGAATTTATTACACAATAATGAAGGAAGTGTTCATTATTGTGTTTACTTAGCGCTGCAAAAGTGTTGTAGAGGGAAAAAAAAGTATCATTATACTGTTCATGTAGTTTAGGAGAGAGCGCTTACCGTAGGTGTTGATAGCGCTACTTTCCCTATACTATTCTCGATATAAATAAGCTCCGCCTGCGATATCGTCGGGTGAGTGGAAGGTCTTTCGAAGGACAGCCACAGCCAAAAAATGTACCACACACATCCTGCCATACCTGGAAGAAACAAAATAACGTCTTTTTAAAATACTAGTATAAATGCAATCGGCCATGTTGAACGTGCGGGTAATTTGTTACTATCTCTACTTATACTATATGGGGGTGTTAAGTAGTACAACTTTATGCATAAATCAATGCGTTGATGAATTAAAGGTTTATCCAAATAGTTTAAATCTTGTCAACTTTAGGAATGGGCGAATGGGTCGAATGGGTCGAATGGGCTTTCGACCAAAAAACACATTTTTCAGTTTTTGCATTTTCAACAAGTATTACATTTTACGCTTCGAAAGATACCAAAATTGTTATTCTACGCAGAGTAGAAGTATTTTTAATAATTTTTTAAAAAATAATTAAAAATGGATAATTAGCTGTAATTGTGGTGCCACGCCCCCTCAAAACAAAATAAACGTTTTGTTATATGTTTAGTCTTGAAATTTAGCTTTTTTAAAAAAAATTGTGGTTTAAATATTAAAGCTGTGGTGCTGATATGCACTTTAGTAAAAAGTTAGTTTTTTACAAAATTTCATTTTTCTCAAAACTGTATTTTTTACCATATAAGGAACATTTTCTCAAAACCTATTAAAGCTAAAATCTTGTAACTTGTTATGATAACTAATGACACTAAGTTACATATTATAATGGGGGGGTTTCTCAAAAAATTCATTCAAACTGAAGTTACTGCATGATAAATCATGAAATTTCAGTCTTTTTGAGAAAAAAGCCAAGTACATCCAGATAGTAATTTTTTAAAAAATAACCAATCATCACAGCTTTAAAATCTCCCATTAAAGTATGTAATATAGTTCAGGGAATACTCAGAAAAAAATTTAGGAACTTTGATTCAGTACATTTTTTAAAAATGTTCCTTAAAAATCCTCATTTTTAACGTTACGGAGATAGGGACTTTGTTTCGTGCACGTACCCCCTTAAATATGTTATTTTCTTAATGACAGGGAAAGCAGCACATTTTTTAATTAATTGAGTTAGGAAAAAATAAAGAATTCAACTTTGATTTTATATATTTAAATAATCTATACTACGGTAGTCATAGCCTATATGTTGTTATCAGAAATATACTGATAAAAATCACTCTACATACGGACCAAAACCATACAAAAACCTATGAAATTAGTAGCTATTGTCGATGACTGTTTTATAATTATGTGACTTTGTTAAGCTGATTTGTTTTAGGAGACCTGAATTATATATAATTTCTGGCAAATCAAAATGCTCCGCCAAAGTATCCGCCATGGTATTTAATGATCACTAAATACCCTTAATACAAATATACGTTCGCCTGAACTGATGTTGTAATGGAGTATTTTAAATAAACTTTTGTTAAAAATGACTTAATATTTTTGAGATGGAAGCCAGCAGACATAATCTGCTAAGAAAGTTTTTTTTACATCATTTACATCATTTATTGTTTATTTCAAAAAATTACAGTCAAAACGAACAAAACAAGAAAAATATCCATATCACCTGGGATCGCAGCGATCCATGTAGGTGAACAAAACATGCATAGAATAATTACAAAAAACTAAAACGTGAAGTTATGAACTAAAGAGAACAATACATAAAAATAATATAGGAACAGTATAAATATAAATGTATTAACAGGGGTGGCAAACAGGGTGTCTTAATTTACGGGTTTAATATCTGTCATAAGGGGGTGGTGCATAAAAAAATGAGGATAGTTGATATTATACAATAATATGAAATTTAAGCAAGAAAAATTTCAATATTTTCTATTGAAAATCAAAACTCTTTTAATTTCTTTTTAAATACATGTTTGGATGAACTATCTTGTATTTCTAAAGGTATTAAATTAAAGAATTTAGGAGCTAAATAAAAGAAATGTTTACAAAAAATAGTTTTTTCAGGTTTAGGTATATCATATACTATATTGGGTCTTCGAGGGTTTATTACGTATCGGCTTTTGCATATTTCTGAGTTTAAGTACCTAAAGATAGAGACTTGTTTTAAAGAAAAAGAGGTAGCGAATGGGTAAGATATTCAAAAGTTTGAAGCTGTTGACGGAAGGTGCTTGTGGTGATATCAATTTTAAAAATCTTTCTTGGAGCCTACAAATTCTTTTTAAATTTATCTGATAGTCTCCACCCCATATCGTTAGGCCGTAATTAATTCTCGATTGAACCCAAGAATGGTAGAGTTTTATTAGAAATTGGTTGTTTACTTTCGGCTTTAAATGGTAAAAATTTAGCATAATTAGTCTTAATTTGTCTGCAATATAGTTAGTATGTGATTTCCACTTTAAGTTGCAGTCAATATGAAGTCCAAGATATTTTATAGTAGACACTTTATCTATTGATTTACAATTACAATCATTGTAGTTATTACACTGATAAACATGGTACTTTACTGACAGCTGAACTGGAGAATTTTGTTTTAAATTAAAAATCATATATTTTGTTTTTTCGACGTTTAATCTTAGACAATTATCAAAAAACCAGTTACTTATCTTGACGAGATCTAAATTCATCTTTTGGATCAAATCTTCATAAGAGTCCACGGAATATAAAAGAACTGTATCATCGGCAAAACTTATTATTTTACCGTGTAAACTGAGGCTACATAAATCATTTATAAATATTAAAAACAGCAGGGGACCTAAAGTTGAGCCTTGGAAAACTCCATAATTTATTGGAAGGCATTTGCTTTAGGTGTTGTTGATCTTGACAATTTGTATACGATTTGATAAATAGGACTATAAAAAGTTATAGAAGTGCCCTCTGATTCCCGCTGAAGTCAATTTATGTAACAAAATACCGTGATTCATCGAGTCAAACGCTTTCGATATATCCAAATAAAGAGCAGCAGTTTTTTTGTTTATATTTACACTATTATATATAAAGTTTGTAAACTCCAGCAATGCTTTCTCAGTGTTTGATTTGGGTAAGAAGCCATACTGGTTTTCAGAGAAAAAGCTTACACTTTCAAAAACGAGAAGAAACGAGATTTTCAAAAACGAGTTTGTAATAGCTTACCATAAAAATAAAAGCATGCTTCCCAGGATACAGTCTGCGTTAGAAATCCAGACAGAGGCATACCCACCACAGCACCCGCGTAAGAACCTTAAAAAACAACAGCAATTTTTACTCTAAAATTGTAAAAAAATAACCAATAACAATAAAAGTCATTAACAATCTTTAAAAAATACATGAGATAAATTATTCTTAATATAACAATGAAGGGTGGAAATTTAATAGGTTTATCTTTTACTTTAATTGTTTTGAGTAAACTGATGCATTAGAATTCTTGCTCAGAATCAAGCGGTTCATATCAGGTAAATGTAAGGGTTATCATTTCAAATTTGTTTTCTGTGAAACAAGAATATAAGAACACGTTGACTCTAATATCGTAATCTTTCAGTAGCTAAAAAAAGATGATCTTTAATCAATAAAAATGAGCGTTTACCACAAAAGGCTAGTGTAGCCAGCCGACTTCTTTCCATTGGCGGTGCCCAATGACGCCAGATACCGTGGCATGCGGGATACGTCACACCCTGAAACAAACAACATACGCTAGTGAAATACGATACATTTTAATACAAAACAGTTTGGGATTACTTTATCTGTTTATTAAATTTAGGGGTTATTTAGGCTAAGTAAATTACTTTAATAGGTATCAGAATTATTTTAAAAGTAGTACCAGTATTTGTTATTTGTTTTGTTATTTTCCTTTACTCCTTAAAAGTGCACCTGTTGTAAATTAAACTTGAGGTAATTTTAGAAGTCTAGCTAATAGGTTTTGCCTTTTACAAGTTTATTAACTGGATCTGCAAATATTCTTGAATAAAACTCTTGTGTCGAGGGACTTTGTCGCTCTTTAGCGTGTATAAATAGTTACAACTACAGGATTTGGTATACACAATGCAATGTATAGAAATATAATAGGCTGGTAAATAAGTTTCCGTTAGCTCTGTAGTTTATACACATTCTTTTTATTTTTAATGGAATCAGAATGCTATACTATTCAATTCTCCATAACTGATTTTTAAAACGTCATATCCTTAAAACAGCTCCTCAATCATTTCTTTTGTCATCCAAATCAAATAAAGTATTCAATAATGCATACTTTTCATTCGAATCTGATCTCAAAAACCTTGGAAATGTTAGCTTCCTCCCTTAAAAAAGACCAACTGTACTTTAAACTACTCCTCCTAAAAAGTATCCTAGGACATAACTTTATCGACAAAACATCCCTCTCAAGCAATATTTCACCAACAACAACATCAAAAAACTTAACCATCCATTACATCGAACAAAAAGCTTTCTTCACCGAGAAATAATTCATAATACACTTCCATAGCCACCAGCGAAGGCGAAAGTCCCCATCACTCTTTGCAGAGATACGAGGGAACACGATGAGTCTTTGTGTCACGTGGTATTAGGGATAGAAAGGGCAGCAAAAATCCCCGCAAAGAGCCGGAAGTAGGAGGGAGAGTGATCGTACGGACCGGAAGGACATCTTTTCTTCATGACAATGTCGGGAGACTTGGTTTGTTGCCAAGTCATTCATTGCCTCTTTGAAACAAGTGATTGAAATTATCACATGATTCTGGGTGTGATAGTTTGAAAATATTGCTAGAAATGATTGTGATGATTACTTGGTGGGGACGTTCATCTTATGTTTGGGTATTTTGTTGCTGTAGAAAGATTATTTGAATTTCTAATTTCTTAATTTAACACTACAGTTTAGCTTCAATATCTCGAAATCAAGAGCCCCGAAAAAAATTGAGAAAGCGAGTTTTGGAGATAACAAAGGAAAATAGAAAATGCTTGATTTCAAAGAGGATTTTTTTTTGGAGATTTTAAAGTTTTCGAGGTACCAGAGTTCCGAGCTAACGAGGTTATACTGTATTTATTTGCAGATGCATAAAAAAACAATTTATTCTGCTTTTCTCTTTTTTATGGAAGTAAAACACACTTTTCAATATTATGCCTAACTTAATCAATAATTAGAGTTGATGCAGAGATTTATAAAAATCTGCCTAACAAGTTAGTGTAAACAAACTAAAAAGCGTTTAAATGGGGCTAGTTTTTTTCCTTTAAATTTTTCTAGGTAATATAATTTTTTTTTATTTTTAAAGCCTGTTTCACTTATTTTATCTTCCTTACTTTTTATCAGAAAATTATGCTTGGCTATTATTTAACAAGGATTTTTGTTTTCAATTTGGTTATGAAATATTCTACCATGTTATTTTAAGAAATTTCTGCATAAACTATAGTAGTTCTTGTGTACGCCATTTTAAATATGTAGACAACAACGAGAAAGGTTGTCTACATATTTAAAATGGCAGGTTTCGAAATGGAGAAAGGTTTAGAAAGTTGATTTCTCACAAAGTTCTTCTATTCACAGTATTATCAGAATGTAAGAAAGGGAAAAAGACACAGAAAGAGAGAGAGAGAAAGAACAGAGGTAGTATAAATAATATTTAATAAAAAATACAATCCACACATAAAGGAACTACGAAAAGAGGGAGAGAGACAACTTTTTGCATTTAGTATGCATACAATTCCTCTTCGTCATGATAAACAAATCTAAGCAAACAGAAAGATACGAACAAAACCACAGTGACTTCCAGTCTCATTTATCATTTCTTAAACGCAAGATATAAAGCCACGCAAAGTATTCTCATTGAAAAAGACAAGAGCCTATTTAATTCAGCTCGAAAAACACAAAGCTTTACGGACTGAAGCATAAAAACATAGCAGAAGGGGAGTCATCGTGTTATCTTTAGTTTCCATAGCAACCAAGATGATCACTTACTACAGCGTTACGCTGTCATGTTTCCGGACGCTTCCTCCCATGTTCGCTGGGCGTAGAGATAGGAGTAGCTCTTTTCGCCTCTCAGCCAATCACAGGCTGCCATACATATTTTCCGTCCCCATGCAAGTTTTTTTTCCGTTATTAGGGATCCCGAACGGCAAATGAGGTAGTTCTTTTTGCGTAGAGGAGAACAGGAAAAGCCATTTTGTTGATGGGGATAAGTTTGAGGTACTTTTTATGTTTTGAATTTTTGTCGTTTAAATATACTTGTTAGGAGATGGGTTTGAATGAGGAAGGCGAGGTTTTAATAGTAGGAGGTTGGTGGAAAAATGCCTTTGTTCATTTTTCTTTGTATGAACGGTTTGGAAATTCCAGTGTTTGCAAAACTTTCAGAAAAAGCAAGGAGGAATGCTAGATTATCTTTAGAAAAAGGTATTTTAGAAATCCCCGAATATAAACTTTTTTCCTTTGATGATTTATGTATTAAAAACTAATAATCTACAAATTAAACATTAAATTTGATGACAAAAGGTCGCATCCAACTCTGTATAAAACATATTTAGGTTAAAACTATTTTTTAGAATATAAGCAAATTGTAGTACAAAAATGTTTTTGGAAGAAATTAATAACATAAAACATGTTTTTAAAGTTGTTTATAATTTTCTTTTTTAAATATAGTTTGTTGAAACGGCTTTAAAAGGAAATAACTAAATTGGTAATTATAGGATGTGTAATTTTGGAATTCCTAGCTTTTCTGAAAATTTGGAACACATCAAAAATATAAAAATAGATTGATTATTAGAACATACATGGACCCTTTACTACCGTAAAATTTATAAATTGTAGGCATATTTAACAGTAATACAAATCTGTTGGCATGGATATAGGAACACATTCATAAAGTTTCGTGTTGTTGGCTTTCCTGTACATAAACACAACTAAAGGAAAAACGGGTTTTACAGAGACTAAGGATGGTTGCGGAAAAAATGACTTTTGAAGTTTTCCTTCTTAAATGGCATACTATTGCTAAATGGAGAAAAGGTATAGGCGGACCTGGTATGAAATGGAAGTAAATAAGTTACTTTACAAACTAATTGGTTCTTAGCCCCTTTTCTTTCATTTCAAGCAATTTTTTGAGGTAATAAATTGTACATGCAAAGGTGAATTACCTCAACTAGACCTTGTAATATCCTGACTATGATTACAGTCGCAGGATTAATCTTGGCTGCACTTGGAAGAAGCATGTTCAGAATTGCCGAAACGCATATGGCTGTGCCAAATACCCTGAAAAGAACCAATCACTTGACACAAAATGAATGATGTCGATCATAAATGAGTTAATTTCACAGAATTTTTACTACCATCATCTCAAATGTAATTTCATACTTGAATAATCAAGATAATTTATTAAGTTATTTTAGAAGGTTGAAGATCACCGCCCGTGAGGCTACTAGGCATGGGTGTAAATCGATGGATCGATTATAGAAGGTTAATAAGTATTTTATGGCTATACGCACAAATTATCTACATATAATATGAATTAATGCTGTAATAACAGATAATATGAAATATTTAAATTTTAGGTAGCCTCAAAAAAGGAATAATAATTTTTAAAAATTGTACCTGTTTGCTGGAAACTTCGCAGCAATAAATCCACCAGGGATTTGAGTAACTAAATAACCCCAGAAAAACGATGAATCGATGATTCCTTGTGTTTCACGTGACCAATCAAATTCTGGAGCCTGTAAAAAAGAAATAAATTACAAAATTATTTAAAAGCAATGAATTTTCTTAAGAATGGATAGGTGAATAATTTTCATGTTCTTCATTAAAGCATGTTGAAAAAAGTCCCAAAACGTATAAGCCGAATCGATAACATATAAATTTCTAGTTTATATTATTTGTATGGCTCAGTAGTATACTCACTTATATTGGTTAAACAACTCAGAGAACGTATTTTATTTTACTTAGTTTTGCATTACTTAAATAATTTCATTTAATTGTATTTTTTTTTCAAATAATCTCAATTGCCATTTGAAATTTTAGTGATTGCTCAACAAATGTTTTTTAAGTGCTGAAATGTGGAAAATGAAGTGGACAGATATGATGAACATCATATTATTTTCTCATTGTTTTCTATCTTAAGTGTGAGATTTCCAGTCACTTTTCTAATGCAAAAAAAAATATTTTATAAGCTTTTTTTCTCCGCACTTAAACTCAGCTGAAGGAAAAAGTACTTTTACAGAAAAGTTGAGTATTGCAAGAAAGCCAAGCATAAGTAACCCTATTACGAATTTAATTGCCTTTCATTATTTTAAATTTATCTATCTAAATCTAATCTCTCTATATTAAAAAAAAGTAACAGTGACCGCCGCGGCCGCCGCCGCCGCCGCGGCCGCCGCTGCTTTTGAAAATTTTATTTTAGAACACTTTGAACTCTCACTACGCAAAAACTATTCCACGGAAATTTGTGAAATTTTAAACATTGCTTGACAAATGTATGAGGATCGTTTTCGTTCTAAAAGCTTATAGATGAGTTAATTAGTTCTAGAGTTATTTAATGTCAAAGTCGAAAATTATTTTTTTCTGCTGCGAGTTCGCCCCCAGCAAAATCTATTAGCAGCAGAAATATGATTTTTTGCAGACACATACCCTTAGATGTGCAGTTTTGCACCACGTCGCCCTTTTTTCGAATTTCGAATTAGTTTTGGAGTAATTAAGTTTTAAAGTTTCGAAAATTTTGGCGATTTTTCTGTTTTTTCGTTATAAAAGCAAAACTAATCACAGTGGAACTATGATATTTTAAAGGCACATAGAAATAATTTTTATAAAAATATTGGCTTTTTGTTTTTTCAAAAATTCTAATTAGTTTTAGAATTATTAAGATTCAAAGTTTCAATTTTTTCTTCTCTTTCACTAGAGAAACACGAGAAACAGACGAGTTTTATGCGTGTTTTATGATGAGTCTGATTTCTTTTATTTTCAACAATGCTTTTTTCTACAAAGTGGTTGATGGTTATTAGTAGACTATTTCAATTAAATTATTGATAAGCAAGAGAGATGTATTTTCGGTATTACAAGAGGCTTAATTAAGCCGAGAAAAGGCTTCTGCTGGATTGTTGAGATGAACAAGCGAGCTCTGCTCGCTAAGAGCGCGAAGCGATCTGAGAAGAACTGCGAAGCAGTTAAGAGGGTTGGTGAGCGATAGCTCACTATGTGTGATTTCTTTTATTTTCAATTTAAGTTAGGAAAGTAATATTTCAGCAATAGTTTTTTTCGGGATGATTTGGATTAAATTATTTATTAGCAAGAGTAGTTTCGGTTGTAAAGGAGCATTAATTAAGCCGACCAGCGGGGTGATTGGTAAGATGGAACAAGCGAGCTTTGCTCGCTGAGATCGCGAAGCGATCTAAAAAGAACTGCGAAGCAGTTCCGGGGGTTGGTGAGCGATAGCGAGCAGGGGGCAGGCCCCCTAGTATTATAAATAAATAATGCAGAAAATTCAGTAATAAATTGAAAAAAAAAGCATCCCGCCTTATTGTTATTACTAGGAATGGAGCGATTATAAAACTGGGGATAGCATTCTAAGGCATTTTTTTTGTTAACTGTTTATTTCAGGACATCTGATATCAAATTTTGAAAATGGATTAACGCATAGTTCAAACTGGCCCAAAATTAAGGATTAACATACTATGCTTTGAATCAAAACCTTTTGAGCTGAATGTTGTTCCAACAAATTCTGGCAAGATCTTTATGGCTTAAAACTCATTCGACAAAAGAACCAAATATCAACAATACAGTTATTTAAGGGTGCGAACTCGAAGTCGAATAATTGAAATATCGTGTGCGGAAAATCCTGATGGTATAAAGGCTTACCACTACTCACTCACTAATACTCGGAAATCACTGTTTTGATGCCAGTGATTGTTTGGCAAATAAGCAACACATGTAAAGAACAACATGTATCACGTGAACAGGGGATATACGAGTTAAGAATTGAGACAAGACTATTTATGTATACATGGCCTTACAACTCGGACGTAGAGTTTGCAATATTAAGTCTATGGAGCGCAAAAACTTATTTTTTAAACTCTTTGCGTTATTTATCTCCTCAAGGCTGATAAAAATGTTCGGAAAACTTAAAATCTTTTGTTTAACAATTATGTTAATAATTTAGAAAGTGAAAATCATGGTGATGCTTGTGACGTCAAAGATAAATGAAAGTGGTGAAGTCAAAAACTGAGTTGTAAGTCCATTTATATAAATATAGAGGGGCTTGATTGAGATGGTTTTTCAAAATAGTACGGGGAAGCTAATACATTCCGAGATCTATGGAACCAACATTTAACTCTTACACGTCCCCTAAAGGATCTTCCTTACAACTCATAAATCCCTCTTATAAGAGCTTTTCTTTCTAACGTCCTACTTGTTTTCGGGAAGAAACTCTTTCCGTGTTGTTCTCTGTTTGGGCAAAACTAAGAGAGAAGGAGAAAAGGTGATGAAGAGAGGAGACCTGTTTTGTTTTTGGCCAGAAAAGGGAGGAGAGAACGAAGTGACTTATACGATCGGACTGTAAAGATTATTGCATCTTTTTTGTTCAATTCCTTTATTGTGTATCCTTTTTTACATCTAACTTTATGACTGGAAAGCCACAAAATGCTTGGAAAACGGATAAAAGAAGAGAATAGGTGGAAAAAAATTGTAAACTGAATTTATTCAGACTACTGTCGTACCGCGAGGAGAAGAGCTTTGAACAGGGTTGCCGTGAGTAGACGAGTTTAAAAGAAGAGGGAAGCTGGTATGAATTGAACGGCAATATTTGGCTTTTTAAGCGTACATTTGGTGAATGAGAAAACGCGTTTCGCGAATGAAAATAAGATAATCATATTTTATTAAACTGCATTGAAATATAGATTATCTTTTATATTTCTCGTAATCGAAAATACCTTTAGGCATGAAACATTTCTGTACTTTTAGTATGCTTTAATATTGCTATTTTGAGTGAATTAGTTATATTTAGTTTTTTATAAAATAGCTCATATCACTTAAATTAATAATTTTATAATTTAATCACCATACTCGAAATTTAAATGAAGCTTTAGAAACTTGTAAAGAGACAAAATATAGAAATATTTATTATTTTTTTAAAAATATTTTATAACATTTAAATACAATCTAATGCAATTCATTGTCACTAGAACTGCAGGCACTGTCAGTGTTTGACAAAGATTCGAATCGCTGTCCGACAAATTAATCACTAATTCGTCAACAATATCTTCGATCGACCCATCTTTTTCCAATAATCGCTTCTTATATTTTGTACAGTCGGCCTCAAAAAAAAAAAAAAAAAAAAAGTTACAGAGACGATTGTGAACGATCGGATGGGGTTAGAAAGATGAAAGATAATTTATAAACGCTAATTTTCATGAATTAACGTTTACTTTAAAAGAAGGTATGATCAGATCCAATAAAATTAAAGGTAACTACTTGATAGGATAAATGATAAGCGACTTGAAAGTTTAAAAAGAAGGATTAATGAACATGGTAAAAATTATAAAATATCCAAAATAAAATCAGATAAATTGATGTAAATCACATAACATTATATCAAATTAAAATAGATCAGATTCGGTGAAACATTTAAGATCAGTTGAAAAAGATCAGATCAGTTAAAATAGATCAGATCAGTTGAAAAAGGTCAGATTAGAAATATTTAATCAAATCAGATGTAATGCGAAAGGAAATTCCAAAATTCGTTACTCTAGAATCGAAAGAAGTACACAGCTGAAAGATACCCACTCAGATTTGGCTCGGAACATTTATTTTAGCGCCAAGTGAATTACCACCACCCCCAAAATTCAGTGGAATAATCCGTTTCTATACCAACCGCAGCATCATCGTATGACGTCAATAGCTCTTCTCCTCGCGGTACGACAGTACACTGTAAAATTTCTAGAAATTCTAGAATTCATAATTTTCTAGAAATTTGATGCAATAAAAAATTGGTTGAAAATAATTTTTGAGCAGAAGCAGAATTGATACGTCTGAATAGTACCTTGGAAACGTGCCTAGACATGTGCACATAATAAAGTAGGATAAAAGCACTTAACTGATAATAAATTTTGCCTTTTTAAAATAGTTTATTTTGAAAGATATCTTTTCATAAATATTATCCTTTAGTGACTAGAAGATGTATTCTACTGAAATACTTGTTTGTAATTCTTCAACCTATAGAAGGAGATTTGCATTATTGCGCCAAAGTGTAAAATAAATTATATTGAAAGCAAACTAAACACTTTTATAGCTAAGTTTCTTGGATAAATAATTAATGCATTTAGAAAAAAAAATAATGCGTATAGAAGTTTTACATGACAAAGAGAACCTTACTTGATTCATTAATCAGTAGTGGAACTCTTTGTTGTCGTAAATAATAGCTGGATCGAGTCATTTACATATTTAAAGGAAAATGAGTCATTTAGTCCTAATTTATTTTCTCTCAAGATAAGAATAAATAAAAAAGAGGGTTAGGGTAGTATTAGAATTTAATGTAACAATATAAAAATGATAAATATTAGTTTTTATAGGTTGAAAGCTAACTTAATTGGTATTGATTTGTGGCATCCTTTTCACAATCAATGTATTTAGAAAAAAATACTAGATTGTGATTCAAATAGGAATGAATATGTGTTCAGTGAATCCAAAAGAAAGAAAAGCGGTGGTAGCCAAACAAATATGATTAAATCTCAATCAATTAATAAGATTAATTCAAATGGAGTTGAAGAATTTTACGTTCAATACATCATCATATGCAGGAATATCTTAAAAAGCGTTCCTCTTGTGGTGGGTTTTAGAGGATAATTAAGTGACTCAATGAATTAAAATAACGCAAGGTTTTAATTTTTTAGGGTTTAATGAACTTAAATTGCAACATTTTGTATGTCAAATTTGGTTAAGCTTTTTCTCTGAAAAAATTATATGGATATTCACATACGATTGAAGATTTACCAGTCAAACTTAACAAAAAACTACGCGCATGAATATTTTCCTTAACTTTATAACTCTTTTAAGAGTGGATTAAAAAGTAAAATGTATCCTAAATCCAATTAATTATATTTTGGTGATAAATTCTTCCAAATCTCCTTTAACCTCTATCTAAATTTAGAAAGATTATTTTTACAGAATGGAATTGCCTCCCACACAAGACCAATCGGACACATTCATTATTCCCCAACACCAAAACGCTTTTTCTCTAATATACTCCAACAAACCCAATTTCACCTCCACCCAAAAACAGTTCTCCAAAATAAACCAACAACCAACCAACCAACTCCTCATCGGAATCATTCTCACTTACAGACAATGACCCTCTTCGACAACAATCAATTTTCATCCGAACGGTTATTTTTCCCTTCGCAAAAGTTCCCTCCCCTTAAAATTCCCCCTCCTAATCTCTTTTATCCTTAATGCACTTTATATTATAGAAGGAAGTAAATGCATTAACGAATAGGAAAGAGCCCTTTCCCCCAGAGAGAGACGGGTACAGTGACTGATCTGTTGACTCGGCCTCTAAAAGCCTCTGGTCAGAGCCGGGGTGCTCTTTGCTTTTGGGCGGTGACCCTGGGGGTATGCATTCCATTTGAATCTGCTTGTTTTGTGAGGGGGATCGCGCTTGGGGTCGGGAGGACTCATCCTTTTATGAAAAATGCATTGGATGAATGGAAGAGGAAAGCGTTCAACTAGTGGCCATTGAAAAGTAAAAGAACATTTTGAAGGAAAATCCTACAAATGAGACATTAGTATTTATGATACATAATTTTAATCAGTATGGAGTTGTAAGGTAATTGATTGAACTGTAAAGCAAGTCTCAGCAATGGGATGCTGAAGAGTAGAAACGGACACAATACCAGAATAATCCTTGGAGGGTAGAAAGAGGCTAAAGGCCAAAGTGATGGTGAAGAACAGAGAGGATTAAGAGCAAAAAGATATGCTGGAAAGATGAGAAAGGATCAAGAGCTAATGGGCGCTGAAGAGCAAAGAGATACAGGGTAAGGATGGTTGTGAATAATGAATGATACTTAAGGCAAAAAAAGATGTACGCTAATTTCTTCGAGTTGGGAAACACTGCTGTAGATGAAGGCTTTCATATGTTTTAAGGGTGCAAGATAGGACTTAGACACTCAGTACGGTTGCTGTTTAAAACCCCTATGGTTAATATCTTTGTTAAACTAAAAACCTTAAAAAATGATGCAAAATAATAAAAGATCAAACATTAAAACCAAACTGCAAAAAGTGGTAAAAAATTATGATGTTGCGGGATACATATTATCCGGTTTGGAGAAGCACAACCGAGAAGAGATATTCAAAAGAAATCTTCAGATGGGAATACTTTCTCAGTTAGCTTGTATAGAGTATTTTGTTCTTATTGCTGACTATTTTACTGTGAGCGTGGATCACCGCAATGCAGACTTAAAATCTTTCCTAAACTCAATTCTAAAATTACCCTACTAGCACCCCAGCATCCTTTCCAACAACTCCCATCCTTCTTAATACTAACAATTCGCTCCTTACCCAGACGAAACGATCAATCGATACTCCCATCCTGGGACATTTCGGGGACACTGCGCCCCGGCTCAGAATGGGGCTTTTTGGCAGAGGGAAGTTCTTTTCTGCATCTGCCCTGGCCCGAAGTAGGGCAGATGTCAGTAAAAGGGACTGGACTCATTTTTCTCCCGGGTTTAATTCAATGGGGAAGGGAGCGAAACTTCTGGACTGAAGAAAACTTTGTATGTTTCTATTTATGATGGAGTGGAAATCGATGCGCGGGTTGTTTTGTAACATTCTGCACCATTTTGTGGTGGTTTCTACAGTTGTATGAGGGTGATGACCCGTAATATGTGCCCTGGAGGTTGGTTGAAAACAGTTGGTGATGATCCGCGAATTTCGAAAATATTTGTTAAGGTTGTCTTTTGAGGGGATTTCTTAGTTTCCTTATGGATTTTTTTTGGAAGGATTCCATTTTAACATAGTTCCCGCTCTTTTGTGAGGAAAAAAAATCAGGTACTTTCAAGGACTTTTTTAGGTTCATTTTTTTTCTTGGACTAACATAGAAAGGCAGAAAAGCCATTTACGAGCAACAAAACTTGTTCTCTTTAGTACCCCTACTCCATAAAACTACTTGTCTCTAAAACCTTTCTTATAATGAAGGCTACATTATATTACCCTTCTTATATTTAACCAGTTCCAAATATATTATTATATTTCACTTGTTTTAGGGAAGTCAAACATAAGAATTAAAGTAGCCAAGTTATACGTGTTCTACAATTTTAAAAAAAATCCCACCCTTGTTTAAGAAGCTAACAGGATATGAACTATTTAAACCAAAAATGAACTTTTTCAATTTGCGAACTCAAAAGAGTTCCAAATTATAACATTTCAAATAAAATTCAAGGACTTTTGAGGATTTTTCACTAAATTCAAGTACTTTCCGGGGCCCTTGAAAACAAAAATGAAATTCAAGTACTTTTCAAGGATTTTTCAATCAGATTTAATTAGGTTAGTTGGTTTGTAGGGTTTCGCTTTCACTTACACTGTTTCCAATAGGGAAAAAAAAAACGCTACACATTTTCACACGTCTGCGCACTCTTATACCCTTCTTTCCCTTAGGCCTCATGCAAGGAATCTGGCTGTTTTAGAGTTCGAACTGTTTCATGAGAAGCCTAAAAGGACTCACCGCCCCGGTGCTGGAGTTGTTGGTCATGCCGAGGATGGCGACGCCCAGGTTGCAGCGGATGCCGAAGCTGATGAGGAAGCCGATGGAGCTGAGCAGGGCGATGGAGAAGCGCTTGGACATGTTCTTGCAGCAGGGGCAGTTGGGCTCCATGAAGGCCGAGCTGCGCTTGGGCAGGTCGGCCGCCAAGTCGCCGCCCAGCTCGTCTTGCTGGATGAAGCCCTTCTCGTCCTCCTGCTTCGTCAGTTTCCTACAAGGACAGAAATTTTAACACCATGAAGAAACGAGATGGAGACCTGCCATTTCCGAATTGCTCGTTTTCATCTGGAGTGCTAACGGTGCCAACTATCGAAAACCCTAACAAGTAATTATACACTGTTAAAATAGCTTTTCGACTCCGATGGAATCCAATAGCCCAGTTCAACCCCCGATTGGAAAGGCTTTCTTACCGTACATACGAAGAGTTACAGATAGAATCGGGAGAATTTTAGAAAATCACAGAATCAAACCTATCTTCAAGCCAACAAGACAGCTACGTAACCTATACCGTTCGGTTAAAGACCCAAGAGACCCGCTATCGACAGCTGGAGTGTACCAGATCCCTTGTTCCTGCAGTTCAGTCTATATCGGCACTACAAAACGCACCATTAAAACCCGTCTTTCTGAACACGAACGACAATGCCGCCTTGGCCAATATCAGAAATCTGCCGTGGCTGAACATAGTCAGAAAAGTAATCATGATATTTTATTTAGCAGCACTAAAGTTTTAGCCTCAATCTCGCATTTTTACCCCCGTCTATACAGAGAAGCTATTGAGATTTATAAACATCCCCAAAATTTTAATCGCAAAGAAGAAGGCATCCACCTCCAGAAGTTTTGGTATCCGGCCCTCAGGAGTGTGCAGCGAGGTCTGACGTCATTTCCGCCCGTTTCTCCCACTGGCCAATCAGATGAATCCAATGAGAATGCACCACGTCTACTTGGTGAATCGGTGAACTAACGCTTTTTGTTCCACTGATGATGTCGGGCACAGCTTCCGACGAAACGTCTGGTGTTTTTGTTTTTATTTTGGAACACGGCCTATAAGCCCGAAATTATGTATTTTAACAATAAAACCGGCGGTGAAAGTCTTCATGTTTACATTAATTATACACTAATAATACAAATTTACATCCATTCGTTTAGTATAGTTTCTATACCACACATAGTCGCCACAACCAGGCAACTAGTCCAGAGCTCATCTTGTGATAGACAGACTGTATTTAAATTAGATGGTTCATGAGAAATATCATGAGATAGTGATAGAAATGGTGCAATTCCTTTAAATGTCCGGTTAAATATCGCAAAGTTGTTTAGGACGCCAAATATTCAAATATCCTTATATTTTTACAATTGTCATTGATATAACTAATTTTTATGTTAGTTTGAAATGTTTGGAGATGTTTATAATATTTGGCGTCCAAAACAACTTGGCGATAATGAACGGGACAGTTAACGGAATTGAACCATAAAAATTTGTTAATAAGAGGTGCTATAAGTGGACTTAGTTCGTTTTTGAAGAGCTGAATGGGAGAAGGAGATAAGAAACAAAAATCTTGTTCAAAGATACTTGGCCGTTTTTTTATTCGCATCTTTAGTGATTTAGGAGAAATTGGTTCCTCGTGGGATATTCAATAGTAAAACTTGCTAAGGGGTCATTCAAAAATAAAATTTTACACTTGGTTACCTTGTTATTATCTCGAAAACTCGATATCTCGAATTTATTTTTGTGTCTCTTCAATTTTGAGATATCGGGGTTATGCTGTAATTACGAGGTCTTTTAAAAAGCGGTCAACCAGACTGAAAGAATTGCCTGTGATACTCTTTAGTTCACATTTCGGCTAATGTAATTCAAAATAGTAAAGAAACCCCAATCTCCTATTTATACTCTGAAGAAGCAAATCAAAACATAATCTGCAAAATATTGGTTATTCATACAAACCCCCAGAAAGAAAAGTCAACACAATTCCCTTTCTTTGCATAAAAACCAATCTAAAATCGACTATACACTAATTCCGGCCAGCAGGTCATTGAAGACCTAACCCTGGAATACAGGATTAGGGGTCCGACCAGGGGAGGATTATGGCCGACCGCATTTCCCGAATTCGCAGGAAAGAACCGAAAGCGGATAACCCTATGACGTAATCCTATCGCAGGGAGCTGGAGTGGTGGCGGATTTATTAAGTTACGGAGCAATAAAGCTCCATTCCATATCCGTCTGATCCAATTAGCAAGTGATTCAGAGTGAGGGAATAAATGGGGATATTGAGTTGTGGATTTGGGGAATAGACGTATGTTTACAGTTCAATGAGGAATTAATATGTTTGATGGTTTCTGACCGGTTGATCAAAGTTGGGAATGGGGATTTAGGTTTCAAGCCATTTATGTATTGAATAATTTCTAAAATAAGCGGGGAAAGGGTTTCCTAGTTTATTGGTGTGAAACCCAAATCTCACTGGCAACTTCAGCAGAAAAAGATTTGGAGATAGGCAATTGAGAGGTTTGAATGTTCAAGAACTAGGTAAATGTCAAAGATTTTTTTATCAAACCTCAAACATGGAGAAAAAGTCTATTCCATGGGACAGGAACCCATAGTATACAATAACAGAAAATTGAGATTACTATCTATTATAATATAATTTTGTATCGGTACTATTACTTTTTAACTCCCCTTTTATTTGGTAATTTAAAACCAACGGAATTAATTCTATTACAAGTTTACAATGAAAATTAATTTTGGCCCCATTGACAAATCTTCAAAAATCAATCACAAATCATGCTTAACTAGGTAGTTAGCTAGTGAACAACCTAACAAGGTTTATAGCATTAAGATGGTGAAAAATTGAATCGAATTGCAACTTTTATTGGCAGGTGAGATGATTGAGGGTTACTTGATTGCAAACCCCTGAAAACCAATCACATAACATCAATTCTTTTGAACTTTAAAGCCGATTTCATACCTACTAATGAAGTTGAAGAACTTTTAGACAATTTATGAAATTGTAAACACAACGCATTAGTTCATTCTCTACTTGTTTTAAAATTTCGGAATTTAAAATATGCATGTCGGTTGTCGATGATTTAAGCCCATCCATTCCTTAATATTGACTGTTATAGATCATACAATAAAGTTAGTAAATGCTCCAACAAGTAGTTGAATAAAACGTAGTGGGTATTGTCTTCCCCGTGGGTCATCAAACACAACTCAGCACTGAGATGCATCATTTGTTCTCCCCAAATAGAGCTCGTCTCTCTCTCTCTTTTAATCAACACATAATCAACACCAAGGGAAAGCACATCATAACAGTAATAAAATAAAAACAACCTTCACACCCAACCAAAACTACTCCCCAGACAGTGATCCAACCCCGGTTGGCTTAACCATTTATCCCCTATTCTCAAGCACCTTATTTTGATAGTCTCGTTACCAGATGCATTTTCTCCTCAACACAAAAACGAGGAAAGGCTTTCAAAGAAAACCAACAACGGCTTCTGGAGAAAAAGGCCCTAAATCTTCTCCTCCCTGCCCCTAATATTCTCCCCTTCTACGCTCCGAGGATACTTTCTGCTGCTGCTCCTAGGAGGATCTCGCTTTTCTTTAATAGCATTGCGCAGATTTCCTTTTTTATGCCTTCAATGGAGGGATTTCTATTTCCCCTCCCGTTCTGTCTAAAAGGTACCGAGGTATTTTTTTTTCTCCGGAGGTTGTAGTTGAATGTGTTGAGCTGCGGCAATCCAATAAAACGAGGCTGTTTTTTGTTTGTCTTGCTTCCTCAGTCTGTCTTTTTCTAGTGGGGATTCGTAGGTTTGGAGTTGTTCTAGAAATAATAGTAGACGGATGATATCAGGAAACTGTCTTATTCGCTTGGTAGTTTTTTTTCTAACTAACATCTACACTTGATAACGAAATCTGAAAGATGAGTGATACAGGGTAAATCCACTTCACTTTAAAGCTTTATTAGATGAGTTACTACGTCATCTCATAGCAAGCTTTTCGATGAGTCTTAAATTCAAATAAGTGTTCGAATTTTGAACTTCTATCAATAGTGTACGACTCATAATATTTTGACAACATCACAGACTTAGCAGGCTTCCTAAACTGATCTCTAGCATCGAAAGAATATCATAAGTGTATTTTCACGAGGTTCTCTTGGAGTGTTTTTCTAGTATACCTATTCTTTGTTTGAAAATTATTTACATGCTCAACACAATTTTACACTTTACGTTCTGGTTCTGTTCACCCCATGCATCTGTAATGAAATACCTATAAGGTTTCCGTATTTTCCCCTGAAAACTGCATAAAAAGAAGTGAGAAAAGTATATACTTTTATGTAACCAAAATTTTAAACTTTTTCTTGGAATTAAAGCAATTCAGTTGAAATTCTTAAACAAGAAATAATTCAACCAAATCTTAAAATAATAACTTAGGGAAAAAAATCGCCAGAATGCTTTGTTCTGCATTCAAACTCCTAATAAATTTCTTCGAACATTATTGAATATTCAAATTTCTTAGTAACATACTGCAAATGCGTGAAACACATTTGCAATTCTAAGTAAACACAATAATGAACACTTCTAATGCGTTTTGATTGAGAAAAAGATAATGTCGAAAAAGTGTTGCTGAGAAATTGTAGAGACAAAAAATGTGTTCTTATTGTGTTTATTATTTTACAGCACTATTTTTAGAGCACAACCCCTCCCCTTTTTGGATAGAACACATTTGCAACACTTTTCTAACACATTCAGAACACTAATGAACGAAAAGGCGATAAAGTGTTCTACCTAACACAACGGAAGTGTTGTTAATTTGTGGACAAAAGAGTGTTTTTTAATGCGTTTATAACGCTTTTATTTCTGTGTAGAGCGTTTGCAGTGTAGACTAGAGGCAGTGTGATGCCAGTTGTCTGAACTGTATCGTTGTTGTACATTTTCTTAAAAGGGGCTGTTCAAATATTACGTAAGCATCTAAAGGGGGGGGAGGGAGTTTGCTATTTGCTTATTTTTCCTGACAAGGGGGAGTATTAGTGATGCTTACGTAAGATGTTACAAACACCGCATTTTCAAAAATATCTTGTTTCTTGCATAAATAATTTTAAAATTCAACCAAAAATAAATTTTACAAAAAAAAAATCAAGCATTTTTTACAAGGAAAGTTATAACGATAGGTTAAGTGGTTATATAGAACAATGAATTTCAGAAATCTAAGCATTACTAAACATTGTGTGCAAAAAAAGAACACAGGGGGGGGGTCGGACAGTTTTCTTACGTAATTATGAGAGGGGGGGTGCGGTTTGCTTAATTTTGCTGACAAAGAGGGGGGTCAAAAGTGACCAAAAACATGCTTACGTAATATTTGAACGGCTCCAAATTAACAAAACTTTACGGAAAAAAGAATATCAATTATAGCCGTAACACAGACTCACTCACATGGAGATGAGTAATATTTAATTAAATTAATATTTTTACTACTTTTTTTAGAGAAGGGATCCTCCTTAAATTTGAGCCCTGCCAATATGCATACATCAACAAACTACAAGATTGTTCAGTTCAAGAAGAATTGAAATTTAACTCAATGCGTGTGTTTCTTCAAGCATAAAACTACTTCTTCAGAAGCTCGCCCCTTTATTTCATTCAATAGAACCCCGTTCAATCGATTGCCTTAAGAACCTCGCTTTCTTCTCGAGAGCCGGGCTGTTAATCCACTTACTGTTATTTCCCCCAGAGATTAATTTCCGTTCCTGCGTTAATGAAAAATAACAGGTTGCTGGAATCAGTTAAACAGTTTCCAGCGACGAAATCCCTTTAAGTTTTCGCCTAAAACCGAAAGGAAAAAGATTTATGTCGACCGGTTGAATAATGTCTCAATTTTAGTTGGACGCTTTTTTTCGGGCTCTTGGGGAGGTTGAGACTTATTTGGCTTGACAGTATACTTTGAGAGGGAAAGTGCTGAAAAAACGTTCTTTTTTTTAATGCTTTTTATGGATGTTAGAAAAGAAATGATGAATGGAAAGTTTTTTCAGGGTATTACTGATGCATAATATTTAAAATTTTTGTTACGTTTCTTAGAATATCAGTTAATAGTTTTAAATCATACTGATAATTATTACAAGTTAATTGAGATGCCAAAAGTTATTAACATAAAACTGTATTTTAATTCTAATGTATGGCAGTAAGTCAACAAATAATGACATTATATAAATTAGGTAACAAATTTTGTTTTGTAGGTAGTACTTAAGAATTTTTGTCATTGGTCAAAGTTTGTAATAATAAACAAGGAAACAAATTATGATTTTTTTACGCAGGTTTAATCAGTAATCATCGTGGAAAAAATGCTAAACAAGAATTTTTTTTTGTAAAATGGTATTTTTCCAAGGAAAAGAATAAAACTTCCAATCTACTTTGTGCTCAAATTTCAATTGATTAAATAGGTATATTTTCCATTTAGAAACCTATACTCTTTTAAAAAGAATTTTAACCAAATTAATAAAAATTTCATGCAAAGTTTAAGTTAAAATCCGTTAAGAGGAAAATATAGGAATAATATCTTCAGTTCTTCAGTAAAAAAAGCTATATTGTATACATAGTTTTGGTATTTTCATAATGAATTATAACAACTGTGAATTTTTCCTTAAGTCAATGGACTATGCGACTTGGAGTGGAGGACAAGGGGGAGAGTGAAAAATTAAATTTTTGAATAGTTTTACAAATTAAACCTTTACTACTGCCAGAAAAGGGACTCAAGAAAGTAAATACATTCGAAATTCGCAATCAAATGCAATGTAATATATGTTTTAGATACGAAAAACAATTACATCAAATTCAATTAATTTCCTATCCATTAAAAAAAATCAACTCCAAAACTTTTGTCAATCTATCTCCACACTGTCACCCCCCCAATTCCTCCCACGGGGCACACTTCCCCAGGGCTGCCCCACAAAGGTGAGCCCCTGCTCGCGTGCAACAGCCCACCCAAATCGATTAAGTCAACTTCAGCCCCCGTGTCATCACCAATCAGTCGCAGGCATCCCGTAGTGGAAACTCTGGTCGCCATGGCAACGGGAGTGCGTAGCATTTTGTGCGAGTCGCCTTCAATTAGGGCGTCTTGGGGCTTTTGCCTTCGGTGGGGCGGACGCCTTTTCGCGTTAATCTCTTTCGATAGGGGTGTTGATGGCTTTTGTTTAGGGGGCCTTTTTTGTGTCCGGTTTGAAGAAAATGGTGTTTGATGGGTGGGGAAAAGGGTGAAGGTGAGGTATGGGGACTTTCTCTGGGGATTGTTAGACCACGGCTTACTATACACTATACAGGCTAGCCGAGATAAGAAAATCATTAAAAATGTAGATGGCAATAGCTGACAAACTGGCAAAACAAATCCACAGAGTTGAAGGCGGGGATTAATGGCTCAAAAATTCAACTCAGCCACTAATGGCCAACAATCAGAAGTTTACGTCATTAAAACACGCCATTATTTTTCCTTATTTGTCAGTGGGTTATCTTATTGGTTGGTCGGTATAGGTAGGACTTGTGGCGATCCTAGCGGGAAAAGTTGTCAAATGGTTTTCATTATTTAAAACTCGGCTAGCCTGTGTATGTGTAGTATCTAGTAAGCCGTGGTTAGACTCCCTATTGGAAAAATTTTCCCAGTGTTCCATAAACCAGTATCAAATCATACTGGATCCAGTATCATTTATACTGGTTCCAGTATCATTTATACTGGATCCAGTATGATTTATACTGGTTTATGGAACACTGGGAAATATTTTCCAATAGGGCTCATGGGTGGAAAAACTCTGTACGGCTCGTTTCGATCCCTCACGAAAAACCATTAATTTTGCATTATTTTTATTAAGTTGATTGATCAAATTGATTGATTAATTGATGCAAAACTTAATCAAATGATTGATTAAGTTGATTCAAATTGAACCGAAGGTTTCTCCAACGGCTTCGGCGATTTAGAGACAGTTGTCTCCATTAAGATCTTGATCAGGGGAGTCGCTGATTTGCTGCAACCTCACCAGAATAGCCGGATTAAATTGATACTTCGTGTGATATCCTTCATGGAAACGAATTATTTTATGCGTGCAGACATGCATGAGAATCATGACAGACATGAATGAGGATTCAGACATGACCATTCAGACATCAATTTAAGAGGGAAACAAACTCCATATCTATATAGTATTTGATATTTCAATAGTTGAATTAACATGACTCAAGTAAAACTATGAATGCAAAAAAAAAATAGTGGCAAACGAATCATTGCATAAAACATCAGAATAGATGATAGAGCTTATAGCTTATGATCTTATAGAGCTGGAGAAAAATGAACAAATATAAAAGAAACATTTATGTAAGGATCCCGATACCTCTATGATCCTGACATAAAAATGTTTTTAATCCTTTGTACTATTAGTTTCCCATGCATTATTATTTTGGTAAATTGAATATGATATTTTTTGTTGTTGTGTTGTTGTCTCTTATCTTAGATTATTTAACTTCGCTAAACTCCCTCCATAAAGCCAAATATCTCCAGAAAGTCACAAAACAATAGTGGAATGTCCAAAACGTCACAGTGAGTAAAATTCGAGCATTTTAAAGTATGTGCAGGAGAGGCCTGATATACCCTGCACCAATGGCACTCAACAAAACACTTTTGGCTTTGTTGGAGTGTTAGACTTTTCAAGTGGCTACTCATAAAACGTGAAAGGGCCGTCTGCTGTTTCTTTCATATTTTTTATATTTTTATTAGGGGCATTAATTCAGATGCAAAGTAATTTAAATTTTATTTGAAACTGAAAGAGGACCTAGAAAAAATACGCAGAAGTGATGACCACTTTTAAAAAAGAAAGCGGGATTATAATAATAAAGCTCACTGTTTTATATAAGGAATGTGCCTTTTTACATTTTGAAAAAGATATGCTACATATATTTATAAGGGAAAAAAACGAAGGAAGACAAACAAATTAAAAAATATATATAGAAGAAAAAACGGTAATGATCCTTTTACAAAACAACTACTCTCCATCTGATGTCACATTTTCTTCATAAAAATTTTAAGCAGTGCAATCGCCCCACAGTTTAAGAAACGCTAGTTTGACAACCCTTCCCTTTACGATTCTGAAGTTTTAATGCTTGGTTCAAATATTCAAGACAAGAATTCCATTTCCTACATGAATGGAATGCAAAAGACCCAACGATTCAAATCAAAACGTCGAAACCTCCTTCCTCAAAGCCATATTTGCACAAAATCCAATCCCCGCCGCAATCCCACCCACTTTTGTCTCCCGAATTTTAATAAAACGCCCCCACCCCTCAATCTCAGTCTCTCAATTGAGATGTTCATTTGCTTTCAAGGGGGGGGGGCGGTAGCCCCCCTTATCCAAAGGGAGGGAGGGGAACAGAATAGAGACTGCAACTAAAACCTCCGCTGCATCTTGACATTCCAGAGAATCAAGTGGGAGTCACACCCGTTCTCCTGCACTTCAAACCTCATCAGGGGCTTTCCCCCTGAACCAGAAAGGGGGAGTATTTGTCCTGAGCAGGAACGGTCCATTCTTTTTTTTTTTTTTTGAGGAGGGGGTGCTATTGCGTTTGGGAGAAAGATCAAGTTAACTCTGTTTCGCTTCTGTATTGAGTTTGGAGTGGGAGTTCTGAGCTAATGGGTGAGACTGGGTCTTTTGAGTTCGAGATTGGTTTATATGGGAAGTGCTTGGGAAACTTGGGTCCAGTCTGTTTTATTGTAGTATCTTTTATTTCGTTTAGATTGAAGGATGTATGGGGTCTGGGGTGCGATTTCTTGAATTCCAGCTGTATAGGAGTTGATGCAATATAGATGGTTCTGTTTCTTACAAACGGAGGAAAAAGACGATCTGTAGAGGAATTATCTTTCGGGAATGAATGAAAGGCCAGCATTTTTGTAGCCTTTTTTATAGTATAGGCACGGCTTACTAGATACTTATACAGGCTAGCGGAGTACGGAAATCATTGCAAATCCAGATGGCATTATTGGACAAACTGGCAAAGCATATTCACAGTTTTGAAGGCGGTGGGTGATATAGGTAGGTCTTGTAGAGCTCCAAGCGGGAAAAGTTGTCAAATGGTTTTCATTGCTTAAAACTCGGCTAGCCTGTATAAGTATCTAGTAAGCCGTGGTATAGGCAACAATGTAATCTGGAACCTGTCTATAACGGTAATATCTTGTAAAATTAAAACGCTATATTAGTATACAATGGGCAATTCCCGTATTTTTTAAAACAGAAAAAATTCACTTTCCCAGTAAACCAAATGGTTCTATAATCAAAAATTAAAAAAAAAATTAGTTAATTCCAATATTTTAAAATAAAACTCGGTTATCGCTTTGCAGTTGTTTCGGATTGAATGACGTCAGATCTGTTTTGGCCCTGCTTAAAAATCAACAATAGCTTTGAATCCTAAACCTTATTTAAAACCAATGTTTCGAATTGAATGACGTCAATGCTGTTTTCGTGATTTTTTTAAAAGTCAAACTTTGAAATTAAATTAAAAGGTAAATAAACATCGCAATTAAACAATTTTTGTGGGTATATTCCTCTCTTGGATATCTCTATCGAATAAAGAAATGAAATAAAAATGCTGAAATTGCCCATCTGATATACTGTTGACTACCTCTTTGGGACAGTGGGGAAATATCGTTATAAGCAGCTTTATCGATATAAAGAGCTTCATCGTTACAGACAATAATCGTTAACAGGTTTCACTTAGATGGGTTTTGTTTTTCTCAAACAAAGGAAAACAGGGGATTTCTAGAGTACTATTTTTAAAAGAATGAAAGGTCAAATTTGTCGTCTTTTCTGCGGTAGAACTAAAAGATTGAAAAAAATATTCCTTAACAAATTTTTAGCCTAACTTTTGGAGGAAATATTTCGATTATCAACACTCAAAAGATAAAAATAATTGGTTTTTATTATTGTTTTAGTAACCAGAAAAATACATAACTGAAAGAAAAAGATTATTTTGAAAGAGAGAAAATAACCGAAACAATAATTTATAAATTTATGGTTAATTTTTTATCACCAATTTATCCATCCTTCTCTGCTAAATGATTTTATTGTGTAAAAAGAGGAGAAATTATTTTTCTTCAACTGATAGATTGCTAGTCTTAACTTATTTTTTACCTAACTAAACTTTTTTTTACTTGAAAGAGACTGTCATGCTAGGGCAGGATTAAACGGAAATGTGTGGGCCCAAATCAAATCTATTATAATTATGTCCATTTAAAAAGTTTATCTTGGTGGTGTATTATTCAAAGTATAGAAGATAAATGCAAAAATAATAGTTTTGAAAACACAAAATCATAAATCATAATTAAATCAGAGGTTTGAAATGACATGCTGATTGACATTGAAATAAAAAAAAGCATTAGAGATAGGAAATTTAAGAAGAAGAAACGAAAAGTTAAAGAATTCTCCCTTAAACAAACAGTTGTCATAATAACTTTCATCGAAACTACCCTGTCACAGGGTAATCCATAACTAAAAATGATTTTGACACTTATTATCGTCCTCACTTTCTCTTATTTAAGTTGATATTTGAAGTGAAAGAAAATTGTAAGGATTTGCTTCTCTCTAAAGTTAATGACTAAGAATAACGTTTTAGTATAAGGGTATTTCCATGACAATCCCATTCAACCTTCTTTTAGTGTTTACTCGAATTGTTTTCACTATTTTAACTTCTTTATGATATGATAGAAGTTTATGCACAACAATTTTTTTTAAATTAAATGTTAAATATTAATTTATTTTAATGTGGTAGGTTAGTGTATTGATGTAAACAGTTTGAATACTAAAACAATTTTTGATACAGCTTATATATTTTTAATTTAAATCATAAAATTTTAAAATGCTTCCAAAATACCTGTGTCGTAAGTTTAAACACAACAGACATTTATTCATTTTGAGAAACGAATTCATGCTTAATTTTTTATACATTTTGAAGATTAAGCTTTTATACATGTGTTTTCATTGAAAAAATAAGATTATTAGTGTTTCATGGTTCCAAGCATCTTCAAAGTCGGATTTTAAGTCCTTAATGGAAAAATACCGCTTACCATTTCAATAAAATATGCGGCTAAGATTTATTTTAATGTGCAAAGGTCGGTCTTATAACTTGCTACTCAAATTCAGGTAATTTATTTAACTTAGGGACTAAAAAGTTGACCTGAAAGTATGGATGAAAGCATTGTCCTTTAAAAATTTATTTATGTTATTTTTCATAGATGTTCTTATATATAAAATCGTCCGAGTAACATAAAAATTTATTTAGGTAGCCAAATGGATTAAAATTACTTTTTCCACTCCGATTCCAGAGTTAGGGTTCATTTTAAAAGAATAAATCCATCTTGAAATAAGATTCTACATAGCATATGACCCCCTAAAGTTTTCCACATTACAACAAAATCATAAAACGAACCATAACTTCAACCAACACCCTCCCATTTCTCTATCTACCCATTCACTCTCTGTATTCTTTCCCATTTCGTCCCCCAAAAACCGAATATTTACCCAATCCTCACACGAAACTCCACCCGCACGTTCAAAGGAATCGTCTGTAACTGACTCCCTCCCCTTCTCGCCCTAATCGAATGCTCCTCACGCCTTCGCAAGGGGAGCATCAAGTGGATTCGAAAAACGTTCGAAAGAATGCTCTGCTCCACCCCCATCAATGGGCGCTTAGAGAAATCCCAGACCACCCCTCCAGGGTATAAACCTCACTCCCCCAAAAGGTGGGGGTGAGTGACGACCCCTTGATTAACTGGGGATCTGTCCGTTTGGGGGAGGATTGTTTAATAAAGGCGATACCTGGCAACGCGTTGGTATCCGTTATGTGTGTTTTATATTGCAATTAACTGTTGTATGGGGGATATTGTGTACCAGATGAAGTCTCTTTTTTCGCAATAATTTATTGAATATAGTTGTGGATTTTGTACTTTTCAGAAATGTAGTAATTTGTCTCGTGGTTGGGCCGTACTATCTTAAGATAACCTGTTGATTTAACTAAGAAATTCTGAACCCCTGGTATGTGCAGAGAAATCCTGTTTTATTTATACAGAATCTGTAGTCAAACTACAGAGAAAACGTATCACGTACAGAGACAAAATTGCAATAGTAGTTACTCTTTTCACAGTAGTCTGACTACGGGGGTTCTGTATAAATATAATAGGATTTCCTTGCTACTGCACAAATCAGCACTGGGTTTTCCTGGTAGCATAGCTGATAGGATTTTTTTGTTAAACCAACAATTTGTTTAATGTATAGTCAGAAAGGTTTCTCTCACCCCCCAAAAGTCATACATTTAGTTTTATGCACTTTTACATAACCACTCTATAAGGAAAATGCAGATTACATATGTAAGACAATAAATTACTAGTGATAAGAATATTGCCAATGATGTGAGCATATATAAAGAGAATTAAAAAAAATAATATTATACAGTGCAAATGAAAAAAAAAACCGCCGTAATGCACAAATTATATTATTTATGGAAATAATTTGTTCGTTGCATTATAACGTTGTTTTTCCCTTTTCAATTTTAACGGCACTAAGATACTTTCCTGTTTCTCATATAAAACACTGCACCATTCGGAAAGTCCATTTCAAATCAGTACCACTCTATTCACACACGGTTATCCCAGAAGGCTTAGAAAAATCCCGATTCCCCCCTAGGGTATAAATCTCCCCCCCATTCCGAAAAAGGGGGGGATTGAGTGACGATGCGTTGATTAACTGGGGATAGGTCCCCCCTCTTGTTCGATGGGGATAGGGGTGTATTAAGAAACCAGGGAGATTTCAGGGTTCGGTGGGTGTGACCATGATAACGGGTACTGTGGTTTTGGAAAGGAGAATAATAGAAACAATTATCTAGGAGGGAGTTTGTTAATCGTATTAACCGAGTATGTTACACGGTGTTGTATTTACCCTTTCATATGGTTTCTATAGGGATATTTTTCTATTGAATAATCATATGTTGTTTTCTAAAGCTACCTGATTTGGTTTGTAGTTCACATATTTATTTACATTCGTGAATGGAAAATATAGTAAATACCCATTCAGATGCAGTCATAATAGTGAAGAAATTTCCAGGACTTATTTGGAGTTATTAATATTTTACCCCACCAAATGTATACATGCATTCATGATTCATAGCCTATTTATAATGTACCCAATAAAGTTTTTTACAACAATCAATAATAATGTTGATTGTGGTGAAAAATTGAGAAGAGAACTGATTAGTTAAAAAAAGATTTCTTAATTACTATGTAATTATGCTCATTTATAAGATCAATCTTTTCAATACATTACAATTCTTCCTTTTTAAAATTTTATTTCAACAATTTTCAGTTTAAAAACGAAATTATAAAAAGATATTTTTTGAAAAAAAAAAAAAGACAAAGAACCAGTTTCAGTTCATTTCAACTATTTAAATATTTAATTCTGATCAATATATTTAATTAAAAATCTTTATCCTTTTACCTTAAAATTTTCTCCTTTTTCTCTTCTAATACGATATTTATAAAATGTGGATGTTAAGAATTTTAAAGATACATTTCCATGAGGTTGGATAAAAGCTTCTCTAATTAACACATTTAATTCATCACTCAAAACATATTTTCTTCGGATTTTGCATTTATTCAAATGATAGGTTATTCTTAAAGCTCATCAACATAAATATAATAGACAGCTTTATTCACTATGGAAGACCTTTATTCATAGCTTCGAAAAGTCAACCTTTATTATTAAAAAGACTCTTTTTATCGAAGTCGGCTCGGGTAGATAAAGGATTTTGAACGAGTTTTAAATTTTATTATCTCTAAAAATGTTCTTTATTTTGAGGACTTCAGCATTAATGTTTCTTTTCTATGAAGTTTATTATTTGACAAGAACAAGAAGAAAAATATTTCGTCTTAATTCGTGATTAAATTGGTTTATGAAAAAAATTGGACTATATCTAAAATTTAAATATCCATAAAGACTATTGAATGTAGTTTTACATTTTATTATAAAATGTAATCTACATTGTGTACCTTAAGACTCTTAAATATGACTCTAAACTCACTAAATTTGTTCCTTCTTAACAAAATATTCCAGCCTCGTAATTAATCTCCAAAATTAGATATTCTCTCTAATTTCTTTATCGAGAAACATTGCTTGCCAAGACCTGTCATCAGCTCAAACACAAGAAACTTATAATAGAGCTTGAATAAAGTAGTGAAGACATACTACTAATTTCATAGGTTATAAATCCATCAGCAAGCGAAGCTTGCTTTTAATTCGCTTGTAATATAGTGAAGATATACAAACTCTAGTGTATGAATTAATAAAACAACACATGTTTTAAAAAATTGGTGACAAAAATACAAGTTGATACATATTTTCCTTAGAAATTAAAGGATTCATACTGTTGAAAATACTTCATCCAATAGCAAATTTGTCATATGCGAATCTTAAATTGAAATAGAGAAAATTATAATCTACTGATTAATATCTATTGATACAATGTAAACTTACTGTGAGATTATTTCCTTAGTTTTATTGAGGGGGGACTTTATAGATTTCAGAGAAGGCATCTCGAAGGATTCACCTTTACCCTCTTCAGGTAGTTTTCTGAAACAAAAGGAAGGACATGAGTACTTCATAAACAAGAACAATGGTAACAATACGATTCCTAGTTGGTAAATTTTAAAACACAACTTAAATTTCAAGATTCTTAATATTGGTAATACATTAAAATTAAAACATAAAATCATTGTATAAAACAGAATGCATTATCAATAAAATTATTTGAAAATATAATTCAAAAAATGATTGATACACTCCCACATATTAAAAATATGTTGCCTCCTTTCTTTTCATACTACAGGAAAAAAATAATTTCACATCCTTAAATACAATGCTTACCTTATTCTAATGATTTTATCACCTCCATTTCTTTAGAATACAGTAGAACCTTATTTTAAATTCTTTTTAATAATTCTTTAATAAATTTTAAATTCTTTTATTCAGAAATACGTATTTTTGAAAGAAAAAGATATAGTTTGAGTAAGCTACCTGCTTAATTAAATTGTTAAACTTAAAAAAAAACGGTTGTTAATTTGCTATTAAAACATATCAAATCGCACAACAACACTATATAAAAATCAAGTTACTTGTAAAATATTTTAGAAAACATTGATAAGGCTATTGCTCAAACGAATAACCTACCGTTAACATGAAAATGTTGATTGGGATGAGCAAGAAATTTAGTATTCCTCCCCGAAAATACTTGCAAAACCTTGATTTATTGTCTAGAAAGATACTATTCTTAAATCAGCACTCCTCCTAAATTATAAGATTAATAAAATAATTGAATTAACCTTTTTTTTTAAGTACGAATATGTTATTATACATATATTAAGATATTTATGTTTAAAAAAGAGGGTAGGGGGTTTCTCTCGGGACATTTTTTGAAATTGGACCCTTTTAAAGGCGGTCAAACTAATTTTTGTTGCGTAAAAATACACATTAATGATTTACAAAATGTTTTGGCGGTCCAGAAAATAAACTTAGTGTTAGTTGCCGACCCTCGGCCTAAAGCATGACAGTTCTAGGGTCAATGAACGCCTCAAACCACACCCTTTCCTCACAACCTCCTCATCTCCATAATTCCACCGCACAAACCATCACCTTGTCCGATCGAATCAAAGCTTCAATCACTTGCAAACCACCCCTAACAGAGAATTCAAGCTGCTCCCATTAAGAACCCATTACAGCGAGCGGAGGCATTGTATTGCGTTTCCCCAGACGTATTCTGTTTCGCGAGTCTCAACTCATTAAAATCACTCGCTCAAAAAAGAGGGCCATCCACCTGCAAATCACGTAACGGAGCTGCAATTAGTCACTTGATATATCTTCTGCCGCTTCCCTTTTTTGAGGGGGGTTAAGCCGTGTTAAGAGCTCTGTTGGGAGTCCGTCTATTGGGTAGAGAAAAATGATGTATCTTTGAGTACTTTGAGGAAATATCTTTTTCTGTCAAATAAGAGAGAAACTTTCTATTATTTTAAGAAACTTCAGAGCTCTTTTAGATTAGTTAGTAGAGGTGGCCTTTATTACAAGCAATATATTATTGACCAGAGTGGCATCGTGACGTCACCAGCAAACATTTTACATATTTAGCAAATGGAAGATTGGCTTCGTTGACTTGAAAAGTTTGTCTTTTACCGCTATACTAGACAGCAACTTAAGTTGACCCTACGACGTCTCTAACAAACAAAGTAGTTTCCATCTCGGTGTCTGAATTTTGAGAAAAATGAAGAATGTCAGTTTAAAAATATGATTATATTTTGTTAAACCCATGTATAGTATATAGTGCTTTTCAATCACGATTTGCGTACCGAAACTCCTCCTAGCAACCCAACAAGCTTTGTGTTTACAGATTTCTCCTTCCTCATTTGTGACGTACTGGGTTCAAGAAACGTTGCTGTTGAGTATAATTTTATTGACCCGAATAACATCGTGACGTCACCAGCAAACATTTAACACATTTAGCAAATGGAAGATTGGCTTCGTTGACTTGAAAAGTTTGTCTTTTTTCACTAGGCGCTGGGAACCGGGATATCCAAGTACGAGTAACTAGCATGGCTACTTGGACATCTTCTTCATCGAAACGAGGTTGGGCAATTTCTGACCAGATGTAGCCAGAAAATAACTTTACTTACTTGTTTTTTTAAATTTATTCCTTTGGTGGTGATTTTACTAAATTGAAATTATTTTTGTGTGAAGAATTAACGAAAAAAGTACGTTTTCTAGGCATGCAAAATATTTTCGTCCAAACACAACGGAAAATTTAGTGATCTTTACACACCAACCTCATTTATTTTTCTCCTCATTTAAAAAAAACATATACGACATCCATGCGAACTAGACATCATCATCTCCTCTCTAAAAAGACCCGAGACCCGATATGAAAACCTCAACCCCCACTTGAGAGCGGGCTTATGGGAAGATTTATTTCTCTTTGAAGTACGCTTCCCGAATTCTGGATTGCGGGGGAGAGAATACTGGTGCAAAGGGTATCTCCGAAATCCCCCAGTCCACAGGAAATTGGATACTCCACGATTCCCGTTTCTCTCCTTTAGACTCGGATCCGGAAATGACGCCCCGAGTTTCCGAGAGCTCCGGAAGTGACGTCACCGTCGATGTTTTAAAGCTTGGCCTGCAGTGTTTTGAGGGGGCGAGACCCCCGAGGGTTGGACACCCACGCCGCGAAAGTATATTATTGCGAAGGTATGTACGGTGAAGGTTTAGTTTAAAATAAATGGGAGATTAGGTCTATTTATGTTGGAATGGGTGTAATGGGAAGAGCCAAATATAGGAGTGTTAACAACGTAGGTTGGAATTAATGATTTGACATGGAAGGTGCACCAGATTTTAATGACCAAACTCTTCAGCAAATATTATATGGTGTAAAAAACGTCAGTTTTTGTTTCACATAGTTCTAATACTATCAATACAGCATAAATACAAAAGTGGTTTTGACAAAATACAAAAGTTGTTTTGACAAAATTTAAGTCTGTGGTAACCACACTCACTACTATACTAGACAGCAACGTTAGTTGACCCTATGACGTCACTAACAAACAAAGTAGTTCCCATTGCGGTGTCTGAACTTCGAGTGAAATGAAGAACGTCAATTTAAAAACATGATTATTTTGTTAAGCCCATGTCTATAGCCATGTTACTATAGTGTCTTTTTTTAATCACGCGATTTGCGTACAGAAACTCCTCCTAGCAACCCAACGGGCTTTGTGTTTACTCATTTTCTCCTTCCACGTAGTGAAGTAGTGGGTTCAGGAAACGTTGCTGTCTAGTATATAAAGTTCAAATAAATAAAGGGCAACTAAAACTATTATAATACTGGAGTATACTTTTGAATTGTATAACTTTCGGATTGGCCTCCCTCAAGGTAAGCTAAGGTCGTCCCTACATGTCCATTTAACTCATGAGCAAATAGTTCTATACTTTAATATTCCTATTTTTGATTTTTGATGATTGTAGATTTTAATATAAAAATATTCTAAGAGTATAATTTTGAATGAGTATATCCAGAAAAAAAACATGATTCAGAAGAAATGAATATAGAACTTTATATTTTCAATGTAGCAAGTAAGGATGAAAACAGCAAGATCAACGCACATTTTGATTTGCACATGTAACTAAAAGCTAGAAGCACACAAATAAGAAAATAGGATTATAGAGAAATTAAAACTAGAAAATACAATATAAAATAAAAAATAGATATAAAGTGGATACTAATAAAATGATATAACAAGAAAGGTAACAAAATAATGTTGAATTATTTTTCTAATTCACAACTTTAAGAAATGAATACAATTATTTTTTTTACATGTGTACAATATTTTATTTATTTGCGACATTGAAAAATAACAAGTCTATTGAATGATGAAACTTGGAATGGCAATATTAATGATATCTAATCCTTCTTTTCTTGTTTAATTGCGATTCTTAAAATCCGAATAAGTATCATCTTACTGAAAAATCCTTATTATTTAATTTTTCAATAACAGAAAAGAGTCCTTAATACCCCCTACTAAATACTAATAACCCTTTAAAAAAATCTTCTTCTAGAATAATTATCATAACAAATTTATTTGACTTTAAAGAGCCTTAAACAAAATCCTGTAGGATTCCTAAAAGCGTGTTATTTCGTTTGAATAAATCCGTAAAGCAGCTTCACAGAGGAAAAAAGAAAATTCCCCATTGTTATCCAGAAATAACCCTGAAACACTGAGAAACTTGCCCTTTTGGCACTCTGCCATGTGTTTCAAGGTGCCTCTTGACTTCACTTCAGTGCGGTAGTAGTTGGGCGTTACTTTGTTCAACTTGTGTGTTTGAGATGTTTAATTTTGTGCTGAATTTTTATAAATATTTCTGAAAGTCCGCCATTGTGGGTAAACATTTGCTGCGATGAAGAGAATTTCGTACATCAATTGTTGTTATTAGAAAAGTCAATAGCTTCAGTTTAAGTCAATAGCTATAAGTTAGTTATCATTCCTTCCTTTTTGAAATTAAAGTCAAAGTGTCTATATCCCTAAGAGAAGTTTTTGTTGTTTGAAAAATATAACTCTGAAAAGGTGGTCAGAATAAGAGAGAAAATAAAAACAAAAGAGAAAAAGTGAGATGGAGAAAAGAGAGCAATTACGTAATAATCATCTTGAAATACGAAGTCATTATGAGCACTAAAAAGCATATTCCAAACTAGAAATTATTTTTATCGGTATCACTACTATTAACTCTTACTTTTTGGCATTAGAACTAAATGTCTTCTGTGACTAAAACAAACAAACCTCGGTACAGTGACCGTAATTAAGTATTTATGATATTGAAAATAGTTTCTACCAATTTCTACAGTAGACGTATAGGGGGTAGTTATTTTTCTCCTCTTTCCACTCATGTGTAGAGCAAAGCTTGGAGATATTTTTGAGCACGAAAAGTCAACTTGTCATTTTTCGTACTTTTCCCCCTTTTTAAGCTGGCGATTCAATTACTTTTCTTAATGAACTAAAAAAAACCGAACGTTTTGATCGCATTTCCCCCCTGATATTGGATCACACGAATATTTTGACAGTAAATAACCCTCTCAGTTGCCTTATATATGTCGTAGACAGATCGTGAAATCAGACATTTCGTGAACTGTCTAGACATTTCATGAACTGCAGCCAGATCGTGTAATGGTCTATCAGTTACACGAAGTGGCTAAAATTTTTAGACAGTTCATGAAATGCAATTGAGCCTTAGACAGATCGTGTAATGTTCCAGAATTACATGATACTATGTCTAAATTTTTTAGACAGTTCATGAAATGTCTAATAGCCGTTTTGCCGATCGTGTAATATCTAGGAGTGGTTTATTACTGAAAAGAAAAAAGATAAGATATTAGTTAAAGCAGCCAATTTTATTTATGAATAAAATTTCATTTTTCACTTCATTGCAACTGAACTGTGATAAACGTTTAGTATTCAACATAATGGGCAGTGAGTGCAGTACTTCAAGTTATAACCACGGAGATAATTTTTATACCTGTCTAGACAGTTACTATGCCCTGAAAAACCAGCTAAAAAACCCTATAATAAAAATTAGATTGACTCAATGATTGTTGAAATCGAGGCAGCAAGAAGTTGTTGCAAGAAGCGTAAGTTGAAATTACTATGTGCTTTTATATCGCTATGTACTTTAATATTAACTATATTAGCTATTATTTCTTTGCACTACAAAAAGATCTGCGTGCAAGAAAGCTAACGTTAGGTGTAACAGTTGATGTCACTCAAATTTACTAGTTGTAAATAAATAGAAGAGACGAAAGATTTTATATTTGAAATTTTGTAAATAAGTGAAAAATGAAATTTTATTCATAAATAATTAAAATTGGCTCCTTTAACTAATATCTTACCTTTTTTTAGTTTCTTCCTTTTCAGTAATTAAAAACTCCTAGATATTACACGGCAACTAGATAGATCTACGGCAACTTTTATTTAAAAAAAGGGGACGTCATACCCGATGAAAACTTTATTATTTCATTTCACAGTGCGCGCATGCACACGCAGCTGATATTATAAACATTTCACATATCCAAATAACCACGTTTCTGTTTTCCATCTTTTTTTGGCGTAAACCGGATGCGACGTCACACCTAGCGATTTTCTCGAAAACTATGAGTCGTAGAGGTACAGTTCCTCAGGCATTTCATGATCTCCATCTGACTGTGCAGAGTTAGGGTGGGCATGCTGAAACACCCTGTATTTGTTTGAAATAACCAGCGGAAGAACCAACCTGTAGCTCCGAAATACCATTCGAAAAACACCCACCCCCACATTAATTGCCACCAGCTCATTTCCACACCCTCGTCTGACAACCCCTTTCAGTGTGCCGCCTTTTGGCCCCACATAACAAAAGGCCGGGCCTCCATTAAGTCACTCTTAAAAGCTTTTTGGGAGGGGGAGGTACAGTCCCCCGGGAGTCGCACTGGGGGACGCTGGAGACAAAAGATTTATCGAGGGGGAGGGGGACGTAATTTTACATAGAGGGATTTACGGGGGTTTAAGAGCTTCTATTTGGGCGGCCGTGGTGGGTTGTCGCCATGTATGGGTTTCAATGAAATTCCCGGTGCTGTTAAGGACTTTTGACTTAGGCTTTCTTAGTATTTAACAGGGTTTGAACGGACATTAGATCAAACATTATAGAGGTGAGTAAATAAATATACTCAACGTGTGGAGGAGTACATTCATTTCTTAATTTAGGTATATGCCCTGTCTTTGCTTTTTACAATATGAAATTCCAAACGATTCTAAACTAGTTTTTTTAGATAAGATTCCTCAAAAAAAAATTATTCTAAAAGTGGAATAGTATAATTTATTTTTTGTAGAGTTTTTTTTTCATTGTTTTCCCATTTTTAAGAGAACATCTGTATTTTCAAGAGTTTTCTCTTTTTATTATTTCTTAAATAAGTTTTTGGCTCAAAATTCAAATGGGGTTATAAAACTGAGTTAATAGAAACTTCTCTTTTTCTTCTTGAGGACATATTCTCTCCAACAACTTCATTTTTACTTTAAATATCTAACGTAATATCCCTCAGCATATAGCTAGTGTAAAATAAAAAGCAAACTAAGAATTGATCATATAAGATTAAATTCTGAATTAATTAAGGCTTTTATCCCAGAATAAGGACGAGATAAAGCAACCAGTTTTTATACGAGCCCACTTAAAACCATGAAAAAAAAAAACCCCACCTCCACAATATCTATTTACTCTAGGAATTCTCCCTCAAACCTCCTGACCATTCCTCCAATCGCTGCGAAAGCTATCAAGCGAGCCATTCCGATCACGTACGGAGAGTCGACATCAATGCCTAAGCTCTCCTGACAGCTTTGGATTTATGGACGATTGAGGGCTGCGAGAAGCCATGTTGCGGAAATATGAATGAATGAATGTGCTTATTGCTCTACGAAGGTGGGGATGTTTGTTGAGGGGATTAAAAGAGGGTTCTGATGAGAGAGGGAAGATTGGGAGTTTACGGAATTTCAATATCGAATGGAATGATGTCTGAGTTAAAAGGGAATGCAGGTATCTTAATCAATGAATTAATTAAGGGAATATTCCGTTAAAATTCGTCAAGCTGTTTTGAACGTCAAAGATCAGAAATATTGCCAAATATTGCAAACCAAATTATTTAAATATGTAATTATCTCGTGGGTAGCCTAGTGGTTAAGGCATCTATTTCCGACACCACTGAAGGCCCACCGAGTATATGCGGAGTACGTGCTCCTTAAATCTATCTGTGGGTCCGAAAGTCCTGTGGTCGGTCATGGCGCAGTTTACCATGTGTCCAGGTCGTCTTGAGACTATTTCCCTCCCCTTCAGAGACATGGCAAAATTGTGGAGGTGGCGATAGATGGTTGCGGAATGTATCATCCGAGGCTTAAGTCGGACTCCTGCCGTTAATGGGCTTCACTTTCTCAGGAGCCGCACCCCCTTTGCCTTAAATCCTGGATGGAGCTTGTATATTTCAAGTGGCATAAGAAACAACAGCAACAATAAAAATTTAGTGATATAGAAAACATGGTGTTTCAACAAGTCTGTCAAAACTCTACGCAGAAATATTCCTTGCGCGGAGTACATAAAAAGTGTCCCAAGAACTATACCTGTAAAAAGTTTTATATACCGATAGAAACTTTTTTATATTTCATTTCACAACCATCTTAGACTGCAAGAATATCCAAATAACTATGTTTGTATCCTCCTTAATCTTTTTTTTTGTAAACCCGATATGACGTCATATCTTTTACAGTATTCTTGAAAGAGGTGGGTCGTAGAGGTACAGTTCTGTTCAGATTTGTATGTAACCCACGCTAGGAGGAGAGGCTGTGGAGAGTTGGATGGATTTTTGTTAGGTATACTTGATTATTATAACTTAAAATTTATGTATGATTCTAATGGGGTTGAACTGATTTAAGGATCAGTAAATAGTACGTACACTCTACAAACAGTCTTAAATTTTATTTATCATTAAAGCACGGCTCACTAGATACTTATACAGGCTAGCCGAGTTTTAAACAATGAAAACCATTTGACAACTTTTCTCGCTTGGAGCGCTACAAGACCTACCTATATCACCCACCGCCTTCAACACTGTGGATATGCTTTGCCAGTTGGTCCAGTATTGCCATCTGGATTTGCAATGATTTCCGTACTCGGCTAGCCTGTATAAGTATCTAGTAAGCCGTGATTAAAGTAAGTAGAGTCTTACATGTAGTAGAGTCTACTTACAATTAAAAAACATTATAAAATAAAAAAAGGAATACAGTGTATTTTTTCAAAGTTTTATAATAAAAAAATGCAATTTTATTTCATAGTACCTTGTTAAGTAAAAATATTAACCTTATTTGTATCCCTTTTGTTCATTCAAGATGAATATATTCTTTAAAAGTCCAAAAAAGCTACGTCCTTCAAAAGTGCACAGTAATTAATAATTCAGAAATACATTTTTCACTAAATAAAAGATTCTAAAAAGTTGTGTAACTGCATATCTGTTTCATAAAGCCCCAGAATCTTAAATATTATTTCATTACTTTCACGCAGCTATATATTTTTAGAGCTTAGAATAATCTGAAATAAATTGTTGAATGCAGAGACTGCATTACTTAACCTTTTCTTTTGAGATTACAGCCTTTGACAAAATATTCTTTGGGTACTATTTTATTTTGAAGCAGAAATTTATTTCCATATGAATAGTTTCGCCGTCTTTTCATCCCTAAGAATTTTCAATAACAGATTTGAAAATATGATTTCATCTTTTTCCATGGAAATATATTGTTTCATTCTGAAAATCCCCTTTTTATATGAAAAATTACATGTTTAAATCTCCTATTCTTGCCAAACATTTTAAATTTAAAATTAAATAACAATACATACTTCTAAAAGAAAGATAATTCCCTAATCCAAATTTAATAAAATCTCCTTTCTGCGAAAATCTCTTCTATGCATTCTTTCAGGGTATTCTGTAAACAATTTAATTGTAATGACATAAAATAGATTAAGTTTACCTGAAAATAATGAAAATTTTCCTATCCGTACTTTGTAAGGATAAATGTAATACCATTACGATTGAATCATTTTTAAAATTAATTATACTAAGAACTATTATTAAAGTTCCAAAAAATACGGCAAAAAGAATGCATTCAAATAAAAATATTAAAAAATTTAATGAATAAGTTCAAAAAATGGCGAATTGGCTTTTTGTGTTTAAGAAGATCTTCCAAGCTTCGCTCTACACATGAATGGAAAGATGAAAAACTGACTACTCCTATACGCAGATATACCTATCCCTATGAATTTGGAGAAATCGATCTCCATTCCTAGTTTTTTTATTTAATTTGAAATTTAAGTTAATTTGTCTTTTTTTCTTATTCATTGAGAGGTAAACTAAGCCAAACAATATTTTTTATAATTTAAGAGTATTTTAAACACTTTTTTTTTTATCAAGGTGAATGTTTGACTCCAATTGATGTTCATTAAACTGCTTTAATGACTATGACTAAGTTTCATTATACTTTTGAATTTTACTTGTCCAAGTCTTTCTATCATTCCTTTTTTTGATGTGAGCTAAGCGGAAACAGCATTTATATTTGTCAAATTAGATGGTTTATAAATTTTTTTAAAAGGGGTTGTGCGAGTGAATGTGTATTTGGCGCGGGTAGTAATACCTCACCTCCTTGGCTCCATCAACTTTTTCAACGGTAATTGTCATTTCAATATGTTTTTTCGATGTTTGATATTCGAAATAGGATCTTGAACTTCCAGTAAGAATTTGATGGTGATACAAAGAAATATCCTTTACTGATACCTATACATAGTTCTTTTCAGTTTTCTCAAAACTTGGTTTTTGGACTTACTCCCTCTTTCAAACCGACGATTCAATTATTCTTCAATCAAATAAATACAACCACGGTTATCGTTTGATAAAAAAAACGTTTTTGTACGAATACAAGCCCCAGTGTATTGAACTTTGGAATAATAATAACAATACAAAAATGCTAATTTAGGGCGATAAAACTCCCAAATGGCAAACGATGCTCCACAGGGTTATCGAGTCGCAGAGGGGCGCGGTTCGCTCAGGTATTTATACCAGCCAGGGAGCGTGTCGAAACAAATATGAGAGAGCAGAAAGTACGGCTCCGAGTAATTTGAAAGGTCACTTAATTGGTTTCCAGGCAAGCTGCGTCACGTGATATCCTGCCCCGGTCGCATTGGCTTTGGAACACTCCGTGATTTCCGCAATGAGGGTATTAGGGAAAGGGGAAAGAGTGGATAGGCACATGAAGACATGGAGATCTTACCGTTTGGATGATTTAGAGATCTGTAGGGGAGAGTGTGCCTTGGGAAATTTCTTGTATTTTATTTTTAATTTAAATTTTATACCAATGTTTATCTATCTCTGTACTGTGTTTTATAAAATTAGGACAGTGCGAAAATAAAACATTTGCAGCCATTTTAAGTTGTAAATACTGAGTGTGGTATGGAGGGAATTCAGCTTTTATTGACACAAACTTTAGAGGTTTTTTTTTGCATTAGATATGATTTTTGCGTCATTTTCTTTGTTCTGGAAAAATAAAAGATAAGAATTCTTTTAAAGTATAAAGTTTTGTTATGATATTTCATCAATAAATGCTTAAAAGTATTTGAATTTTCAAGGATAACTGTTAATTTTGTTTCACTGAGAAACTGAAATTTGCTAAGAAAATTTATTATTTGACATTCTTTTACTTGCTATTTTGAAACACAAATAAATAGTTAAAGCATTTACTTTAATATGCATATAACTCATTACTAACACAACATAATTATGAATTCCGTCTTCCCCAAGGTACTTTGATTATACGTTTTGTTAAAAATTAGCAAACAACTCAGTTAACTGTTTAAAACATATCCATAAATAATATTTAAGTGTGACATATTAATATTTATTACAATACATAATGGAAAATAAAAATTAAAAATGATAATGTATTTTTCTATCCAATCTAAAAATAATGAGTCGTAGACTGTTAGTTTTCGAACCATCTAAACTTTATTATGATTTATAGATTCTTAAAAAATAGATTATTAAATGGTGTATTCGTTACACTGTATAAAATAACTGAGTAGGTAAATTATAGGTTCGATGTCCATTATAAAGAAAGAAAATATCTACATTAAACATAAAATAATGACATAATTTTTTACTTATTAATGGATTGCACGCTAATCATTGATTTTATGAAAAGAGACATTCTATAATAAATTTTGTGTGTACTTTTAATGCATTAACTTAAAAGGTTTTTTTAGAGAAAAGGGAGGGAAGAAAACATTTTTTGATCTGTAGTAAGCCTTTTTTTTTTAATTCTAAGGTTTTTCTTAAATAGCTTGAAGATATTTTTGTACATAAGATTTGAATTTTTGTTCATTGATTATTCTACTTTTAAAAAAGTTTTTTTTTTACTAGCAAAGGTATAACACTGTAAGTTCTAACCAGCTATAACAGAATAGAAAGATTAAGAAAATTATAATTATTTATTTGATTTTTTGGTATGATTTATTTAGGTTTTAAAGTAGTTCTATGTCAAAAACTATTTGACAAAAATAAATGCATTTACTATAAGTAACTTCTATAAAAAAAATTTGGATTCCAAATGAACTATTAATATCAGCTGTTCAGGAAATTGATTAACTTAATTTTCATTTTTTAATTAAGATATTTATATGTGTGTATATGTATATGTATATGGGTATATTTTTTTTGTATGTGTGTTTCTCTTTTTTTTAATAGCTTCATCGTTGCATAACAGTTGTGAAATTTGTCTTCTTAATTCCTTGTAAATTTTTTTTTGAGGAAAAATAACAACTATGTACTATAACTATGTATGAATGTATGTAATATGATACCAACATTGGTTCATGGGCCAGTGGCCCTTTTTCCAATAAAATTTATTTATTAATATCAGCCACGAAGTGAACAAAAACATAAAAAGTTCACTAGTCAGGGAATAAGTGGGGATATTTTACTTAATTATCTAAAGATCAGAAGTAGTTACTTAAAGCAAAGTTCATAAAATTTTGAATTGTCAATTTTTACAAGAAACTACATATACTATAAGAAATACACTTATATTCCAACAAGTACTGTGTTTATAATCCTTCTAATGACCTTTAAACTTAAAAAGGAAGTACGGTTTTTTCTTATTAAAACTGCAATAATTGTTTTAAAAGTATATTTTATTTATAAATTTCTGTTACCTATCCTGATAAAAATTGACAAGCATATTTAAACACAAAAAAAGAAAACAAAATTAGAAATTTCGCCGTAAATTGCAAACTTAATCGATTAAAATACTATACAGTTATATAATTATGATTTGCGTCCAAATCAGCTTTTCAACTTTCTTTGGAACATATTACGGAATTGTACCTAATTTTTTGATAGTGACATAGACAGAAAAATACTATAACGTTTAACACTATTGAAACTACTTAGATTTAATACATTACATGTAGATAGAATGTCATTTAACCTTCGTTGGGAATTTTTTAATGAAGAAAACAAATTTACTAATTATAGTTTCGAATAAACACAAATAATTCTGATTCACTATGAACAAAATCAATATTTCTATCAAATTCATATTTCAATAATTGAAATAAATGAAGCACCGGGATGGATAATTCTCTGATTTCAAAAAAATATCGAGCGCTTCTGGCTTTTGAAAGTGGCAGACAAATATAAACCACGACGAAGAAACAAATCTCACAGACTAGTCCTTTAAAATCGATCGAATCGACATATAGAAGCAAAAGATGCACGGCCTAAACCCTAAACACTACCCCCAAAAGCAAATCGAAGTCAAGAAAGCTAGAAAATAGCGGGTATATACTAGTCCACGATCGATCACATTTCCCCCACAAAAGGGAAAACTGCGAATATGAAAAGGGAGGAAAAAAATCCTGGAGATAAAAATTGGAGATGTATACAATGGAGTCCAAAGGTAGCGATGACGATAATCGTAATAAAACTGCATCGGAATATCGATTCCACCGGGAGGCCGTCTTAATCCCCCGGATCCAATCGAAGTCGAGAAAGGGAGACTCGTGACCGGCCTCTCAACGAATGAGAGCAGGGATTCCGGTGGAAGAAAACTTGACTGATGGGATCTTTGGAATAATCACGGGATCCTCATTAGAAGAATTCCTGTGCTGTCAGGGGTTTAGAGAACTTTTGATGTTTTTGAGGGAAGGGAAAGTATTTAGGGAGGTCCTACTGGGTGATTTTAAAATGGTTTGCCTTTTTTTGTTTTTGGTTAGATGTGACTTTTTACTATGAAATCAGGAAGGAAATTTTTTTTTTTAAATTTTTTTTTTTTTTGGGGGGGGGGTAAGGATGTGTTTACTTCACAACAAATTTTAGTAGAGTGGTGAAGTACAGGGTTTTTTGTTTAAAAAATAATGGAAGGAGTTTTATTAGAGGTGTTTATTTTTAGTAAATTTGTAGCTGATAGAAACAAAAGGGTGTATTACAACCTTGAACTTTAAGAGAGGGGAGAGTACATTTTAAAATTTACTTATGTTAGTCAACAAGTTTAACATTTGTATCTATTATTCCAAGAGAAATAGTAAAAGGGTCGAGTAGTACTATATTGGCTTAAGTAAATACATTGATATTCGCAATATCTATGCTTTCATTAAGTTTTTCCTCAAAGGGAAAAAACTGAATAGGAAAGAATGCTAAAAAACGATATAGTAAGAGATTTTCGAAACTTGGTCGAATGAAAAATTTACTTTCCCTTTTCAATTTATAGACGTGTTTGCCTCATTTATAATTTTATAATACTCATTAAATTAGTGTCATGAGTATCATGATTTTATGATACTGAGGAAAATTCGATTAATAATGATGTATTTTTATAAAAAAATTATACTTACTGATAGATTTTCTTAATTTATCATATAAGTATCAGAAATTTATCAAAATATAAAAAAAGTTGCCGAATGGAACAAACTTAAAATGTTTGAAAATGCTAAAATTCACAAAATTTTAATATTGTTAATATTTTTTGTGTTAATATTTAACACAAAAGTGATATATAATGAAAAAATTCATCCCTTTCAATGAGTTTGAAAAAATATTTAAAATGATTTTGCCAACACTTACTTAATTCAATGAACAGTGCATTAACACTTAAATATTAGTTAGTCTTATTCATTAGTTTCAATGATTGCAAATACATTTTTGTTTATTACCTTTGGATATTTAAATATTATTTGCAAATTTCTTTTTACATTAAGGGAATTATAATACTCTTAGTATAATTAACATCGCAAAATTCTATCACTTTTTGTGCACGTCTGAAACTAAATGTGTTTATCTCTAATGCTCTTTACTTTCACGCAGTCAACAAGTACGTTACTACCAAGTTGTTGCCTTTTGGCAGGAATCCCTGTAAAAATGCCTGTTTGGCTCCCTGTAAAAATTTACCTAATATTTTCGATTTGTAAGACCATGTTTCTCACTTAATACCATCTAGTAAGTTATCTCTTTAAGAGATTTTGCTGTTTAGGTTTTGTGTATAACGCTATGGGAAGCTATTATTATTATTAAATGTAAAGTATACGTGAAAGGTTAAAAACTGTAAAGAATTATTCACAGAATCACACAACAACAAGGGACCATCGTTAAAAAGAATAGTGGTCAGTTTACTTTACATGATAGCAAATTTTTGTTGGATAATTCCTAGAGATCCTCCAAATTCCCGCCCTCCCACAAGTTACGAGTAAAACACAACATGTACAAAATATACAATTTGTTAATTCCTATTCGTACAATGGTATTCCTATAGCGTTATATGGATATTATATATGGATAGCGTTATATATAAATGTAGTGAAATTGCATAAAATGCTGAGTCAATTCTGAACTTAAATAGTGATTTTCGTTTTCTGCGACCAAAAATCTAAAAGAAATGATTATTCTCATCTCTGTAATTTTTTCATGCTGAACAGTGTAATATGATTATAAAATGTAAAATTTTAAATATGATTAAGTTTAAGTGAAGAATATTTAAAACACACAATGCGCATAACAAAACATAGCCGTTAGGTATAACTATTCCTTAATAATACCTACTATTAATTACTTAACTACTTACTTAATATACTATGAACAAAGTAAATAGAAGTGTAACAATACCTTTAATAACTGAATCAGTCCCTGTTAAACTCGAGGAAAATATATTCTCTATTCTTAGACAACAGCCTTCCTTTTAAATAAGATTATCACAAAGAAGCTCTTTAAGAAAATTAAGTACATATTATGCCTGTCCGTTTACAATGTAACGCAGGTATAAGGCAGTAACTAATGTAATGTTAAACAACATACGTGAAATGAATAGTTGCAAAGTTAAAAGTACTAAAAATAAATCAAATATACTTGACTTACAAATGTTTAGTACTTTATTTAATCCCCATTGAGACTGTGAAATATTTGCTGTCTAGACACTTTAATAAAACTGAGAAGGCGATAAGTATTTTCTGTAAATGATTCTATCCTATCTGATATCAACTAAAATTTATCTAGTATTGAAAGTTTAATGTTTCCGTATGATTTTATCAAAGGGAATTGTTTCGATGAAAACATTCACTTAATCATTGTATACCAATTTTTCAAGATACATCACTTATTAGATAAAATTTTAATTCTTTTCTGTATGGATTATCATTATCTGCTGTACCAGAAGTTTTTCCGAGAAATGGTGAAAGAAGGGGTTACAAAATAAATTGAGGTTTATAAGTTATAGTATATTATTAGATTCGATAATTGAATTACAAAATGTATATTGAATATTGCATGACTTTATACTGTATATTGCGAATATTTTGCAATATTCAATAAAGGAATACAAAATCTAGACTCATTGCAGACAAATAGATAAATTTAACTTGTAACTAAGGAAAGCGGTTCAAAATAAATTGAGGTTTATATCAGTAAAAATATTAAATTCTATAATGCATGTTATTACAAAATATGCAATAAAATAATGCAAAATCTAGTCTTCAGTCAAATATATAGTTTATATTTCAATTAGACAATCAATACTTTAATTTTAAAGCCAACATGGAATTGCGTTTTAAAATAATGATGTTATTACTTCATTCTCAGTACCTGATAAATGTTTCGAAACGGAATTTAACTTAAGAATTAGAAAGGATAAAAACAATAACTGTTTATAAAAGAGAGTTAAAAGTGTTTTGTATGTGTTTTATTCTCTAGTTATGAAGGTTAATGCAAATGTAATTAAGTTCAATATAAATGAAAATATATTTGATGCATTGAAATATCTTAAAAACATAATAATGGTAACAGGTATATCTATAAAATCCAAATGACTGACTCATTCATTCACTGACTGTAAGTGAAAAACACTCAACACGAAATCTCCAAAACAGTGTAAATTTCTGTATTTAAGAATTATAACAGTTTTCAGAAAATTGAAATAAATTCAAATAATTAATTTTGAAATATTATTTTCCTTCAGTTAAGGTTTTAATATTCTCAAAAATATATAGGGGAAAGTGGGGGCTAATGGGATGCAGAGCTAATTGGACAAATTGATTTTTTCCCCATATTAGAAATATTTTAGTAAATATTTATACATCAGTGAATGGTAAAAGGTCTAGCAAACATTTTCAGCATGGAATATCTACAATGACAGTTTTTTGCTGAGCAAAAAGACATTATACTGAAAAAGTAATGAATCGCACATGTTGAGAACTATTACTAGAATTGTAAATTTTCACATTGTTGGGGCTAATGGGACATTTCTTGTGGGGACAACTTAATATGGAGCGGAAGATTTCCTTAAAAGAACATTGTAGCGTTTGTTTGACTTTGCATACATAATTAGGTTGAAAGGAATTGGACAGCCATTAACACCATACAATTATGCAATAAAATTTGAATAACACCTGAGATTTCCCCCCTTAAAAGCATTTTAAATAAACCTTTTCGTCTCAGATACCAGAGAGGAAACCACCAAGAACGTTTTTCAAAAGAAACTATAAAAGTTTTCTAACCATCTTTCTTCAGTATTCAACAAACGTTTATCATGCTGAAAAACCCGCCTTGTATACACTTTCAGATATTTGTTTCCAAGAACGATATTCTGTTTCAAGTTGAAGCAGAAAAAGCCAAAAGAAATGTAGCATTAAACACCATCGCGTTAAAAGCACCCTGGAAGACATTTTACAAGCCTCTTGATATTTTGTTGCCACCGGGTCCGTATAAAAGTTTCTTATTCTGTCACAATTTTTCGGTGGATGGTTTAAATCACGGAAGATTTGTTTCTGAGAAAGACCAGATCCTGTTGATTAAATTCTTTGAAGGAGTTTTATCTTTCTGTTAGGTATTGGTGTTTTGAAGTTTGAGTATCGTCAGAGAGTACTTTAGAAATCAATACTACCATTTTAAAATCTCCATAAAATACGCCTTTTCTGCTTTATAGTTGTCAAATAGAAAATACCTAAATAAAAGGAGGGTTCAGTTTTAAAGTCTCCATTAAATAATCTATTCCCGCCTTCGGATAGTTTTAAAATAAAAATACCTTAATAAAAATGTGCTCTGTTTTAAAAATAACAGAGACTAAACCTTGAGTATTTTGTCAATTTAAACTGCCTACAAGAGACACCAACAGTAAAGAAATATTCAAATTTAATGTAATACAAATGGATAAGAAATTTGTATTAAAAGAAAAGCTTAAAAGTCTTGTAAAAGACGTACTTCATGTTGTATACTTAGGCATATGCAAAAAAAAATTAACTTCAATAAAAAGGTATATAATTAATTTAAAAATGGATTTTAAATTGAAAATAGAAAATGAACACACATTTTATTGCAAATAAAAGTATTGGAAAATTTGTAAGAAAGCATTTCAATAGTGTTGATAGATGGTAGGTTTTCTCAAAATAGAAACATACTATTTGAGTTTTAAATCACGATTCCAAATTTAAATTTAAAAATATATTATATTCCTAAATATTTACAATTTTCTAATTTTTGAAATATCCTCAATTATTTCTTTAAAACAATTTACGCACCCGATGATTCAATCCTTCAATCACCACAACATCAATTTCGATTCACCACATTCTTCAAATCTTTTTAATTCCTTTAAAGAAGAACAATTTCGTTCTTCATAACCATTGAAACTGTTTTAATTCAATACATTCATCTAATCATTTACAATCCGTCAATTATGTTCTTCACCAAGATCAATTCTGTTTCATTTCAACACATTTGTTACATAAGCCTTTTTAAAATCCTTTAATAACAGAACATCAATTCTGTTATTTTCCTCAAATTTTCTCCAATTCTTTAACCAAAACACCCATTATCTTCTTCATAACATCAAATAAAACCTGTTTCAATTCCACACATGCATCAAACCCTTTTTAATCCCTCAAATTATGTTCTTCATATGATCAATTCTGTTTAATTTTCAACCTATATTCTTTACATAACAAACTTTTATTAAAAATCCTTTAACCAACCATCAATTCTGCTTCAACTCAACACATTCCATTCTTCAAAAAATTTCCAGTCCTTTAACCAAACATCAATTCAGTTCTTTATAACATCAAACCTGTTTCAATTCAACCCATTCCTCAAAATATTTCCAGTCCTTCAACCAAACATCAATTCTGTTTCAACACATTTGTCAAACTTTCTCCAAACCTTTAACCAAACATCAATCGTTAAGTCGGGTAAAACTTGGGGAGAATAGCAAATATTAATATAAAACAACGTTTAATCCACAATCTAAAAACATTAAAAAGCAAACAACCAGCAGCTGCAATTTAAGCAGGGATAAAAAGTCAACTTTTAGCACTGATGAAGGGATCCTTTGATCCCCGAAACAATTGTTTGCTTTTTAATGTTTTTAGATTGTGGATTAAACGTTGTTTTATATTAATATCAATTATGTTCTTCATAACAGAAAATCTGTTTCAATTCGACACATTCATCAAACCATTTCCAATACCTGAGTTATTTTCTTTATAAGATCAATTATGATTCATTACAACACACACATTCACAACCTTTTTTATAAAATCATTCAACTAAACATCATTTCTATTCCTCATAACATAAAACTTGTTTCAATTCAACACATTTATCACACCATTTCCAATCCTTCAACCAACCATCAAATCTGCGTCAACTCAACACATTCCTCAAAAAAAATTCTCCAATCCTTTAACCGATCCAAACCGCGAAACAACAACACTCTCCACCACATTCCGAAATCCCTCTCGGTCGAAACAACACTTCTTGCATGCATAATCCTCGGCAGCTATTGTGCAGGGGCCGCTGTACCCCTCGCATTAGCAACCTCGGCGTGCATTAGGGAGCCTTCTTCCCATTGTGTCCCTTCCATTAACGTAAAAGCCCCGACCCCTTTTTGAGCACTTCAAACAGATAGTTGGGAGATGATTTATCATTTCGGACAGGGAACCTGGGCTATTGTGGGGGAGGGTGTTAAGTCCTTTTGGACTTTTTTTTTGGTTGATGTGTGAGGAGAGACTGTGTATTTTGAATTGGCTGAATTCTGATTTTGAATATGTTTTCATATTTATCTCAAACCTTTCAATACCAGATATTAAGTAAATGAAATATGCTATTCTGAATATTTTTTACATGTTTGTGAAAAGAGATTAGTAGAAGGGAACTTGTTACTATCCGTATACTGCGACTGCGTTAAAAGTTAACCCAATAAGGGGCAAGTTATAATAAGTTTTATGGCTACTGAATCTCCGCTAGAGCAGTGGGAGGATGCTTGCTTAACATGCGTCAATTTATGGGTTCTATCCCCTGTAAAAAAACCTTATTTTTTCCTAGAGAAATTTCAACACACACATCAGAGAAGGCTCTGTTAAAAGGTCCTTCTAGTTGCTAACCACTTGTATTTTTATGGGAATCTAATTGTAAGAAAACTGTAAGAATGTTTGAAAAATTCAATTAAAGTATAACCTTAATGTCTCGAAATCGGAGGAACCAAAAATAAATTCGAGATATCTAGTTTTCGCAATAACGAGGTTACTCGAAATGTAAAATTAATCAGTATTTTATTTCATTGGGAAAAATATTTTTTCAGGGTTTAAAGGTTTTCGAATTATCAAAGTTCGAGATAACGAGGTTATGCTATAATAAGCAATTTAAAGGTTTTTATTCTTGTAAAGGAATATTAGCATTTTTTGTTTTTAGCGAGGACAATGATTTCAATACGTTTAACCAATATTTTCCCCGATACTTTGTCTTTTTCAAGAAAAACTTCATTATTGCTAAATTTAGAATGGAGTTAAGATTTTCATCATCCTGACTTTTCAAAATGGCTTTTAAAATTGCAAAAGTGACAAAAAACAAGGCTCTATGACATGAAAATGAAATTAGTTTAAACTTGCGATATCATCTAATAAACCGAAAAGGAAGGTTAAACAGTTATTCTTAAAGATTCTGAAAATTTTCGATAAAATATTTGAATTAATATGTAGCAATATTCAATCGTCTGGTACTAATTAAAAGTACCCTTGGTGAATAAAGGGTTTAAGATGATTGTAAAAGTTTTATTTTTTAAATTGGAAATAAACATTTTTACTAATTTTAATAGAACACTTTTAAAAGTGAGTTTTTATGTAAAACGATTAGAGACAAATAAAATATTTAATATTCAATATCGAATGTATTTGCAACAAAAATTCTTATTTAATTGACATCTCATACTAAATCAATTTACTCTAAATCGTGCTAATAGTTAAGTTGTATGAAATTTCAAGTCAACCATCGCTCTCTTATAGGCAAACATAAAGCGTTAAAATGTTTTTAACGCTTTATAATAACGCTTTATATATTTTATATGCGTTTTTAACGCATGTTTATATTAAACATAAAGCGGTTTGTTAAGAAAAATAAACAAATTTTACGAAAACAAATATGTTTAACACAGACTTAAATCTTCCATTAATTACAATGTAGCATAATAATTATTCATGCTATTCCCTCCAACTAAATTCTCTTCACCCCCCAAGAAAATACCACCCCCAAACCACAAACCAAAATGAGAACCCAACTCCTCTAAACAGGACGGACCCTCCACCCGGGGTGCAAAAGTGCAAACCCGGGGTGCAAAAAGGGGGCCGTCTGCCCTGTCTCCGAGATATAGGTGGAGACGGCGATCCATTGCCCGGTCGTCATGGAAACGAACCTTCCCAAAATTTCGGGTCGGGTCCTCCCATTGGTGGAGATGCGACCCGATCTATACGCGCCCCGACGAATGAGATGTGACTTTGCGACTTTGGGTTCGCTTTCCTTTGGGGTCACCTTGGCTCGGAAGAAAACTAAGTCTCCGAGTTTTGGTTCCTGTTGATGATAGAGCTATGGGTGTTTTAATGGTGGCCTTATCAGGGTAATTGGCGAGTTTAGTAAGATTGGGTTCCACTACTGGCGGGGTTTTTTTTTGTAGAAAAAAAGGGTTGTAAAGATAAGGGGAGGTAGCTTGGGAGATTGTGGGGTGAAATATCGGGGGAGATCGTTTATGATGGGTTTGTTGGTTTATAAACTATTCTTGTATAGTTGTACAGAGGTGCGGAAGTTGTTAGAATCAAAGGCTAAAAACCTGATTCAACGCATTTGAATCGTTTAAAAAAGTTATTTTTCTCTATTTCAATTTATCAATACTTAGTCTGTGTGATATCATTTACTAGAAATGAATTATTATATGCAGTTTATCATACTTTTAATCAGTTATATCAGTTATGCATGTATTTGTATAAGTTAACTGTATTAGTTTTTAGTGACACATCGATGGTTATGCACTAAGTACCATTTGATTACAAATTAAAAATCACTCTTTGGAGTTTCAATAAATAGATTAACATGAACAAATGAAGTCAAAAACAGCTGAGAGTAAACAAAGTATCAAGAAAAATCCTGCGAAATCAGTTGCTGTCTTGGAGCTGGAGAAACAATGAAAAGACTTGATTAAAAAAAAATGATGTTTTACTTCTATAACTATGCTTATGCAAGGTACGTACCTGACTAACAAATTTAATAAGTTACCGATATTTGAGTTTAAAATAATTTCATAAATTTTAGAAAATAGCAGTCAAATACCCCCTATAACTAAAAATCCCCCAATGTTTATTGCATGTTAATAAACAGTTGAAATATTAGTTATAAGATAAATTCTTTACTTTAATGTGTGAATAGCAAAAGAGAGAGTATATTAAATATTAATCCGGTTTGAGAAGCCAACCAACTACTTTAATCCTCCTGATATTGAATGATTGATAAAAGTAGACTTGATAATCATTAGACTTACAAAAGTAACATCCTAGTAAAATTTAAAATACAGAAGATAATTTTTGTTAAAAAATTATCATTTTACTGGAGCAGAAAAAAAAGGAATAATTTGCTAAACTTGTTACACTGAAACAGCTAAAATTATACTTTGGACGTATTGCCGTTCTGGAAATGTAAGAGATATTTTTATATCAGATTTATTTTAGGTTAAGTAAAAGAAATCCGTTTTTTTATAGCTGGTAAAATTTAAATAATTTTCTTCAATAAAATTACTGTGCTAACTAAAATTACTGTGTGACTAAGTAAAATTTTAAAATTAATTCCATCATAGTAATAATTTTAAAAATGAAATAATAAATAATTTTTTGGTTCTATGCAAATTTGTCTTGGCTTAGTTTACCTCTCAAAGAATAAGAAGAGAAAGGCAACTTAACTTAAATTTCAAATTAAATAAAAAATACAATAAATGGACATGGACATCGATTTTGCAAAATTCAAGGGGCTATATATCTGCCTATAGTTGGTAGATACTATTTCCTTCTTCCCACTCATGTGTAGAGTGAAGTTTAGATATTTTTTGAGAACAAAAAGTCAATTTGCCACTTTTTGGAAACTTTCCTTTTTTTTAAATCTTACGATTCAATTCTTAACATTAAAAGTCGTAGTTCACCTCCAGCTGGTGAATGACACCATAGTATTGTTATATTCAACTTTCCAGCGCAACACCCTGTAAAACCCTCTTTACCTTGTATTGAGTATTGCTGCAAGGAAACAAACATTTTGCCTTTCAAAGTGTCTTTAGAGAAAAACATAAGTATGCATTACAACTAAAAAGTAGTTTCTTTTTAATTTAAATTTTGTGTAATTTAGTGTGTTTTAAAAACAAAACAAAAAATCTTGGAAAAAATAACATTTCCCCATCTATTTTAAATTATAATTCACTAGCGGGAAAATCCAACATACTTTACTAATACTTCCCAAGGTTTAAAATTCCTTCTCAATTTCAAGCATTTCAACTTCATAATATTAAATTCTACTGAGATAAATCATGCCTAAGTCTGCATTAAAGTAAGAAAAACCTCTCACAAAAAAGAAACAATGCGAACTTTGAAAATCAATTTTAAAAGGTTGCACAGGGCAAAATGGCCAATCTTTCTTCTTTAAAAATCTCTTGAAAAACACTTAACACCACACAAAACCACGCAAATTGAATTAATTCCAGTTACACAACCAATCCAGTCGTTGCACGATCTTCAGCGTTCATAGCGGCAACATATCCCGCTGTGTGTGTGTCTTTACTGAATATTTTATGCTCAAGTACTGAAGAATTTATCCGGATGGGTCACGAAGGATGATTATACGGGCATAAATGTAAATGGAGGAGCACAGTTTGGGGAATAAAGCCAGGAAGGAATTGTGTTGGACACCGAGGGTAATTTAAAACGGGTGAAATGAAATGGGTTAAATATTTGTGAACATGTCAGTCTGAGAGCAGTGGGTGATTGAACTTTGGATTTCAGCTCGTAATAATATTTTTAGTTTTTAAATAACCGTTTAAGTAAATTTATACAAATAATGGTTTTAAACACCCATGATTATGATGACTATTTTAATTTTTTAAATTTGGATGTTAAAGGAATATACATTTAAATGAAATTTATAAAAAAGTTTGAAGTAAATTGAATTAAATGCAAGTTCAGAACTATTTCTTTAATTTGTAAGGTACATTTTATATTAAATTTCTTCCTAAAGTTAAGTCCTATTTGTACAATGCGTAAAAACATAAAAAAGGAACTAAAACTAAATATAAGCAAGTTAAAATTTTCACAAATAACATAATAGATTTAAAATTTTAAAACCATTTGGCGGTACTCAATAAATGTCATGGAGATATCTAGTGAATATAAAGGATAAGTTTAAGGCTTGAATAAAAATATAATTTTTTAATAAAAAAGAGTAGTAATCTAAATGCAAATATAAGTAGAAATAACAACTATAAATTACGCCGGAAAGATCAAAGAAAGACCAAAGCAAGAAAGCCACCAATGCTATATCTACGGAATCAACTTAAAAAGCATGTCATTTTTTTATCGATATATCGATATGATCTCAATTTAATGGCCTTTCAACTTCTAACTCGGGAATCTTAGAACGCAACTTCTACTACCACCCAAACCTAAAATATCAGGCCCCTTAAATGTATCTACTTCTAGTTTCAATCAATTTCCCCGGCTTCCTTTCTCCCCACCAAAATAGTAATCGCTTCGTCTATCAAAAACACATGACCTTTTACTATCCATATATCTGCAATACTTTTTAAATTAGAACAGAGTGATTTAGTAAAAAAGAGGAAATTTTATCTTTTAAAGTGAAGTTTTGCAGTTCATATAAAATTAACGGTTCTAAAATGGGTTGGTTATCCCAAATAGGAAGCAACCATATTAGAGACGGTATTCTAAAAGCGGAAAATAGTAATCAAAACATCAAATACCTATTTATAGCACAGCTTAAAGCAAATATTAGTTTAGAAAATTAGATAGCATAGACAACAAAAGCAATTTAATCATATCAGATTTTAAATGGATTGTAAGTAACTACAATTTATTTGCAACAGGATTCACAACTCAATATAGATTATGATCATTTCGATACTAAATTCAATTCTTCATAAAACAACATACATACTCAGAATTTGACTTAATTAAATCTTTCACAACCTTAAAAATATCTTACACTAGATTTCTTAAAAACCAACGCGATTCGTAATTCGATCTCCTAAATCCACTCATCTACTTCTATTCGAATGTTTAACATTTAATTCATATTTAGAAAAAGAAAGTGTTCTACTAAATGTCAAACGGGAATAAAAAGATATGCAGAGCTTCACTAACTGTTATGCTAATGACTTAGGCGTTTGCTCAGTGTCGATTTATAAGATTCTTTTGCGCTTCAGAAAGTTGATTAAATTTGCAGCTATGGTTTCTCAAGGGTGGGTCTATTATGAAGAAGCGAGTTATACATTTGGAGCAATGCCCGGATTTTTAGTTAGGTTGATGTCTATTTTATGGCTTTCTGCAGGGAAATTAATGAAGGTAATTCAATTTTACTGAAAGAAGTATGGGTTCGTTATCTGATGGAATATTTATTTCGATCGCAGTTTTCGTTCTGAGGCGGTTATATGTACTACATTAGTTTTTATGTTTATTAAAAAAAGTGAAGTGTTTTATTAAAGCTTATTCAATTACATTATGTGAGTCTTGATAAACAGATAACATTCTGAGCAGGCTTTATTGATTTTGAAAAAAAAAAATACTATTTTTTACTCATGGGAAAAAACCGCATAAATTTAAACTCCCACTTCTCTTAAATTTTCTGTATTTTTGCATTAGAGTATTTTTTCCCTTTGATTTTCTTTTCTTTGGTATTACTAAAGTTTATATATCAGGTAAATCAAAACCTAATATACAGGGTGATTCGTAAATACGTGGACAAACTTTGCAGGGGGGTAGAGGGGACCTAGACAAGCATATTTCGAAAAATCAGGGGGGCGCAGATGCACCGTTAAAAAGCTAGGACCTAATGTAGTGCGAGAGCGTTGCAAAAGTACGTTTTGGCAAGGCACGTGTAACAAAACAAAGCATAATAAAATGAAAAAATTTATTGCATGAGGTACAGCAGTATCCGTACTACTTACATCATAAATTTGATAGAAATCGGACCACTTGCTAAATCATGGGGTGAGTTTTAAAACGTGCAATATTAATATTTTATCCAATGAATGGAGTTCCCTTATATTAGTGTAATGGTATTTAAAAAATGATGATCGGGGAAGGAATTTTCAATGATCATACATTGATCATTGAAACTGTATGATCATTGAAAATTCCTTCCCCGATCATCATTTTTCTAAATACCATTAAGGGAACTCCGTTCTTTGGCTAGAAGATTAATATTGTACGTTTTAAAACTCCCCTCACGGTTTAACAAGTGGTCCAATTTTTATTAAATTTGTGGTGTAAATAGTACGGATACTGCTGTACCTCATGCAATAATTTTTTGCATTATATTATCTTTTGTTTCGTGAAACGGGCCTTGGGAAAACCCCCTTTTGTAACGCCATCGCACTACATTAGGCCATAGCTCTTTAACGGTGCATGTGCGCACCCCCATTCCTATTCGAAATATGCTTGTCGAAGTCCCCTCTACCCCCCCTGCAAAGTTTGTCCAAGTAATTACGAATCACCCTGTATAATGGCAGAAACCAATTTCAAACTTTCCAACCAACCATCCCTTATTATTAAGTAAACTAAAACCCCTTATTTAATGGCAGTAACAAGTATCAAACTTTCCAACTAATCAACCAACCCATATTTGATGGATTCCGTTTTCCCATTCATCAAATCACCATATTATAAGCAACAATCTTCTTTTTTTAAGTTTTGAGAAAACCTCATTTGAAGTTTGTCAAGAATAGGTGTTTCAACAGGTTCTTGTAAGGATTGCTAGGTAATCCACAAATCTATTGGGAATTACGATTGCTGGTCCTGTAGACTCATAGGCTGAAGTTAGTTACTCATAGGCAGAAATAACAAAAACAGGAGGTTTTTGCGGGATGGTAACGATACGAATTAACGAATACATACAAATGATTTTTAAAACTTAGTATAAGTCTCATTTATTTTTTCACCCCAAAATTATATTTATATTTATAGTTTAATACTTAAACTTTTCCTATACATACCCACTAATTACTTTCCATTTAATTTATTTAACCCAAAACGAAGCTTCCACAAACTTGAATTAGACTTTTGATACGGGGAACTACACAATTTCTAATTGACGACAAAATGATTATATATGATGATTAAAATGATATATACAAATGATTGTTAACACAATTTTTACACAACTACATTCATATTTGTAAACTATTCCCATACATACCAAACCAATTGTGCTTACCATGACATTTATTTAATCCAAAGTGAAGCTTCCGATTCCCGAAATGGGGGAAATTCATTAAGTGAAAGAATTCCCCATAGAAATAGTGGTGACTCAGCTGTGCTCTCTCTCATGGGCGTGGGATCGGATGTATGGTTCACGCATGGAGTTTTCCCCATGACCCACCCTTTCCACGAAACTTCCCTTTTCCCATAAATAAGCTAGATAAGAAACTTTTTCATTATAAATAGCTTCTCAAACTGGAAAAATTTTATTGTAATTTTTAGTACAATGCAGAATGTTTTAGTATAATTTGAAAGATAATTTTAGTTTTATGAGATTCCATTCCTACTTCTAGATAACATCCGCACGTGCAGCTAATTTATTTGACTACCATAAAAGTCCTAAAATTTATACTTTTTTATAATTAAAAACTTTTTGTTATGTTAAACTATACTACGATTCCTTTTTCATAAATAAATTGAAAAATACTGTAATGCAGAAGAGCACTTCAGACGTCGAGGGGCATGAAAAATGCTGAAATATATCACACCTACGCAGAGAATGTTTTATAAAAGTGCTCAGGGGGATTTCGTACTTTCTTTATTTAGCTTCTTTATTCTCTTGGAGACTTTTGCTTTTGAGAATTATAAAATGTTCCCCCATTCTTCCCATTCTCCAAAATTAAACTTTTATATATTTTGGGAAAGTATTCTAAATACTTTAAGTTATGTAATACAGACATTACTTTTATTTATCAAACTGTATTTTTTTATCAAACACAATTAGATTTTTTTCAATCAATTGAGTGGATGAAAAGGCAAGGGGTGTAAGTAACGATGTGTGAAAAGTTTACCATGCGTAGTTGATGGTAAAATCGTAAATACTGAAAATTTAACTTATGGTTTGATATTATGTCCTGTAATTCATCACTGCTCCTAAATTACCTTTCAAATCCAAACAAAAAACTTCCTATAAAAACACAGATAGTAAAAAAAAACTTGCCAGTTTTGCCACTTGGTTTCTAACCTACTTGACTATTTTTTCATGTTAATTTCCTGAAGAAAAGATTACCTCAAACACCAAAAACACATTACTTTAACAACATCTTACCGCATCAAAAATAACTCTAAATTAATTTGAAATTATTCGTGTTCTTTAGAATTAGGACATAACACTTACTACCATTTTTCACTAACATTAAATTATTTGTTGGAAGAATTCAGAACAAAAATTTACTTGTTCTCCAATGTGGAATAAACACAAAACACAACTTAACGGTACTTTTTACCATATAATCACCACACTTCTATGAGTAAACACATATCAATTATCTAAAAATCCAACCAACTTCCTTGAAAAATGAGTATTCCAATACATCAAACTCCAATTAAAACAAACACCTCAACCCACCATTCCCACAAAAATCATGTGACCGACCCTCTGGGGCGCACGTGTGCCCTCAACCTCCATTCCCATCACGTGATGCCGGGGCCACCTGTTAACTGCAACCGTAGGACACAAAACAGCTGGCGTCCCGAGTTATTTTTAGAGAGAGAGAGCGGAGAAAAACTCGCCTTCTCGAATCAGACTATATACTACACGTGGTCTATTGTGAGAGAACAGGGTATTAATTATTGCGGAGCGGCTGTGTTTTTATCGTGCTCTTTACCATGAATTGTTTATGGGTAGAGGAGAGGGAAGCGGCTGTATAGAGTTTGTTGGTCTTAAGGTAAGATGTATTTTCGTTGGTGGTCGTTGCGTAGAGAAAAGGGACTCAAAACCTGTGTGCTAGGATATTAGTTGAGTTATGTTAGGATGCAGGTATCTTGGAGAAATTATACACGAAACAATGTGTTTTTTAAAATGTAGGTTGTTTTATTTCGTTAATTAAGAATCAGTAATACACAGCTAATATTTGAATCAGATGTAATATAATCCCTTTTTGGTGTTTATTTCCATTGGCGTCAAAAAAAATTACCTAATGCTGATTTTTAACCGATAAAAATATGCTAGATTAAACTACCAAACTAAGATTCCAAAATGGGTTGGCGAGAAATTACATAGGTTCCAAATGAATTGCTAGTTTAAAAAAGGGAATAAGTTCATCAGCTTTTACAACTTTAGAATGTATTTGAATATACTTATATTTTTTCGATGATTGTAGAAAATTCGATGATTCGAAGAAAACGCTACCCACCTCTTATAGTCTTATTGTATCATAAATTTTGTTTCTATTTACCTTTTAAATTTCTGACATATACAACTCCCTCGTACGAATTCATATCTTTAGTAACCAATAACTAGAATTTTATTAACCTTGATTCTAAGTAGTAACTTTAATGGATAGAGCAACATAATACAGCTGGCTGGGTTTATAAAAGAAATATACAAATAAAGGAACAGTCAAATTGTTGTGAAAACATATTTTAGTGTAAAATCAGAAATTTAACCCCATACTAAAAATATTATTCATTCATTACCTACTCAGAATATACAAACAAAATTTTTTTTACTGTAGTACATAACCAACCACAATAAAAAAGAACAAATGTGCCTATATTTAAAAAAAAAAGAAAGTACACTAATTATAATAAATTCCAACGTTAAAATTTGAAAACTGACATTTATTTTGATGTATTACAATTACTGATAAAGTAAATTAAAATAAAAGTAAGCTAATATTATTATTGTATAGAATAGTAGAAATGCGAGTGCAGTGGTGTAAATCTTTTTATGATGCATTTTAATTTAACACTAATCATCTTATAGTTTAAAAGAACACCATCATAGTTGCAAGTTAACCTTCATTACACTTAATTTACTTGTAAAGGTTTTGTCGCATAGTCTTTTTAGATTCACATTTTGGTGTTTAAGAACGATTATTCAAAATAAAAATAAAATTATTGCAAGCAAATTATTGCAAGGATTAAAACTAATTTTTAAGTAAGAAATCACTGTTTCAAAAAATACAGAGAAATCACTAAAAACAAATGCGTGAAATAAACGCTTTACTTCGCTCACTTCACAAACAAACATTTACATTCCATTAGTTAAATTAGAGTATTCGCAAGGGAGAAAAAGAGCTAATTAAATTCTTTATCAACTATTTCATGGACCAACTGAGCATTGTAGAGAACCCTGCTCCTTAGATTTTTTTGAAATGCTAATAATAGCTTCCAGATATACGATGTCTACTGGAAGTAAAAATTTATGCTTCAAAATAGAACACATAAATCAAGTAGATACTTTTGAGGGCCACTTTAACACGTGAGGTCATTTATCTTTTTTGTGAAAGGTTAGGCATAAATATTTGATATTTTTGTTTTATAAGATACTATCTTTCTTGCATTTTTCTTTTAGAGTTTCTCGTGTTATAAATTTCGAAATGGGAATCGTTCACTACTTTTTTGGAAGTTGACTTATTGAGAATTTCAAAGAATCGTAAGAAAGGTTGTTAATATTTGAAAGAGAAAACGAAGAAAATTTTTTGTGTTGTTATAAAATGACGTAAAATAACTTAGATGCATAAGATTTTTAAGAATCCCCGTTAAACATATAAAATAATCATTTTGTAAAAAAATTATCCAAAATAGAAATGAAAAGTATGTTTTTGTTTTCTAACCAACAGCATTATTCTAAAAATTGTTTACGAGGGTTTAATGGATTTAACCCCCATTTTTTGCGAAGAGATAAAAAATTGAAAGTGTTTATTGATTTGATTGAAAGATATTAGATTTTGTTTTGTATTTCACTAATAATGCAATAGAGTTTATTATCGAAAGTCTGCTACTACTATTTTAATGATGCAACATAAACTATGGAGTTTTGTCACTTAACAATTTAGCTAAGTACTTTATTCGTCATTGATTCATTCAAATAAAAATAAAAATGTTTTTAAAAGCGTTTTTGATGTTGATGTCCATAAAGATCGTGTATTTTAGAGATGAATTGATCAATAATTCCATTCTTCATTCAAAAATCAATGACTGCATAGGTTTTATGTAACCAAAATTAGCATATTGCGTGATGAATGGAGTTTGTGTGGGGTAGTTTATAACAAGTTTTGTAGTATTTACAATGCTGAATGTAATTATTTATAAATGTTCTGACTGCAGTTGACTCAAGAACTACTGTTTTGTAAATCTTCCTTTCTAGAGTAAAGTAAGAGGTTTTTTTAAATAAACACTTTTTGGAAAATTACAATTACTATCCTTAAAGAGTGATTGGTATAAAACCTTTCTAGAAAATTCTTCAGAAATTTGGTATTTTAAAAGTCTTTTACATAATATTGACTCGTTATAATATCTTTACTGTTAAACATATATGGCCACCAGTCTCCATTTTGTGACTCGATAAATCTTGTATAATTATCAATACTGCAAAGAATAATGAAATTCAATTTAAAACGTTCTCTCTTTATAAACAATACATATTCTTAATCTGTTTTTATCATTGGGTGGTTAGTAAATATTGAATTGTAATCTATTTTCAAAAATTTACTGTTGTGAGAAGTAGAAATTAAGGTTACAAATTGCATTGAAATGACTATGAAACAAATATTTTTTTTTGCATATAGAACAAATAACCACCTTTCTCTGTTATTCAGTTATTGGTAATTTCTCACATTTTTATCAAAAAACTATAGGGAACTACGATGGATTTTTCTGACCCGAAACATCGTCCAAAATAAATATTTTATTCCGCGATTGTAGTCTGTGTAAATAAAATAGGCGGCTCAAGGTCACAATTTTTATTTCGTCTGGATGGCAACGACGAGGCAGTACAATGGAAATGAAGTGTCCTATGCCACTAGTTTATATACTATCCCTGAATATACTAGACTGCAACTCAAGTTGACTCAGACCCTACGACGTCACTAACAAACAAAGTAGTTTCCATCGCGGTGTCTGAATTTTAAATGAAATGAAGAACGTCCTTTTTATCACGATTTGAGTACCGAAACTCCTCCAAGCAATCCAACCAGCTTTGTGTTTACCCATTTTCTCCTTCCGCGTAGTGACGTACTGGGTTCAGGAAACATTACTGTAGAGTACCTATAGGTAGTGAGCAACCTATTCTGTTTACACAGACCATAACAAAAATAGCATATTTTTTTTTAAAATTCACATCACAGTAAAAGTTGTGTAATGTAAGCATGCCTTAAACAACTACAAATAAAAAAGCCTCTATAAACGGTGTATCGTTTCTCCTAACAGCAACATACCCGATATCAATGTATCACCTCATCTACGTTAATAAAACCCATACCGAATCATCACATTAAAATATTAATTATCCGCATATCATTACCCGAAAACAACGCCTCCCTCTACCCAGGGCATTGTTTTAGCGGGGCGTCCCCGCACTTCGCCCCGGCGTCCGCGGCGGCGGCGTGCGGCGGCTTTACCTGCGGAAGCCCCGCGGTCGATGGGGCGCGCGTGCCCGCCGCCCGTTCCCACACTCCCTCCGTCTTTTTGTTTGCTGTGGGTGGGACGAGGCTGTACACGGGTACAGTTCGTGTTCGGCTTGTTTATGAGGTGCGAGAGTTCATTGCTTTTCCGATTGAAGGTTGTGTCGAGTGGTTGCATTGTTGTATGTTGTGGGGTTTAAAAAAGGGATAGATGGTACGGCGATTCGACGTGTGCGGATCCTTTTCTTTTTGTATATGATTTGGGTGGTTATGATTCCAATTGAAAGAAGCTGTTTTTTAGAACAGTACCAATGCACTACATTATATCTTCCCGCTGGTAACTTAAAGAGAGATTCTCTCACGAATATGCCTTTAATACCCTAAAAATGATGTCAAATATTACAATAAAATATTGTTGAGAAAACCACTGATGAAAGTATCTACTACCTCCAAAAAAACTTCAGTGAATGTGCTGCTCAATTAGTTGATACCATTTTTAACTAAAACTCTTTCTCAAAAAATCTTTTTGGATTAACGGCTACTTTGAATTGGAAGCATGCAATGTAAGTGGGGTTGACTAACTTGAGAGGAGTAATAATACATATGCACTAATTAATGTTTACATGAATGCGGTCTTGTTACACTAAATAGCACTATTATGCCACAAAAGTAGTTTTCTATAAGAAAGAATAAAACTGATTATAAGGACTTAGAACACTAACTTTGAGTCCAGCGTTTGGCCATTTTATTGCTTATGGGGTAAATTGCTTAGTTGCTTCCTTTTTTCCCTTTTTACATGCGATTTAGGGGGGAATGTTAGCTATAAAGTATTATTTTAAGCCTTTGTAAAATTGCATATCAGGCGATACATCGCCAATTATATGAAACTGTATTATTAATGTTTTGTATCTATTTTAGTTCCTGGTTTAGTTCTCTTTTACTTCCTTCTTTCATCAAATAAGTACTCTTATTTCTCGTCCCGTAATGTAATATAGCTTTATATGTTTTAAAATCAAATTAAACTAAATTTAATCTTTCCAATATTATTCGAGTCTTCTTCTGCAATCTATCCTTAAGTTCCCACATCAAGAGCAACTACTAGATCTTCACAAAGGTAAACAATACCTTTAAGCTACCTTATACGTATATTTATAATATTCAGAAAACTTCAATATAATTAACGCTACCGAAGGCACAATGCCAACATAAAGCCTCTACAAGTGCATTTTTTTACTATAGTACTTTTCATTTTTAAGCCTATCGCATACCTACTTAAACAAGGACGTTTAGCTTTTATTTCTAGAAAATTTCTACAGTACCTATAATGAGTTAAGTGCCAAGTTTTCTTCATATAATCTCTTTGGTAGCTTGAAAGAAGAACATGATAAAAATGCAACAGAATCGTACAATATTTGCTTGAAATAGACGAAGATTTATTGGTGTGTGCGAAACTCACAAAGAAAAGATAATACTTGTCAGGTTTTGGCATCCATACAGATTGTTTTAATTTATTATTGTGATATTAGGCACTTGTAATAAGCCGTGTCATTTAAGGACAAAATACTGTCTAACATATCTTATTTAGTTGCTTGATGTCACTTCTTTAGTTATATTTTAAACATACACCTAACTAAAAACTGTTCTAAGCAAAGATGAATAGCGTATGTTCTTTTTAATACTTTCTTTAACCTATTGTTTGCTCAAAGACAAAATTTATCCACACGTGCAAATATTTATAAAATCTTTATTACTAAGCCTCTTAAACGCATAATTTGAAATTTTAAAATCATGATGTGTACACTTTTGTTTCGATTATGTAATGATTTTCTATGCAAACAAATGCTCTACACGAGGTAAGTAAAGAATGAAAAGAGAATGTTTGGCTTAATGAAGATTAAATCGGGTATAATCTCTTAATGTTAGATAATTAAATCCCTTTTGCAAAATAATAGTGCAGTAAGAAATACAATAAGAGACGGGGGATGCAAGGTTATAATGTTGAATTGTAACACATTTTAAATATAAAAGTTTTGAATTAATGCGAAAAATCATCATTCAATTCTTTAATATGAATTTAATACCCCCACGAGGGAGTTATCAAACGAAAAATATTATTTAGATGTAATGCTTATGAAGACTTTATTTTCGGGACTAATATGCATTTAATTTAGTCATGAATTTAATTACGTAGCTTAAATTGTTCATTAATTTCAAAGGAAAAACCTGAATGTAGCGTATGGGTAATAAAGGCAAATTGATGTTGTACAAAGATATTATGAAAAATGTGTTTTATACTTTGAACTTTTAAGTTGCTGGATTTAAATTATAAATTTAATAATCTCATCAAAATAAAAGAGTTTTACAATAAGAGTGTAACTTATATTTTTCAAAGAAATTATTCAAAGCTTTAAAAGAAGCTTGTATTAGATTTCATTTTAAAACTGTCTCAATATTATTACTTTATGTTTCTTCTCAGAGTCCTAGAAGTTTTTCTTCTCATTTACGATTATACCTACGGCTAAGATTCCGTAATCGGGAACCATCGCCAACTTGGCGATATTTTTTAATAACTCTTTATAATAATTTTTATTTTATATATTTTTAATAATAAATATATTTTTAATAATAAATATATATTTAATAATAATATTTTTTAATAATTTTTAATAATTTTTTAATTACGCCAAGTTTGGCGACTTTCCTTGGCGATGGTTCCCGATTACGGAACATTAACCAAAACTTCCATAGATATTTTATTTTTCTACCGTTAAAAAGAACAAAGAACTATTTATAAGTAAATATTTATATGTAGTTTAAATTTACTTAAATTTTAAACTGCTTACATTCACGTAATCAGAGATGATATATTTAGTAAAAATTAAAATTTTCATTCCGTAGATTCATTAAGGACTGATAATTTTTTTTCTATTCCTCTCTAAAAGAAAATTTTCATAACCTTTTAACTAATTTTAGTAAGCTAAAAAATGACTAGGAATATTCAGCAGATACTGATGTTTGCTTAACTAATATCTGTATCTTATACTATAAGTTAAGAATTTCATAAAAATTTCAAAGAGAGAAGCTTATAAAGGATATTTTAAGTTAAGAATAGAAAACATACATGTTATTGAGAAAGACAATATTTAAAAAAATTAAACTATCAAGGAAATAGGAATTTATCGTATCCTTTTTAGTTGAAAGATAAAAAAAGCTCTACTTTTATATAAATAATGTTTCAAATAATTTTGTAATTTAAGTATAAATTACTTGAACTATTATAATAAAAAAAGTATAAATTATGTGTAAGTCGGTCTGTTAAAAAGGTATAACAAAGTGTGCAAACCAAAAGAGTCAATAAATTCCAAAAATAGCATTTAATCAAATCACTCTAGATGCGTAGGTGCACGCACTTAATTTTTAACGTTGGGAGAGACATGAGAGCCAAAAAAACTGAAATCTATTTATTGATTTTTTAAATAAAAATTTACACAAAAGTGTCATTACTTGACGAAGAAAAAATCATATATAATCAACTCATTTAATTGACATTTTTGTTCTTCTGGTTTTCTTGTACGTAAATTTGAATTTTTAGGTAATTTTAGAAATAAAATTTATCTTTAAACTGGGAACGTTGTTATTTCAGAATCAAGGAATTAAGTGCGAATCAATAAAAAGTTTAATGCTTTAACTTAAGATGAAATAAATTTAAGATTAAGGTAATACTAAGGTAACTTTAAGGTTCTACTGGTTAATATAATTTTAAAAAAATACTCTTATAAGTTTATTAGGTTATAATATTTAAAGGTTCTTTGTTTAAGTTAATGACATTTTTCCCAAGCAAAAAAACTTTGAATGCCAAAGTACATTTAGCACCCGTCAGATAATTTTCATATGCAAAGTAGAGTTTTTGCATTAATATTTATATTTTAAAATGAAACAATTGATAATTTAATTAAACATCAAAGGTTTAATGTAAAAACATCTCGATACAAATTTATTTTGATTTTAAAATTTAATATCAACTGATGAGTATATCGTAATTGAAACTTTTTCAAATTTACTTTTAGTGAATAATTCTTGTTAGGTAAAATTTTCAACAGAAAAATGAAATAAGTTAATATGGTATGAGAATTTTTAACGAAAGCAACTACTAATTTCAATGTAAAAAAACACGTATTAACGCATTTTAACATTTCAAGAAAACTGAAAACTCTCACAATTACTGTACGAAAAATGCAACTAAACAACTCCAAACGATTAACTTCTTACTAAAATAATCCTTTGCATTTTTAGAAGTACCAATTTCTCAAACAAGAAAAATCAAAGAACGAATTTTTTAATATTAGATACAACCCCTCCCCGAATCACATTGGAACTGGGAATCAAACAGCAGTACATATTTCCACACTTACTATCACACATAAATTTTTTTTTAAATTTTAAAAATGAATTTTTCAATTTTAAAATTACAAAACTGTATAATAACCACCCAATAAATTCTTTAAAAAAAGTCACACATTCCATAAAATAGAAACAAAAAGAACGCATTTGTTTAAAAAAAAAAAAGAAAACTAAAAAAAGAACAAAAGCTTAAAAACTAAAACTTCAACTCCAAACGATATCTACTCACTCGGGGCCATTCTGATCCTGCCTGGCAATGACCATCGCCCCCTTCATCGCACCAATCGCTCCAATCGGCATTTTGGACGATCCAAATCCTCACAATCGTCCAAATGAATCCTCACTGACCTCCGAACGAATAATACGCAAAAAAGAGAAAATCCTCAGTCTTTAATGAACGGCCTTCGTCTTCATGATCACAACGAGAGGGGAGAAGGCGACGCGGTATCGTTTGCGGACAGACGACCTATCCGCTTCGGAACGTCCGAGGGTGCTCCAAGGGGGGCGGATTCGGCCGGCAGGGGCGTTCGCGTCGGCGCATTTGAATAATGGGGGTGTTCGCGACTTCGTCGCGATTATAACTCGATTTCCCTTCGTCCCGTTCGGATGTATTCAATTATAAGATAGGGTGGTTTTCATTGGATTTGTGAAGAGGTTTTTTCTTCCTTTTTTTGGGGAGATGTTTTATAAGGTTTGGTGTGCTGAGATTTGGTAAAGGGGTTTGTTAGACTTGTCTGGAAGGTTTGGTTTGGTTTCGTTTTTAAATGCTGTTACTGCGCAGAAATATATTTTACTTATTTTTATTTTTTATAGCTTTTTATGTGTAAAAGTGTAAAAGTATGTTGACTTATTCCTCTCACACTCCATTAGCTGGAGCGTAGGGCCTCGCCAAACCAGGTCCAGGTATAAAAGTATGTTATGGTATAGTAAATGTATGTTATGGTATAGTTAAAATCAGGTATTAAAGTATGTTAGGGTGTTGTTAGTTCTATATTGTCTTGAAGTCATAACTAGTTTTTTTTATTGAAAATAACAAGCGGTAATAATTAAAAAAAGGATAGAAATAATTTTGGTAAATTAAAATACTTAAGAAGGTTATTAATTTATTAATATTCACAGTGAAGTAAACATATGAAAGAAATAAAATGATAACAATCATGGTAAGATATTGTGTGACAATCTTTACTTCTTAAGTGCTCCATGAGTTCAACAAACTTGGAGAAAATCGATTTTAAAGATAAGTTTCCATAAACAGTAAAATTTGTTTAAGAAGGAGGAGAATTTAATTTGTTCTTTATTCACATACTAAAAATCTTCCAATATCTTATGAAGGATAAAGTGCAGGTGCGCAATATAGTAGAAAGAGTTAAGGAGGAATATTTTCCAATTTCTTACTTTATGTCATGCCTTTGCATTTTTCGTAGGTCAGGTACTACCTAAAATAAACTTAGCTCTAAAAGTAAAATATAATTTTATTTATATTTTTATCATTTTTTTTCATTGTTTCTCCAGCTCAAAGGAAACAGCTGATTTTGCTGAATTTGCTCGATGTTTCGTTTTTTAAGATGTTTTCTACTTCGTAGTTCCTTTAAAGTAATTTATTCATGGATATCTATTGATGTATCGATATCGGTGTGTGATTATAGAACTTAAGCGCAAAATTAAAAAATCATCTAGCTTTTTACTGATTACGCTAACCTTAATGATCGACTTCCACACTGTTGTTTTCCCTCAGTTCACTCTATGATAGTTTAAACACGGCTTACTAGATACTTATACAGGCTAGTCGAGTACGGAAATCATTGCAAATCCAGATGGCAATACTGGACCAACTGGCAAAGCATATCCACAGTGTTGAAGGCGGTGGGTGATATAGGTAGGTCTTGTAGCGCTCCAAGCGGGAAAAGTTGTCAAATGGTTTTCATTGTTTAAAACTCGGCTAGCCTGTATAAGTATCTAGTAAGCCGTGGTTTAAATGAGGCCCAGGTTTTTTTTTGCCAGACTTGCAGTTTAAGAACAGAGCCCATATCTGGCAACAGGTAAAGATATACATTTTAAAGCAAAAATGATAGGAATCGTATCTTTAAATTGGAAATCCTCCCCAAGGAAATTTTTGAATTTCAGCGCTTATTAAAAAGTGATTTTAAGCTACTTTTACGGGATTATTGAATGTTCTTGATGCATTTAAATGACATTAAGCAATAGTTTAAAAGTAGTCAACGCCCCCTTTCACTCTAATAACGCTCCCAAATTCCTATCAACTCATCATCGACCCCAAAAATTCTTCAACGCCCCCTGGGGGTTACTGCCCACTTTGGGATTCATTTGTCTAATAATACAACCCCTTCATTTATTCGATTTCCTATAACCACATTCAACTGACCACAAGGTTCATCCCATAAACCACCCGGATCAAAACACCCCATTCTCACACAGACCCTCACAACAGTCCACACCATCCCGAAAAAAGAAGAGGACCAATATCCGGCCGCCACAATCGTATCGACCCCCGGGATCTCCCGTCCCGGACCCGGATCGCAAATTATCTCCCGGACAAGAGAGAGAGACGGAGTCAGCGAATAAACTCATTATAAAAATTATCGATCTGACCACCCCCCCCGTGACTGCTGCGGAACAGGACGATAAGCCACGGGACGTCGCTGATGCAGTCCCCCCCTCCCCGGAGAAAATTGCGGCTCTATGAAATTAAGTACTGCATCCGACACGCTCTGCTGGGCTCGAGTCGCTCTCTGATGATGTATGTATGTAGAGTTGGGTGTGCGGTTTATTATTTTTTTTTGGAGGGGGTATGTAGGGGTTGTGGTTTGGGGAAGTTTTGTTTTGGTTTCGGGACTATATATACTTGGTTGTAATGTTTCTTGACCCTGTGACGTTACCACGCGGAAGGAAAAACTGAGTGAACAGAAGGCTTGTTGGGTTGCTAGGAGAAGTTTCGGTACGTAAATCGATGGGTTTAACAAAATAATCATATTTTTAAATTGAAGTTCTTCATTTCACTCAAAATTAAGACACCGCGCTGGGAATTACTTTGTTTGTTAGTGACGTCATAGGGTCAGGAAACGAGGCAGTCTAGTATAAACTGTAGTTGTCTGCAGTATAGACTGCAACGTTACTTGACACTGAAACAAGTTGATGAAAGCAAACAAATAAAGTAGTTTCCAACGCGGTGTCTGAATTTTGTACGAAATTAAGAACTTCAATTTAGAAATATGATTAGTTTGTTAAACCCATGTATCTATATACCTAGTATCTTTTTGTTTCAAGAGTTGCGTACCAAAATTCCTCCTAGCAGCACAACAGGCTTTCTGTTTACTCAGTTTTTCCTTCCGCCTAGTTTCGTCATGGGGTCAAATAACGTCTCAGTATTGTTTACTTTTGAGCTTCTTGTTTTGGTATTTTGTAATGTAGATCTAACTTATACTAGAATACTTATCAAAACACAAAAAAGTTAAAGGGTTTAAATGTGGCACCTCTTACCATTCAATTATGATATTTTCTACATTAAGATTTTCCTCCAAGGCCTCTGTAACGTGCGTATTACCTTTTTTTTTTACTATTCTCTCTTTTATGTTTTTCTTCAGTAACACCGTAATTTTTGCGTTATACGCTAATGCAAGGGTTCGAGTTCCCAAACTTTTGAACATCGCGACCTACTTTTTATAATCAGAATCTATAACGCGACCCACCTCATCTTCAGCCCCCTACATGGCTAAGATATGCAACAAGATATTTCTCGTTTAATTGCAAGCAGAGGTTAAATGTAGTTTTTTGGTAATTAAAAGGAAGTACTTTTTTGAACATAAAGCTAATCGAATTTTAAAATTGTGTATGCAATAGGGGACATCCATAAATTACGTGAGGTCAAAAAGGGGGGAGGGGTTTGGAAAAATCTCACTAAATCTTACCAAGGGTGGAGGGGGGGTCCAGATTTTGGAAAAAACACCTCACGTAATTTATGGATGTCCCCATACCTTTGAGTCTCACTTTTAAAATTGATTCTGGGGGTCCTCCATCAGAGAAGTTTTTATTTTAAAATTGACTTTTAAACACAGAGTTTTCGAGGATTAAAATTTTTTATTTTAGTAATCTGAGGTAATTTAAAGTAAAACATAACTCAAGAAAATTACCAAAATTTGTAGTTGCTACCTTCCTATTTTTGTAATTGGTGGGTGGGGCATGTACCTAAAATTTTCAAATCTCGTAGTGATCCACCAAAAATGACTCGCGACACAGTTTCTTATTTATTAGTGATATCAGAGTTTTTCAAACCACATTTGTGACAATAGATGTAAAATAACTCTGTAATTTGACGGAATTATTATGAATGTATGTAATTCATTTTAAATATAGTATAAACATTAGAATAAATTTTATCAAGAAACCAAAAGTACAGCCTTTCGTGAGTTGGGGGTGTATTACAAATAAAAGTTGGTAACATGTAGCTCAAAGCAGATTATCAGCATGTACTTGGTCATTTTATTCTACTTGTAACCAACTTTTATTCATGAAATATTGAACTCTACATGTAATGAATAATAAGTACAAAACCTTATCACGCAAGAGGAGAAAATCAATTCACACAATGAAAAGGTTGTTTACATGTGTAAAAATATTTTTTTCTACTAAACAACACACTTTTTAAGCGTGCAAAAATGTTTGAGGTAAAATTTACTCATCTTTTACCAAAATGATCAAGGAAATATGAACCGACTGCTTACTATGTCGCATGGTGTTAAAGGTCGAGTAATCCATCAAATTATTTTTTCTTCACCTTTCTGTGTCACTTTGTCTTTGGGCACAAATCCAAATGACCAAATTGCACACTAGATCAGATTTTGATCACTAGGGCAGTTCTTTTTTATCCTTGTGCAAAACAGTGATGGTAAAGCTGAGAGTATTGGAGTTGGAAAGTAAGGAAGTGTGTAAAAAAATTAAACACTCGGTAATAAAACTATAATTAAAATTTTGAGTTTTACATTTTGGTTAAGATAAAAATGATTTATAATTAGCAAAACTTTAAAAAATAATATTGGCCGTGATGGTTTTTTATTTTAATAACCCTTTTGAATTTACTATTAGAGTGTTTTAATGAAATGTTTGCAAAAAAGAGACAAACTAATAAATAAAATCTTAAACTGATCCAAAATCTAACTAATTTATACCAAGTTACGTTTACTTTAAGTTAAAAAAAATAAGAAGAATAAGCATAAACTGCCTTTTTCCAAAAGTTAAAGAAAGGACAATGAAATTTAGGAGAAAACCTTTTAGATAACATACGAAAATTCAAAGATTTTATTTAAAAGCATACCAATAAGATTTAGAAGGTATAGAAACTTATACAAACCTTCATCAAACAGCATATAAACATTTTTTAAAACAAAAAACCCAAAAGAATACATACATTTTACATTTATTTCGGTCTTAAAACCAAAACATCTTTGGTTAATGTAAGCGAATACCCAAAGTTCCCCCCTATAAAACAATTAATATAAACAACAAAAAAGCATAAAATATTTCAGACTTTTCTTAAACCAGCAAATGGGGATTTGAAAAAAAAAATGAGGAATAAAAAACAAAATAGATCAGATAGATAGAATTAAAAGATTCAATTGCCCTAACTTATTGTTACTCTTTTAATAAATTGCGTTGTTTTGTAAAAGGAATTACAAATAAACAATGCACTCATTTTATTAAGAAAATAATCAAAATATTTTGTAAGATGTAGTAAATCGTTACTATCTGTTTGTATTCCAAAGTAAATTTGATATAGTACAATTACAATACTCTTATCCGTTCAATAATCTTAAGTTTCTATGTTGAGAAAGGGATGAAGTTTAAAACAAAAAGGTGATTAAATTTTAGTTTATTTAGATTTATGGTATTAGTAAAATCTTGGAAATAATGGAGGGATTGGAGGATGGGTAGTAATGGGAGGGATTATGATAATATACCATTTGAAAAACAGCCTTTTGAAATATACCTAATGCGAAGAAAACTACGTATGAATATAACAAGGAACAACTCTTACATACTCTTTCTGCATTATCCCCCATACTATAAAAAAAGTTCTATTATCAAATGTTAGTTAAATTGAATTAGAGAAGAATATTCTAATGCCTTTTTCTTAATTTTCTAATTATCTGTATTTATGGAAAAAAAATAGAAATATTTAAGCTCTTTTCTCGCTTTCATCCTTTTTTTATAGTATTCTTATTTCCTTTAACACTCTAACTTGATTGTAAGAGTGTGTAATCTTTTCTCAATCTTTTTAATTATAATTCGTCCTTTCCTTTCCTTAGTAATTGTCATCCTTTTTTATTTTTATTTTCTCTTACACTTTATTTCTCATTCTCTTTTATTTTTCTTTGTCATTATTATTTTATCATAACCTTCCTTTTTCTCTCTTATTCTCCAAACCGTTTTCTAAATCTCCCTCTCTCCACCATTGTTTCTCTCATTTCTTTTTTTCATTAATTACATCTCAATTTTCTTTCTTGTGTCAGAAAAAGCTGTAATACGTAAATGTTAAAAAAGGGAGAAATTCAGCTTGGGCCACCACTAGTTATCTTTCTAGACTACAATATGCGTAAAGCAAATATCAAAATAAGATTTTCGAGATACTTTTCTTCTACATTTAAGCCCCTGCTTACCCTGAATAGAATTCTGTTTCTATACTTTAATATGACACTTTATGAAACGTTACTACGATACCTAAAGACACCTTAATGCACCGATACCTTAATGCAACCCTCTACTATACTTTACTTTCCCTTTATACATTTAAACCCCTGCTTACTCTGCATGTAATTCTGCTTCGATACTTTAATGTGACATTTTATGATACACTAGCTGATATGCCCGCCGTTGCTCGGGGGATAAAAGGCTTATCAAACTGTGTGTTAAAATAAATAAGAATTATCGTTTAGATGCAATAGAGTCAACAGTCTTCCCGCTGGGATTCTTTTTTGATGCCATACCACTTCGTTAAGATGTAAAAAAAAACCCTTTAAAAATGCTACCTGTTTAGATTTAATGTGTGGAATCCCCATTTTTAAAGAGTAATTTTTCAAAATAGAAAAAAAGTCAGGGGACCTTCTGAACCCCATTATTTTTTTCCCTTTTGTCCTTTTCTCCCTCCATCCATTTCTGCAATTGGTATAAATTATAAATGTATATTTGAGGCAAATTTCTTCGCCTTCGCTCACAATAAAGATATATTATTGAACAGCAATGTTTATAGATAAAACTTATTTCCCCCTCATCCCGCTAAATTTTTATGAAATACAAAACAATTAAATATACTACATACTTTTATAATTTTTTAAGATCTTAAAAAACCGGTTTAGAATTAGTGTTTATAACCATTTTTTAATAACGATAATTTTTTTAAAAAATCAGGGGGAGACCCCCTGAACCCCCCCTTTGCTGATTTATCACCAACTCATTCAATGAAAGAAATTTCAATCATGAAATAAAAGTAAACATCATTTGAATCGACACTGAAAATGCCTGTGATAAAATATTGTTTAATTTGAACTTTGCTGGAAATACATAAATTTGATTAAATAGAAAAAAGAATAAAATTTTTCAGTGGAATGGTTTTTGGTTATTATAAAAAAAAATTATTTAATCATTAAAAATTGTTTCTTTATCATATTTTTTAAAAATTCACCTGTTATAAAACATTTCAAAATAAATATTTCCAACAATAGAGGTTTTGCGTGTCCTGGAAAGAGCAATAACCGCAATAAATTTAACAATGAAGGCTAAGCATAAGAATTTAGATAAGGGACAAAAAAGGCTCCTTAGAATGTTTTGATTCAGAAAATTCTTTTTCGCAAACCTTCCTGGTTGTGTGAGGAACAACATGCTAAAATTTCATAACAATCACATTAATAATGTGGGTGCTAGGATCCAAAAACTAAAAACGGGAGTAAATATTCAAACCCCCGTGCATCCCCTCCAAAATCGAATATCGAAAAATCCAGAAATTACTTTCTTTGAAATACTCTTAAGAAGGTATTACCAACAGTTCACTTCGTAATATCGATTTCTCGATACTGTTTTCTTCGAAAATGTAAAACTTGGTTTATGCTCAGCAAAAACGGGTTTTTGGAATATTCAGACCTCTTAAAATTCGAATATCCAAAATCTGAAAAATGCCTTTCTAGATATTGTTGCTAGGTACCTTCCTGAGAAATAACAAAGATCTGGGGTCATTTGGGACGCCGCTGGGCTGAAAAACGTCGAAAACGCTCCAAACCTCCCTGTGGGTCAGAAAAAAGATATTTCGAAAAATCCCTTCTTAGTGCGCGTATACACCGTAAGGTCTTCGACCCTACCAAGTTTCGAGTCTTTAACCCCAGTAGATTTTGCTGTGCGTTGATGAGTGAGTGAGTGAGTGAGTGAGTGAGTGGTAAAGCTCTTTTATTATTATAGATTACTGCGATACCTAAAGACACCACTTTTCGATATATTAGCACGATACCTTTATAATACAATACTTAATTGAGACACTTTTTGGTACCCTACGATACTTTAAGATAACTATTTAAGTTACACTACTATGATACTTTACGATACACTACTATTATATTTTACGATATACTACTATGATATTTTACGGTACGCCACTATGATAATTTACTATACACTACTACCATACTTTAATAAAACGCTTTTTGATACGCTACTATTTTTGATATAACTATTTAAGTTACACTACTATGATACTTTACGATACACTACAATGATGTTTTAAGATACACTTCTATGATATTTTACGATACGCCACTATGATAATTTACGATACACTACTACTATATACTTTAATAAAACACTTTTTGTAAAAATAAAACACTATCAAAATAATCGTAGCGATATTTTGATACAACTATTTTAATTGCACTCCTATGGTACTTTCGATACACTCCTATGATACTTTACGATACACTATTATGATACTTTACGATACACTACTTTGATACTTTATGATACACTACTATGATACTTTATGATACTACTATGATACTTTACAATACACTACTATGATATTTTATGATACTATTTTACAATAGGTTGCTAAGATAATTTACGATACACTACTACTATACTTTAATAAAATACTACTATTACAATACTTTAATACAACACTTTACGATACACTACTACGACACTTCAATACATAAAGTGGAGTCACGACACACATCACCAAAACCCATAACATTCACTCCAACAACGTCCCCCAAACGTCCCGACGCTGCAAAAAGGGACATCGCGTGCCCCCGCCACGAGCCGAGGAAATTAGAAAGGGAAAACGGGGGTCCGCACGTGACCCCTCCCCGATAACGGCAATAACTTGATGAGTCTGCCTTCCCCCCCTTCCCCACGAATATCAATCACGGCCAATGTCTTTTGTCCGTGCGGCTCGGCCTTTTTAATGCAGTAAATTGCATTAGGCCATTAGCTAAATGAAATGTATTGGTGCGTATTGAATGCAGCTTTCTTTGCCTTTTTTTTCCAGTGAGAGTGTGTGTTTATGGGAGGGTTGTTTTGACTCAAAAAGCGGGGTTATTGTCGGTTTTACGTCGAAAGGATGTTGGAAGGAGGTGGTTTCGGTGTCGTTGTTTGACATGGGAAAAGACGACTTTTGATGTATTTGGTGAATGGAAATCGATGTTGGAAAGCAGAAATGGATATAGCGTGATTGGGAAGAATGATGAGGTAATACAGTGGTTGGTAGAAAGTCAAACTATTATTTTGGTTAAATTGGTTCCCTTTATTCGGTTGATATAGGTAGATCTTACGTGATTTAAATAATTGAATTATAATTATCAATTTTTAAAAAAATACGAAATTATACGTACATTTTTAAATTGATTAGATTGATTGAATGATATATTTTTATAGTATAATATGTTTGCTTATTGTAAAGATTTGATTTTGCTTTATAAAACAGGTAACAGATAAGACAACATTCAATCATTTGGTTCAAAATTAAAATGTGGGCCCCAAAAAACCAAGGTGACTTACATATTTGAATTCAATGTTACAAATTCCTCTAAGATCACGTCTTTATGATCATGGACTAGAAAAAAATATTGACTAGTGAGGCGGATATTAAGTCTTATCATATAAATTTTATTCGAACTTTAATATTTATTAATGAAAGTTAATTAAAATGAAAAGGATTTAGAAATATCTTAAATACTTCCTTTTAAATCCATTTAGTATAAGATTACAACAATCACTGAGAAAAAATAAAATGAATGAAGGCAAGAAACGATACAAAATACTACCATAATTTAAGTGTATCCCTATACTAAAATTATAAATATTCTTCTCAATAGTTTTGTGGCAAAAATTTATCTATAATCTATTATAGAGAAAACTGTAAAATATCTCGACTTTTATTCGAATGTTTTTCGAATGTTTATTAGCTAATATTCAACATAATGAACATCATTAAATATTTCTCAAAAACCACCGAAAACCAATAGACAAATTTAAACCATAAACTCTAACACAACAAAAAAACACTCCATCTAAACACCATAAAACCGTCGGTAAAAATACCGGTCTATTCAACCCAGCATCGAATGGCCGAACTTTTCAATCTGCGATTCAAACACGGAAAAAGAAGCTAAGGAAGAAAGTTATGGTGTTTATCCGTCAAGTTTTATTTATGTCCCCCGGAGTCTGCTGACGTGTAAAGCGTGCCAAATAGTGTTCCTTTTCTTCGCAGCCCTCGTCTTCTGGTTCCGACGGGTCTCGAGATATTGTGCTTTTCTTATCGATTGTCTGGGAACGAGCTTCCGAGGTTCATTCATTCATTCATTCTTAGAGGATAACTTGAGAGACCGGGTGGCAGAACTTTCGGAGGGGAGTTGTTGTTAATTTGATGTCCATTGATTAAAAATGTTTTTGTTTGAATAAAAAGCGTTTTAAAACTTAAGTTGAGTAATTATGATGGGGAATTCGATTGGAGGAAAATTTTAGCTCCGTTGAAAATACACTGCGAAATACATATTGGACCGCGAGTATTTAAATAATGACTAATTTTTATTTTTAACGGTTAATTCACAATTTTTGAAAATATTTGTTGTCTTTTGTGTCAAAATTAGCTTTTTATTCTTAAACCACGGCTTACTAGATACTTATACAGGCTAGCCGAGTACGGAAATCATTGCAAATCCAGATGGCAATACTGGACCAACTGGCAAAGCATATCCACAATGTTGAAGGCGGTGGGTGATATAGGTAGGTCTTGTAGCGCTCCAAGCGGGAAAAGTTGTCAAATGGTTTTCATTGTTTAAAACTCGGCTAGCCTGTATAAGTATCTAGTAAGCCGTGCTTAAACGGTAGGTATATTGATACTGGAAAGTATCAAATATTGCTCGTGGTAGATTCATTAAAAATTTGCCCTTTTGGATTTTTCGGGGGGAGTAGACATATTTTTAAGGAACTAGTCAATATACTTGATTCAAACTAAGGAAAATCAGTGTCTTATCTTAATAGCTTGATCGTGTAACGTTTTCTGAGCAAAACAGTTTTGAATTACATTATGAATTGTTGCTAACATTTTCTACTAGTCATAAAATTTTGAGATGAGCTATTTACGGTCTAATATACTAATTAGACCGTAAATATTTCGCGCATTAAGATATTTCTAAAGCTTTAAATCGCTTTAAATTATGTTTATATTCAGTTGAACTGGACTTTTAGCGCATAACATTTGTTCTTTTTACTAAAGAAACAAAATGATAATATTAGAAAAAGAAATTATTATCCGCCAAGGGGAAAGACCCGTTCAGGCGAAATAAAGATTAACAATCAAATTAAATTATGAAAAATCAATTAATAAATTAAATTAGTGGAATATTATTTAATTGACATGAAATATATAACGCATGAAAATAAAACAAAATATGAAAACATTTAATAATAATTAACTTTAGAAAAAAAACTGGCCTTATGGAAAATAAGGATTTAAAGGATAATAAACAGAAATAATAATGAATAAATAAAGTTTGGGGCACATACCATATATGAAACATATATAAAATAAATCATATTCCACATTTTTGAGGAAGCTGAAAAAAAAAGAACCTCAAACTTGAACTAACATCACTTGCAAGATTATTAAAAGTACCACAGGAAAATAGGGTTTACTTCTTGATGTTTTGAAACCTAACTAGTACAACCTTTGGGAATTTGCTAGAGTTAAGTACCAATATAAACACAATTATGTTTTTAAAAAAATGCACACCATACAAATAAAAATCCTTACTTAAATATTTAAACAGACACGACATATTTATATGAATTACTCTTCATCTTCAATACATGCAAACTAGCTTTATAAGTACAATCCCTGAATATCTCCAATATATATCGTCTTGTTCATCCCACTCGCAATCGCTGACGTGCAAAGAATACAAAAACCCTTTAGAACCCTTTTTTTTTATGTTCCAGTACCACCGGCGCCACCAAAGTGCAGAATTATGCAGAGTATCCCACTTCGCTTTCTTCTTCGCATCATTAAGAGACCCCATGGGCTATCTTGGAGAGTCCTACCAATTTAAAGCAAGTGTTCCCTTTTGAACAGATTAATTGCGACATTATTGGTCACAAGAGTGAGTTTTTTTTGTCAATGTGTAGTTCATTCTATTACTGTTTGGGTTGGAAAGATTTCCTTAGGTTTAAATAAGGATGTTTTTGTCAATGAGTTGTTTTCTGAAGTATCTTTTTCTCGAGTTTATTCAAAGTTAATGCATTGGTGAAAGTAGTCGGTTTTGTTTAATTTGAGAACCAGTTTCCACTGTAACACATATTCAAAACATAAACTTTAGCTTTACAAAGTTCTTATTATTTTAAAGATAAGTAGTTTTTTAAATTGTAGTTTAAGTTTGTGTTTCCTTCCCATATTAAAATCAGATACTCGTTATGAATTTTAAGCATGTAAATGTTATACATATTTAATTTTATACACAAAATTTCATTTAAAGTATACAGTAATATTGAAATATAAATATGGTAGTTTAAAAGTGTTTGATTTGTTTTATTCTATAAAAAACTACACAATTTTCATAAAAAAGCTAACTTATTTTTATTAATTAATAATATATTTTTAGCTATTTTTCATTAAAGAAATTTTAACCGTTGGAATTTTTTGATTGCTAGGCAAGTTGAATCAAAATATCAAAAAGTGAAGCAAAAGTGAATCTTTCCATCAGTGTTATTGTTAATATGCCCTTAAGAAAAGTGAAAGGACTACCTTTTTAAAAAATCTGGCTAAATGCTCTAATTACTTTAAAAACTGTTTATTGAATGAGGTATAATGCTACCTATTAATATCTATGTGTACAGCATTGAAGTATTCTACTAACATATTTCTGTTCAATTAAATTAAGTATAAACTTTAAAAAAAAGTAGGTGTTTTTTCATTCAATGTTACGAAGAAATTTCAGGACTTTTATGAACTCTTAAGATTTATGAGAAATAAAATTATCTTAAATAACATACTAGTATGTTAGAGAGAAACAACCTAGACACATAGAAAATCCATCCGAATCCATAGCGAATCCCATCCGAAGTTTAAAAAGCACACAAAACACCAACTCTAAAACACAGTATCGGAAAATTCCGAAACCCAGAACACAATACATCCTACTTCTACCACAATTCTAAAAACATCCAATGGGGGGTCGTCGTATTTCAACCAATTTTCTTAATGCACCCCATGGCCGATTAATTTGAGAATAGCTTGCCTTTATCGTCAGACGATCTGCCATTGGCCTTTTGTGGCTAGATGCGACAGGCTAGGCTTCATCAATGAAGTGCTTTCTGCTGAAGGGACATTAACCCACCCCTAGAATACGGACCCGTTCATGCGTGTTGTGGTCTAATAAAAGATGGTTGACGGGGAAGAAAGGATACTTGTGAGGGTTAGTTATTGTTGATGAGGGTCTTTTGTGGTTGAGAAAGTTCGAATATGTTCTAGTGCAAACAGTTTGACTGGGAGATAAGGTCAAAATAAGATGAAATGTATTTATGTAAATTAAATGTATCTGTACTTTATGGTGGTTTTTGAGATTATGTGGTAGCATGAAAAGTGATTTGATATCCAGCTTTGGGGCCGTTCAAATATTACGTAAGCAAGTTTTTAGTCATTTTTGACCCCCCCCCTACCCCCTTGTCAGCAAAAATAAGCAAACCGCAACCCCCCTCTCATAACTACGTAAGAAAACTGCCCAAACCCCCCTTCGTTCATTTTTTGTACAAAATCTTAAGTAATGCTTAGATTTCTGAAATTTATTTTTCTCCATAAACACTTAACCTATCGTTAAAATTTCCCTGTGTAAAATTCTTAAAATTTTTTTCTAGTACAGCTTTTGTGAAATTTATTTTTGGTTGAATTTTGAAATCATTTATGCAAGAAACAAAAGATTTTTGAAAATGCAGTGCTTCAAACCTCTTACGTAAGCATCAATCATACTCACCTCCCCCTTGTCAGGAAAATAAGCAAATAGCAAACCTCCTCCCCCCTTAGGTGCTTACATAATATTTGAACTGCCCCTTTATGGTCAAAATCGAACATGAAAACTAAGAAGTACTGTAACATTCATAGTATATTTTTGGAAAAATAAATCAAATATATTTTTGCCGTCGTTACAATTTTTCAGGGGGTAGAATTTAAAAATTGACCTTATTTTCACATACAAGATCTTAGCAACCTGTATCCTCGAGTTCCATCTTGAGAAGGCGGGACGGGTATATCAATATAGTCTATAGTATTTGAAACACTTAAATATGATTAGAAATTATGTGTTTTTTATTGTAAAATGTAATTTTACATATTTATGAATAAGAAGTTTTGTTTCTCAGAAAAGTAATAAGAAAAAGAAGGGAATATTCATTAAATAATAAAACTGTTTAAAAATAAAAGTATTTTAATGAAGAGAAAAATTTTGCACACGTGTTTTTAATGGGATTAATATCAAAGAGATATAATTTAATTACGTTCTAAATGTATTTCAAAGTTATTGAAACTCTTTCAAAGTAAGGAAAATACTATTACATTTTCATAATACCCACCACATAATACCCATTTAAAGTAAAAATGTATAATACTTTAGTCGAAAATGGGTTTTGTACTTTGCTTTTTCCGCACAACTTCAGCTGTTCTGTAAAACTAGTTTTTCCTTTATAAGCGTTTGTATGCAGTAAAGCCAATACAGATGCTGGAGTGAGAGCTCTTAAAAAAAAGGGAAGGGAAAACCCTTCTTATAACATGGCGCAGTAATTACTTGAAATAAGCACCCTTATTTAAAAATTAATTAATTAATTTAATGCTTTAATGTTATTTCGAAATTATGTCAGAAAGCATTTTTAAAAATATTTTTGCCTCTTAGTTTTGGCCGACAAATAGGATCAAATCATATATCATGAAATGAACAAAATGTGTGTGAATTTTCATTTGATATTTGTATATTTTATAATAAGAAACATAATTTGAGTATAGAGATGAATTTTTCAAAGTGAAAAAACTGTTAATTTAGAATTATAATAATAGAAATGTTACCAGTTTTTTATTTAACCAGATTTTTATTGGATAGTAGGTATTGAAAATAAGGATAGCAAGGCAATTCCAAAAAGTAATGAAGGTTAAGAGAGAAACGTGTGAAAAATATTTTCTTTTCTCCATTCTTCAAAACATATTTTTAGGGAAATTATTTTTCCAAGTTCTCAACCCTTATTTAACACAAAAACAAAATCCAGTTGTAAGAACAAACTTACTCAAAAATAAACGTAGCACGTGTCCACGTGCACAATAAATGTAGCACGTTTCTTGTTCAGAAAGAAAATAACATCAGACTTTGACCTTTTGTCACAAAAAATAACCAGTTCATTGAATCCACCCTATAAAAACCCGCGAAGTGCAATGCTAGGCGTGGCAAAAACAGTTCCGTCATTTGCATTTCCACGCACGCGTCATTTGAGCGTCTGATTACCCAACAAAACTGCCTACGCTTAAGCGTGACAGGGAGTAATCAATCACGATTACTATTAATGCGAAGGCTTTCTGGGTTAAACGCTCTTTCATGTATGTATTGCGAAAAACACATTCAGGGGTAATCGGAATATTCGATGAGATTGGAATACTATGTTGTTCTTTTAAAGAAAAGTATAAAATTAGCGGATCTGTGCATCGTTTGAACACTTTTTTTCATTTCTGATTTTACTTCTTTACTGATGATAGCTCTGTTGATTTCATTGTTTATTGATTATTTTGGATAAGTATGGATTAATATTGCTGTTTGACTTTTAAAACATCTTAAGAATTTTGAGCATCAGTTCTTTAAATGAAAATCAATTTAATTTTCTTTTGCTTTGCACCACGCCAATTTTCTTATTAAATACGAATAGGTTCATGTTGTTACACCTTACACCTTTAGCTAGGATTATAACAATATTTTAAAAGCTAGAGATTAAAATGTTCCAAATGTAAACTGGCTTTTTTTTTCGTCGTTCTTATTGGAAGTCAAGGCGTGCTGAGAGGTTTGAGAAACACATACTGGAAAAATTTGTTTAGTTTATAACTTAAAGTATCTCTGTAGATTCATTTTTGTAGTTCAAAGCTTTATATATCTTACCTAAATTAAGATGCTTTTTATCTTTATAAGCTCTTGTTGTGTGTATTACACATTATGATCAATACCTTGAGTTATATTTATTTTGTTATAAATAATAAGTTACCATTTAAGCAAACAAAGATATCCTTTTTAAAGTATTTAAGTTTGAGTTAAATGTTGAGTTAAAGTATGCCTGTAGTTGGTCATTTGTATTTCATAATTAATTTCCGTAATTTTAATGGGAAAACTTTTAAAGCTATTAAGTTCTTTAATTACTAAAAATTTGAAAATTGTTAGATAAAAAAATAACAAAAGATAACTTTTCTTAAATTTTATGGGGAAACACTTATAATCCTTGAAATTAATGTTAAACTTTTACCATGGGAATTTATAAAATAATTTAAATAAATCTTTAAAACTGTTATGAGAGGGGTTACATTATTTCAGAAGAAAACCATATTGCTAAAGTCTGAACACACATCCCAATTCTTGACACGCTATCCTTTTCACGCACCCATAAAAGAGACTGAACGGAACTTTTTATGCCTAAATAGAAGTCCATTTGCAGTATACACACGGAACATTCAAAAACCCTCGAAGCTTTTTCAGACCCTATTCAGCCGAAATCTATCGAAACTTCCAATACCCTTTTGACATTTAGGACCGGGAGACCCGTCGAAGCCTGACGGTAACTAACCGAAACGAATCAGAAAGAAAAACGACACCCGAAAATATGACGATATTTCACTCCGTTTGCCATTTTCCTGGCAAGGTTCCAAGCTATCGACTGCAGCGATTTTCGCGTAGGGATGGAATAGCATAGAGGGGCAAACGCGTTTGGACCTTATAGAAAGTGAAACTAAGTTCGTAGTGGATTTAAGTGCGTAGTAGAACTTTTTTTCAGCAACGAAATCGTGCTAATGCTGTTCAAAAATTTTTTTAGAGGGAATAAACCCTTAAACAATGTCATAACCCATTAAGCACAAATTTTAGTCGCGTGCCAAGCATGAAGGGTAAGTATTAGACATTTGTGAGTAACTTCTAAAAGAATCACAAATAATGATTTGAATGATCTAAAAAAACATTCAATATAAATTTTCAGAATCAACAGGTTCTAAACACTTGGAGTCACAGAATAAAATCAGCACAGGAAAGAAATTTAAAAAAGCAGCTATCTCTTTCCGGAACACTGGAAGAAATTAAGTGGGGCACATTTTGGGAAATTTCAAGTAAATTTTGTAAAGTTGTTCAAAATTTAATCAATTATTAGGTAGGCTTTATTAGGTAAATCACACTTTTCGTGAACGGTAATTATTTATTCAAAAGCTACCTAGATAAAAGGTTTTGGCACAGCTCCCGTTATTTATCCCGTTACAAACTTCCAAGAAAATTTGGTCGCAAATATTTTAATATCACCAAATTTTTGTTGTTGTCATCAATATGACTGTATATTTTGGTCGATTAATTTTTGGTGATAAATTTTTGGCGATGTTTCTAATATTTGGCGATTAATATTGTTTTGTAATTTATAAAGGGATAGATAATGGAAAAGTACCAAAACTTTCCTCTCGATATCAGGTATGCCCTTAGGTTTTATGCTATAAAACAACTATATTTTTCTGTCGTTACGATTACTTTTTTGGAAGATACAGTAACTTTTTGGCTACGAAATACACCCGTCAATGGGAAACTTAACACTAAAAACTTATCTTTGCTTCAAACTGATGTTGGTTTCACAGTGTTCCACCCCAATCCCTCCCTAGTTCTTCCCATCTCGACGGATTTTCCCGTTTCAGGATAGGACTGGCCCCGCCCTCATCTCCCAACGGCCAATGAGCGACCGCTGACGTCACGCTGCAGCGGAGAAATGTCGCGAAGTTTTTGATAGCTTTGTCTCCTTCGATTTTCTTGTGACGTCGGCAGGTACATTCTGCGAGGGGTGTACATAAGAATTCGGACATGCGAACTTTAGCATTTGGGGTGTGTGGGCGTAGCACCGTTGGGGGTGTTTTTAGCGTCCCCGGCACGCACAAAACTTTCCAACTTTTTTCGGCCGTTTGCGCAGGCGCGTTGACCGGACGTCGGCCATTGAAGTTCCGAGTCAATGGGTTCTCACTTCCTCAACAATGTTGCGTGGTCCCGAGTGTATTATAGCGCTGAAGTGCGAGCTTTGCAGTGTGTGGTGGGAAAACTTGTGCGAAGCTTCGGCTAAGGTGGGATCGATTGGGAAATGTCCCCAGTGGCGGTAGGGTTTGGAAACAATAGTTCGATAAAAGTTATCGATCCGAGAATTTCTGAGAAGAAGGGCGGGATTTTTTGGAATGCCCCAAGTGAGAGACTCTGAATAACATTAAACCTTATGCTTTAAAACTTTCTAAACAGTTTGAAAATAAATTCGTTTTTTACCTAAATTTTGGATTGATTATATAGATTATCGTAGATTGAGTAAACAAATTAATATAAATTTTCTTTAAAACAAATGCATCTTTGTTATGCTTCTACACTATTAAATTTAGTGTATAACCTCAATATCTCAAAATCAAAGGGACCCAAAAATAAATTCGATACATAGAATTTTCGAGATAAAAAGATTACTCCAAATATAAAACAATTAGTAGTACTTTATTTTAAGGGAAGAAATATTTTTTCGAGTGCTATAAATTTTCGAGGTATCAAAGTTCGAGATAGAAAGGTTATATGTTTATTTTTTTTAAAAACAAATTTTGGAAAGTTTAATACGGGACGAATCTTATAAAAATGAGTTAATCCTAACAGTATATATTTCCAATACTTATTCAGGATGGGGACCTATACTAACCAATGTCCAGTTTCATAATACCGAACAAACAGGATAGAGTGAGTTTTTAATAAGCATATTTTCACTGTAGTGAACGTTAAAGTAAGTTGGAATATAATGAAACCGTAGAGGTATTCCCCACACTATCAGTGGTATCACAAACCTTTTATCGAGTGTTGGTTTTTCCCAAGAAGAGAGCATTGACAGAAATACATGTTTTACAGGGGACATCTTGTATTGCAACGAAGAAAACCATACAGTCGTGAGACAACCCACTTAGTGCAAAAATTTCGTAACCCACTTGGTAAAGTCAAGGAAATGTGATTTTGTAAAACTATAAATTTTTGTAAAACTTTTCTGTATACGACGTTTTTTTTTTCTATAGAATGATAATCTCTCTAATGGGATGAAGTTCAGTGTTGAATGGCGGAAAAACCACTAATGGGCGGAAGATAAACCAACTTTTTAACTGAATTCAAAGTCATTTCAGCCTACTGAAAGAACCTTCTTTTTAAAGCTTCGGTTCGGAAGCTTGACTTCAGATTCAGCCGGAGAATTATTACAGATCGATGTCTAGATATGTCTAGACTAGACCGATGACAAATAGAGAATAAGAGGTTTGAAACATGAAATGAACTTATGAATACGGTACATTTCATAGACCAGACCTTTGTATCTTTATGGGTTTTTGGAAGTTTTTCACTTTTAAGTTCGTTGACTAGTAGAAAACTTGTCTGGTTTCTCCTAGAAAGTGACCCGTGATCCACCAACTCGCCGTCAGGGATTACTTAACTTTGGGTAAATATTTCATAACGTGCTCTAACACAAACTGTGCTTTTGCACTGGATTTGAGGGATCTAGACTTACGAGAGTAGACTAATAACCAGGCATGGAATTGCTCAGGACTGACGTTTTCGTTCCACTGATCCAGGTATTCCACTTATTCAGTAATCCACTTAGACAGGTTTAATGTTATTTTGTTTAAATTATCGAGGGTAATTTTACTTAGACGTATTTTATTTTATTTTGTTCCACTTGTCCTGGTAACTTCTCTTATTTCCCTCACCTTAAATCTTTTTATATGTTATGTGAATAGAAACTTCCAATCCAACCAATTCATCAACAAAATCTGTCTTCACCTAAGAGATATGAAGAAAAATTTGTTTTATCTTTTACTGAAGAGTTAATTTCGAGAAATGTTTATCAATGAATTAACTTATTTATTTTAAATCATACATACTATCTCAATACTTTCGAATGGTCAAAACCATCCTAAAAATGTTAACTTTTTTTTTACTCTTAGAAGACATTTTCAATCCCACTTTATACAGGTAAAAAAAATTCATCCACTTAAAGGAGTGGAATTTTTTGTGATCCAGGGGTCATGCCCAACACCTTCGTTCCACTTATAGAGAAATTCCACATATCCAAGTTTGACTGTAGAAGGTACTTTGGCCATTTAGATCTTAGTTGTGGTGGTAAGAATTTGTTTCCTCCTCCTTCTTCATCTTCATTACTCTCCATTTAATGAGAACCTGAAGTTTAATTTAACTATACTGTGTTAACTAATATGATATTCCAAGTTACCACTACCTCTGCCTATTAACAAACTAAAAATTTCACAAAAAAAAAAATGTTCACATAATTTAAGTACCGATCCCTACATGATTCCGACAACTAGCGAGTTCCGGCCCGCCGAAAGAAAAGCCATCAGGAGTGAATCACTGTCCCAATAAAGACACTCTTCCCACCTAATCACCCCTTCTTGGCCGGCAAACAGAGGGGGCAATATCCCCGCAGTCGGTGTCGCAGTCCCCGTGGGCTGTGGGCCGAGAGTTAAGCAATCAACGCGTCATCTGGTAGGCGCTCCTCCGCATATTGGCTGCTCGGATCGCCCTTGTATTGGGCTCTGTGGGAGAGAAATGGGTTGTTTTTATAGTGGTGGGTGGAGTATTAGATGGGTGGTGATGTTTTTGGTGTATGTGCATCACATTTATACTCATATCAAATTTTTTTCGACGGTTAACTCTTTCTGGGTAAAGTGGGTGGAGGTTTATTTTTTTACTGCGAGGAGAATTCGTGGCTAAATTTCAGGCATTTGGAAAAGCATGATATTCCACTACTTATTAAATCGGCAGTAGGGTATTGGATGCTTGAATTGGCCTTGTAATGGAGCTGGCCTGCTTTCTTTGTGGGGAGTAATGGCTGGTTATAGGGTTGCTGTGTGCTGTGTTGTTATGAATGGTGTTTTTCTCGTGGTGGGTGGGGGATTAGATGGTGGGGATGTTTTTTTTTTGTATGTGTGCATCACATTTGCGCTCATATTGCATGTTTTTAATTGTCAAATATTTCTGGGGTAGCTTCGTCATTTTACTGCAAAGGAATTTGTGGATAAACTTTAGCAGGTGGAAGTAAAATTTTCCAGTAAACATTTGGAAAAACATACTGTATTGCTTTTAATATTTCACCTCTAGTTTACTAGGTAGTAGGATATTGGCTGCTTGGATTGCGGTTGTAATGATGTTAGGCAGTGTTCCGTGAGGGAAGTTACTGTGGATTATAGGCTAGTGTGTTGATATGGCCATTTTTTCATAGTGCATGGTGTATTAGATGGGTGGTGAATTTTTTCAACATTCACCCCGATGAAGAGAATCATTTTTGTAAAGAGAAAAATGATCAATTGTCAAATCTTTAAGAATAAAGAGCCTGAAAGATTATCTTAATTTACAAGAGAATTTGTGACAAAATTACAGAGGAGGTGAGCGAGAAATTATGCGTAGCACGTTTGGATTTTCCTGCAAAAATTAGGAAAACATTTAACGTTAAATGTATATTTCGGGGATCATCTTTCCATTTAATTTAATTACAAAACAATGCAAAATTTGCATTATCAAAGAAAATTCAGAATTTGAATTACAGAATATAACTAAAACACAGAAGTGATTTTTCTGACACAGGACTGAGGCAATGCGAACATTTAAAATACACTATAATAATATCATACCGAAATTTTCAATACATTATTAATTTGATCTGGAGGCCCTGCTGTAAAATTCTAGCCTCACCATATTACGGTATCTCTAACAAGTTGTATAAATTCACTGTTCTTCCACAGTTCCCCGATTCCATAACCCTCAACTCCTACCATCTCTGGCATCGCTCCCACCAGAAAGAACAAAGCCAGAGCAGCCTTCCCCACAATGAGCGAGGAAGCTGTCAGCAGTATCTCCAGTGATTATCCTTCGATAGAGTGCAGCCATAAAGCAGGCGAAGCCAGCCATGGCTCGTAAAATAGCCGTCCCGGTGATCTACACCCTCCGATAGAGAGCAGTCGGCCGTTGAGCCCGATGCGGTTTTCCCTGCCTCTTTAAGATAGGGATGACGGAGGAGGACTTTTCCCTCTTCTTTCGGGATGGTGTATAGTGAGGGAAATGATGCGGTCGAGTTTAAAGTCAGAGTGGGGTATTGGATTATGTTTGATGGTTAGTATCCTGATGAAATGGACGTTAGTATGTAGTAATCAAAGGTAACGGACAGATTTACCGTGCGACTTTTATGATCAGGGGTTGGTACTTAAAGGAAGACTTGAGTTACTTAAAGAAAGGGCAGGTGTATTACTACATTTCTTTTATATCCTACTTTCTTTGTATCATTTTCTGTATAATTAAAAGGTCGTTGTTCCTTTTCTGACTTCCTTCCTGACCACAAAATGAAAAATAAATATCAAGTGGTTCTTCCTCCGTCGACTCCTTTCAGGCTATAGAGAAATTTATAAAGGTTATTGCGAGGCAAACAAAGCCTGGTGGTAAAGGACGTAAATGAGACACAACCAAGAAAAATTCAATAAATTGAGATCTCTGTGCAAAACTAAGTAATTCCAAGTTGAAAAAGCTCTAGCCGTATTCACTGGTAATCGGAACTGGAAGTTAAACTTTTTCTCTACCTCTGGGGGGGGGATTGGTGAGAAACTAGTTTTCCATCTTTGACAGACAATTAATGTTGGTGCGGTTGGTAGTTTGACTGCGGTCAAGCGGTGAATACGGTCGTAAGAATTCAGTTTTATGACCCACAATGAATGTCACAAAGATGAATATATTGTAAGATCTATGAATATAACGAAATTGGATGCATATAACGAAGCTAGCGGTGGATGCTAAGGTGAACTTTTAGATGTAAATGCTTTTTTTGGGGACTTGAGGATAGCTCCTTGTTGCCCAAGGTCTTTAGTTGACATCTCGTGTAAGCTGAATTTTATTATTTTCGTAGTTAGGAAGTAGTACTAAATTTTTTTTTCACACAATGCTAATAATGACTAATGCGTTTCTAAAGGCACTTTTCCTTTCCACATAATCATGCAGTAATATTAATGTTCGAAGTCGTTTTAAATGTAGCAAAAATGTAAACATATAAACAGAATTTAATCGTCGATGGTAATTTTAAAATATCGATTACCTATTTAAAAAATCTATTTAAATTTTTAATTTATCAGTTTTTAAGTACAAAAAGAAAATAGGCATTTAAGGAATAATTTCACTCAATTGATTTCTGCAGTAAATCCCACCAATAAACACACAAAAATGTAAAGAAAACATTACACCATCACAGAACTAGCTAATAAAAACAACTTACAACAACATTTCCCCCCGTACACTCCGATCACAAAAAAAAAGACTAACACCAAATCAATACCCATAAGAGAGAACTATCACTCCATAATCTCTTTACTCAAAACTGAAGACCTCTTCCATCGCTTAGCTTACTTCCGTCTCCAACTGGAATGAAAACCTAATAAACATATCAAACCCCCTCAATACATAAAACACACACAGCCTTGTTGGGTCTTAGCACCCTACGCCTACAAAGACCCCGCCGTTCGCATAAAGCTGTCTTTGGGGCCTAATCCAGCTTTTCTGCTGCCTGCTCTTGATAAGATTACGGGACCATGAATCAATCCTGATGTTTGTATCGGGAGAAGGCGGAATTCTTACTTTCGCTACTGTTGGTGTAGTAGTTTTTGAGATCGTGGCAGGTTTTTGATTTATGCGAAAGGAGAAATGGAGTGTGGGAAAAGCGGAGGTGGTTTTTTGGAAGGGGAAGTTTAGGTATGCTAAGGGTAGGATCATTCGTTATGTGAGAGGCTTTTTCGGAGATTTTTTACTGTCAGATTACGATTTAAGAGTATCTGACATTGGAATTTTTAGATTTACGAACTCAGTCATTGATCTTTTAACGCGAAGTTGATAGAATTCATGGAACGAAGTGGTTATTTCCACGACGGTTGAAGCATGCGCAGTATTAGTATTTTGTAATTACGTGGTTTATAAGTTAAAATTAAGTTATTGATCAATTCTGGTATCAGCAACCATGGCCCACTGGAAGTGTGCGCCTAGTAACCCAAAGGTCCACTTTTCGTTCCCAGGCTGCTACTTTTGAGTATTTTGCTTTAATTTAACTTCTAATTTCTCAGAAGTAGCGAAATTAGAGTTGAGTTGTTATGAGTTGTCATGGAAATTATCCAAAAGGAGAAAACTAATTTTAAACCACTTTAAAATAGGCTTATTAGAAGTTATTGACGTGTTTAACTATGCTAAAAATTGGATAATTAGTTTTGGGAGGTGTTTTTTCGGGGATATGAAATATTTCTTTCTGGCATAGGATTATTCTGATATACTTACTCAGTAAATGAACATTTGAATTTGAGTTAATAGAATTTATGGAAAAGATTCAAATAGAGGAATTTTTCTAGCAAATCATTTTGGATAACTCCTGGAATAAAAACACTTTTTAAAAATCTCTTTAAAAATTTTTTGATAGATTTAAAGGAATTATTAAGGAGTTTAGTTATGCTAAATATAGAATTATTCATTGTGGAGGATTTTGTCGTGAATATTTCATGTTTCTACTTGTCAGAGTAATATTTAATAAACCTGACGTAAGAATTTTCGGTACAAGCTCAGTCAGTGAACATTGAACACGGAGTTGATAGAATTTATGGAAAGCATTTTAAAAAGATAATTTATTTGGCAAACTATTTGGGAGTAACTTCTAGAACATTAATATATTTTTATAATACATTGTAAACCATTTTCTTTCTTTCTATACCAAATTGATTCGTAACACTCAGTATTTTGTAGTTTTTAAGGTAAAGAATGAGTTAAATTTTTACAGAAAAAAAAACAAGAAATATTACTTTCAAAGTATCGTTAAGAGGTATGAAAAATTAATTTCAATATTCGTAAGAACACCAAACATAATAATTTTCAGATTTACGAACTCAGTAAATGAATATATTATACTTACTTCTTGCTACGAGCGTCCGGCTAATTGTAGCCGATAGCTCGAATGAATATATTATTATATAATATTTAAATTGAAGTTATTAGAATTTATGGAAAACATTCAAAAAGACAAATTTTCTCGGCAAACTATTTTGGATAACGTTTGGAACTTTAACACTTTCTTTATAAATCTCTCTTAAATAATTTTCTTATACCCAATTGATTCATAAAATCTCTCGGGATGAAAGTTTCGAAGGAAAATATTTATCATTCAAGTTTTTATTTTTAGAGAAAGAACAAACAGAAATGCTAATACTTCCTAAATATTTTTAAGAGGTACGAAAAATAAATTTCGGTATGTTTTTTACAATGTCTTTTACCTTTTTAAAGTTTCATAAAAAGCACTTTGTTTTAGAATTTTAGCCGTGGTGCGAATCAATAAGTCTATGGAGTAGATAGACATTTATTAAAGACATAATATCACTTATTAAGTAAATAGTTGAAAGTATGGATTACCTTTTTCCTTATATTTTTAAGTCCATGTCGGAAAGTATAAAAAAACTCTACTTTCTTTAAAAAACCTTTCTCGACTAACGAACATATGACCTTCAAAAAAAATTTCAGGCCCTTTTATCTAGATTGTATTTTATTAAGGAGTTTTCTTGTTTTGTCAGTTTGCAAATGAACAAATCTTTTTTTTCAGTACCTAAGGTTTGATTAAAGATAATAACTTTGATAAAGATAAGATAATATAATTGATAAAGAAAACTACCTTATAAATACTTATAGTTTTTGTCAGAAAAAATGTATTGGTACTAATTCCATCAAGTAGAAAATTTTGAGTAAAAATAACCTTAATATTGAAAATTTCCAAGCCTGAAGTACTTGTATACTTATTGATTTAATTACTGTCATGATTGATCGCTTAAACCAAAAGTCACATAGATTATTAATTACATCTTGTCATCATTAATTAAAGTGCAATTTTTAAACAGTGTAATCAGGGTATGGCCCACCCAAATTCGATTACATCATCTCATCAATCTTTTGTTAAGTATAAAGGTCATTAAAATAAATTTTTCTTAACAGCTGGGTCGGATCTATGTAATAACCTCTTTCAATGGAAAAATTTTTACTTTCATTTTAACTTCTTAGATAATAAACACAGTTATTAAACAGTGACATGAAATATTAACACTATGTGATATTTGGAGTAAGGAATGTAAAATGCAGAAGGGGGGGGGTTTCTCTTCTTGAACCTTTTAAACATATTAATTACTTGTTTTTATATTGTTGATGAGTATAAATTATATACTTTTATTTTGAATTAAAACATTTTAAAAGTTTATAAAGGTATTGTATTTATACCTTCTGAGAATATTTAAACTATCTTTGATTAATGCTAATTCAAAGTTTTATAACTTTTAAACATTCTTTATTAGAAAAACTCAGTAAATGCATTTATTTGATGTTATACCAAAGATAAAATTTTGATCAGTTAATGTCAATACTGAAACTCAAAGATAATATAGATTTCTCAATCTATAGTCAAGTTCTGGTATTTTAATAACTGAATGAAAAACATGAATTAAACGAAAAATCGTTCAGAATAAACAGAAAAATGAACGTGAAATAGTATCAATCTAAAACTTCCCACTTTTCATATAATTATTTGTTAAAAGGTCTCTTTTGTGAAAGCAACTCTGTAAATACACATTTCATGTTTGACGCAACTAAACAAACTCAAAAAATTTCTGTAAATATTTTCTAACAGAGCATTTCGCTTTGAATTCATGCATAAACTTTACAAGATTCGGCACAAATGGTGTTTATTCTCTTTTAAGAAAGAAGAAGGTTTTCAAAAGATTGGAAGATCAGTATTTTAATTAAAGTTGAACCATTTTCATTCCATAACGCGGCCTCTTTTAAATTTCAGTTTTTCTGTTTACTTAAGCATATACTGAAATAAGAAGCCGCCTACATATAAACCGTTAAAATCAGAAACTATTATCTTCTGCTGATTACATCTGTTTTAGCATTGTAATGTTTTCTCATTTATACTGGGTAATTAAAGTTTCTATTTTGAAAGGCTGTTAAAAAGGGAACCACTGTTCAGAATGACTTCATATTTCTCCTGAGTATTCCTAAAGTAAGGGAAATTTTTAGCCAACAGGGGGCGCTGTATTTGTCCCAACCCCTTGAGATCGAACTAAAAACAGGCAAAATGGATTGATACTCATGTGAAATATCAAGTCATTCTGACCAGCTTTTAAAATGGAATTATTAATTACTATAATCACCCTGTATTTTAAAATAAGTTAAAAATAGAATTAACTAAGTAACTTTTTTTAGGTAAATGTAGAGAAAATTCATTTACCTTGAGATTAATACCTTAATTATATTAATATTTTATTTATTTCTATATCAAACATATGTTCATTCTAATTATTATCATCTATCATTAAATTATGAACGGCGTAACAACCCAAAGCCGATTCTGAATCACATAGTTATTGGTAAAGGAGGTCACAAAAACAATCCAAAGGAACTAAAATTTAGAAGAAAAAATAAACGAAACTTACTAAAGACGTTTGAAAACATGCGTGTTAAAATGGAATAATACATATGTTTAGGAAAGAAAGAAAGCATAACTAACTTGTTATGAAAAAATATATTTTAGCACGGAATTCACTTTTAATTTCAAAAATGGTCATAACCGAATCTTCCTAAAATGAATGTTTTTCTTGAACGTGAAAAATGAACTTTTACGTTTTCTGAATATGCTGAAAGATTTCTTGTTACAAGATTTACAGTTTTGATAACTCCCATTATAATTGTTTGACTTTTCATTCAGTTTAATAAGAAATATTTGCCATATCGTGGTTTTAGACCACTTAAGACGTGAAAAAGACCCCTAATCAAGTTCAATACTTACACACGGCCGTATTGACGACTAACCTGAAGAAAAATGGTCCGGTAGTCACACTTTTTCACCAAATATAATTGTTGTAAAACTCACTTTCCTTTTTTGTTTTCCAATCAGTGCTTTTTGCCAAATCATCAGCCAGGTTAGTGTAGAATACATCCGTTAATGATACTGACCAGTAGCATCTCAGAAATAGCGACAAATTCTCACTTCCCTATGTGAAACAACCCCCCAAAAGTTTAAGCTACCATTACTGTGCCTCTAAAAAATTCAACCACCAAAGCCTAAACATAGCAACGTTGATAACAGCCTATCTACGAGCGATCCAAAGCCTCAAGTGGTATCATGTCGGCCATTCATAAGTAATGGGGCCGCGTCCGGCTCTTCAATCGAATCGTTTGTGGCACCTCGTCGAGACCGCCGCCGCACACCCAAGGAGCACTCCCCATCCCCGTCTTATTAAAAATGCATCCCTGGGATATGGGAGCGGAACTGAGTCACGGGACCACTGAAACGGAGATGATGATGGAGGATATAGGGGGGATGGGGAGGATTTTTGGAGGGCGTATATGTTGTCCTTTGGTGAATGAGGGTTTAAGTTGTGCTTTTTATGGGTATTGTGTGAAAAAGAAACATTCATAAAGGCTTAATTTAAAAACTATTTCGAAAAAAATTTCAAATCGAACTATTTAAGTAATAACTAAAGCCCTAGAAGCTGCAATGGGGGGAATGTCTTGGGGGAAAAAATTTGGAATTCTTCCTTTTTTTGACAATAGGGTATTACAACCGGGTGCCACTCTCCTTGGCGACTTTTTTGTCATTAATCTTAGCATCATAATCCACTATCTAGTTGTATATTAGCCGGGTTGCTAGAAATTTATTTATCGTAGTAGTTGGCAACTCCAAAATAAACAAGTGGCACCTGGTTGTAGTATAATAGATATTCACAAAACTGGTCATAAACCTCCTGGATTTTGTTATTAATTTTGACAATTATTATAGCTACGCCAGTGGTTTAGCTGGATGAAATGTTTCGTCATTTATATACAGAAATGCATTTTGCCTTACGCTTTACTAATGAAAAATGTCGTTAAAATATAGTAATTGTCCTTTAAAATTCCAAAAAATAGATAAATACCTTTTAAATTACACCGGTTATACGGAAAAACCGGTCTATGTAAGCACCGGTCGGTAAATTATTAAGGTCAATAAAAAACAAATTTATTACATGGGTAAAGCAATAATTTTTTTTCATCGGATTTTACTGAACCAATTTTTACATCGACCGGTATTTTCGTGACACAATTACACCTTCTAAACTAACGAAGATAAGGAAGGCATCCATTTAAGCATCTTATTTCTTATTCAAAACGAGACCTTTCTTCGAAAGAAATTAACAATTCTACTTATTATTCTTTAAAGTTACACTTTTGTTTTTGTACGCATTTTCTTATACTATTGAATGAATACTATTGAATACTATTGAATGATTTTGAATACTATTTATAACACTTATCAGTCGCTTAAATATGATCTACCCATTGGCAACAAATACGGTGTATGTATTGTTTGTTCTCTGAAAATATTATTAAAAACATATTGAAAATCCCCATCCCATTTATTCATATTCACATCAACAAATCTCCATCCAAAAACACCTCCACATACACAATAACGCACAGCGTACCACCATAGACAAAAGCCCGAATCCCCACACTACGCACACAAACCTCCTAAACGCTCCAGACTCCCTCATCTCCCTAGATTACTCCTTCCTCCCTTCATCCTCCTCCTCCTCATTCATCCCACTCAGCGGAGGAACGTCCGATTCATTAAAATTGCATCTCAGCGGAGTATTTCTTGAAAGATGATGATGAGTCAGCACACACACACAGACTGCGAAACAACGTTATACGGAAGATGATGACATTTGATGGAGGATTTTTTTCCCTACTGGATGGGAGAAATTTCGGGGCTTAGAGGGTTTCTTTGATGTTGCGTGATTTATTAAAGGGGTTTAAGAGGGGAGGTTTTTTTTGGAGGGTGTGAATGTAGTAGTTAGGTTTATTTTATTTGCGGTGGGAAGTATGTCTTTTTTAATATTTTGCCCTTTTTTAAAAGTTCGTTTTGGTTTTTAATTATGATTAATTACCGTTCTGTGGAGAAGAGAAGAAAATGAAATTCTTCATGAGGAGATGTAACCTTTTATGAGGTTAGGAAAATTAATATAAACTTAATCCTAAATTATTAATAAGTTATAAAGCATGTTTAAAAACAGCAAGATTTAAAAAATAATTGCGATATTTTTGAAGGACACTAATACCCATTTTTACAGTCCCATCAGTGTCGGTGTTAACCAACATCTTAAGAAAGAAAAATTAACTTTTCGCTGACTCTGATTGGTGGAATCCTTCTTTAACCCGTAGCAGGGGACGTGACGTCTCACAGACCGCGCAACATTTCCCTCCCCTTCCCCCTACCACATGCTGGGTCGAATTGAATAGAATTTTCTCATACCTTCCCCTTACATGACCTTGAGACTGACCCCTTCTTATCAGCAAGTTTTTCCAAAAACATCTGTTCGAAATTCCACAAATTCTTTCCCACGCGGTCCAGCAGACCTCAGGTCCCACTCAGTGTAACGGTTTTCGTCCAGACTTAGTACGCGATGGCTTTGAAGCTCGGTCCGCGGAGATTAATTTATCCTTCTCGGAAGAGTTAAAAAATATTATATGAAGTTGGGAGGGATTTTAGAAAAGGTAAAGATTACTATTAATAAGATTTCTATGAAAAATTTTAAATTTTTTGCTTCTAAAACACTGGTGAAAAACTGATACTTCAGGTAGTGTCAAAATTTTTTTGTATTGTTCTACAATGATATTTTTCCAATTAAAACTTGCATTACATATTAAATAATAAAAGCAAAACAATTAATTCATAATAGATGCGTTTTATTTTAAATTATAAAGAATTTACTGCACCATGTGGTTTCTATCGAAAAATTTAAGGCTCTTGGAAAATTGTCTGTGAAAACTTTTATTTTATCATACAGTTAACAAATATTTTTCTATGAAGAGATAAATGTTCCAAGAACTATGTACTGAAATATCAGAATCATATCTTAATTAGAATATTTAAAAAAAAATATAATGTTGCGCGGTCTGTGAGACCCCACGTCCCCTGGTATGTTCCATTTTCTCACCTCCCCTGTTACGGGTCCAAGGATTTAACACAGACGCTTATGGCTATGAATATGGCTGTGAGAGTGTATTTCAATATTCTTATTCCAATATCTGCAGTAGCTTATGGTTAAAAGCCAGAACAGAAACATGGTAAAGGGCAAGAAAACAGGGTAATATTTTTTTTTATAGTTTCATCCAAAAATTTTTACATAATAGATAAATAATTACGTATATTCTACCAATTACCACATATTCTATCAATACAGAAGAATTATACAGAATTGCACAACATATATTTTAACTCCTCTTTGTTAATATTTAAATTTCTTCTCTCCATTAACTTGTGAAACATTTAATACAAGGTATTTTATTCACTAAGAAAAATTTTCCTACAATTAAGAGTTCAAAACAAATACGTACTACGTTGTCGAAGTTTCATGGCTTTATAGAAGAAAAATAACTGTCTAATTGTGAACGATATTGAGTTTAATATAATACCGTTCACACTCTACCAAAAAATTCAATAATCTTGTTTTTGAAATTTTGTAGAAGATAGACGCATTTTCGGAAAATCCTTCCTCGTTTGCAAATGGCCAGATAAAGTAAGATTGAATACATATTTCGACAAATACAATTAAATTCTCTAACAGTGACATTTTAATGAACTTGAGTACACCCTACATCATCATGTCCAAACCCAACCCTACTTCCATTCTAAATATGTTTATATTCATGAGCCGCCAACTCCGCTGAAAATTATGAGTCCCCAATACACCGAGGGGGGACAACTCTATAGAACATTCCATGTCACCCGGCTTATCACGTCACTAAGCTTAGGGTCCACCCCCACAAAACACCCGTCACATCCACTCCCCCTCGAAACGGGGGGGGAGGAGATCACCCCCCGTCTCCAAACTTACAAACGTTAAACACTCCCAGACTACAAGGGGCCCTCCTTATTCGAACGCTATGTGGGGATCGTTTGAATGGAAATTAGGCCGTCTGGATAGCACTTAGAGGGGGGAGGGAGGGAAAAGTCATCGTTCGATTCTGGGAGGGGGTAATGAGGCGAGTCTGGTGCCCAAAACACGAGTTTTATTGTTTTCTGGAAGAAGCAGACGATTTATTTTTGTGCTACGACGTTATTAATAGGGCGTAGGGGGTGAGATATGGTGGTCTCGTATTGGATACGGTGTTGTTAGGTTGAGATGGAGACTTGTGATGCGGGGGTTTTCTGGAGAAGATGTGGGATTTTATTTGGAAATGGGATGTGTTTTGGGGATATTTGGGTAATGTAGTTGGGGAGATTCGGAATAATGGAAGATAGGTTTTTATGAGTGGTTTAGTTAGGAAGGGAGAGTGGATGGATTGCGAGATATAGAGTTTGCTAATACTGAGACAGAAATTGATTAGGGGATTAATAATGTAGTACACCCCCGCATCATATTCTGTTTTTATTTATAGGTGAATTGAGAAGGTACTGGAGCTTTTATTGACAAGGATAAAGCTCCTGCACTTATAAGATTTATTGAAATTTAGTATTTACATGTAAGTCTGTCCCAAGTTTACAAAATATAATTTCAATATTGAAAGTTTTTTATGTGTTTAAAAATGTCAATATATGAACATTTAAAATGACCGTAGAAATATGTAGTAGAATCTTACCTTAAATAGAATCTTAATACAATAATAAATATTCATATCCACAATTTAAAAGTGAAATAACAATCATAATTTTCCGCACAATAATTGCAGGGCTTAAATATTGCTCTTTGGTAATATCGTGTTGCTTCTAAGTAGGAAAATGTTTTTTCTCGACTATAATATTGTAAGCACGGTTGTTGGTATTAATTTAAGCAAACTATAATTGTCATGAAATGAATTTTGGTGAAACAGAGAAACACTATTTTAGATTTGCTTTTTTACGAAAAGAATAGTTGCTATACTTGATATATTTTCCGAAATTTTACAACTCATATCTCTATATAATTATGTTTTCATCAGTTTAAAATACATATAAAGGTGTTTTAATCTTTAGATAACATTAAAAATTGGGACAAGATTAAAAAAAAGTAGAATAAAACGCAAAGGGTATTTTAATAAAATCCAAAAATCACCTAAGTAAAATTCTTTCATAGTAAATCCGTTAGAGTATAATCTACTACTTTCATAAATATTTATTTTTTATATAATTTATTATAATATAATTTGTGTATAAAATTGCATCCATGAATCTAAACTTAGTTTTAAGGTTAGTTAAATGTTCACTCCTTTCAATTGAATTTCTTTCCGTTATACTTGTTCAGTGTACCGTGAACTTCGTATCAAAACAAATCCTACTTTCTCTCAATTACTATAAATAACCCATAAGGGTATCAAATCAAACATTCATCATATACTCCACCTTCCAAAATGACCTACTGTCCTATCCCTCTTCAAAACACCATGCCCATACTAAGCATATTCAAAACCCTTATCAATCAATCTCGCTGAAAGAAGCAACCCAACATTCAAATCTTTACTCACACATTCCTACATCACTCATCTAAAAAAGAAAAAAAAACCTGGCACATTCCCCACCTATCCCGTGGCAACCAGCTTCAGACTGCAGTCAGACGGGCATTTATGGGCCGAAAAGTAACCGGTTGTGCGTGACCCTTATGCTTTTACGGGCAACGGTAACATTGATCCATGAATATTTCATAGACACAAAAGAGCCTATTAGTCCGACCGGGAATGGCATCGCAGTTCATTCATCACGACGCTCACGTATTGGCTGCCCTCTCCCTCGTGCGTATGAATGGTATGAATGACAATTTTTCCCCCTCTTTCGGCGGCCATGTTGCTTGTTTGTGGTGGGGTTTCGGGTTTTGAGGGTTTATTGGGGTTTTTTTATGTAGTTGTCGATATTGGGATTTTTTTTTCAATGTTGGACATGAAATGGCGTGGGTGGTGTGAAAAGTATTGTTTGCTTTGACGTGTTTTAGACCAAAAATTGGTTTTTCAGGGAGGTTGTATGTAAGTGGAACGGATTGAAAATGAGAGTTTTGTTTCTTTTAGAATCGGCTGAAAAAAAAAAAAAAGAAAATGCAATGTTAATGAGATATTGGAATTTAAGGTGGTTCAATGTTCCTACAATCACTCCTAAAAAGGAACCTGGGCCATTCAGAAAGATGAAATTTTAATGTATGTATTCTGTTAAGATGAAGAAGTAAATAAATGAACAAAAAAAAATCCTGTATTAAATAAATGGAGAATTATAGGAGATAGATTCAAGGAATAGTTCATGGAAAATAAATTATTTTATCTCCCATCACCGTAAAAGTTAAAATTTATTTACATAAAAGCAATAAAAATTAAAATTTCTCATTCGTTCTTATGGTTGCTTTTTCTGCAACAAGTCACCTAGCACTGAAAAACTAGTTTCACAGTTGTCGGTTCTTATGGTAGTTTTTGCTGCATTAATCACCTATCGCTGAAAAACTAGTTTTACAGGTTGCTTCTGAATCAGTGCCTATGGTTGTTTTTGCTGCATTAAGTCACCTGTCGCTGAAAAACGGGTTTTACAGTTAGAATCTCCTCAAGTTGTTTTCCATCAAAACACGGAAAACTCCACATAGGATAACCTGCAACAACGAAAACCATACAGATCATTCCAAAGGGAGGAATATTTTTCATCACTCCACCCCTAAAAAACGTTTCGCCCTCTTGACTCGTCCAGCGATTTCCTTCCACTTAGCGCAGTTCTTGACGAGTTTGTTAGCGTCTTAAGCGAGCATTAACTGCTGTTTCTAAACGAATTTGCGCGACGTGCAACGAGGGTAATTGAATCAGGCGCAAAAAGCGGTCGATGCGACGGAATTAGCGCTTCGGGGACATAAAACAGATTCGTGTTAAGGGGTTTTGTGCTGCTGAAAAAGAGGGTATCTGTGAAGGATATATAGAAATTCTTGAGAGTTGTTTTTTATGGAGGGTATCTTGTTTTATGGAGTGTTTTTGAATTGCTGTTGATTTTAAATGGGGTGATTTTTGAAATTGGATGTTTTTTGTGATTTACGTGTTGGGGCGTAACGTGATGAACATAAAACATAAGTTTTTTGCCTAGGGTTTCCAAGCTTCTGAGAAAGTTAAAAACCATGTTTGACTTCTCTTAATAGTATTTAAACAATATTTATTCAGTGTGTAAATTAGACTTATGTTAAATCTGTAAATTTAGTGAATTATAAACGGTGCGTGTATAAGTTAAATGAAAAAGTTAAGTAAGTAATAATTTTTAACACTAGATTATCGTGTTTTTAGTATCGAATTATACCTATAACATTACGTGTTTATTGTTGTTAATGTTTCTTTTCAAAATATTTCTTCGTTAAGGTATGTTAGTAATTTCATAAAAGTTACTCTTAAAAAAATTCACATGTTCTTCTACGACAAAAATCAATACAAAAATTTCCTCTTTTCACCAATCATGAATTTTATAACTCTTTATAAGCTCTAACTTTTTACATTCATGTTCTTCTCTTCTTCCTAAAATTGTGTCTTTATATCCAACAACGTATCTAGCTAACATGTAAATAAAACGAATGTGATATATTTTGTTTCTATTTCTATTTCCCATTTAAAATGAGATGCAAACAACATAATTCACACATACTTAAAAGTTACAGCATATTTTTACGCAATTTTATTTATTCTTTTCTTATCCTACATAAAAAAAAACAAGTTCGTCAGTAATATGTAATCATATAGTCTCTTATTTATTTTATGAATTTCAATGATTCAAAACTAATAACCTCAAAAAATCTCAATCTTCATCGACTAAACACAAACATTAAACTCAGTTTTAAACTAAAGCACAATAACTTAACGCACTCGCAGACGAGGGAAAAAGTGTTACTGATGGCTCGGATTGCGCATGCGCGGTGTTCGGTTCAGGGGAAGGGCGTTTGAGAAATGAAAGTGGAGATGAGATGTGACGTATTGGATCTCCGTGTCTCGAATGACATGATGCCGATTAGGAAGCGTTAAATCCCGAGATTACAAGGCTTGGATGTGGGGAGGGGAGTTATTCGTAATGTGGGAATAGGCAAAGTGAAACGAACTCTAATCCTGTTTCCTGGGTTGAAAAAAAAAAACACAACTAGCTTTGAAAATTAAAGTTGCAAACATGTAGCACGTTCTTTTTATTTTAATTCTAATTTTATTTTGGGCTTGCAGTTTTGATGATTGTTTCTTGGGGTTTATCTTTTGATTTAAGAAATTTGGAAACTGATTTAATATTCCAGAAAGGGCTAGAATTCAAATTATTCTATCAAATAGGTAACTTTAATTAAGAAACGGGATGATCACATGCAAAAAGTTAAAGGGTTTTGTAAAAATGAAGTATTACTACATAAAAGTACCCCTGATTCAAAAGAAATGTGAAGAACTAATATTTTAATTTATACTTTTTCGAATAAAAAAAGGCTTTGTTAAGGAGTAAGTTAAATTTGTATGGTTAACCTCAAAGTGATATAATAAGTAACTTACTTCTCCTAACTTAAATTATAAAACTTTTTGTACAGAACTTAAGTGCCAATTATGTTTTGATACATTGTAAAATAAAAAGCTTTAATGGCAATAATTGAATGCTATTATTATAAGAACATAAAATATTTAGAAGGCAGCAGGGGGTTAAAACACAGAGTTAATTTATTTTCCTTGCTCAACACTTTAAATGTCAACAACTTTTTTGAAACAAATGTAAAAAGTGTATAGATTTCGAAAATGGTCCATAAATTAGCTCACGAAAAGTATTTTTACCATTTAAACCAAATTTATTTACATTAATACCCAGTGGCGGCTCGTCCATAGGAGCACAGGAGCACGTGAACACCCACAGAAAAAGTAGAACAAAAATCGAATATAAAGATAAATAAATATCAATGGAAATTGGAAATATATTCTCAACTTCTTTTTTATACTCAGAATTATGTCCCCCCCCCCTTCTCTACTCAATATAAGTAAAATTTACTACCGGAAATGCGAAAGAAATCGAAAAAAGAATGAACTGTTATTTTTCTCTCCTTTTTCGCACGTGTGAGCGTAAAACATATGAGAATCCAAAGAAACCCCGACTGCTTGCCGGGGGAATTTTCAGCTTACGGCCTCACAATTTGGATTCCCGCTAGCACAGATTTTGTGTGCCGAGGCTTGCGTTTTTGAAGCTCAGCTCGGTTTTTTTGTGGTCTGGATTTTTTCGGCTAATTAGAAAATGAGAAAAGTACTTTTTGAAAAGAAAATTATAATCTTCATGTCAACTAATTTTTAATAATTAATAATTATAAAAGGTGTTTGTGAGGTATTATAAATATGATATGAATAAGTATTATAACTTTCCCCTCAATGGTATTATAAAAAATGAAATGAATATATTCATAAGTGTTTGTTTATTTCCATTAAATGCATATTTTTTCAAAATGAAAGCGCATGCAGTGAAGAATTTAGGCATTTAAAACTACTCTCCTAAGAGAGATAATTTTTTTATGTATTGGTCCAACATCCTTCTCTTTCTAGATCTTGTGTAAATTTTAATTTTAATAAAATGGGTGTGAACTCCCAGTTTATCAACTCACGAGCCGCCACTGTTAATACCTCAATAACCTTTTAACATTCCTTTGATGAGATAATTTAAGAAAGAGGGCAAAGGAATGGATATTCCCATAAACTTTTTAGGATATTTGCTTTTCTAAAGCTATGAAAGCTTTTCCGAAATATTATGTGTGAACAGATTTTTCTATTAAATTAGTCTCTAGCTCTAGTTAGTCGGGGCCCTTAGTATTATTCCTACTGAATTATTTTAATAAGGAATTTATTCTGTGTACAGAAAAAGCAGATTTGGGTTCAAAATATCTAAAAAAAATTAATATCTGCCAGAAATAGTAACTAATTTGAATTTATGAGACAATACTATTGAAAGTTTAAAATTGGGATATTGAAAAATCGGAAAAGGATACACTTTTACACAGTTTTAACAACAACTTTAGGCTAATAATTTCAAAGTGTAAAGTTCCATATACAAAATATTTAAAAAAAAAATTGGTTTTAAATTAGTTGAAGATTTTGAGAGTTAGACTAACTGACTAGTATTTTTCTTAGTAACATGTATTTTTCTTAAATACCCTTAAGAAGATATTTTATTAATTTTTAACTAAATAAGAGCATCACACAAAATCTCCCCTGCTGCCATCTATGAATATTGTAATATGCTAAGGGTTATTATAATTATAAATATATACTACTTTATAAAAAAAACCAGTGTATATATTATAATATACAGTAGGTTATTGAGAAGATTCATTAAATTTTAGGCACTTGAAAATAGAAACACCAACAAGCTTAAAATTATGTGTTTTTCAAAATAGTTTTTTTTTATTTCAATATGCTCTTTTTATTTCACCCTCTACAATAGTTTCTTTCAGTTCCGTTCAGTTTGTGGCGCTCTCTATGGTTAGCAAAATGAATATTTTATAAATTGTATAATTCTTTAATACTGCAGTGAAAATTTCTTTTGAATGTTTTTTTATGTGCGTTTTAGAAAATTCATTTAACTTTCTATTTATTATTATTTTTTAAAATTTAAGCAAGAACTTAATGACAAAGTAAGGTGTATATGTATAATGTTGCACCCATTTGCACCCATCAGAAAAATTCCAACTTTTACTGCCCTCCTTATTTCAATTTAAGTGTAAAATAATTGAGTGAATTATTTTTTTTCATTTATTATCTGTAGATTTTTAATCAGAAACATGATTTTCGTATCTCTCTATTCTAAAACGTTTTTGATAAACAGTTTCCAGGAAAAACTTTTTAATTACTGATTCGAATAACACTTTTTTTGGTATCCAGATTCTTTTAAGGATTTCGAGTAAGCTCTATTATAATTTCTAAAAGAAATTCTCAATTTTTAAGTATTTCCAATTTTTTTTTAGATTACGGATAAAGTTTGTGATTGGTTAAAGCTAGCTCGAAGGAAACGGTAGCTCCCTAGTAATGCAGAAATATGTTTCAAAATCCGTTAAGTTTAATAGAGCATTTTCAATCACATGACTCGGACCTAACAACGGCCTTAGCAACAGAAAGGTTACAGTTTTTTGCTCTACAGAGGTTAACAGTTACAGAAAATGACTAGCCGTGGAATAGAGTGTTTTCAGGTGACGTCACGACCAGCTATTTTCTATTAACTGTTAACCTTTGTAGGGCTTTTAACTGTTGCTAAGGCGGTTGCTAGGTAACGAGGTATCTGTTGCTAAGGCGGTTTTTAGGTATGGGATCACGTGATTGCAAATGATCCAATAGAAGAATTCCCCGGCTAGTCATTTTCTGTAACTGTTAACCTCTGTAGGGCAAAAAACTGTAACATCTTCTGTTGCTAAGGCCGTTGTTAGGTCCGAGTCATGTGATTGAAAATGCTCTATTCTTCTACTGGAGCATTTGCAATCACGTGATCCCATACCTAAAAACCGCCTTAGCAACAGATAAACAACGGCCTTAGCAACAGTTAAAAGCCCTCAGAAGGTACACAGTTAAAAGAAAATAACCGGTTGTGACGTCACCTGAAAACACTCTATTATCCAGTTAAGAACTGTTTCTAAATTCCACAAATAAAAGCTTTAGAAATTTTTAAACATTTTCAAACTCTAATAAATTAAATTTCAAAAATATTTAACATTTTTAACATTTAACATATAATATTTAGCATCTTTTTATTTTGTGTGTACCAACTTTTTCAAAAGTCACTTTAAAATCATTTGCAAATAACGACTAAATTAAAAAATAAGAAAACGAAGAGTAAAACTGGTAAAAGCCAAATAACTACATGTGAAGGCAAAATTTAAGGCATAACAAAAATCGCAAAAGACAATATTTTGGTTGACAAAATGATGGAATCAAATGAACCCCCGTTTGTTAAGTATGAAGAAATACTTTTACCAGCTGAGCCTGAGGAATTATTGAAAGAAGGAGTAAGTTAATGATACTTTTCAATTTTAATATTTGCCATAAAAGTGTTCCTAAATAAATGCTGTTTATAAGGATACGTATATTCCATGTGTATTAATTTTGTGGAAGCAAATTTATAAACTTACGTACCTGTATTAACTTTAAAAATGTGGTTTAATTCAGTTATCTGTCTCGTTAAATATCATAAAACTGTTTTAAACACCAAAAATCAGAAATAATAAAAAGTGCATACAAACCGATTAAAATATACAGTTATACCAATTGTTTTAGAATACAAATTCCCCTATGAATTAGCTACTGACACACGAAAATTGGGGGGTTTTGGTTTTGAAAACACTCTCATTATGATGGTTGGACAATTATGGTTAATGGACAATTAGCAAAATTTCGTTTGTAGCTTGAAAAAAATTTTTACGTTCTTTGATTTATCGGGAGACTTGGCACTTGTGTTAGAAAAAAAAATTGTTTTTTGTTGGTGCATAATTAATTCTATGGACGAGTTCACACGGAACAACTTTTACTGTACTTAGGACTTTGACCGGAAGTATCTGGTATATTTCCTGTGTATTCCATAACACTACGCTCAAATCAATCCAAAGTGTTCAAAAGATTCGTGACGTCACATAGTTGAACTCGCTTATAAAAAATAATTAGCGTGATTTATAAGAAATGGGTTCAATTCCGTTAGAGTCCCCGTTAAATATCGCCCGGTTCTTTTTGACAACAAAAAGTAGAAACATTCATAAATAATTTCAAACTCCTGAATTAAAGTGTTTAATTAAATCAATAACTATTCAGTTTATTAATAAAATGCAGAAAAATTTGTTGATATTTGGATATATTTAGCGATTTGGATATTGGCGATATTTAGCGGGGACTCTAACGGAATTGTACCAACTAATATCATTTCCTGCTTTAGACAACAGAAGAAAACGAATTCGATGAAATCCTTTCTAGTGAAGAGGAGGAGGAAGAAGAAGAAGAAGAAACAGAAGCTAGTGCCGAAGAAGAGGCAGCAGCTGAACAAGCACATAAGGATGATATACGAAATGAAACCATTTCAACGATTTTGGACTTTGTTTTCCCCCCAAGGTCCATTCACTTCCATTTATTATAGGATGATACTTTAGGATTAGCCGGGCGCAAATCTTACCAATCAAAACTTATTGGCAAAGTTTTCCAAATTCAGTGGCGGATTCAGGGGGTGGCATTCTGGAAAGTGCCCCCCCTCCTTGGACCCAAGAAATCACTCATAGTACGATAAAAAGTCCCAAAAAGTACTCAAAATGAGTTAAAACCCTACTTTTACAGGTCAAATTTCCAAAAACTTTTCTGGGGGAGGATCCTCATACCCCCAGCGGAACCAAAAGAGGATCTTGAGTGATCCTTTTTAGAAAATTCCCAAAATTTTGATATTTTTCTCAAAAGATAAAGTTGATGTTCTGAAAAAGTGCCCCCCCCCCCCTTGGAGCTGTGCTGGATCCGCGCCTGTCCAAATTACACATTAAAACATAATAAAAATTAAAAGCGACACTATTTGTCAAGATACTTTGATTATTTTTCATTTCGATGTTTGCTTATTTCTGGAGTTTTATCAAAACGCTTGGATCTTGAGCCCGGCTAATCCTAAAGTTTAGCCGGGTTAGCCATAAAAAGTTAACAAATACTTATAACTTCGTTAAAAAAAATTTCTTACAGAAAAATTAAAAAGGAGGATGGAGCTACGTACCTCATAAGACTTTCACGTGAAGCTCCTAGCCGGAAAGAAATCTTGGAACTTAACCAAACTTTTGAGGATGTTTTAAAAGTACGACAAGTCAGAATGAACGGGTACTGTCCCATCAGAAGAGAACTATACGATTTGTTATTTGGTATGTTATAATGCATTTCAGTGCCATACTTAGGAAAGTAAACAACTGGACCTCCTATTGTCAAAATTCCTTAGAACTTTGAAAAGAAAATTTTAAATTAAAGAATAAACTATTTCGGACACTAAAGATCAGACATAGGGTAACCTAAAACAAAAATCCACTATATTTAAATATATGTAAATAGTATGCTACAAAATTTAAGGGTTTATATGACTCATCAAAATGAAAAAAATTACAAAAAAAGGGAGTAGCGAACATCGTTTAAGGGGTGGTATTAAAAAAAAGTGAGACGAGAAAGAAACCCTATTTAGTGCAATGAATGTTTTCTCTGTTGTTTTCCAAGAATGTTCCTTTCGTTTCACTTTTTACATTAAGAAACGCATTTTAGCGATTTTCACCCCTTAAATGATCGTCCATCATTCTTCATAGTTTGTTGCATGATTTTATACAATTTCTGCAAAGAAATTAATATTTAATATTGATACGATCACCAGTGATGATTAAAACGTGTTTTTTTTTTTCTGTCCTGATCGCCAAACAGTGATCCGTTTTTGATGAAAAACGCATCCTGATTTTTAAAAGTGTGGCAAATAAAAATTTTGATCCTAGTTTGAGTTTTTCTCCGACTTCATAATTATCCATTTCAAACCTTGTTCATCACTGTAGTGGTAATGTTTTCCCCCTAATCCTATAAATTGTTCCCAGATGAGCTGATTCGGCAAGCCACCATCAACTGCTGTGAGCGAGGCTCCTTACTGCTACGAGTTAGGGATGAATTCCGCATGACCATCTCTTCTTACGAGAAACTGTACGAAAGTGGAGTCGAGTACGGCTCCAGAAAAGCACTCCAAGCAGAGACAGAGCTCAACAGAGTAGAAATTCAGGTAAAATACAGATTTTTAAATGAAACGGAACGAGTGTTTTGTTATTTAGGAAAACAATATAGTAATGCTCAAATGAAATTACTAAATAAGAAAAAACAATGAACATTTGTCACGCTAGTAATGTATTTTGCCTTCATAACAAATCTGTTCTTGCTCATTCCCGAGATCTAGTAGGACTAGATCAGGTTTATTACACCCTTATGAATGAAGTCCAATACTAAACAATGGACTAAAAAAGATAATTACGATTGAGACAAAGGCACTTCAAGATGTGAGCTGGGGAAGCCTACTCAGAGAAGCGCTCTCATACTACTTATCCACTGTCATAACAAATCTTGCATTTTCAACTAAATTCATGGTATCAGACAGTTAGATTTTTTTCTATCTAGATTTTCTTAATTTCTTAAAATTGTTCTGTATGTGTAATGATACTTTAATTTTTAACGTTCTGTGAATTTCGGCTTTTGCCAAACATTATTTTTCACAACTACTCTAGATAGATGACGCCACCATAGGGATCAATGGTGTCTATAAGGAAAACTTGGAAATAGCTTGAAATTCAATTGCTCCGCAGTCGTTCGATAGATGACGCCACGATAGGGAACACTGAGGAGAAATTAGGGGTGTAAAGACAACGCCTAGAAATATGATTTAGAATCATGTTGGATATATTTCTGACGCTGATGCACTTTTCTATCACCTTTTTGTACTTTTACCAACTTCTCTATTAATAGGGTAGAAAAGGAGTAATAATCCCACATTAAGGAGGGGGATAGTTGATTATACATATCTAAGATGGTTATTATACAGTAAATGAATAAAAAAAAATATATTACTGGTACAGGTTACTTCTCAGGTGAAAGTAATGATTTTTAAATGTGGATATATATTTATTTTTAAAAAGTTGTTTGATACTTTTTTTGTATTGAACGTTTCAGCGTATATAAAGATGATAATATTTATATAATATTTAAATATTTATAAATATATATAGTTTATAATATTTATAAACACACCAATTGCCAAGCTTATGTTCTTTATTAAACAAGGTATCGTGTTTTTAAGACAAATAAACCTCTCCTTCCTATCTCTATCCAGAACAGCATGTTTATATTTTCCCTAATTGAACACAACATCCGAAAATAGTTAAAATGAATACATTATTTGATTTGGATCAATAAATGAAATTAATCGGTATAAAGATTTAAATTTCTATACAAAGGTGTTTTGCAAAATATGTGTTTAGTGAAAGAAAAAACATAAATAACTTAAAACCTCTCATTTTAATTTTTGAAGTTCTCTGAAATTGAATAAGGTCTAAATTTCTGTTGTCTTGGGGGGGGGGGGGGGGTCAGCAGTCATTTTAAGCCAACGTCTGGGTTTGCAGATTACTTTGAACGCAAATTTTTAAGATTTAACACATTTACTGACTTTTTTCTTTTAGAAGCTATCTTTATACTTAACGCAACCCAACGAGTTAGTTTTTCTACTGCGGCCCAAAATTTTTTTCCCATAATTCTGAAAGACACCTAAAATCCCTAGACATCTATGGTAACAATTTTGGTGTTCCGACTGAATTTTGGTTCTCTAAAATAAGAAATTTTTTCAATTCCTACTGCTCGTAACTTGTATGACGAGAAAGAAAACGAACTTTTCAGAAATGCCTAGAAAAAGTCACTTCTTTGTTAATTGGGTTATTTTCTGAATATCAGATAAAAATATGGGGCCGCTAAAAAAAATGAATATGTGTTGCTTTATGTTAACATGGCCTCGTGGAGAAAAATGGTCTACTATAGTTTAAAAAAAGGCTAAATCATGCATATTGGCGTTAAACCCTTTCAGTCCTAGCCGCCCCAAATTTCCATAGGATTCAAAGGCAATATCGGGCGGGTTAAAATATCCTTCCGTCCGTTGCATCACAATGCCCACTTTATAGTCTTCCACAGACGATCTTGGTTGTCAACTTGCGACGTTCACAACCAAGTTGCCCGTCTGTAGGGAAGTTGATAGTTGAAATTTCAAGTTGACAATTTGGTCATCAACTGCGAATTTTTGGTGGGCGGAACCTAATTGGAACATATTAATAAGAAAATAAAAACTAAAAATGAAAAACAAATTAGTTTCAGCACGCGAGAAAAATAAAATACATAAAAGGTAATTTTACAATTTGATCATTTCGGTTGTCAACAAAGTCTTTAAGCTGGTTGTCAACCAAGGTTTGAAACGAAGTTGATTGTCTGTGGGTGCCTCAATGCTCATTTTTTGGAGTGACCATCGCTTTCCGTTCTTTCAGCACGCCCAGCTGAAAGCGGAGGCGGAGTTGGCGGAGAAGCGCATCCGCGACCTAGAGGCAGAGATAGAGGCGGAGGAGGCTACCTCTCGCCAGAAGATGGACATGCAGCATGCCCGCCACTTGGAGCGCATGGACTTCCTCAAGAAGCTCAACAAGCAGCTCGACGTGAGTATACGGAACGTCCAGATGTTATTGAGGATCTTTCTACTTTAGCGTTTGGTTGGTTGCGGTTCGGAAATTAGGTGGTGCGAATCTCAGAAAGGCACAAATGGTGTCATCATCCTGTCCAAAGGCAAAAGTGGAAACGGTTCTTTAAGGAATTCCAAATTTTTCAAAGGGGTGTAGACTACCCAAAGACTAGAAAGATAATAACTTGGAATAAATTAATTTTGGGTGGTCTACATTACCTTTAAGTTTTGTGCCGTGAATTCAGGATCAAACCGCAAATGAGAATATTCGAGAAGTTCCTAGAGATTTTTATACACTTGCATGGTTATTAGTGAAACATTATTGCGTAGTCAAGATGTCATTAAAAAAATTTCACAAGCATTTATGTAAAAAAATGTGCTTTTACAGCTACTTAGAAATTATATACCCTATAATTTTTCTAGGATTAACATATTTAGGTATTTCAATTTTAGTATTTTTTTAATTTTTATTTAATTTTAATTAAACATGTATTAATGTTCCACTAAATTTCATCTTTTAATATTTCCTTGCATTTTACCCAAACTAATTTGATACTTTTTTCTATAATAAACCAGCAAGACAATTCTTATAATAATTGCTGATGTATTTTGTCTTATGAAGGGGGTTTTCAATACCGTTTATCAGAAAGAATATAGGTTACATTCTTATAAAATTACACACAAATTATCTTTGTTAGGTACAGAACTTTCGGCTGTAGTAATGACGTTCTTTAGTACGCCACTGATTCTAACAAACAAAAATCCATAAATTATTACATTTAACTTAAGCTTTATATTTTAACTTACGCTAAAATATATGTGCTTTACCTTTCTCAATGAATTTTAAAAACCGCCGTTCGGTAAAACATTATTTTCTATTTCTAAAATTTCAATACATTCCCGAAAAATTCAAAATATTTTGATTTTTTAAACTTAATAAATAGCAAATTTAAAATTTAAAAACAAATATGTTTTTCAACGAATCATTGCACGATGTTTCCTTTTATAAGATAAAGCTATCTTATTGGATGTAAGCCTACCCTTATAGGATGTAGGTGTATTGTAAGCGTAACCTGGAGACCACTCTCTAGTCTATATCTGGAATAGCCTAATGCATTACTCTTAAGGAGCTTAAGATAATCCAGTGACAACTATACTTTTCCTGAGATTTAGGTATTGGGATAAGATAGGCTGAGTCTTGTCAGCTCCTGGTGAACCGTTCGTTAGGAGATAATACCCAAGGCTTGAGCAAACACTGATTACAACGGGGTGATAAGCTTGTTGGTATGGGATGTAGTTTCCTGATATTTTTGGATCACTGAGCTATGGGAAACTGAAGAATACACCAAAATAATCTTACCCATGCTTGGAACCAAGGTTGAAACTTCCCGAGTTGGAAAAAGTGTTTATGGGCACTGCTATTTAATTAAGGAAGAGAAAATATTATATTTTTTGACTTTACAATTTGTACGAGATTTCAATAAATTTATATTATGCAAATTCCATTATATTTTAATGTACTAACTCATATAGTAGTGACAGCATCTATCTATTATTTTGATGTATTATTTAATTTTAATAAATTATTTTGACACATCTTATGAAACATTAAAATTTATCTAAGGAGAATTATAAACTATGTTTTTTTACAGGATCAACTATCGTTCATTACATAAAGAAGAATTGTATTTTTCGAAGTTCGTATTATTTTGTAAAACAAAGGTGTGAAAAAAAAAAGAAAATATTGTACTAAGAATAAGCATTGAATAAATAGATTCCTAATATAAATTGTCTTAGATCCTATAAATAAGAAATAAGTGTTTAAATATGTCTATCGCTCAATCAAGATTTGTGTTTAAAAACAAGGCGTATACGTATTTATCTTTTTTTTTAGTGAATTTAATTTTTTTTTTATTTTAGATTGATTGATTTAATAATTATTTGCTCATAATGTATAGAAAATAAAGACCCTCCCAAATTGAACAACCTTTTTCGTATTTTTTTTCCTCAAACACTTCATGTAAATTTTCCAATTATTAGAATACTTAGAGATTAAATGCACGGAAAGGCAAATTCCCTCAAATCGTCATCTTGTACACCACAAAGTTTATAAAAACACAGAGACATAAGATTTGGTGAAACATGTAATTTTAATTCTATTAACAGTGAACATGTTTTGGTATCATCCTGTCGTGATGGCTGAAGTCTTCCACTCAAACAACAAAATAACATGGAAATGACAGTCATAAATATTTATAAATAAATATAATACATTATATTTCATGTACAAGAAGATTTCAGCGGTTGACCAAGCCTCATCATTCATGCAAGAAAGGGGAAAACTCGTGCTTGTGTGAGGGTATTTATGATTTCAGTCTTTACATTCGTCGTCATATTTGCATTTGTAAAGAACTTCAATAAATGGAAACAGATCACATAGGAATGTCTTGAATAGGAAAGACAAATATTTTTCTTAAGACAAATTTCAAAGATATTGCTATTAAAAAATGCCACTTTGCCTCGCAGCTTTTAGTTATTGTCTTCTGTAGTTTTCTTCTTTGAAATGTCATATGTATCGTGATTTACAGAAATATTAAATATTCGTTTTCAAGGGTTTTTCGCAAGGGTTTTTTTAACCTTTACAAATAAATAATTGTAACAATGTTTCTTATTTATTTTCTTAAAAATTTTTAAAATATTTTGAAATTATTCAGGGGGAGTAATATTTCTCGTATCATGTCTCCGTAGGAAAACCGACGCAACTGAAAATGGAAATTTTACCATACGGGAGCTTGACGCAATATTTCTATTAAATAGATTGGTTGCCAAATAGACAGAGTCCAGATTTATCAATATTACCTTGGCGACCAACTTAGGAGTCTGGCCACCAAGCTTCCGTATAGTAAAACTTCCCCCATTCGCAGTTACGTTGTTTTTCCTTCGGAGAGGCGATATTTCATTGAAATTCGCAAAATTCTATCCTGCTTCAAACATACACATAAGTAATTTTTCATGGACATAAATTTTTTTGTACTAATTGGATTTTTTTTCAGAAGTTGAAGTAAATTCTTTGCTATGAAAGTAATTTTAGAGTGTGAAAAGGGCAATTTTCAAAAATTCTAAACACTCAATTTCATACAAATAACGCATACGACAAACTATTCACAAACATCTCCTCAAGAAATTCTACAAATATCAAAGAGAAAAATCGCATTCATACAAACTTCATTTTTTTTTCAAAGGGGTATGCACAGAAAATAGAAAGCAAATGACTTTTTCCATTAATCAAAAGACTTCCAAAAATACGGACAATTCAAGTTCTGAGAAAATATGCACTATTATCACTAAGTATATCCATTATAATACAGCCGAAAAAGGTATTTTATTACAGGTTTAATATCAGTGACAAGACAGCCAGGTTCATTTCACAACGCACTGTAGAAAGCTCATTCGCGGAATACCTTAAAACAAAATAAGTGGCTGCCTTTCCGACGGACTATTAGTCTTGGGACTATAAGTCTATGAAATAGGCGAAACAGAAATAGCCATTTGCTTCGGGTAGTATCAAAGACCGGACGAGGGAAAGAACAGAATAGGACTGTCAACCGCTGTATGAAGATCGAGTATGTTTCCTTATAGCACTCATTCTCAATCATTTTATGCCAACAAGTTGCGTTTATCACTAAAGAATGGAAAAAATGTATCGAGATCACGATTGAAAAGGCTTGACTAAGGTAAGATCTCCGAACTGTTGTTTCTTTTGAGTTTCATGCACCAGGTATTTTAACAAACTAGGAAATTGAATATGAACTAACTTTCTTCACTGTAACACCAAAGTTATTGTAATTTCTAATGCATTGGTTACTTGTTATTTTGTTGGTAGCATGGTTAAGAATGATTGCAATGTGAGTTGAAGTATGTAGTTAGCCCACATTAAATGAAAACCATTCAACACTATAGCTTTTCAAACGCACCTGCTTGTTTCAGCCCACCTCTTTACCCAATTCATAACACAATGAAGTTCATTCGTCAAGTTTTTAGTACCTAACTCTTTCAAGCCTCAGTGTCTCATTACCATAAGGTGTAATATGAGTTGAAGTTTCTTACATAATATAGTATATATTGTGTATGGCAATCCTCTTGATTTCTGATAAAATAAGTATTTGTTTTTTTTTATAGAATATAAGAAATTCATGCATAAGTAAAAAATTACGTACGGTTCATGCTTTTATTTATACCTAAAAGCCATACATGCAAAAATTTAGGTGTTTTATGGTTATTTTCCCAACCTTCGCTTAGTTTTATTACTTATGGTACGTTGATTCATTGGATGGTTTCTGTTTGTATTAGAGATAGTATATCCATATTTGTACCCAAACAATAGAATTTTATTAACATACGTTAATTTTTCTTATGGGACACTTTTTTGTATTCGTTTTTCTCTTCAGAAAAGGGGCTACCATTAATTTGACTTCAGGGGAAAAATACTTTTATTTTAATAACAGACATAAAACCCAAAAATCTCTTAAATAATACAATCATTTCAATTAGTTTTCCAGAACCACAAATGGAACAATATTCTTCAAATAATCTCAATTTACTTCTTCCTAATATTGAAGTGTGAGCATTCAAAAAAGTATGAAGGTAAATCAAAAGATTTATGAAAACATTCATGAATATGAAAACAGCAAAACAAAGTAGACTAGACTAACAAAATTATGAAAATATGATACAAACCTTAAAACAGGTCAAGACTAGACAACCATAGTTTACTCTAAACTAAACAATATATAAGATGGAATTTTTAAATGGACTCATGAATTATTTGAAAATTCCATAAATCCATTCATAAAATACCTGTTTACTTCTAATGGCATAAATTGGCTGTCTACACAAAATGCTTCCTCCAAATAAAATGAAAGCATGAATAGTTAATTTAATGTCCTTTGCTCAGAATTATTATTTAGTAGTAATAAAGAGAAATAAAAGTAAATTTTTATTACACAAACTTTTAACTCGTATGTTATTTTTTTTACTTTATAGATTTTTATCACCAAACAGACTTATATTATAACTTGCATAAATGAGATCACCATTGTTATTGCTAAGATGTGGTTAAGAGAAAAGGAATGAACGCTTGAGGCTTCTGATGTTGATTCTTTTAACGTAAAATAGTTATTGAATTAACATACTATTTTCAATCCGTGGTAATTTTATATGTATTTGTGCTATCCTTTGTTATTTGCAAAGCATTTCATACAAGTCAGTTTGTGTCAAAAGCTAGCGTATCAATCGATTCTTTTCTTGCTAAAATTTCAATCATATAATCACCATTCATCAAAAAATTTTAAGTAAGTAATATTATCAAGAACCAATTCAAAATTACATGTTTCAGGGATATACTAACACAAAACGTCCAGCGTTTGTTTCAGTATTATCCTTGTTACACGAATAACATCATTACTTGAATTTTGCTTGCATCTTTCAAACCATGGACTAAACGGAAGTCATAAGCAAGCATCATCATTGTCTTAAAATATATCTTTTTGTTTTCCAATAGGAAAGATATGAAGAGTACTTAAAATTTATTTCCCCGCATTACATTTGACTTTTAATAGATATTAGAAATGCTGTAGTACTAAAAGGCAGTTGTAACTAAGTTGGCATTCAAAACAATTTTTCAATAACAAACAAAGAGAAAAATTATGTATGTTTGTTTAGGAAAAAATGCTTCATGACTCCGTTGGTTTTTTTTTTTTTACTTTAAGGTTTGAAAGAAAGATAATGATGAAAAAACTTCAGCAGTACAGTCTTCATCTTTTGAATAAAAGCGTAGATACAATCTGCAGACTTTCAAATGGCAATCAGGCAGTCGAGGCTAATCAAAGCTTCAGAATTACATACAGTCCTTGACGGTGAGATCTGAAACTGCATTCACAAAGCAATGGATACGAAATCCCCCACGACACATTCCGAACATTAGAGGGCAGAATCCCCCATTCTAATTGTTACAGGTGGTCACCAATCAAGTCAAAACACGTCCAGCGCAAGGCCTTGAAAACATGGCCTACTGTACAATGCGAAAATCAGTCGATGGTGGAAGTGAATGAAGATACTTTTTTGGAAACAAGCGTAATGATTTCACAAGATGCCTCCACACTGCTTGAACACGGCAAACTGGATGTAAAGGCTCAGAATTTCGGAAACCGGGTTAGATAATATTCACGTTCATAACCTAAGATTAATCGGTAATCAAAGAAGGATTCAACGAGTCAGAGTCGGCGATTCCTTCTTTGACTGCTGGTTAACCCATGGTCAGGTAGCGGAGAAAACGGTCTCAATGGTTTCTACGAGCCGACTTTATTTCTGAAAAACACTTCTCGCTACTTCTGGTAGAGTTTAATCAAATGAAAAGGTTTTTGCCTCATTTTCTCCGAGGATTTTTAGAAAATTCAATTGAGTCGTTTGCAGCAACAACAAACTACCTCCAAGAGTTAGCTCGTTGTTGCTGAAAGCGCCTCAATTGCAATTTTTATCTCAGTGACATCTCTAGGTAATCCACCACATTATCTCGAAGGGTATGGCAAAGGATTTGGAGATTTAAAGCAGCATTTCCAATCACCTTCTCTTGCACTACGGCAATCCAGAGAGACCAATTGGGCGAATGAAGACAGCTGAAAAAGATACCTTTTATGTCCGGGGTCTGTCCAATGGTCTCGCTGTTACGCAACAGATAGGATTGGAAATGATACTCAAAAAATTTCCAGGAAAATTTCGGATCATTTCAGCAATCGGGATTTTGTCCGGATACGATAATATCAATCCCTACCAAAACGACCTTTAAGGACGTATGCTGACTAGTGGCTACAAGGAACGTAGTTTCAGAAGCTCCTGACTATTTTGGGCACTCCTCCTTCTTTCCTAAAGTCGTAAATCAGATTGGCTTCCCATATCGGCCACTCCCCGTACTACCATCCACATTACGTTGGAATTCGAGGGAAGAGAGAAGGGGAGTTGAGGGTCATTGAACTAGACTACTCCTTCAGAGCGATCGCACCACTCGGGAAGTTGATTTCGGGGATATAGGCTCCGCTCTGCTACAGATGCAGTCCAGTTCACGGCCCTTCAACTCTATTATAGTCACCCCGGTGTGTTAGCCATATTCACAGCCATCAGCTTCGTTGTTAACCAGCAGCTAAAGAAAGAAAAATTAGCTTTTTCGTTGACTCTGGTTGATTTAATCCTTCTTTCACCAAGGATATAACACCGACGCCAATGGCTGTGAATATGGCTCTCAATGATTACGCTCGCTCTCTTCAACACCGTCGCTACCAAGGTCCGAATCAGTCCCAGCAAACCGAGATTCCGAGCCTTTACCCATCCAGCCGGCCGCGCCAAACAAGAAGCAGCAGCATCGGCGGACTCAGCAGCAGTCAGCAAACCTTCGTCACACCTTGGTCTTGGCGAGGGAGTCGTAGTTCGAGCACCGGCGCGGGTGGGGCTTGCGCTGGGGCGGCTGGTCGAAGATGTCGGTCCGGTCCTGGTCGGACTTGCAGCGCGCCAGGGCGGCCGGGGGCGGCGAGCCGCCCAGCGACAGGTCGTCGCTGACGCGCAGCGCCACCGCGGGCGGCGACAGCGTCTCGGAGCCGCACGAGGAGCTGTCGCTCAGCTCCGCCGTCGGCCGCCGGCTGAGGCGGGGGCTGGGCCGCCGGCCCAGCACCTGAGCCTGGATGTGCTCGCAGATGCGCTTGAAGCGCCGCAGCGGACCTGCAAACACAAGGGTCAACAAGAGAAGAGCCATCTTATACTCTTAAGTAGGAACTAATACCCACAGAGTACCTGAACAGAGGGTCCAAGACCAGAGGCGATAATAAAAACATTGGGTATGTCTTATGATCAGGCGCAGATCTTTCCCGGCTCCAGGGGGGGACACTTTTCCAGACCATCGCTTTTACCTTTTGAGAAAATGTCTAAGTGTTGGGAGATTTTCTAAAAAGTATCACTCAAGATCCCCTTTGGTACCGTTGGGGGTATAAAGGGTCCACCCTCAGAAAAAATTTTGAAATTCGACCTGTAAAAGTAGGGTTTTAACTCATTTTGAGTATTTTCTTGAGTCTAAGGGAGGCACTGTCCAGAGTGCCCCCCTTGGATCCGCGCCTGCTTGTGATAGGGACCCTGGTGGCACTGGGATCAAACTACTCAAGAAACTCATGGGTCCCTTATCACGTCACAAGTAATCTCAATCCTCTTATACACCCGAAAGTTAAAGAACACGCCACCACCAATTAGAGCCGTGACTACCAAATTTTGTACAGCTTACCCCTCTGTCAATCATATTTCCAGTGTTGCTCTCTTCCATGAGATGACAGTTTTTGAAAATAGCGTTTGGACCTTCTGTTCGGCTTTTGCTCTGTGCTGATAAAAAGGTAAGGAGATTAAGGGTTATCATTACTCAACAATCAAACACTTTACCCTATTGGAAAAAGTTCACAAAACCAGTATCAAAATGATACTGGAACCAGTATAAATCATACTGGAACCAGTATCCATACTGGAAAAACATACAGGAAATTTTAAAACCAGTATGATACCATACTGGAAACTTTAAAACAAGTATGAAACAATACTGGAAATTTCGATACTGGTTTTAATGGATACTGGGAATTTCAATACCTGTATAAATCAACACTGGAAATTTCGATTTTGGTTTTAATGAATACTGGGAACCTCAATACCAGTATGAATCAACACTGGAAATTTCGATACTGGTTTTAATGAATACTGGGAATTTCAATACCAGTATGAATCATCACTGGAAATTTCGATACTGGTTTTAATGAATACTGGGAATTTCAATACCAGTATGAACAACACTGGAAATTTTGAAACAGGTATGAAACCATACTGGGGAACGTTGATACCAGTTTTAATGAATACTTTAAATTTTTATACTAGTATAGAATGTACAAGAATTTTTATTACCAATTTTAAATCATACTGAAAATTTAAATACCAGTATAGAATTAGTTGATTTTTTTTTATTCCAACCTTTATTTTTTTAAGTTATACGACGACTTAAAAATATTTGAAATTTTCTCGAAAAATAACTCGATCGTCACGTCGTCAAGTGCGACGTCATGTGCGAATGCTCTATAGTTTTCTTGACTTAGCTCATCATATCTCATTAATGTTTTAAATTTACAGTGAACAAAAAATCTCATCCAGTAAAACTATCTAAAACATTTTAAAATTACAATTTTATTTGCAACTGAAACAAAAAAAATATATGGTGTTTCAGCATAGATTTAATTAAAAAAATTATTCATTAAGGGTAAGCAGTTGGGGTAAAAGTGAAATTCTGGTGCCAATTAACATTTTATAACTTACTTGAAAAACTGCAAAATATTTTTCTTAAGGGGTCGTGTGCAAAATTATACTGTCACATTTTAAAGACCCCATTAGAAAAAATATTTTTCTCAGTTTTTTACAAATAAGTTTAAAATGACTATTTACAGTGGAATTTTGTTTAGACCCTCAGCAATTAACCATTTTTAATTAATTTTTATAACTTCTGTCCTTGCTCTAGCCCTTCAGAAGTACTGTATTTTTGCAAACCCCAATTTAATATGCGATCCAGAGTTGTTTCAGGTGTATCCAACCTCCCCCATCTATCCAGAAACTCCCTGTATAAATAAATTATTTTGACATTCACATCTGTAGGTAGAGTGTGTTTGTGTGTTTTCGTTTTCATATGAAAACTCTGAAATGAGAACAACATCATACCATGGCCACCTAAACTAATAAGGCCGTAGAAGCTTGAAGTCTTGAGTGACGTCATGCCTTCTATTTCACGTCATCGACGCGTTTAAGACAACCGCGCAACTCCAGTCTGGAATCTTGATCGCCCCACCCTTTACAGCCTGATTGGTCTACTCAACTACGGTGAAACGTCACTTGAATAAGCCACACCGACACACGTGCCGAATATTTCAGATGGGAAAAACGTTTGATCTGAATTAGGATTGATTTGACTTAGGATCGCTAAGAATTACTCTCTTAATGACAGAGGGGGTTAAAGAGCAGAATAAATCCTGATCTGAAATTTGCACCCAATCCTTGGATTGGACACCTAAGATTGGACCTAAAACCAGCAAAATCTTTCTGTTGATGATAACATAAAACTGATCGAAAAGAGGAAACACCAGTTAATATTTAACCCCCCTCCATTGTAATCGTAAATTTGAAGGCTTAAAATATGTCCGATCATGAGTTTTAAACCAGGCCCGATTTTTACAATTTTACTCAAAATTTAATCATTAAACCAGATTTTAGTGATCAAATATGATCATTAAAATTAACTCTGCTTAAAACCATTTTCAGGTCTTAAGGGAAACCTCTTTTTCGATCTGCAAAACGAAACTACACAACATAAAATTGTTTATAATAGAGCACGGAATCAATTTGAGGTTCGCGATCTCTAATTCACTTTCTCACTTCTGAAATATTCGACACGTGTGTCGGTGTGGCTAATTCAAGTGACGTTTTCACCGTAGTTGAGTAGACCAATCAGGCTGTAAAGGGTGGGGCGATCAAGATTCCAGACTGGAGTTGCGCTGTTGTCTTAAACGCGTCGATGACGTGAAATAGAAGGCTGACATCACTCAAGATTTCAAGCTTCTACGGCCTTATTAGTTTAGGTGGCCATGATCATACCCAGATAGCATGAAACTTTACGGTTAACCTTTTCTGAAAATCTTAGCGCGATGCTAAAAAAATGCTGTTCCTAACAACAATAGCAGAAACGAAAACCCTCTTCATAAGGATTTGCATAGCAACGCTGGCAGCCGGTTCACGCATTCTAGTGAGTATACAGGTATACAGTATTCCTCCGCGAGACCCAATGTTTTGTTATTGTGTTTGTAATTTGTTTATATTTTTTGGCGGCAACCCGAGTTAACGGGTTGCTGCCTTTTTTTTTAATGCAGTGCTCAAATAAGTAGTATTTAACTTTTTATTCTCTCATTTATAACCTTGATGTCTAGTAATGTTCTATACTTGTTTCTAGAGTTTTTTATGGCATAAAACTCGCCGGTTTGGTTTAGTTAGTTTTGGTTTGGTTAGGTGCAATCAGTGCTTTGGGTGCAATGTTAGTTTCGCTATCTTTATTTTCTGTTGTAAAAATTCCTTTTCAGCAAGAAAGAACGTTTCAACCGACATTTTAGCCGAAATTCCTTTCCCTTTTTATTCTAAAGTTTCTTTCTGTTTCAGCTCTACATCATCGCGATGGCGAAAGTTGGAATGAAGTGAATACTAAGGTATGTTTCATTGCTATTTACGGCCGTATTCACTGCATCCGAGTGAACATCAGACTCATTCAACACTAGTATAACGCGAGGTCGTGATAGCACCGTGTCAGCAGTGGATCCGTATTCATAGTACTCGGATCAAGTGAGTCCGATCCTGGCTTTGGCGATTGCTTGGCGAAGGTGTTTCGCGCTGAAAAGGTCTTCTCTGATTGGCTAGAGAGAATCACATCACTCGTAACTAGTTTGTTTAGTAAATAAAAACACATGGCAATGCCTTACGCTGGCCGATCGACTGAAATAAAAATACTGCTATGTTTAATACAATCGTATAACTATTATATATCAAATTAAATTAATTGCTGAGTGTATGTAACTTGATGATACATTTATAAACTGGCTTATACCAATACATTTAACTAGTAATTAGTACTTTTACTGAGGTGTTAAAAATTATTAAACTCAAAGGCAATAACCTTAATCAACGTGTTTCTATCGTTTATGATGCACAATTTATTTTACAAACTATCATCGAGTAATGAATTTCGGGGTATTATTCTGGGAATTGAATTGATTTTACATGTGCTGTCATAATTTTAATCAGTGAATTGCAGGGTTTTCTTTCTCCCTATACCTTATATGTATGAGTCCTTTGCAACATTTTAATTTTGCATTATTTGAGATCAAATTAAAAATAAGGACATTCTAATTTATTGATAGATACTAGATTAATATGAATAAATTGAAATGAAAACCTATGCTGTAAAAATGGCTCAAAACAAACTATGAAGAGAAAAGTGAGTGGCAAAAAGAAGCAACGAGCAAAATCAGCTGCTCTCTTGGAGCGAAAAAAACAAAAACATTGATGTAGAAAATAATGAAAGGTGCTCTATGAAGAATAAATTTATAAAAACGATGGTTTTGAGCTTTATTACATAAGTTTATATTAGGTACCTGACCTATATAAATTAGCATTGATTATAATCTCAAATTCTAAAACACAAAAGCAGTATAAAGTATTAAGTCTCAAGAGATTTTGCAAAGCTGTTTTATAGTAAACCTGCACAAATTTTTGAAACTCAATTGAACAATAAATATTAAAACTATCTAAGATACTATTATTATTACTACCTATCAATTTAAAATTTCTCCCTACCCTTCCTTGATGTGAATAATAAATTCTGAAGCTATTAAATGAAGCTAGATTGTTAAAAAAAAGTTTTTTTTCCCTTAGGATATTGACTATAATAAAAGTTATTTAATGATTTACAGTTATAAAGGCCCATACTTTAATAACACTAAATACTAAAACAGTAGTACCTATTATTTTTACATCATGTATTTATGAAATAAAATTTAAAATACTTAAAATGGTAACTCAATCTTCCCTTTATTTTTTTATTCTTGAAAAAAAATATGAATAATTAAAAATGAAAAAAAATACTTATTAAAGCTATGATAGTATATCCCAATAGTAATGGCTAATAAAATCATTAAAATGCAATTTCAACTTTATACATAAGAAAAAAATACAGAGAAAAAACCCAACATTCTTTATGAAACAAAAGAAAGAAAACAGTTCTGCCAGAACACATTAAACTTCCATGCAAAAAATAAGACATTTTGAAAAATAATTCAGTTTCTTTTGAATCAAAAATTATATTCTGATTTGAAGAAAGTAATGAAAACTCTGAAAAATATTACCACTGTAAGCTACCATAATATACATTTACAAACTCATAAACAACATTAATTAAAGTGGATTTTTTATTCAATAAAAAGTAAATTGAGCAACTTTTTGAACATAAAAAGGAACAATTCTTGTATACATAATAAGAAATGTATAATAAGAAATACATAGAAATTATTACATTACTAATACAGTAAAATATTTTGTTTCACAATTTAAAAAGAAAATTAAAACTATATCAATAATTTTCAAATGAATTTTCAAGGCACAAATAAGCAGCTGTTCAAAAGCAACTGTTTCTGAGGTCAATACCTGTAATAAAAAGAAAAATCTAAACCCTCAAATATGTAATATCGAGATTAAAATTGATTTTAAAAAATTATCAATTAAATATATTTAATCTTCATGAAAAAGACAATATACATTAAATAAATGTTTTGCTTTTAAACCTCCAACAAAACAGTTCATTACTCAATTAAAATCACAGAATACAGAGAATTATAATTATAAATGAGTGTTCTTAAATAAACAAATGCTTTTTGGATTTCAGAAATTCAATTCCTTATGTAATATTAATTATTGTATTTAGGTAGACAACTTTTTAATTAAAAATATAGCATAATAGAATTCACTAAAATCAAAAGTTCGCCTGAGAACATAATATAAGGATATTGAATAAAAAGTTTTAAATTGATTCAAAACATAACGTTTAACAAGAGGAAAATAAATATTATAGATAGGAGTTAATGACATCGCGTTTCATTTTAATACACAATCTATTTTGTAGTTCGCTCATAGCCATGTTTACATTGTATAGTATCAAGTAGTGTAGTATGCATGAACATTGAGCAAGTACCAGATAGACATTTTTATTGGTTATATTTATACAGAACCTACCTCTCTATTCTTCATTCCATCATAGAAATCATTTCTCGACAAGGATCTGCTCAATCGGAAGCCTAATTATCCGGATCGGATGTTACAATTTCTCAGTCGAAATGGTCGGGCGGCATCCATTTTATTTGAAGCTTTCTCGTCTCCGTGGAGAAGTAGCGACTGCGCATGCGTCGATACCGAGTCAGAGTTTGACACCTCCAGCTTCGAGGTGCTATCGTTAGGACGATTATAAGCTCTGATTCGGATGCTGTGAATACGGTTTTTGGACTTAACACTTCGTCGCCAAGGTGATAACTCTGATGCTGATGGCTGTGAATACGGCCGTTAGTGTTTTAGTATTTGAAATTGAAATTAATATTAGTTACGGTTCAATTCCGTTAGAGTCCCCGCTAAATATCGCCCGGTTCATTTAGACCACGAAAAGTAGAAATATACTCGTAAATAATTTCAAACTCCTGAATTAAAATGTTTAATTAGATCAATATAACTATTCGATTTATTAATAAAAGTCAGAAAAATTTATTGATATTTGGATATTGGCAATATTAAGCGGGGACTCTTAACGGAATTGTACCTTAGTTACGTAATAGTGCATATATATTACTGTAGTTGTGTTAATGTCCTATATGTTTATCTTACAAGTTTTTATACACGTTGTAAACAAACTATAAACGCAAATCACATTTGCCAAAACGTAATGTAAAAATATATACTTTAATAATTTTAAGCTTGGATTTAATTTTTTGTTGCTTGGTTGTGTAGCAGCAGACTTTTTTCCTCTGAGTCACAGGACAGCAGGATCAGGAATTTAATCTGAGGTGTTGTGTTTGATCTCTTAACTGGGTCACTAATACAAGTAAGCTTTGTAGGCATTATGTGTGCAGGGGTCTGTCCAAGTTTTTTTAAGAGGTACCTATTTTGTGAAAAATGAGTAATAATTTGTGAAAATGTTCTGCAAATTGTGAAAATTTAAGTATAAAATCATTTGTACATTGTCTTAAAACATAAAAATCAAAAGAAAATTTAGTCTGGAATAGCTAAATATTTAATAATTAAGAGAATAATATAGCAAGCTTATTAGAGAACTTTTTTTAAAAAATGTATTTTGTGAAGGTACTTTTTATCCGAAAACTGACTTTGTGAAACTACCTATTTTTATCAAATGATGAATTTGTGAAGGTACTGCAAAAAGGTGGTAAAATTGCTCAGGACATACCACTGGTGTGGTCTTCATGGGCTAGTGAGCTAATGAGCTTTGTGTAATCTTTTCTTAATTCAATGTCAGGAATAAATTTTAGAGCGTGGATATTTCACCGTCCCCTGGTAAAATAGTATTTCATCGACCATTCTGACGAATCTGTTGTAATCATAGATCCTTGTATCAGATGCATTCAAACAAAACTAATTAAAAAATCTTTAATTTGATAAAACTGACAAGAATTATGAGCTCTATGCATTTTATTAAAATTATATAATTATTTGTTTGAAGTATAAATAACATAGTTGATAAAAAGCATCGATAGCCAACCTGGATTAGAATCCGGGAAGGTACTTACGTATTATCCCGTCGACCATTCAACGGCCGTCTAATTCAGCGGCACGGTAATAGTAAATTCAATGGGATCTGATAACATTTTCGGATTCAGCGTCACGGTTGACGGTATAATACGTAAGTACCCGGGGAACAACAGGTTATGAGGTGAACACTGTACTGCCTAGGCCATCAAGGCTGTTGCAATGATTGATCAGTATCAAAATTTAAATGTATATGGTATGTTGGCAAGTCAGAGTGGTCAGTAAAATAATATATTTCCGAGGATCAGTGAAATATACGTGGCATTTCACGGTAATTGTAGGATCCATAACATTTCATTTTGTCTTTTAAAGTTGTATACATTTCAAATCTTTTAAAATTTTCTGTTCTCATACTAACATAGCTTGTAAACATTAGATTAATACAGAAAAACTATAAAAACTTGAAATTTATACAACTTTAAAAGACAAAATGAAATGTTACAGACTACAATTACCATGAAATGCCCCATACACTTGGTAAATTTTAACATCCCTTTGATTGAAGTAAATCAAAGTCAACAAATGGTGAGGTGTTTCATTTGCCATATATTGTTTACTTCTTGTTTCGGAAATCATAATAAGGAAGTTTTTGGGAACAGATTCAAAACAGGTCCTTCCCAAACTTGGATGAAACAAAAAACTTTCTGCACACAAAATTTTCTCTAAATATTTTCTGTAGATTAAATAAGTGCCTCAAGTCTTTTAAATTGTAATTTAATGCACATTTACAGTAAAATTATTTACCTAGTTACAGTAATAATGTTTCTTAAGCTACAACAATTATCAAAAATCAATTCAGAAACTTAAATTATTATGAAGGATTTTCTGCAAAATTCTAAAATTTTCCGTGTATGGAGTTCATGTGTGCGTCTATATTATACAAGTGTGGTTCTTCCCTGTAGACAGCAACCATCAACTTTGTGACCTCTCTAGATACAGCCCCCATTCGACTGCTCTCCAAGATCTTTAGACAATCTCCTTATTCGCCGTGAATACTGTTTCAAATCTGTTCCAGTTTGTTGCGTTATTAGAGTATTTAGCGATTTATATTGCATCCCGTGTTCTTTTAATAGTAAGTTATTAGTTTAATATCGTGATTCCCCCCGTGCTCTTTATTTGCTACATCGAAATTAAAACTTTCTGTTTCTATTCATTGGTGGAACCAAAAATCTGAACATAGGTACAGTAGCATCAAGCCTTAACACATTTTTTTTTCAGGTAGCAAGACCATCTGCTGGTGCTGCAGTTTTGCCGTCCTGATGCATCTTTCTGTATATACCTAGCCACCCCTTAGTCTCGCCCCTGCCTCCACCCAATCCCATTGTATGTTTCTACTTTTAGAATTACTCATTTGATACGGCACAGCTGGGATAAGTCCTCCATTTGGCGACTCGCGTGGGGTCGCCAAGTTGGCTGTATATCACAATTAATTATAGTGTATAGTTGGCAATCGCGACATGATCGCCAAATGGAGGACTTTTATCCCAGCTGATCCTTTGATACTGTCATTGGTATACATACAGAGTAGCATTGAGTCTTAACAGGAGTCCTTTTTCAGGCAGAAAAACTATTCACATTGTCGCGACCTAGCCATAAAGTTTGAAGGCTGCCTTAACATAATAATGTTTCTTGTATGGTATTATAAACTGATATATTATAGCACCATTCACATGACCCACTTTTTCCGGGTAAAAGGTTAAAAAGAAGTTCTACTCAGTTGTGAAATCAGCATGTGACCTCATTTAATCCAAAACATTGGTTTTAAGGGTTTTAAACAATAGTTTAGGATTCAAATCCATTGTTGGCCTGTACTTTAAAGTAAGGCCGAAACAGATGCGACGTCATTCAATCCTAAACAATTGCAAAGTCTGATTTTCTCTCTCACTCGGATCGTCTATTTTTATTATAAAATATTGAATAAACTAAATTTTTTGGAAATTCTCCATGTCAATTTTTGAATTTAGATTTATTTCTTTAACTGGAAAAATGCCTTTTTTCTGTTTTCAAAAAATGCTGGTATTCCTCATTGTACAGATCGACCACGAAATTGAGTCGCTTGGGCAACCCCCCGAAAACCAGAATCTCTTCTTTTTTTAGCTACCCCGAAGCGGCGAGCTCTCCCCGGGTCAAGAAAGGTCAAGCGACTAAACTTCCTTGTTGAACTGTAGTCAATGAGTCAATCAGTCTCAATTATGTGGGTTTTTTTTATTTTTTTACCATGATGGCTTGAAAAATCTTGTTTCTGTTCTTAACCCTAGCTGTTAGCACATTCTCAACTAAAAGAAAAGTTGTGGTATTTGTAAACAATGCTTTTTTCAATCTTGTATTTTCTTACAAGCGGATTCATCACAAAATCATGTATCTATTGGCCCTTTTTTTAGTTTTTAACGGGAAACCAAGCTCTTGGAGTTTCCTCATAAATTGGTGCAAAATAACTTGGGGAGAGTATTTGACTCATTTTTAATGCTTTGTTTCGTTTAGATGGATTGCGTTTCTTTTTGAAGAATTGTCAGGGGAAGGAGGAGGTCATTGCTCTATCTTCCACAGTGGTTAAACAAACAGGAGAAAAAGCTATTTAATTTTGAACTGCATAGGAAGTAATGTATTTTAGAGGCAGTTTTTTGATTTTTTCTTTGGCACAAATTATTAATAACTTTCAAATCATAATTGAATACATTGTTCTTCAATTTATATTAATTAAAGTGAAGCTAAACTTTTTTCAGCAAAAAATATTTTCTTTGAAGCAGAAATGAAATTATGATACATACGTACATAAAATTCTTGGAGTGATGTTATCTAGTAGTAATTATTAGCAAATATTCTCTGGATAATTGAGATTTAATTAAAAGTGCTCTTAATTAGTAATACTTTGGTTTAGTCTTGTAATCACTTTTAATAAATAGTAATTTTTTCAGTTTAAATTTGAAAGTATTGGATATACTATATCAAAAACTTGATATATATAAAAAAAATATCCGATATTTTGATATTTATATAAATATCACAATATTTGCCAACCCTGTTTTTTATTCAAGTGTAGTAAAAATTGCTATTGATTTCTTAATGTGCATTGTTCATAAGCGAGAAAAATCTTGCAGTATTGAATTTTTTCTGACATGTTCGATATATTTGAAGTAAGTGATTTTTCAAACTGTTGCTTTGAACCCTGTTTTGCTGATAATTATGATTATTTTAGTATTTTTTTGTTTGTAAACACCTGTGTTTCTCTTACATAAACATAATTTTGTTGACTGTATTCTTGTATTGTACTGTGTGATATGTATTCCAACACAAACAATGAACACAAATTCTCACAATGAAACCAGTGTCACACTAGAAGCAGTATTTTATACTTGGTCTGGTATACCAGATCATGCTGGATTTAGTAGTGAGTCATCTGGTTTATAAAACACCTATTCTTGTGTGACACTGGATCAGATACTAAACCAGCCCCAATAAATACTGGAACCAGTTTAATACCAGATCAAAGTGATACTGTTTCCAGTATATATTGGGTCTATCATCATACCGTATCCAGTATAAACCAGAACCAGCATATATCGGGTTATGGAGTACTGGTTCCTGTATGATATCGGAACCAGATCCATCATCATACCGTATCCAGTATACACCAGAACCAGTATAATACCGGCTTATGGAACACTGGAACTAGTATGATACTAGAACCAGTATAATACCAGCTTATGGAATACCGGAACTAGTATGATACTAGAACCAGTATAATACCGGCTTATGGAACACTGGAACTAGTATGATACTAGAACCAGTATGATACTGGTTCCGATATCATACTAGTTCCGGTGTTCCATAAGCCGGTTTGATTTTTTCCGGTAAGGAAATTTTTTCCAATAGGGTAGCTTTTGATACATATACAAGGTGTTTCAGCAAGACCGTCAAATCTCTTGAAACCCCTGGAACATAAAAAATACCCAAACAACTTTACCTTTTCGACATCCTAGTTATAAAGAATTCTGACAAAAATGAGTATGACGTTATCTCCGGTGTCGAGAAAAAGAACAATAAGATTGATACTACTTGCATATCGCTTATTGGGTGAAAGAACTAAGTAACTGCAAATAGAGGAACTTTTAATATACGGCAGCTTGGAAGCACGATTATTTACAAACTTATAGATTTGTCGCCAAGTCGAAAGAGTGGAGTCAAGGTTCATTTATGTCATTTAGAAGTTTTGGTCCCCAAGCTCTAGTATGGTAAAAAGTTCCTACCATTTGCACTTACATCTTTTTACTCCCGAAAGGCGATATCTATGCAGACTAAGATGTAATTATCTCTCGCATTTATCGAGGCATGCAGGTTAAGGAAAAAATAAAAGTTCTTTCATACACCAGATAAAACGTCATATTTTTTCTCAAATGAGTCATGAGTCTTTTGGCATTTTTATACACTTCACGCAAGGAATCAGGCTATGCGGAATTTAGGACGTCTTGCAGAAACACCAATCTTAATATTTTTACACTTGATGAATTACTTTTAGGTATTAAATGGTGTGGTATTGAAGGGGGTATACCTGATATGAGCGTGAAGCTGATGCAGTAGACCCCCGGGGTCCCCGAAGAAACGATCTCGTGCGCCCCAGCGGCGGAGGTGATATCCACGTGGAAGCGGACGTTTCTCTGGAACATCCCGGGGCCACCCGGTCTCCTGTACTCCACGCGGAACGACATGGGGGTCAGCACGCTGTGGCTGAGGTCGGCGATCTGAGAAACACACGTCACAGTCAACAATTACGTTAAGGAGTCAACAATTACCTGTATAACGCGATTTTATATACCCTATACTTTGTACCGATAACGCGCGATGCTGAATTTGATAACCCTAATAAGGTCACCCTATTCGTAAAGTTAATACACCGGTGCTATTATAGAACCGGGTGCCACTCTTCTTGGCTATTGTTGGCATTATAATCCACTATCCAGTATTGGTATAACAAACAAAAAACAAGTGACACCCGGTTGTATAATGAAACCAACACACCAACCGTGGGTTCAATTCCGTTAGAGTCCCCGCTAAATATCGCCCGGTTCTATAGTAGTATAAAAAGTAGAAATATTCATAAATAATTTCAAACTCCTGAATTAAAATGTTTAATTAGATTAATAACTATTCAGTTTATTAATAAAAGTCAGAAAAATTTGTTGATATTTGGATATTTTTAGCTATTTGGATATTGGCGATATTTAGCGGGGACTCTAACGAAATTGAAACCCAACCGTGTAATGACCAGAACCTCTCTGGGTATGCTCCTTAATACAATGAAAGACAAAAACGAAGTCAATGAAACCTAAGATAATATTTGAAAGTTTAAAAGCTAATATTACGGTTTAAGCCTAAATTTAAACTAAACGTAAAGTTTTAACTTAAACTAAACTTAAAGAAGCAATTAAACTATTTTTTAATTGGTTTTTATGCGTTTTAACAAGTAGGATTCATTTATATTTGAGAGTTCATATACCAGTGCTAATGATTTACATTCTATAAGTTCCCTTTGACAATGAGAATCATGAGAAAAACGTGACATTTCCAACGATTGCCTTTGTATGGAAATCCTATTCAAATCGTCTCGTTCAAACTTTATGAGGAGTAAATTAATACCTCTCTAGAGCCTTTTCCAAATCTATTGTTTTTGTATACAGTAAAATGCCCATTAAAATATCGCAAGGCCGTAGCTGAAAAATACCAGCCGGGCCATAAAAAGAAACACGGGAACGCAGACTTAACTGGAATGTTCACCGAAGTACTAAAAAGAGGAGTTTCAGCTACGATTAAGGAAAAGTACCGTGTTTCATACGAAATGCCTTGTCCTTGAGGTTATTCAACTTCTCTCGCAAGTATTATTCACTTCAGAAATGTGTGAGCAGATGGAAATAGCTCTACCAATGTAGCGTTCCTTAAGTGATAGTTTTTAGTATTCTTGGGGGATTATGATATGTAAATTAAAATGCTAAAGTTTCCTTTCCAACAAAATATTTCTTTAGAAATGACGGTGAAATGCTTAAAATGGAAACACTAGTTATTCGTCGAAGGAAAAAAATATTTTCTTAAATTCCTTATTTGCATTAAATATGGGATTTAAACACCTACGAGTAGTACAGAAGTTAATATGAAATGTCACTTGTGTTCTTTGTGCTACAAACCATTCAAATGAAATTTTGCATGTTTATTTAATTTTAAATGTAAAGGAATATAGATTAAAGAAACAATTCTGCAAACATTCGTTTAGATCTCAAACATACGTCAATCACAATACCAGTGGAGGCTCGTAGCTAAAATTATTGGGTGTCTGCTCCGGCACTTTGAAACTTGCTTATGCACCAAATCGGCACCATTTGTAACAACTAACTTAGAAATAGGATTATCATACCGAGAGAAAAGCGTGTATTAAGTCCCCCTTTACACAACTGAGCGGCCTATCCTTTACAAGAATGACGTAACTCTCGTCCCGTTCTGACGTCATCAGACTGCCAAACCACGACCGTTTTGTGAGCCTGTGGAAGAAAATTTAATTGGATTATGAATATATCAAGTAGTATTCACAAGAACATTGCATTAATTAATTGAACGGAACACATCTTGTTTCAATTAATTACTGATCTTTATGCATGTACTTAACATTAAGTTTAAATTACTTTTTTTAAGAATTTTTAGCCTTAACTATGTATAAGAAATTTCATTAAGGAAAGTTCTAAATCATTCTGAATGACTTAAAACAAAAATTAAATATTTTACGTCTTCTACTCTAATAAAATACTTACTTTTTTGATAAAATAATTAAATTAGAATTTAATGAGGTTTTTTTTTGGCATTTACTTTTTTATAAAATAATTTAATTTTAATTTAAGGAGGTTTTTTTGACATTTACCTACTTTTTAAAAATAATTTAATTAGAATTTCATGAGTTTCAACCAACTGAACACAATCCTTGGCGAGTAACCTCGTCATTTTTAAAATTCGTAAGAACTCCTGTCTCATTCTTAGAATTGTTTTAATTTAATTACTTCTTCAATAAAATACTTTAAGAAAACCATCTTAATTTTTCGTAACGTTAAAATTTTTCAGTGTAAAAATATTGTACTTACTCTGGTGATGATTCTGGCGTTAACCCGACCTCGTCCGCTGTTGAGAAAAAGAACAGTTTTTAGTACTACTTTAAATGAAAATATTTAAGAATTTTATTTGAATCAATTAGTTTCACATGGATTTACATTTTTTAAAAATCAGTAATAATTCTAGATGAATTTTTAAAGAAAGTATGATAAAGGATTGCGCTTTACAATCCTCTGCTACGTGGAACTGAACTCAATATGATTCCTGATAATCGGTTTTATAAGAATTCTTTGAACTCAAAGTGTTCTTTTTTAAAAATAAAAACAAATTAACTTTGTTCAACAGTTTACATTTTTAATTACTCCTTAATATTGAATTAAAGTTATTAAACAAGTGCTTGTTATATTATTTACCAATATATTTTTCGATCGATATATCGTAACAAAATTTTCTTGAAACCTATCATGTAAATACGTAAATAACGTTAATACTCTGCACAGTGGTGGCTCGTGGGTAGTTCAAATGGGGGTTCACAATTAAATTTTGAAAATACAATTAAGTGAAAATGTCACAATTAGAACAGAAGGGGGGGGTGGAAGCTCAAGTTAGAATAAATTTTTATTTGTTTTTCACTTATGTTATTCTTATATCAACATACTTCATTTTTATTGGGGGTTCACGGGCTCTTGTGCTCTTATGAACGAGCTGCCACTGACTCTGCACGTTTAATCAAAACAAATAACTTTAATGTAATCACAATGAAATAATTTAAAATTTTTATGTCCCTTTAAAAACACTTTCAAGTTCATTCTACTGAAAGATTCGTTGTCATGGAGACCATTAATGAGGATTTCCAAGAAACCATTTTTAGGATTGAAATATCACCTTTGGGGGAAAAAAACCCTAAATACAACGGTTCTACTTCTGATTTAAATAATGGAACACAAAGAGATGAATGAAAGACATTTCAAATAACTTCCAGCCCACCACCCACGAACATATATCTCATCCGAAATTGAAGCTTTTTAAGTGCGGGTAAAAAGGACTTGTGTGAAAACAGCTATTTCCAAATAATTTCCTGGACGCTTCCTTTGTGAAGAGAGCGCGATATTAATGGCCTGAACACAAACCAAACAGTGTTCGCAAACGTCTGGAGGGAGAAAACCAATAACGCCGAGCAGAATTGAATCGGAAATCAATCTGGCAACGCTTTTGTTGAATTGTGAGGGATTTTTCATAGTCCTGCATATTGGACGGAAGAGCTTCTCTATGTGAGGTGCTAGTAAGGGAAATGTCTCAACTAGACTTTTTTTATCAGGCAGATTTTTGTATGGTTTGAGTAGAAGCTGAATTTAATTATTCAAAGGTGAAATGCAAGTCATTGTTTAGTCGCCTTTAATATCCCTTTCAGTCCCAGACGTCCCAAATTTTCCTAGGATTCAATGGCAGTCTCGAACGGGCTAGGCTTAAAAAGGTTTAAATAGTTCAACATAGTGTACTTTACTTGTGCCATAGAATAAATTTTAGATACCTTTATGAAGTATTTTTTCCATAACCAAATTTTCTCGTTACTTTTAAAGAAAGAATCCAGGAAAAGATCTGCGTGTGCGTCTTTTGGTGTTAAAATTTTCTCACTTTTTTCTCGTAGAAACGACTTTACGTGATGATACAATTAATTGAGTTCAAGTATTAGATAAAGGAAGGGAAAATTCTATTAGAAAAATATACTGTAATGCAAATCTATAAAACTGAAGTCACCAGTAAATAAGTTTTACTTTTGTTTATGTAGATTAGGCCGTTCTGTTTGTTTCACTCTTTTGTTGGACTGTATTTTTATAGTTAAACCTCGGAAGACAAGAACTTCTGAGGATGGAATCAGTTTATATCAGGGTTCTCCGGTAGAGTTTCAATCTTTCTTGCCGGTAGAGTTTCAATTTGTTGACCACCCGGTTTGACAATCGATTTTCGAGTAGTTTTAAAAATCGTGTCTGGTTTGATGTATAAATCTCAAATACGATCTTGAGGTTTTTGGTTCTATTAAAGTCAGGATTACTTTTGAGCGATACGGTTTTATTCAGATGATAATCATTAATTTACGTTGGAAAATATTTTTGATTAAAAATTACAAATCAATAAAAAAGTTTACTCACATCCCATTTTATTACACATTCTAATACATAACAGACGATCATTAAATATTTTAATCACAACGATGATTAAGAGGCAAGCCAAACTCAGCCGAAAGCAATAAAACAGCGATAAAGATGGTTATCTCACTTCTATTAGATACCCTGTCTTAGATAACCATCTTTATTGCGTTTTTATTGCTCCCGCCACCAGCTCGGTCTAGTGTGGCTACTCCCAAAAAGGGGATTTTTTTTTCTGTATGCCTAGAAAACTTTTTTTCCGTTAATTCTTCCACAAAACATTTCAGATTTAATAAAATCCCCACTTAAAGAATACAGCAAAATGTGTCGTGATCGTTAAGTTAAAACAAAATTTTCCTTCAACTACCCATGTCCATTATATACTACGTCACTCGGTGTATAAAATATGCAATTCTAATTGGTGATAAAGGAAAAGGATACCTCCTATAGCTAAACTATACTCGGTTCAATTCCGTTAGAGTCCCCGCTAAATATCGCCCGGTTCTTTTAGGCAACAAAAAGTACAAATATTCATAAATAATTTCAAACTCCTGAATTAAAATGTTTAATTAGATCAATAACTATTCAGTTTATTAATAAAAGTCAGAAAAATTTGTTGATATTTGGATATATTTAGTGATTTGGATATTGGCGATATTTAGCGGGGACTCTAACGGAATTGTACCCTATACTCGACAGCAACGCTTCCTGAACCTAGTACGTCACTACACGGAAGGAGAAAATGGGTAAACACAAAGCCCATAGGAGGTTGGTAGGAGGAGTTTCGGTATAAAAAGCACTATATGGCTTTAACAAAATAATCATGTTTTTAAATTGACGTTCTTAATTTCACTCAAAATTCAGACACCGCGATGAGAACTACTTTGTTTGTTTGTGATGTCATAGGGCAGAGATATTTTTAACTCCTCTGAGAGGATATTTCACTCCTTGAAAATCGGAAATACTCCTTAAAAAACTAGCCAAGAGTATTTTCACTCTTTGAATTGTTCACAAAGGTTTAGCTTAAAAAATATACCATGCTCCGCCGAAATTAAATAGTATTTTTCTACTCAAAACACCAACTGATCTCACTCAGCGGAGACATTCGTTGTTCTGATGCTTAGGGAGTTTGATTGCGGTTTTGTTTCGTGTCTCTGTATATGTAGTTAATGCTATTTCCGTATTTCATTCCTCATAATTGAATTTCACTCCTCCTAGAAAAGTCAAGGAGTATTTTTACTCCTTCAAAAAAATCCTAGGAATAACACCGGTCATAGGTAGGCTTACCATATTTTCTTGAGCTCAACCCAGGACACTTTGTCGACCTATCGGTCCATCAAAGATTAAAAACTAAATAAACACCCAAACTAAACTACTTTATTTAATAATTTATACCGTTCACTTGACATCACTTTTTTCCAAAATTCTTTGTTAGATTTAATTAAATCATAAAATTCACAACAATTAAGTTCAGAGTTAGTTTTCACATTTAAAAGGTGTTTGACAGTACAAATAGAGAGTCTTCCCCTTTCAGCAGTCTAATTATGAGTAAAGTGAAGCCGTAGAAAAGTAGGTAAAAAAAATGCAGTTCGAAAATTTTTATCGAAAATTTCACAAAAAATTTTGTCCAGTCTTAAAATTACGAAAGCCCAGGACATTTCCCAGGACAGCCTCCAAAACCCAGGACTGTCCTGGGTAAACCAGGACGTATGGTAAGCCTAGTCATAGGGTCAACTAACCTCGCTGTCTAGTACAAAAGAACTGTGATATTTTTTTCAAAATACGTACAAAATTATCCGAGAACAGTGATGCCAGTCTTATGTTACTTGAAGAAATAGAATTTTACCCTCTGAACACACAGACACACAACACAACCACCAAAAGAAGCATTCATTAACCAAAAGCATCTCACCTTGCAGTTTCCTCCTGTGGAACCTGGGGCTGCCGAGGAAGCTGTTCTTGATGGTGGAGAGGCGCGACTTCCAGTGCGGCTGCTGGCCGATGCAAGGGGACCCGGGGGGCGTGCTCAGGGGGCTTTCGTCGGGGGTCAGCCTGGGGGCGGGCTTCGGGGAGCTCATCGGTGAAGTCGTGGGGCTCTGCATGCTGCCGCTGCTGCGCCGACTGCGACGCCTGCGGTGGGAGAAGTAACAAGTTACAGTTTTTTTTGGTGTCTTCATTTAAAACATTTTTTTATTGATTAAAAATTTTGTGCTTCACATTAAGTCGTTGGTAATATTCGTAAGAAAGAGGGGATTGGTTCTTAATATGCATTCTTCTTAAAGGGTACACTCAGTCAGTTTTTCGACTGTGCCGTTTCGGCATTAGCCCTCCTTTTTTCTAAACAGTTGACGTCTTAGTCATTACGACTTTTAACTTTCTACTGAAGATGTTGAAACGTTTAGCACTTTTACATCTACGAGACTACGGCCAACAAGCCCGGAAGAATTTCGTATTAATTAGTTTTTACCAGGTTGAAAATAATTTTTGGGTCAATTCTTTTTTTTTTTTTAGGAAAAGAAGAGTTCAAACTTAAACAGGAAATTTCGCAGATATAGTTTCATGAATTTTTCCATATGCTTTAATAATGATATTGAATATATTTATCTCATTTTCTGTACTGTCCACTTTCCTCTACCATTTAATTTATTAATTTCCTTGTTTGCCATTAAGGGGCCGTTCAAATATTACGTAAGCACCTAAAGGAGAAGGGTTTGTTATTTGCTTTAAAAATTATAAAAAGGGGCATTGCTTGTTTTTTCTAACAAGGGGGTTGAAGATCGCCTAAAGCAGGCTTAGGTAATATATTAACGGCCCCTAAGAGCACCGAAAGCAGTTTCAATGGATTTAGCATTGTTACTCTTCAATAGGAACACCATACACCCAATGAATGCTCTACGATACGTTGTTTCAAATCTAAAGGTCTCATATACGGACTTGGTAACCACCCTGTAGGTATGTATTGGTTTGGGTTTGAATGAAGTTTTTGTACTTGTATGTTTCTACTCTCTGATATACAGCTCAGTGATTTAAATTAGTAAGGTTTAATAATTTACCCATATGGATACCTCCTTGGCTGTACTGGAGATCCTTCACTAAGCAAATCGAATTGATACCTGTGAAAATAATTGATAAGGTTTTAAATTATTGAATATAATTTGTTTGATGCGATGATTTAACTATAAAAAACATATTTGTACTGACCTAGGTCCTGAATTTCCGTTTACGACGCATGTGTCTACCCTTTTTCTAGGAGGGTCAACTAAAATAAAAAAAATTGCTAATCATAAGGAATAAGTAAATTTTATAAGGAAACCTTAATACAATAAAACAAATTTTTAAGTTTTAATACTTTGAATCTTCCAAGATAGAAAATCTTTTGAAAATATTTCATTTAAAGTTCATATATTCCTATGAAGGTGTAATCTTGAAGCCGAACTTATTGCTAAGATGCTTAAGATTTATACCTGTTTGTGATCTACACCTAAGATTAACTTCTGTTTCATCTTCATAGCAAGGTTTCCGCCTCTTCCTGTCCAGTAATAGGAAATATATGACTTTTTCAGTGTTGTGTCTGGAAATATAGGCAAAACTTAATAAGCAGAAAAACGATTATTTTTACAATTTTTAATTCAAAACTTTTCATTTAAAAAAAATTTGTTCCCAAATCGCATTTGTATTGTAAAAATATTGTTGAATGTGTACCATAATAATGTTACTATTCAATAAAACTTGAAGTTTGAAGTAGAACGTAAACATAAATTAAATTAAGACTTAAAGCAATATAGTGAAACTGAGTTTTATTAGCTAAAAAGAGCCTAATTTGTATTAAATTAACCCTTTCAATCCTATGCCACCTGAGATTACCATAGAATATCCTATGGAAAATTTGGGTCGGTGAAGACTGAAAGGGTTAAACAGTTATTGAATGCCCTCCAATATCAATCAATATTCTTATTTTACCTGGTTTTTAATTTTATGCCATTTAAAAAAGAAAATTAATTATTAAATTCATCATTAATCATCCCTAATCAATAGACCTGAATAACCTATCACGCTGATTATGGCAGAAAATTAAACTGCCATAATCAAACCTCCAAAACAAAAACAATTCCAATACCACTAATCGATATCTTACTCGGATTTGAGGAGCTCCTCCACCAATTTGTCCTTATCTTTGAAACATCCCAGTGACGTCATACTCGAGAGCACGTCGGGATCAATATCGTCGGAAGAGGGTATCACGTGAGTCTGGAACACAGAGAAACGCCACTCTTCAGTTGCTTGAATGGACATATACAGGCTTTTGAAGGGACCCATTCAATAACGAGAGCCTTCCCTTGCGATTCCCTGTGCGATGGCTTGGAGTGGTTTTGGGGTGAATGGGTATCAGACTCCTTTGAGACATTATTCAAAGTGGGGTCCTTTGGATTTCGATGTTGGGGATTGTAGTATGTATATCGAAATGATGTTCAGTTATCATTTGAAATGTCATCCATGGATAAATAGCTTTGTGTTTCGGTCGTGTATCATTTCTCCCTCCTGATGTTTCTCCCACATTAGTTTTGTTGTTTGTGGATGACAATTATTCAGTTGTAAGATCCGAATGTAGCTTCAGAAAAACAAGTTAAAATGTGCATTAACCAAATAATCGTAGTTTAATAATTTAGTAAAAAGATAGTTATCAAATCTTTAAACCAAATATTGATTGTGAAAAAATAAATGAAATCACCCGAGGTTGATTTCTTAGTGTGTAATAAAACGTTAACTTCTGGAAGAGTAGTTTTTTATGACCAAGTAAATTTGATTGACTTATTTAGTTAATTGTTTGACTAATTTTCCTGCGGCTGAATTCAGCTCTAGTAGGTTGGCATTTAAATTATCTTAACAAACTATAACTTAACCAAACATTTTCACAGAGAAAGTGCAAGAAGTATATTTTTCATAAGCAACCTATTTAATATCATGCTAAATTGTGATTTACATATTTCAAAAAACGGTTTTCAATATTCGGTGTATAACTTGGTTATGGCTATTCAATGATGGCATGATCACTTCAAAACATATTTTACAACGGTATAATTGTTCAAAATCTCAAATGGTGTTTCTAGAGTCAAAATAATCGAATATTTATAGCAGAATTCTGTGTATTAATTGCTGTTTTTGGCCATTTAAGAATGTGCATTTGATATTAGTAAAATTCCGATGCTATTTCCGCATTTTTTGTTCTTTAGTAAGTCAAAGTTCTTTTCTAGTTCCATCAACACAAACATTAAAACATTTCCTAACTCTCCCGAATAAGTTATTTTAAATACTAACATCAAATATCGTATGAAACAAACTTGTTATTTAATTAATGAATTTAAATTTCACCAAATTAACAAACACGGATCTAGCAACCCCCCCCCCTATTTTCAACTTGAAAAAACAAAGAAAACATCTTTACACTTGAGTGAAAGAAAACATCTTGTAATCACAAGCAGGAATTCTAAGCACGTAAAAATTTATTTGAATACCATCTTATAAATAGAACGGGCTTAAACACCTTTTTTTTTTCAAAAAACAAATCTAAATAAGTTCAAGAATGGGTAATTTTATCCTAGGTAATCTTTACACTAATTATTTTAATCTAAATTTAGAACAAAAGTAGATACAGTGTTTTATCTAATTACATTCATCCAGAATAATCTCTAGAGAAAAGCAGTTCTTATAAAAAATTTACTTAAAACCGGATAGTGTAAATAGAAATAAAAATTACCTGTACAACTTCTTTCATTGGTAATTCTAATTCTAACTCTGTTTTGCTTCCGCTGGGAAAAAAAGCAATTCCATGAATAGATTAAAACAGTTTAGAAACGGTTTGTTAAACACTATACAATAAAATGAAGTAATTCTATATAAAGAGCATTCTTAAATAAGGACGATTGAGAAGTTTTGGGTACTTACGCTGTCACCCACGGATGCTTTGTAACATCTTCCAACTGAAAATGAAAGTGATTTTTCATTAATTTACACATTAGGATCAATTTATTTATTCATGAATGAATGTGCCATAAAATGGGCAATTATTAATGATGGAAAAATATTTACATGATGGGTAATTCAAATGTTTATTTAGGCATGAGTTTTTAATTTTCTCAACTTGCTATTTAATCATTGAAATTTTAGTCAAAAGATTGTAAATTTATAAATTAAAATATATATATATTTCCACTTCTATTTTTTTTAAACTTTTACTAGAGCAATAAATCGTGAACCGACAATCCCACTTCTAAGATTTATAAGGATAAAGTGTGTAACGTTATATAATTTATTTATAAGGGATGCAACATTGAATTAGAGGCCCTGGCCTTTTTGTCTGTTCTGTTTCTGTCTTTAAAAAAATAAAAAAAATCCCCAGTTTTAAACAGATACCCGCCTACCCTCGAAAAATTAGAGTGGCGGTTTTGGCGAGGGGTAAACGATATGTTTTAGCACTGTTTGAGTTTTATTTTTTGATGGAAATATTTTTCATCATGAATTCATGATTATTAATGAGTAAAACCGAATTGCTCAAAAGTAATTTTTAATCGAAACCAATAAAACTCAAAATCCTATCATGAGTTTTTTTACCTCAAATCATCAGACCAGATTTTTAAGATTTTACTCAAAATTTAAATCATTAAACAAGGTCAAGTTTGATAATTAAATCCATAGACAATCCATTATATCAATAGAATTAATAATTATATCAATATAGACATTTTAATAAAAGAACATGTTTCTCTTCATACTTTTACTGAGAACACTTGGCTTGAATACCACCACCAAACTTTTAACACCAGCCCTTTAATTTCTAAAAAATATTATAGCTCTCAAGTTAATGAACTTATGGGAAGTGATATTGTCAACTTTTTTTATTCCATTCTGATTAGAATCGATATTTCAAATCTCCTGTACTGTATCGATCAATATCTTAGTTTTTGGAATAAATTACTTAATGCACCTCTTAAACCTTGAAAAGATTATTGGATATAATTTGATAACCTCAAAATCTAAAGGAATGAGGATAACTATCAACGATTCGGCATATTTGGATTTAAAATCAAATAATTTTTACCAAAGCACAAAGCAGTTTTAATTGATTTACTCAACGAAGATCCAACGCTGGACTCGATTCTACCGTGGCACAACTCGATAACCCTACTCCAACGTGTCAAAAATCTACCTCAATCCTTCGTAAAAAACGAAAAGGTTAAATAATAACGGAAGCTCAAGGCCATGTCAGTGTCTAAATCGAGAAATGTAACATTCGGATGTCACAAAGTACCATATGTCACGCCATGCTTCGGTCACAGATGGAACGGCGGTTTCTGGAGAGACGGCGGTTGGGGAGAACAGCAATTGGACGTAATAGAAAACGATGGCAACAATTAGGAAGACAAATGACTCAGCAGGACGAAATATTTAATGAAGTAGAGACCGGGAGAGATATGAGCGACGGGAGTAATATGGGTGACATATTTTAAAGAGAATCGAATTTGGAGTAGCATTTCTTTTCAGTATGTCAGGGTTACCTAAAAATGATTTGTTTCTGTAGAAAAATATATTGTTGGGACCTAATTCCAGCTCTTTGTTTGAGGCCATTTTAATCCCGATGGAAAATATTTGCATCATAAATAAAGTCAATTTAATCATTAATAATTTCATTTCTCTATTTCATGACCACAAAATAAATATACCACTACAAAATACACAACTGCATGTAAAAAGGGACGCAAAGGAAGCTAGTCGTTTTCAAGAATAAAATGTAGCAATGTAAATGTTTACATTTAGAAATTATACACAAGACAGGCTGAAAAATTGTGATTGTATGAAGAGAAAGCAACTGATCAGAAAAGGCAGAGAAGAAAATACACTTTCGTTGGAGTGTTGTCTGACGGATACTGTATAATGGCTATTCGTTCCAATAAACGTAGATAAACACTGTCTTTATGTCCCACTACGCAATAAAATTTCAAGGTCATTAACCTTGAGGGTTTTATGGACCACATTATTGTATTGCATTACTTCCGCATTTAGGTTAAATGGTCTTTCTAGTAGACAGATAAAGAGAGCATATATCTCTCCAAAGCTCTCATCTCACAGATTTCGCGTTTGATACAATCTGACTGAAATTCTTAAGTTTAATTCTCCTGATCCATTTCGAAACTTCCTAAATTCAACTTCTTGGACTGATTTAAGGGACTGACTGATGTGTTCGGATTTACAGATGAAAGCCCATATAACTTTATTTTTAAAAAGTTATACTGAATTCCCTGTTTGTTCCATTTTGTATCAAAAATATTCAATCCCCTCATGAATTACATGTTTTAACCTTTTAGCAATGAATTTAATTACAAAATAGTTCCCATGAAATCATTTAAGTATAGAACATTTACTCAATCACATACAAAAAGAACTTACAAAATTTCTAACAAGATTCTTACCAACGTTTAACAGAGACGTAACTCCTCTATCATAAAAGAATACTATTGATTGTGAGAATTACAGTCCACTACCACCCACCAAAATTAATCTTACATTTTAAAATGTTATCTTAATTACACTGGGCAACAGTGAAAATGTAAAATTGATGAAAATGTCAAATTATATGTAATTTCAGCCTGCTAAACACGAATATGGCAATAAAAATTCGATCTTGGTTCCGGTTTTTCCGTAAAGTTGAGATTTTACTATGTATGACAGAAGCACAAGAATTCCTTTAAATTGCCTTTTAAGTGATGTTTATCACTTTAATTTTTAAAGAAATAACCATGAAAACATGAAATAGTCCTGCCAAAATATAATTGAAAGGTTTGCTAGCTATTTTGATTATACTCACGTCTAGAATAGATCTAAAATATGTCCAAAAGTTGGTTACAACTGCAAGCATAGACTATCAGACTTTGTTCTGGTTTTCTATGCTAAATCTCATTTATATGCACTTAGAAATACACCCCGGGCTTGTCCCTAAATTATATAGCTATAGCATGTGTGGCTTTTAAGATATTTACCGTTTCAATCTCTGATAAAAAGACAATTTGTGTTGTAAAGTTGAACTTTGATTTACTCTGATCAAATGCTCCCAAAATAGTTTTTAAAAGCTTATAGATGACATTTAATGTGTTGAGCTGGTAAGATTAGATATCTTAAGTGTGTAGAAAGGGTATTTAGACTGTTTACAATGTTCATGACATTTGTATTTTCAAAAGTTGAACGCAGATTTCTTTTATTGAATACAGAGTTATAGCCGACTGTTTCATTCTCAAAGAAACATCCAAATTTTTAAACTTCCTGTTGAAAGTATCGGTTTAAGAACTACTTGAAGTGAGCACAGACCACTCAAGTCATATTTCATAAACTAAATATGGTTTAGGAGCTTCTGAATGTGTTTATAAGTATCTTCCATGAGTCGCAACCTATTTAAGGAGAATGGAAGGAAGTTTATGACTATTTCGAAGCAAAATCATTATTTGACTTAATTTTGACAATTATTTTGCAAAGATGCGACTTGTTTACATGGTCTGAGACCATTTTTATGCTATCAAACCTTCTGTATACATGCGAAACACAATGCTATAATTTCCATCAAAATAACGATAAAATTTTGTATGACAGCGAAAAAAATTTGTATTATAACATGTTTTCTGCATGTGTTGTATGCTTGAAGACATTCTAAATAAATATTACTCATATTCATGCCTAAATTATAAATTTATCCTGAGCTATGTTTTAAAGATTGCAATATTTCTGCACTAATCACAGTATATCATGACCCTTCTGTATTTCTGAAACAAGAACCAACCCAGAATTTTTATGGTGGTATTCGTAATTAGCACATCAAAATCAATAGGAAATGGCTGTTTTTATAATTTTTACACGAACTTTGTCAAAAATTGTTGCCCAGTGTTATATTTAAAAACTAAGTTAGAAAGCTCATTCATCAAAAATAGAGTAATTATCATTTTTAATAGAATATCAATTTGAGTAATTATTCCACATTATTTAAATACGTATTAGTTTCGAAATATGTGTCGAAGTTTTTTTACTGTGAAACTTCTCTAGTAGCCAAAAAATTAACAACAGTTGAACTCTGATGTAACGAGGATTTGGTTTTAATGAGTAGAAAAGAATCAAATACTTGGTATAAAAGCCTGTTAAATAGTTTATAAGTAACTAAGTAATAGTTTATAAGTAAGTATTTTAACTCGTTTATAGTAGGACTCGGATTCAGAGAGCAAAAGGCGGTTGCCCCATCTTGCTCGTTATAATCATAAACCTAGTTAGACTGTACTACTTTTAAACCTGGTTAATTCTTGATGAGGATGTTATGAAAAATGTTTCAAACCATAGACAATCATTTCAATAATGCTCTCATGCAGAAGCGTTTTAAAGAAAATAATATATTGTAGTTGTAAGACTAACACTAACTAAGAGTTGTAGACAGAAGATTCAGGAGTAAGAAAACTCAAGAGAATATAATCGTTTGGCATACTCACGGCCATCCGCTTGTTGGGCGAGACCTGGATCATGGCCCTGAGGAGCTCCTGGCATTCGGGAGGGACGAAATGGGGAATGTGGAAGACGCCGCGTTTCACCTTCTCCAGCAACTGGCGAAGGTTGTCGTCATCAAAAGGTAAGGCACCCTTCAAAGAGACACATTACCCATCAGAAACCCTTACCCTTTGAACAACTATACAGCCACCTCGAAGAAATCAAGTAATATCTTACCACGAGTAAAGCATACAAAATAACACCACAACTCCACACATCTGCTCTACGGCCATCATACTTCTCACCCTGGAAAATAATGGAGCGTCGTTAAAGAATGCTCAATTCAATGTATTTTTTTATATCTTTGAAAGAATATTTTACAAACTGAGTAATGTTTTTATTTTCAATGGGCAGGTATGACTGGACATTATCCTTGACCACTGAATTGCCCTAAGAAGTACCTACTTAGCGTTACCCAGCGAGCACCTGTGGACCAGAGCCACCTAAGTGAGGCACTATTACCCGCGCCACACATACCATTCACTCGCACAACCCCTTTTTACAGGGGGGACACATAAGCTGAGTAATGTAGTTGATGAAATACGCGTTAAAATATTCTTTACAGAAGTTATTGCGTCACATCATTTTGTGTTTGTTTTATCAACTAAACTTAAAATATCATTGATCCTTTATAATAAGCTTTTCCATAATAAAAGTATTTGGGTTGTTATTAGATCCATGATGACAGTTTTTGTTTGTTAATATCGTAAACATCAATGTCAAAGTAAAAAACTATTTGTCAGTGATATTATCTAAGACAAGTTCTGAGTGAAGGGAAAGATACGAAGTACTTTTGCACGATTCGTTATATAGAGAGAAATTTAGTCTACTTTAAATTTTGTTTCATATACTAGAAAATAAATAAGATTGACTGAAAGATATTTTATAAATCTTAAGTAAAATATATTTTTCCCTGATTAGATTTATAAACCCTAGATTAAAATTAAATAAAGGCTAGGTATATCGTAAGTTAATTGAAAAAAAAATACGCTGGAAACAATTTTATACATACATTTTAAGAGCTACATATACGTAATCTTTAAAAAGCTAGTATAATATTCTATCCAAGTAAGTAAACATCGATAATATTTGACGCATCCACCACAAAATAATCCTTTTCCAATGTTCAGTAAATCAAAAAATTTATTTTTTTACACTCACAATAAAAGTAGCAGATCAATAACCGCTAAGCCAAACATCAATTTAACCTAACATCTCTTCAAGAAACGAAACGTATTTCCCATTACATCAATTCCCTTCCAATTTCCTTATCACCGAAATGCCCAACTCGCAAGAAAAGTCATCTCCGTCTAGCTCCGAGCGATGTAAAAATAAATCCATATGATGATATGAAAAGCTAACTCTCCAATCCTTCACAGCTAGCACGAATGCAGGGCAACGAAAAAACTTTTCCAGCAGGACACATCAGGGATAGAAAAGAGAAAAGTGTGAGTGACAACAGGCGCAGCTGTGAAGGAAAGAAAACGAGAGCGAAAAAAACGTTTTTTGGCGACATTTTTACATCCGAGTTTATGACGAAGTGGCGTAGATTCAGTTCATGTTTAATGTATTTGTGTTGTAATTAGGGGGAGTCGGTTGGATTTCTTGCGGCGAAGTTATTCAAATTTTATCTGTCCTGAATGCTTTGAGATGAGATTTTATAAAAATAATTTAATTATAATTTGAGAACACAATTCAATATTTCACTGAACTAGTGGTCTCCAATGTTTTAAAGTATCTTTTTGTCATCTACAAAGGGGCCAGCTTTCACTCGCGAAAAATACAAACAATTTCCGTCCTCAGAGATTCTTAAACTCCGAGGTTAATATAGTATGTATTGAGTATCCAAGTTTCAAGAATGCAAATCGAATTATCTGACAGTTCACATTAGAAAATTGTTAACGTATTTACTGGTGACTTTGGTTTTATAGTTTTTTTTAGAGAGAAAGTTGAATTAAGCAGAATTTTGAAATTGATAATTACGGAGACGAAAAAAAAAAATCCTCGATACCGGAACGAAATTTTTATTTGCCACTTTTAAAATCTGATGACGTTTCTAATCAAGAAAGGATTATCATTCGCCGATCACAAAAGAAAAAAATCTCTTTTAATCAATCATCGTTGCGATTAAAATATTAATGATCGTCTGGGATGTATAAAATGTGATGTGAGTAAATTTTTGTAAAAAGAAATATAAATTATTTTTTTCGCGTTAGATCGCCAATAATTCGTCAACCGAGAGGTATTTCGATTGTATTTCAAATGTTCATAACTACTGAAGAAAACGTCTATCCTTGAAACATTAGATTGGCGGTTTTGGTGAGATGTGAACGATATATTTTGATGTTATTTGATTTTTAGTTTTTGATCAAAATATTTTCCAACTTGAATTAATGATTATCATCTGAATGAAACGGTATAGCTCAAAAGTAATCCTGAATATCTTAATAGAAACAACAACAACAAAAAAAAACAGCTCAAGATCGTATTTAAGTTTTATATCTCAAACCAGACCCGATTTTTAAAATTACACGTAAATCGATTGTTAAACCAGGTGGTCATAGAGTTGAAACCCTACCAGCGAGAAAATATTTCCGTATAACTCAGACTCAGATCAGTCACCCTCAGAAGTTCTTGTCTTCTGAGGTTCAACCAACTATTTCTATTTTCTATCCCATGGTCTACAACAAATTAACCAAACAGCTTATGTATGTAAACAAAAGTAAAACCTATTTACTGGTGATTTCAGTTTTATAGATTTTCAAAGAGAGGGAACTGAATTCATAATAGCTTCATATCAAAAGCTACAAATTTCTGAAAGTTTTGTTAAATTCAAATGAAGTAAATTCAAATTTCGTTTACTTCTAGTTGCAGTTACGTAAACTTGACACATTCAAGTTTACGTTTTACGAATTAAGTTACGTTTAGGCATTAGCTGTGTTACTAGGGAATACATGTATTTGCATGTTTGCATTCTATAAAATTATCCACTGCACGTGCACATATCTAAACTTGATGTGCTTCTCATGCACCCGGATATGACGACACAGTTTCACAAAAGAATGGGAGAGGTATACACTTCTTTGATCATTTTTCGGAACTTCCCTACTCAATATAAGGAACTTGACTGTTCGTGCAGAGTTTGGTTGGTATTGAGGAATCTAAACCTTAATAAAATGTTACTTGATTTACTTGTATTTTATTTAAAAAATTATTTGGTTGGAACTTTTTTTTTATAATGTAACTAAAAAAACAGTAGAAATATGCTGATAGCAAACGAAGGATGTAGTGTCCAGAGAAATATCCAAATTTCGAGTGAAATTAGACACTTTACTTTAAAAATATGATTAGTTTGTTAAATCCATGCATTATATTGAGTTTTTGGGTCGTAATTGTAATACAATTTCAAGTATTTTCGATTTTGTGTTGCGCATAGTACATTCATTTAGAATTGAACTCCCAGCCGATGAGAGCTTACAGACGTTAACTGAAATTTTCTTCCACTCATCGTGACATCATAGTCAACTAGTATAGATCTTGAAGAACAATAGAAAAAGGTGGGATGGGCAGTACTAACCCTGATGACCTCTGGGCAGGCGTAGTGGGGTGATCCGCAAGAGGTCTCAAGCATCGCTCCCTCGATCTGCAGCGAGGCCATCCCGAAGTCTGCTATCCGGATGTTGTTCTTTTCGTCCAGCAACAGGTTCTCGGGCTTCAAATCACGATGACTGAAATTCAGAAGAAGTCAAAGGACTATAATAAGTATAAATTCAGCGAGTTGAATTAAAGAATTGAAAAAATATTAGAACTGTTTTTGAGAATTTGAAATGAGAGATTCGGGCAAGAAATAGTCTTTAAAGGATAAAAATATCAAAACTTTGTACATAAAATATTATATGTTCAATTATCATTTCAATTCATTTCAAGTTTAATTTAATCTATCTATAGATGTAAACCATGAAAAATATAGGTAATCTAATACACATTAGGGGTAGAAGGAGTAGCTGATGAATTATCTATTGGATGGACCCTTCGTCTTTTTTGTTTTGCAGGGAGTAAGAAAAAACTAATTTATGCCTATTTTATATTTAGTTTTTTAAAAAAAGTTTTTATTCGTTATTTTAGTTTTCCATTTCAACCTGTGTTGGAAATGATTTTATGCTAACTTTTAAAAGGAAGTTTCCTTGATTATAAAACTGATCTTTGAACATAAGAAACTCATTATTTTTCTCTATTTCTACGATGAGAGTACGCCAAATATTTTGCATATCTCTTCCTTGATTTTATCTTTGAAGAAAAAAAATAATAATTTTACATTCAGGTAAAATTAAGTTAAGTATAAAATATTTAAAAATTAAGAGGTGAGTAGAATTTACTGTGGAATAATATTAGAATTATTATGAATTATACACTAAACATTCAACATATTTTATGTGTGTGTAAAGATTACCAACACAAAATGGTAATCAATATACTATGTATGACCTTCATTTTAACCAAAATGTTTTACCCTTTATACCATCGGTTCCCGAACTGTGCTCCAAGCTTTTCCAGGTGCTCTGCGAAGAAATTTGAAATAAATACAATTGTGAAAATTTATGTGATTTGCGTTGCTCTGAAATTTGTATAAAACCTTCTGCAAAGTTTTTCTTTTTTAGAACCCATTTTTCCCCCTCCCTAACCCCCAAACTTACAAGAAGCAATCCTCTTTGGGTATAACCCAAAGGACCACAAAATGAGTTAAAACACTACTTTTGAGGTCGAAATTTTAAAAATTTCTCTGGGGGAGAACCCCCAAACCCCTCTCCAGTTTGACGCCAGTTTTAGAGTGTTTTTCTCTTGAAAATTCTGTCGCTTACACGAAGCGGTTCATTAGGGTGTTCCCCACAGAGTTTAAAAACGCGATAAACATTTTTTAAGTTTGGCACTAACCTTTTGAGACATCCTGTATTTTTATTCTAATAAACAAAGTCGCGTATTTAAGACATTTTCTGTCCTGTACCGAGAGCCAACTTATTCTCTTCTTCTTAACTACTTTTTCTTTTAGTTTTTTCCAAGATCAAGCAATACTTTCTAATCCAAAGACCCTAATTTCAAAATTAGTCCACTTTATTGGACAAAACAACTACTTAATAAAAAGGGGGCTTTTTAAACTACATCACTTTCTTAAAGGCTGCGTACAGGACCGTAACCATGCTTCTTTTCAACTTCACATAATTTTAAGGAACCTCTCTAACGAGTACTGCTTTAAGTTGAATTTAAGATCACTAACATGCCATCTTGGAGCGCTTAATGTCAAAAATGTGTATACTAGGAGATCCCCAAGTAAAATAGATCTGTGAGTGTCCACCCCCCTGAAAATTTTGGATATTGGACCCTTAAAAGTAGTAGTGCTTTATAGCTAATTTTGTGACCCTTTGGGATACACTCGAAGAGAGCCGCTCCTTATAAGCTGCATATTTTTTTAAAAAAGTTAAAAATGGACGTCAATCTTATTTTCCTTTATTTTTTTCATTTGGATGTGATTTTGTTTTATACTATCGTGACGTGAGTACTTCGTGACACCTCTAGCTTCTCTTCACGGTACCCAGTTTGGGAACCACTGATATAATGTGTCTTTGAGGAGCACTGTTTGGGAACCATTGCGCTAATTCAATACGCAGCATTTACAAAATCATTGCACATTGAAATTTTAATTACTGCTTCCGGTTAAATAACCATACTGATATACCAAGGCTATACCAGAGCATGAGTTGGGAAAAACGTAAATATAATACAGAGAGAAGTTAGAGTGTTCTTACCATATACAGTGGCTGTGGCAAAAATCTAGGGCGGAAATGATTTGTCGGAAGAACTTTCTTGCCTCCTTGGGCGTCAGGCGGCCTTTTTTCACTAAGTAATCGAACAGTTCACCGCCTGACACGTGTTCTAGGATTAGATACCTGGAAACGGATAAAGTCATTAGCTCTATACACAGAGAAAAAGCCGAACAGAGGGCCCAAATCGTTATTTTCAAATGCATTATCATGGTAGAGGCTGTCTACCACATCTGATTGAGTTGAACATTCAGATTCTTTTCCTCCGCCCCTCGTGACGTGACAAGGAAGGTGTGAGAATCAAGAGGAGTATCATGTGATCCCAGTACCACCAGTGTCCCTATCAGAAGGCATGTTTTTACCTAATGTTTTTTCGATTTCTATTACCGTCTGTGGACAAGGACTCTCTGTTCTGGTACTCTGTGTCGCTATATCTCCATATCTGACAAGCATAGTTAAAAGTACACAGTGCATTAACAACCAATAAGTAATTGGATACCCAAGGGAATTCCCTATTTCTTTGGCCCTGCAACAAGGACCCTTGGCGGTCCTACAGGAGGCCCTTAGAGTTATTCCAAGTAGACCAGGAATGAGCAACCTTTGGAAATTTGGGGGCCAAATTTCAGAATTATAATGAAGTCGCAGGGCGTGGATAATAGGTAGTTGCGGAAAAAATAATAATGACACCATAGTAACATACTCGGATGCAGAGTAATTTTTTATATTTGAAAAAATATATCTATAAGTTTCGCACGTATAAAAGGTTAAACGTAGTGTGATGGAACATAGATTAAAAAAAGGAGATTTTAACCTTGTACTTCTAAATTTTAGGGGTAATACCGAGTTTTAAGTACCAAGTACGTCTGAGGTTAAAAAAGGAACGGGAAATTTTCTTTTTTTTTTCTTCACATAAAACGATTTAAACATCTCCATGAAGCAATTAATGTCAGGTTTGAAATGTTTTGTGTGACGTGATAGTATTTCCTGAAAATTAAACTTTAACAAATTCAATACACTTATATAAAAATGATAAATTAGTGAATTCTTGAATAGCATGAAAAAAAAAGCACAGACAGACGCCGCCGCCGGTGCTGTAAAACGTGTATTTAAATTTATTCCATAACTTAATAGAACTTAAAACACAAAAGAGAATAATCTTTCCAAATATTAAGAGCAAAAGGTATTTTAAAGAAATAAATATGCCATTAAAATATAGAAATTTTCTGTTTTTAAATATGTATAAAACACATTACGGACACTATCTGATAAGAAAAGTCGACGAAGATAACCTGCTTAACTCAAATTTGCAAATGGCTGACTTATTAGAGCTTAGTTTTATCTTTCTCCAAAGATAAGTATGATCTTTCTAAGCCGCAGTATACTTAGGAAGGATTTGAAACCTCTCAAGTCGATGAATAAAGATCACGCTAGTATGAGAGAGCTCTTATGTTTTTTTTACTTCCCCAATGTGACGTGGATACCATGAACTTCAGGAGTTTTCTATGGATAAAGGACGAGAGGAGGACAATGATAAGAGTGATTCGGAAACTTTATTGCTTAGGTTTTTTTAGAAAGTTCTCTTAAAGTACATAGTCATAAATACAAAGCTTCGTAATTCTTTAAAATGTATAAATAGTTCACCTGATATGTTTTTTTAGGGTTTACCCCGATTGAGGAACTATAACTTCTTATAATTAAATACAGTTAATGGTACTATCAGAAATTTGTATTTTTAATAAGGAAAGAAATAGGGAAATAATTTTTATAAAATAATCTGCTTTTCGAACTGGGCACTATTTTGTTTGAACAACTATTTTAATTTGAAATTTATAGTAAAGTTTCCCAAAATCTTCAACAGCAAATTATTTTTTAAAAATTCTGTTAATCCTAATCATTTTCATCAAATAAAGTATCTTTAAGAAAGCACAAGGATACGAAAGTAGATTTTGAAATAAATTTTCCTTTACATTAGAAACATTTCATAAGCTTTCAAATGCTGACTTATTGTTTTCATTTACTATTTTTAAAAATTTCAATCAAGAATATTATCTTTTGAAAATCCGTTATAATAATGAACTTTTTCCCAAAATTTTAATCGTTTAAGAAGTTGAAACGTTGAAGTTAACCAAATTGAAGTAAAACGTTGAAATTAAACACGCAAAATATATATTTCTCTAGACAAACTCAATATTTAAGGTATTACCTTCAAATTTTCGGAAATCAATTACACTAGTCAACAAAATCGAAATTTTTTTTTGGCTCAAGAACGAAAATGGGTGATTCTTATAGAACTTTTCACGCTGAATTCAAATATGCAAGCAGTTTTTCTCCATCACCCTCAGTTTTTGTTTTGAAAAACGCATTTTAATGTTATATAACATTTTGATGACTTAATGACTTTGAATTCGATTTTCAGGGTCAAAAAGCATTACTCAAGTCTTTAAATTACTCCCAAAGGGACAAGGAAGGTAGAAATTTCTAAAATATGAAATTTTGTAGCAAATGGATAGGTTTAAGGGGTGGGTAATAACCCTTAAATAACCCTAAAATAATAACCCTAAAAAGGCAAAAAAAAAAAATAGCTAAAAATTATTAGCGATTATACCGTTCAAACATGTCTCATAAAATTTACTTAGAAATTCCATCCCTTAATACTTTGCAACATACAATATCCTTATTAAAAAACATCTGAATGTAATATAAACTAATTACAAATTCATAAGCTGATACTAATATTCATTAAAATTACAAATGAATACTTACAGATATTTTTTGTTTTCGTAAACATCGTACAAGGCTAAAACATGAGGATGTTCTATAAGCTTCATAATAGCTATTTCTCTCTCTACCTGAAACAGAAAATAATCTCTGTTAAATTTCAATTGTATGAACATACAAATAAAATTTATAATAATACTGATAAAGTATCATAAAAGTTTTATTTGAAATGAATAACACATAAAGCATTTTGACCGATCTTTAATCTAATATTTATGACGAAAACGTGTTTCAGGACAAAGCGTTGTTAACTGGTCAACTTAAAATACGACTGCTTATTTGTATCGGGAAAAAATAATGAGGCAAATCAACTCTTTGCAATAAGAGTAATCGATATAAAGTTTTGAAAATTTATTTTAAAGGATGTAAAATGTTACTCCTTTACTATAAAAAAATATTGAATTTCATTCATTTTATATGCATTCTTTATCACATAAACATCTCTGCTTCTAGCTTTAGATGAAATATAAATGCCTAAAGCAACACAAACACTTCTGAATGTAGTTTCCACAAAAAAAATGATAAATGCGTAGCATTCTCCTATCTAATCGCACCAAAAATAAAGTCGCATGCTAAAACACGCCATTTATTTCCATTTATTCCCCTCTCTCTCTCCTCCCTCAAAAAAAAAAGTAATTTCCATCTCCATTCTCTGTTAGGGAAACAAATATAAGAAACACAAGCGCCATTTTGATAACGCTTTAGTTCTTGAGAAATTTCTCTGCAAGGCAAAAGGAACAAAAGTAAGAGAAATGTCCCCTTTCCCAACCGCCTTCTACGGAAGACGTTTACAAATGTCCCTCCAAATGCGAAATCGACTGATTTGGAACATCACGACACCGAGATAGGACAGAAAAAGAACGCTGTAACGTCGAATCAACCGCAACAAGAACGAAAAGATCGAGCTTCCTCGATAGCTATCGGGGACAAAAAAGAAGTAAAAAAAACATCAAAAATCGTTCGAAAAAGCCCTGGAATGAAGCAAATCAAACAGAGCCCCCCTGATGCAGCGGGAGGGGTGAAGGAGCCAGATCGTTATTGTGATCGAATCTGGCAACAGCAGACGAAATTAAGGTACCTGTCAATCAATTCCCTTTTCAAGTCTCAGCTCTTTTTTTATTACGGGTGTTCCGTCGTTGCCATGGTTACCAAGGAAGCTGGCTGTGAAAGATGTCGTAAGCAAATTTAAAGGGCTTCGTCGAGATTTTTTGATGGGGAAGAATGGGACGGCTCTAATGGCTATCGAGGGGCCCAATTAGAATAGAATGCTGAGACGGGATCTTCTTGATGAAATAAGGGGTGCAATTCTGTTATCCATCACGTCGAAAATTTTCGTCCAAACTGTTCTCGATGTCAAATACGCCAAATTTGTGTTGTCTCTAATATAACTGTATATTTTAAACTGGTATTAGTTTGGGATTTTCGTTCAGTGATATTTCTAAATCAATCTTAAAAACTGCTTGTCAGTTTTCTTTTTCACCATAAGTAAACATGTTTTTATAAACTTATTTTTTAAAATTATTTAACTGGTTCATACGCTAAATCTATTTGGTTCTACATCTTTTAAAGCTGGATATTAACCTATTCCATTCTACAAGGATATTATAATTTTACAGGAAACATGTTTGACTCTATCTAAGTTTTCTCGATCTTTAAACAATTTTCAAACAAACCCCTTTTAAATTTTAAACCCTTTTCGCATTAAGATTATTCTATAGTGTTTCTATTTACACTATGTCTGAAATTAAAATATGTTTGTCTACACTCGCCATCTAATCCGTGTACCATCAAGTAAAAGCCACTATTTTGTACTTTGTCCATAATTTATTATTTTTACACACTTCATAACCTACACCATGGATAACAAACACCTTTTCAAATATTTAAACAAAGCACATTTTATCACATAAATATTAAACTATCAACTACCTAAAAGACGAGTTTAAAAAGTCCCAAGCTTCAGTTTTTATAAAGATAAATACGCAAACAACGTCGTTATCTAGAAAATTTAGAAACTGAGTTGAGATGAAAATGAACTGAATATAATTTCCACCGGGATTTAACCTAATGCTCATGACGCAAGTACTTCCCACGCTTCGATGCGCATTGTGAGCTCACTTCTGCATTGGAGTGATATGAGACTGCAGAGAGACTATGATTTCCATCACAATACTCTACCTACAAATACTGGTTAGCCATGTTTAAAACACGCATTTGAATTCGTGTGTTTAGACTCAACTAAATTCAATCTGAATTAAAAAGAAATGTTTATGAATTATGTTTGTGTTATTTTAAACTAATGTTATGAATAGTAATTTTACACTAACTGTTTTTAACGTTAGAAGCATATATCAGAAGAATAGATAGTTTTGATATCTGAATAAAATCGTAAGGCTAAATAAGGATAAATTTAGTTGAACAATAATCTCAAAAATGGTTGCAGTATAGTATGTGACTATCACCTTAAAAACTCAAATGGCAGAACTTTTACCAAAAGTTAAATTATAATGTAAATAGTGAAATCCAAAATTTCAATTTAATAGTATGTATTAAAATATTCAGTACAACTTTTTTTCAAAACACTTATTACCCCTAAATTAGAAAGAACTACAAAATAAAGAACTTTTTTGTCTACAGAGTTATAATTTAAAGTAAGAAAATCTTTATTAAGAAATTATAGCATATAACTTTATGTGTGCAGTAATTTTTGGGTTTGCTTTTTAAATAAGCATTTTACAAACAACTTCAAATGACTACGTTACTTAATAAAGTCTTTGAAAGTGACATTAAACACGAACTTATTCCTCTAAGAAAGGGATTAAAATCTTGTAGGCAATTTTTAAACACCAATTAAGTCACCTATATTCCAAAATTATTTTGAAGGTGATGTCATTGCTATAAAAATTATTAATTTCAATGAAGAATACTAATATGGGTAATACTAATATGGGTAATTAAACTCGCTTGTTGAAATGTGTTTTTTAAAAATTTTATTACACTCTAAGTAACTGAACCTCAATTACAAATTTAATTTGAGATAAACTTCTTCGATTACTTTGTGATATAATGTAGTTTCGAACTACAAAATGTTAAAAAAAATAATGATAGAACAAATATTTGAAAGAAAAACGTTTTTAAAATGTTTAAACTTAATTAAGGAGGATCAGAATTTCATTTCTGTAAAAAAAATATTTTTATTTTGGATAATCAAAGTTAAGTTAAACAAAAAGTCTTCATGAATATCATTCATCAGATTAAAACAAAATGACACTCCCAAAAACAAAGCATCAAATGAATTAATAACCACCAGAACAAACCGCTAAAATCTTTATCCAAGCAGATACCCCCACAATTTGTATACGGTCCATAACTCTCCCTCAAACGCTAGTAACTCTCCATCTGAAAATATTATTCACTCATTTAAATTTTTATCACATGCTCCGAGAGAACCTCGCTTCACCCTGTACTGTCCGCAACGAAGTCATTTGAATAACGCTTATAAATACTTTTTTATATCCAAAAGGGGAAAGATTCCTCCCTCATTGGCCTCTCCCCCTCCTTTTTTTTTCTCCTGCCCCCCCTGGCAGGAAAAGATAATGAATAGCCGCTCTTTGCTATCTTTTTCCCTTTTTATTTTAGTCTAATTCTCTCTCATGATTACTCCGATGTTAATGAAATATGTTTGTGATTTGCAGTGAGGGTAATCAGAGATCTTTTTTTTGCAGCTGAAAGGGAGATTGAGTTGTAAGGAATGCTAGATTGCTAGGAAAATTGAGTGGGGTTTTGTTTTAAATGAAGCGAAGCTGTGTAAATTTTGTAATTAGCTTACTTTCGGTATTGAAATCAAGTGATGAATTGATTTAAAGCAAAATACCCCTCACATTTTTTTGCATTGTTTTAATGTAATGACAAATATACCACATAGTTATATCCAAATATTCAATGGCTCTCACATGGAGGTCCGCCCATACGCTTGTCAAGTATTATAGAACATTTTCAATCACATGACTCGGACCTAACAACGGCCTTAGCAACAGAAGATGTTACAGTTTTTTGCCCTACAGAGGTTAACAGTTACAGAAAATGACTAGCCGTAGAATTCTTCTATTGGAGCATTTGCAATCACGTGATCCCATACCTAAAAACCGCCTTAGCAACAGATAAACAACGGCCTTAGCAACAGTTAAAAGCCCTACAGAAGGTACACAGTTAAAAGAAAATAACCGGTTGTGACGTCACCTGAAAACACTCTATATTTCCCTCGTTTGTTATATATCGTTTGTCATTTAGTTTTAACAATTTTTAGGTGAAATAAACTTTGAAGAAAATTCAATTGAACTTCACAAAATATGTTCAATTTAGACTAGTTTATACCTTAATCCAACTATTAAAACTATTAGAAATAGAACTGGGATTACTGAATTTTTTTTCCTAATTAAAAAGTTTTGGACCATCAGCGTCTTTGTAAAAATGTTTCATCTATTTGATTTGCTACATACATCCAAGTTTTGTAATACTAAACTTAGTAAGTAGGTAGTAACTAGTAATTCTAGTAATTTTTAAAAAGTAATATTTATTAATAATAAAATAATTAACTAGTAATTAATTAGGTCATAAATCCTTAGTGATTAAATAAATCTGTAAAGATCTCTCTCTTCCTTCTCTGTCTCTCTTTCACTTATTTCCTCGCTTAATCTTTTAATATCTCTATTGTAAACTTCCCTGCTCACTTAAAAATAAAGAAGTGATGGAAGTTGGTATTAATGTAAACAAACCTTATCCAATCTACACAATATGCACGGTTTAGAAAATAATTGATTCCAACTGAATTACTGATCGTACCTAACAAGTCCCCTCCTCCTCTCCTCCCCGACATTCTATAAACTTCAAATTTAAATACAGATATCTCCATCTTATCACCCATTTCATATCTTTACATATAAAATTTAATACAAATCCTACCACCCTATTCATCTTACCATATAAATTTAAAATTTAATATACAGAGACGTTTCGGTATCTTACCACTCACTTCATCTCTCCTTGCCTCCCAACCATTCGGAAGTCAAGAACACCCTTCATGAAAGACCCACCACATAGCATTTCCTATTCATAACTCCACTCCATCAACTTTTTCCCATCCATTTCAAATCTACAGCGAAAATCAATGCCTCACACGCTATCACTCGGACGCCCCCTCGAGAAAACCAACAACTGCAAGCCTTTGAGCATATCGACACAAGCCCCGAAATCCATTTTTCCCTTCCGCGATTAAAAACTCCCTCGCAAGAAGAGAGGTAGATTTATAGTAGGGAGCGCTTTGAGAAGGAAACCCTATGTGCCCACAAGATGAGTGGGAAAAAAATCCTTAATATGGATTTCAGAGTAAAAAAATTACTCCTGGAGAAAAAATCGTTTTTGTCTAGTTTCGAGAATAATGCATTCAAAGTTTGGGGAGAAACTTTAAAGAAGCCTTTTTGTCGCCAGTTAACTCGCCGTATAATTTTTTTTATGGTGAAAAATATGTTGACCACTTGATTCTGACGTGTACAAAATGTGCTAAAACTATAAGGAAGTTTTAGAAGTTCTTCCAGGAATAAACGTAAATTATAAAATAAATTATCTTTAAGGGAATAGAAGGGTATAAGAACAAGATAAGAAGTACTTCAAGAAACTGAAACAAAATATATGACATTAATATATCTGTATGACTGAAAATGTGTATTATTTTAATGGCACCCTGTTTACCACTCTTATGTTTTTCATTTATCTATTTATTTGGTCACCTAACCTAAATGGACCAAGAGGTTACAGGCGACTATGTTGATTTATCTTTTGTTCTTTTGTTTGTGTTTCATGTTAAAATAAATAAAAAAAAAAGAAATGGAAGGAGGGGAGAGGAAACAAGTGTTTAGAGTACTAATCCGTAAGTCTGGGGTTCAAATCCTCACTCAGTCATGTATGTTTGTTTCTTCCTCCGTGGTTTTGATCCGTTATGTGCCCTCTAGATAACGCTTAGTATTACCTAACGTTGGCATAAGTGGATGAAGGATTAACATCCAAGTATACGCCATTTTTGCTTCTTACTAACTTCGATAAACTCAGGACTAAAATTGAAGATGGACGTAAAAAATAAAGGGACACAAAGAATGGATTAGAATTTATAAACACGCCCCGAAAAACAAAATCAAGGGGATTTGTCAATTGTAATCAATCAATTTGTATGACCAATGTAACTCACAGCAAAAATTAATCGTCAAGAAACAGAAAAGCTATGGCAGCAAAAGTTGCCAGATCTTTCCTTTCCACAGGATTTCTCTTTTAACTCAACTTTTTCTGTATGCTACGATCTTTTCACAACTTTAGGGAACTTATCCATCGGAAATATTCTAGTTATTAAACTACATTTTTTCTCTCTACAGACTGGGGTCTCATTTCTCGACTTCGGTGGTGAACAGACTGGTGTATTTCCCCCCCAACTTCGGAAATTTTAGAGGGCTATGTCCCCACAGAGTTCTAGAACGGAGAAATCACGGCCATAAGCGATAATGGAAATCGAAAAAGCATGGAATATTGATTAAGTTAGGGGCTATTTTGGCGCTGGGATCGCGTCACGTCACGAGAGGCGGAGAAAAAAGCTTGATCCCCCAATAGCCCTCCGAAAGGAAAGATTGAGTGAACACGTCACAGCCAATCACAGCTTTGCCCACCAAAATGTATACTAACTAACAGTTCGGCTAACCAGCTGTTACTGGTGAAATACTCCCTCTTCATCAATGCCTGTTTGAAATTAAATCTGACTAGAAATGCCAAGTCATTCCAGCAGATAGTGGAGGACTAATCAATGGTCTTGGTCACCACTTGTTCCATTATAGTCGGCTAGGCTATGCCGTGTTCATGAGTCCTAACAAGGACGAAACCGGTGCATGGCTGGAGGCGACCCTTGCAGTCTTAAAACGACATTTTCAAAACTGAGTAAAAAAACACCCAAATATGAGTATTTCACAAATCCAAATTGTCTCTGAATCAAATTTACTCAAGTTTGAAACATGCATTAAGTCATTTCTGAAAACATGCAGGTACTCAACAATGATACATCATGGTGGCCTTTGTCAAAATTACTCTCTTCGATGATGGTACAGTATTTGATCAGAATGTGACTAGGCTACATGTAATTAGAGTGTGATGCCACATCTGAGCGAGGCGGGGCATCACGTTTTTAAATTTACATATATGTCCTAATTGCTTAAAGAAAAATATTATAAACTGCAAAGATTAAACAAAAATACAAATAATTTTAGTGGTGACTAATGAATAGTTTGAAACTTAGTATTTCTGGTATTTTATAAAATTGAAAGAATCGAGTTTTCATATTTGAAACAAACAGTTTCATATCAAAATGAAACTATCGATGTACTCAGATTTGAAATCGCCATTTTTCTCAGTGTGAGAGTCGGAGTTTACACCTATAGTTCGGCTAACCAGCTGTTACTGGTGAAATACTCCCTCTTCATGTATACTGCCTACCTTTCTGTCAATTATTGAATTTCCCGTGCAGCCTTTTACCTTATACAGCAATTAGAAAACAACCTTGTGGACCCCCTGTTAGGATGATTTTTCTCTATGTATGTCCATAAAATACTTTCGCAGAAAAAGTCTGTCTTTTAAAAATCTAGACATTCTTCCCGTTAAACATCTATTTTTTTTACAAAAATTGTATCAATTTGTTTCTAAATCCGAATATCTGTTCAATGAAAACTCTTGTTAATCCCAGACGACCTACTATTATTTATAATATTCCCAAATCCAGGAAAGAAATTTTTCATACGTGTTTTTTTTTACGTAGCACCTAAATATTTTAATAGTTTACCCTTAGATATTCAAACAGCACCAAGGGTTACTATTTTCAAAAAAATTGTTAAAGCAATTTTTATTTATCTCTGAAAATGTACCTGCTCTTTAACATTTCCTCGTGTTGTATTCTTGAACAATTTGTTTTTTTTGTACATGTCTTTTGCCTTTCAAGGTATTTCTGTTTTTAGTAATTTTGGGTATTTATTTATTTATATACAACTGACACCTTTGCCAATCAGTAATTTTATATATCTTGTATTTTCTTAAATTTTGATTTTATTTCTTATCCTTATAATTTAAACATATTTTTTTCACTTTAATGGGATTTTTAATCCCCTAAGTGTAAATAGCTCATTTCTAAATATTTGCATGTCTATAAATAAAATTGAATTGAATTGAATTGAAGTCGTAGCCTACAGTTCACAGTCTACAGAAACAGTATTCACACAACAGTATTCATAAACACATTCACAGTCACAGTACCGTAAAAAAGAAAGCTCAGGAAACTTTTGCTGCCAGAACTTTTTTGTTTCTTGATAATTAGCTTTTTGAGTGGCATTAGATGACGATCACGGTCGCTACAGTGAGGCCGTATGTTCGAAGCACTCTCTACTCACATATACCTCCACGCGTCTTCCCCAGCGGGCTTTCCCCACGTGCTTCCCTGGAAGACGGCGGAAGTGGCCCGTTGCCAAGGGCAACCGAGGAGAGGGCTTCCCCCATCGGAGTGAGGAGGGGGAGCGTCTTCCCCGCCATGTTGAGATGAGGACGTGATCCGAGACAATGCGCCTGAGACGTTGCACGTTCGATAAGGAGGCTTTTTTTCTTTCTTGAGCGAGGAGGGTTCGAGAGATACGAGCGGAATTAGGGGGTTCGAGTCGAGGAGGAATGAGGGTGGGATCAGCAGTTTGTGGTGGCCACCCTTAATTAAAATGCATTTGTTGTTAGATAGGGAAGTCGTATTTTTGATACTGATGTGAACTTTTACTTATCTTTTATTGATTTTATTGATTAACTATCTTTGTTCCTGTATGTTAGATGAGTTGAAAGAGATGAGAGAGAGAGAGAGAGAGAGAGAGAGAGAGAGAGAGAGAGAGAGAGAGAGAGAGAGAGAGCTTTCACCTAGTATTTACCTACCGTTCCAAAATTTCTTACAATGTTTTCGAAGTGAAAAAAAAGTGAAAAGTCTGACCGTTTTATCTCGAACAATGCCAATAGGTATAAAATTTAGTTCGCAAAAATAGGTTTTCAAAAATATCAGTTCGTAAATTGGTTATGAATATCAACCAAGAATAAAGATCCACCGTTCATAAAAATGCTAGTGTTCGTAAAAACAAGCGTTGGCTGTTTACATACTTTTCTTAATTAATGTATTCAATTAACTACAATTCTTAATTAGTGTTTAAAGAACACAAAATAACCAATAATCTTGGCAATGAAGTAATTTATATAATGCATGTCATATGACTTATTTTGAAAATTTTAAACCAAAAATATGTTCTTTGTTTTAAAATTAAATATTTGTCCGGTCTTTTTCCCCGCAAAATTTGTTCATTTTATTATTAAACAAATCTACAAAGCACTGAATAAAGGACCTCCCTTAAGAAACTAAAAGGTAAAACATGAAACAAGTTTTTGTATAATGAAAGCAGTATCTCAAATACTTCTTACGGATTTATCTCAGACAAAAATATGGAACAAATTTTCTTCCAACCCTTACTTTGTTATAAAAAGTTCTTATGTAACAGTTTCTTTATCCCTCGGTCTATTGATCTTGACTTTTCAAAGATGGAGAAGAGTATGGAATAGCTGAAAATAGCGCATGAAAGAATATTTTTACACTGTGAGCATTTCCGGTTGAATAAATTTCCGATACCGAAAAAGAAGGTTGGGTTTAGTTCTTTTAAAAAGTAACCATTTAAAATACCCCCTCGAAATTGTAGGTTCTTAAAACCTTTTGAAATACGCGCCTACATAACGAGAAAAGTATAATTCTCGATACATCGAAGAGATTGTGTACTGCTGTAAATAAAGTGGATACGTACGTTTTCGTGTACTTTTCTTTTATTCCCACGAATGTAATGAAATTTTGAAACAAATTAAATACTCAGTTACTTTGAATAACCATTGTAAAAACTATAAATCTTCGTTCTTAATACTTGTACATAGTTAACCAATGCGTCTGATATAATACGCATGTTGAATATCGGACAAAAAAAAAACGATGATAATTACTTGGTGTTTCATACTTGAGAAAAAAAGTTTTTAGTTATTTAGTGGATACTTGGTTTTGGATATCTGATAGATACTATATTATATAAAAATATTAAACATATTCAATGAGGATATACTTGTGTGTGTTATTTATACTTATATGTTATCAAGGATTCTGATCTTATAGAACTAATACCACATTATAAAGATATCAAGAGAAATGGAATAGGAGGTACTCATTGATATCTCCTAAACTAAATAGAGTAATTCCGGAGTTACAATTTCATTATAAGATTTCTAATCAGCTGGTTACAATTGCAATTGAAATAACATTGTTTGAAATTGAGCTATTGGTTATGTATCAAATTTGGTTAGGTTTAACAATTATCAAAAAACCTTTCTTTTCCCAAATATTCTTCTTTCTTCTTCTAAACAGTAAACAGCTCTGTAAGGGTGATTAGACTGTAATTAAAGTTTCGATTTCAAAATGTTGTAAAAAGAGAATTACTGTGATGAGAATGACTTGATATTTCACATGAGTAAAATTCCTAAAGCCGGAGGAATTTTTTTGTGGCGCTGGGAAAAAATAGTACAATCAAAACTATAGGGGGTTCTGTACTCTTCAAAACCCATTTATACCAAACTTACAAGAGGGAAGATAGTTGTATTGATCCATTTTGCCTGTTTTTAAATCGGTCTCAAAGGGTATGACGAGTACTACTTTGGTACTATTTTTTCTTACACCAAAAAAGTTCCTCCGGCTTCATGATTACTCAGGTGAAATAAATATCAAGTCATTTTCTGGCCAGTAATTCTCTTTCTACAGCTTTTCAAAATCAAAACTTCAATTATAATCACCCGGCAGTATCTATAATTTAACACCATTCAAATCAGAGAGAATCTCCAACATTCAGACACATAATATCCACACATTCGTTCCAACAACAACTCTAAACAGTCAAATAACGTTTCTTCCCTGCTAACGAGAATTCTCGGTAAACGAATAGCGCTTTGAAAACGGCCTCTTTAATTACGATCCATAACGGATAACAGCCATTCGGTAATTAGATACTACAGGCTAATTGGCCGAATGCTCCCGGTGTCTGATTGGCTGCAATCTCATTGCTGCCGGTTCACTTTTAATTGATTGGGTGCGGAGTCTAATTGGAAGTCCTTTCTCTAGTCGCTCTCCCTTTCCTTCATTACTTTGGGAAGGAAATGGTGATGAAGGAGTGTTGTTTGTAGTACTTTGGGAAGGGGTCCGTTTTCTGTTCGGAGGGATGTAATTTGGAGCGAGATTTCCTCAAAGTCACGCCATTTACCTTATAGGTGTAATGTGAAAAGGAACTTTTCGTTTATTCTTTCTGTCGTCAGACCCACCCAAAAACATTGTATGCATTTGTAAACAGTGTATGCATTTGAAGAAAAATAAACATCAAATTAAAGATAATTTTGTTCAAAACGAATTGGACAGAAAAAAAAATAGGCTGACTACCTTCTAGGTTTTTGTTCAAAAGTTTCAAAGTATTAAAACTCTTCCATACTGATTTGTAATGTTCGGCACTAGTTAACCAGAACTAGTTGCAACTAGTAGTTAACTACTGATCAACTAGTAGTTAACTAGTAGTTTAACTACTTTTGGTTTAAACTAGTTCAACTATTAGTTGAACTACTTTTTTTAATAACTACTAGTTGAAACTACTTTCAAAATTTCAACTACTTTCAAAAAAAGTCTTATTAAAATTTTTATCAAAATATAGAAAAAATTGTACTGTAACAAATTTAATTAAGATGGTAGAGTACTCAAAATACCATAACCAGAATTAAATGCCCTTTTTGTTTGTTTTTTGTGATATAGATAAGAAAGATGTATTAGAATTTGGGCAAAAAATAGGTTATGAAATTAAATAGACTAGTTAACTAGTAGTTAACTACTTTGGGAAACAGTTAACTACTAGTTGTAACTAGTCCCAGGAAAAAATAGTTAACTACTAGTTGCAACTAGATTTTCCCAGACTAGTTAGTAGTTGGTAGTTAACTATTTTTTGACCACTAGTTGCCGAACACTACTGATTTGAAGCAAAGAAGTTATAAGTGTCGTACCATGTACGAGCTATGAGCTCTTTTGGCACTCATAACTATTTAGTATATATTTTTGTATGTATGTCTGTGTTTGTCCCCCATTTTTGTCTTTTGTTCTTTATGTGTGTATTCCTTGTGTTGTATTTTGTAATTCTATGTGTTAATAAATTCTATTCCATACGCAAGTAATTAGGTTGGTTTTTAATGACTCTAAAAATAGATAAATCAATAAAGGTATTGTTTTCGAAATTTTATCACCAACGCTTATTTTTAATCTTTTTAACGCTGTCGCCTGCATACACTTTTTAACTAATTCCATACCAAGTTATCTTCACAGCGCACGTAGGTATACGTATACAATTACAAAAAAATTCCAGTTCAATATATAAAAAAAGTAGATTTATCATTTTATAGTACTTTGTAATAGTAAGATTAGATTTTGTTTTGTTCTAGTGGTGTAAAACCATTAGTAAGATATTCTCTATTGAGAAGTGAATTTACCACCCAGATGTATAAAGCTTATAGATTTAGTTGGAGAACTTTTCAGCATAAAAGTTTTAAAGCATTGTTTTTGTCAAAAAATTATAGATTTCCCTTAAAATTAGTGTTAGTCATGAAATTAAATCCTACCCTGCTTTTAAAATCAAGAAACCGATGCAATAAAAGTCAATATAGTGATTTATTTAGTAACTCAAGGTAGTTAAGTGTATTTTGTATAGTCCAAGGTACAATACTCTCCTTAGGTCCAAGGTACAGTATTTGATCATCTGCTGAAAAATGTCTAACCACCGTGTTGTATACGTCTAGCTTCATTTAAAGCACATGTTTTAATAGCTAAAACAATCCATTATAACATATTAAAATCACTTTAAAATCAAATCTATTTTTAACAATAGCTTACGAAAGCAAAGATAGAAAATTTACTTTTGAAGGATGAAATTAGATTTTAGCGTATATCTTCCAAAATAGTCGGCTTTTCAGGAAATAATTTAGATGGACTGAATACTCTGGTGTTAAAGAGGAAACTACATATTTAGTGTTGTCATAATACCTGAAAGTTAAGCCAAAAACAGTGTACCGAGGTACACTACTTTCTCCTATTAAATAATTTTAGGAGAAGAACATAATTGGTTTTCGGAAGTATTTGGTACAAAATTAATAATTAGTACAGGTTTTACCCATTATACTTATTTAAAGTACTGTTTCCTATCATATTAAGGTTCACACTATTATTCATGTAAATACCTGAGAAATCAGAAGTAGTTAACGTAACGACATTAACACAAGGTTTACGCCCTTTAATTTCTTCTTTGGGTGTTTCCAAACTATTTGAGGTTATAAAAAGTTGATCGGGTGATATAACGGTCTATACAATACTATAATGTATTATAATTAAAAAGGTATTTTGTATTAAAATGTCAAATGTCCATTAGGCTGAGCGCTCACGAGCGACTTTTGTCACGGTGACAAAGACAAAATTGTCGCCATGGCTATTGAAACAAGTTAGAGTGCGCGCACTAGGCGACGTGACTCCACGTGACTCTTGGCCAATTGCCAAGAATTTCTTCAGAGATACATTGTTTTCTAGTGGTATTTTTGATACTAGTGATACTGGTCGCCGTGACTTTAGTCACTCGTGCGCGCTCAGCCTTATTGTTAAAAAGCTTAAGGCTGAGCGCGCACGGGCGACTTTTGTCACTGCGACCAGGATTACTAGTATCAAAAATATCACTAGAAAACAATGGATCTCTATGAAGAAATTCTTGGCAATCGGCCAAGTGCCACGTCGCCCAGTGCGCGCACTCTAACTTGTTTCAATAGCCAAGGCAACAATTTTGTCTTTGTCACCGTGACAAAAGTCGCCCGTGCGCGCTCAGCCTAAGCAAAAAAATGTAGCCTAAAGACAGAATTCTTTTTCAATGTTAAATTCATTTCCACTGTTTGTGAAGTAAACCCACACAACTTCCATTCCCAAGATTTAAAAGAACCCACGCAATGCAAGAAATTCCCAAAATGCACTCAGTTAAATTTATTATTCACTTGAGCGTCAATTTTCAAACTCGATTCTGAAAAGGAATTGGAAGTTAGGAACATGAAACTTCCTTAATACATTAGGAAACAGAAGTCAAAAGTAAACGAGATCCTTAAGTTACCCTAACTGGTTCGCTAAAAATAAAAAAAGAAGAAAAGAGACCACTCCGCGAACCCAAAAATGGAAACTTATTGACAACTTCTGAAAGCGTTGTCAAAAAATGCCTTAATAGAATTACCGTGTAAAAGGAACAGACTGTTGACAGTCAGAGAGTTTTGTGTTTCCATTTCACTTCATTTCTTATTCCGTCTGGGGAGGGTTTCGTGAAGATTTTGCTTTTCGTGAATAAATGAAATTGATGCTTGAAGTTTGAAAGTACGATCCCTACGTTATTTTTATTTGTTGTTTTGAAGCTATGAAAAAGTTTTATAGGCGCTAAATTCTAAATTATTGATGTTTCGAACGTTCACATTTTATAATTGTTTAAACTTATCTAAACATTCATACATTAAAATAATTTATTGTTCTTCAAATTTAAAGGGGAGCATGGTATCCATTGAATTCTTGCAATGATGAAAACCAAAATTCAAACATTACCTACATTAAGTAGTCTTTAAATAAATAGCCATTCTATATTAATTTGATTTACGTGTATAATATAATACCATTTACCTTACTGAGAATTATAGGAAAATTTGAAATGTTACTTGACTTTAAATGAGGGAGTGAATTTTTCCAATTTTTTATAATCCCGTCTCAATAGTTTTGACTTTGTCTATAGTAGTGAGAAATTGTTTTATTATGTCTATAAAAGCTTTAATGAAAAGATGTCATTGCCATAAACGCAAAATTTTCAAAAGGTTAAGAATCTCTCTCTTATTGTATCTAATAATAAGTAATTAAAAAAATTTTCACACATCATCTAAATCAGTGTGGTCTAACCTTTAGCTACCCGAGTGCCAATTAAACTTTTTACAGGGAGGCGAGTGACAGAGACAGTAAACATTATATTTTACTATTTGAAAACATGTTAATCGAACTTGTATTTCACAAGTGGAACATTTACTTCAACTGTTAAGATTTACTCTAATACGCATTTTACTTAAGAAATATCTTTCTTACATTTAAGATGCAATGCAAAAATATTAACTGCGTCTCATTAATATACCTTTTATTTATTCAAGGGGATTTATTTTGTGCCACAATTTAAACATTATTTTACTCGATGCTCATATTTATAAAATTAAAATTTAAAACAAGTTATTTTTCTTTTCAAATGGAAGATTTGTTGTTAAATGGAAAATTACTTTATTAAAAAAGAGGAAACCGTCCTTAGAAAAAAAGGATTTAAACATGAAAGAACAAGAAGTGTTTAAGGTTTTAGTGATTTACAAGTAAAAGTGTCGTTCTAAATTAGTTCATATCCAAAGAAGATATTCGATTATTTTCTCAAGAGGTTATAGGCACTTTTAATTATCAAAATTGGGTTCTAAATACATATAGACACAACTGCAACCCTGAAATGAAATTTCTGAAACTACACTTGTAGATTAAATGTGAATTACAACCCATATTTTCTACTGATTTGATAATTCCTTTCACTATTGCCCTAACTGGATCTTCTATTGATGGACTTTAATGAAGGGGTTCCAGGAGTTCTCCCCTGGAAAGTTTTTGAAAATTTGACCGAAACAGGTTTTTAACATATTTCTGAAATAAAACTTATAAGCGAATAACCATCTATTTAGTTTAATAAAGGCATTAAATTTTGTGGCCAAGTGCCATGAAAATCTCTTCGAGGGCCGCGGATTGGACCACACTGATTTAATGGAAACGAAATACTGGAAATAACAGTACGACTTAAGATTAATCAGAGTAAACCATTTAATCATTAAAATAATACTTCCATCCTTTACAGCTAAAACAGGTTATCCCAATCTACACAAACAGGTTACAATCTAATTCATAAAGCTTAATGATACATCAAATGCATATAAGCAATTTTTCCAAAATATAAAAGCCTTAAAATGTTTCTTGGTGCTACCTAATAATCAGAAGTATGTGAATTTAAAATGTCATTAAAAAAAGTAATCCTATTAAGTGACAAATCTCTATGGAATTTTTAAAAACAATACAAAGCAATAGTTTTATCCAACGTTCTAAAGGCATGACACAATGTATGCACAAAGGTCGATATCTTGTTAGAGATTATCAACACTTTAATTAAAGGAGTATGCAATTTAAACTTGATCTTATTTTTAATCAAGTCTAGTTACTTAGCAATGGCGTCAGGGGGATTAAATAACGGTTCCGTTGTTTAACTAAGTTGTTTGCAGTTGAAATTTAAGCTTTTCAATCCTACATCAGCCGGGATATCCATTATATTCTATTGAAAGTTTGAGGCGGCCAGGAGTGAAAGTATTTTAAACGAGGAGACAGGTTGGGGAATTAAAGTTCGATATTGTGCCTAGAAGATAAATTGGCGAATAGGGAATGGGAATTAGAGATGGCATACCCTTTACACGATATTCCATAACATTTTATGTCGCAAAAAAACTGATTTTATGAAGAAACACCAATTTTATAAGTTTTTAAAAAAAACCCTGTAAATTGAAAACCTGTAAACTTGTAATATTTACGATGGATAACACGTTGATTTAAAATCACTCATGCTTCACGAATCAATTAAAAACTCAAGATTATAACCTAGGTATCGTTACCACCATGCTGAAAACTCTAAACTGCTTTTTCTTAGTATTCAAAGCCCTTTTTGTACAGAAAAGCGTAAAGGTTTTCAAGAAATCTATCGGGGATTACGATTTTTGGCTCCAACATGATGTGCAGTGCAGCATCACTTATTAACTCTTATTGACCTTTTCTGCGTGGTGGGGACGATATGTACTAAATTTCTTCATTTACCTTTAGGAGGACTGATTCGCTGAGTTTTTCTCTGTTTATTATTTTCACTGCTACTTTCTTTCCTGTAACACAGTGCACTCCTAGTTTCACCAAACCTAAAAAAAGACAACACCAAATTAGACAAAGAAAATATTATAGCAAAGCTAAGAAAAACTATTTATTAAAACAGATTACTTTCTGCCTAAGCAATATTCATTAACCAGTGAGCGCTACGGTTTGTCAAATGTGCCAATATTTTATTACAAACAAATAGTGTAATAGTTTTATTAAACTTTGAAAAGAAATTACCTCAACTGTTACTGAAATAATCTTTAAGAACTTATTTAATGTTTGCCTTCATTTAATGTTTTTTTTAATTGTAATTGGAATTAATTTAAATTAGCTGAATGATTTCCAGGTTTTAATAAATATCAGTAAAATACAAATGGAATAATAAGTGAACAATTGACGAATCTCGAACCTTACTTAAAAGATGCATTCCTTTGAAACGTTTCTAAAGAAATGTAGAATGGTCAGGCAATTTCAAATATATTTCGAGTAAATTTGCTGAAGAAAAGTGTTAAAGTTTTGTTAAATTTGAGTTGAGTTGAGAATGGATTTATCAAAACTCAACATAAAACGGGATACAGAGCCGGCTAGTAATAACGAAATCAATAGGTTTTTACGTGCTTTTTCTAACACTTTTGGACAGTAAGGTTTGGACGATACGTGAAAACCTGAAACATCAGTCAAAAACAGAGAAATAAAACCAAAAAAGTTGTGAAACACACAGTCAAAGTGATAATGGCTCTATGCGTATAATTTATTTTACTGAAATAAAAATTAACAGAAAATTGTTCTTATCATCCATCGAAACAGAATTTATTAAAATTTATATTTTTAAACACCTTCTGGTCAGTTACTTTAATGTCTAGAAATTTTTCTAACCATTCCTTAACACAACTTGTTTACAGTACTCCATTACAGTACAGTTCCATTTGTGACAAACAATTGAACCGTTTATTTCAGAAACAGATCAAACACCATATTTATTCTTTTTCAGTTAAAACTAGAAAAACTCTTTAGCAGCTCATCACATTTTTATGAAGGTGTTTAGTTATTATTTATCTTAAAGTAGACCTTATTTGAATAGTTACAGACAATTTTTTTAAATTTTTCATCTTTGTAAAACATTATTGAAATTTTGTACTTGACATGCTTCTGCAATAAGTAAAGTGTTTAAGCTTATCTTTAATTTTTTAAAGATTTGGTAATAAAAATGGGCATATTAGTTGAGAATAATATTTAGCTATTAAATGCTAACCGATAACGTTTTATATGTATAGTTCTTATTTTCTCTCTTTTGGTTAGTAGATGTATACTGTAATACTGTTTTATAAATGATTTCAACTGAAATTATTTCCAATTCAAAATGTTAGTATAGAAACTTTTCATTCAATTAGATAGTGTTAAGATGTATTTTTGTAGGTAGTAAAACGAATTTGTTGTTTTTCTACAAAATAGGTTCAATATTTTGATCTGTGGTATAGATTTGGTGCATCCTTTTTATTTCATATATTAAAAATATGTCACATTGATAAAAAAACATATCCACAATGACGGAAATTTTGAACATATTTCTATCAAAACAACATTAGTCTTGAGATACGTACAAAATCTTTAGAAATATTGTTTACTATGGCCAAACCTCGAAAGAATGAACTTTTCCAATCGCAGATAGTGTTTGTATGTAATTAAAGAAAAAAAAAGTACCAAACAAGTTACAAATTAGCAGCAGCTATGAATGAAATGGGTCTGATTCGAAATCCCGACATCAGTTGCCTGACAGGTACGTTTGCCCGACATCATCATCATCATCATCATCATCACCAATGCGATTCAATAGAAACGAAGAAAGGAGGATTGTCGGGCAAATGAAAGTCGGACAAATGAACGGATCCCGAACGAAATTCCTTCGCAGTTAAATGCAGAAACCAGACAAGGGACGTCGCTTGACTGGTTTCTGCAAAAAAGATAAAATTTAACGCTTTCCAAACTTACTTTAAAAGCACGACATTTCAAATTTTTCTGCTCTAAAATGTGCATTTACCTCTAAAGAATCATACGACACCAAAAACTAATTTTTGAAATTGTGTTTGACATGTTTCTGAAACGATTCAATGGCTATGATTTGTCATGCTTATCGTGTCAACATCCGTATATTAAGTTGGTTATATATGAAAAAAAAAACCCTAAAATTTTCAAGTTTGGTAGAAAATTTTTAATGTAACAGACGACAAAATGGAAAAAAAAATCAAAACATCATTTTTAAATTTAATTATACTTTTTATCAAGGATGATTTGAGACTTGTGTACACAAAATATAATTAGATTTCCTTTATTTTTAATAAATTTGATCTATTTTGACTACCAGTTAGAGCCATTGAAAAATAATTTAGATAAAATTTAAAGAGACTGTTGATGGTATGTCAACTTTCACGAGGAATTGACGAAATCGAATTGTTGAAATTATTATTAATACTATAATAGGGCTACCATTCGGGACCATATATTAGTTCGTAAAAATGAGAAGCGACTGAAATCACTAGGACAAGAAATTTAATAAAACATTTTACTGGTGAATCTTCTCACTGCTCTCCCGTCAAGATATAACTTGATGGATTAATCCATAGACGCTCTCAGACCATTCGGCGTTAGTTTTCCTTCGAAAAATGACCGTTTGGGAATAGGAACTGGTGTAAAAAAAGGAACTGGAAAGAGAAAATCTCGGATCATTACGGGGGAGGCATGGAAGTCGACCCTCGGAGGAAAAAGAATGTCAACCGAAGATAAAACTTCGGGAATTTTCTTATTTCCTTACAAAGGAAGAAGCGAATGCCTCGATAAAAGAAGTTATTCTTTGTTGATAATTACTTCTATTTAAGGGAAGGGTATTCCATCGGCCTGGGAAAATAGATTGTTGTAATTGTTCCTGGAGGATTTGGTGGAGAAAAAACGAATTACTTCATATTGTCTCTGTAATAAGGTGGCGTAAATAAAACAGCTTTTTATAAATAGTTTAATAAATTATTATCTTAATTAAAAATAATATTTTCATAACATATATTTTAATAAATTATTAATAAATGATATAATTGCTGGGATAAAAAAATATAGGCTTCTGTAAGACAAATTCCACTTATGATTTAGTTTACAACATTTATTAAATATTTATATATGTATTTGCAATAAATGAACCACTCTTTATTATGTGACATGTTTTGTTGGAATTTACTGGAAAGTTTAGAGAACTTAAGAGTCAATTTCTTACATTAACATCCATATTCACAGCCGTCTGCTTCGGTGTTAACCAGCAGCTAAAGAAAGAAAAATTAGCTTTTCACTAACTCTGATTGGTGGAATCCTTTGACCAAGTATTTAACACCGACGCTGATGGCTGGGAATATATGGGAGTAAGAGTATAAACTCTAGAGGAGTTATTGGACTTTTTGATATAAAAATTAAGGAGTTGATTCAGATTTTTAACTTAAATTCATACCCATAAAATTTTAAGAATTATTTAAGAGAAATTCTTAAAATAATATTAAAAACTGTTTTATTATTAAAATATCAATTCTGACATGAGGCTTGTTTGTAAGTAACTTAAAGCTTAATTTTTTCTTTAAAAACATTGTGAAATGTTCATAATTAAATAAAACTAACTTAAAACGCTCTATTTTTCTCGGAGAGAAAAATACTCAAAATTACTTAAAAAACTTACTCAAAAAACTTACTCAAAATTTTCATACTTTTATGTTATAACGCTATAACATGTTTGTATTTCCCTTAGGTGTTATAAGATTACACAGTTTGACAGTTAGGGTGTCATTTCCGCGTAATTTAAAACACTATATATGTATTTAAAACATAAAATTATGTAATTTAAATAGAAAATTGAAAAAAATTACATTTTATTCATTAAACACGGAATACAAACAATAATCTTTAATATCATGGTTTAAATTATTTTGTAACCTCTGAACGAGAATGATCGTTCAGCATCAACTTTTCTTTTCCCGTTTCGCAAATATTTTCCCTTTCAACTAATATTTAACTGAACATAATGATTGATGTTGATATAAGTTTAATTAATAAAATACGTAACAAAATATGCATTTGTGACTTAAAATGTGTTAAAATATATTTCTAAACCTAAATCGAAATCTATGTTACGTAAAATAAAAAAAAATCCCCGAATCAAATTCGAACGCTTTGAAACAAACAGTTTTGCAAACACTCTGCAATATCCTTTTCCTGAAAGATATGTAAATGCACTAAAATCCATACTGATAATAATTAACTAAAATAAACGCCCATTAAGGAGATAGCCAGCTGTGTTTTGCGTACACATGGTTACCTATAGTTCTCCCATTGAGTGTTTTCATGTGACGTCACAACCGGTTATTTTCTTTTAACTGTGTACCTTCTGTAGGGCTTTTAACTGTTGCTAAGGCCGTTGTTTATCTTTTGCTAAGGCGGTTTTTAAGTTTGGGGTCACGTGATTGCAAATGCTCCAATAGAAGAATTGCACGGCCAGTCATTTTCTGTAACTGTTAACCTCTGTAGGGCAAAAAAATTTGACATTTCTGTTGCTAAGGCCGTTGTTCGGTCCGAGTCATGTGATTGAAAATGCTCTATGGACACGACACAAACCAACCAATCAAAACACCCATTATACTAATCTGAATGTTCTGTTGTGCAATTAAATCTTTAAATGTAACACCTTGATTTCAATAACTCTCTTTAAAACTACAACAACCAATAAAACCCAGAAAATTTACACGCACGCAACAGATAGTTTTATAGCTTTGATATCACATCCAGGCATTTAAAGTCGCACCTCGTCACCTTTTATTATGCTTAACTTAATTAGGTAGTACAGCGAGGATGGGAGAGAGCTTATCTCCTCCATCTCGTTATATCGTTAGCCCTAACTCAATAAGCGAGTCTATCGCCCGTATCTGCAGATGGATGAATGTTAATGGGGGATATATGTGGAGGTGTGCCTTTTTTTAGTATTCCTACATGATTTGCGCGTTTTAGTTGTTTAATTAAATATTGGAGAATGGGACAGAAACAATTCATTTTGTAGGGGGTAGGATGGGGATGGGGAAGATAAGAATCGAACACAAACGAGAAATTTGTTCGATGTTTAGATTGGGTTGAATGTACTAATGAGCGGCTTTGTTCTGAATCATTGTTGTGAGGTGGGTTTGGGAACAATTAAATTGGATGTGGGGTAGCTCTCTATAGATTCTGTTTTGTGAAAGTGAAGTGAAAAGTGAAACTGTAATAGGAACATTCGGATTATACAGATTGCAATATAGCAGAATTTAGATTAAAAACGTTTATTGAGAGTTTAAAGTATTATTATAGATTTTGCTTAACCATAACCTATTTATGAGAAATCCTTTTATTTAAAATTAGTTTGAAACGAAATATTAAATTTAATACAAATTCTTAAGTTATTTGTATTTTTCTTCTTTTATAAGAGATAATCTTAAAAAACAAAACTACAATGAATTTATATCTCACTTATATACTAAAAACAAAGAATTTAGAAATTTCTACAATCTAAATATAAATTTTAAGATAAAAATATCATTAAAGGATTTGTCTATACATTTGAATTATCAAATAAATGAATAAATTGCAATAAGCAAAAGAAAAAACATTTTAATAAAGTATTCTAAATAACGTAATCAACGTAAAGTAAACAATAAGCATATTATATTAGAACGAACTGATCATAAAAAGAATGTGTTTTAGTTGTGTCAAAGTAGGGATGAAATATATTATGTGTACTTATTTTTAAAAAAGTATTTGTTAAGGATATACTTAGTTATCCAACTGCCTAAAACATTGTAAATATCATATGCTCTTTTAAGATAAATAACTTAATTTGTTGGACGATAAAATGCACGAAACAACAGATCTTGCTTTTAAGAAAAACATTTAATAAAAGAGGTCCGCAAAACTTTACTTAATTACCTCTCACAGTCACAAAAACTCAAGAGTTTATCTCCACTCTTTCTACGATAAGTGAGACTGCACTCATGGACAACAGTGTGAAACTAAGTTAACAACCCGTCCTATTCACTAATTGCTTTCCCTCACATTTTGGCTCAGAAAGGAGAAAACCCTTTTACAGAAACGGTCTTTGATAAACTGGTCGCTTCTTTAAAATAAGGAATTTGAGTTGTACATACCTACCCTCGATTTCGAATAAATAAGAAAAATACGGTAAATGGCATTCATTGTTAATTTTTAATTTTTATCTTTACAAATGATGTTATTATTTAAGTCATACGCGTAGAAACATTTTTTGAAAAATTGAACAGAACAATAAAAAACGATGACACATCGCGCTAAAAAGTTTAAATAGCCTGCGGTATTTTCTTGATAATAATTTAAGCGGAAAACAAGATGATATTTACATGAAAGTCATTTGCAATTCATGGATTAATCCATCAAGTTGTATCTTGACGGGAGAGTAGTGATGAGACTCTGCAAGATATTTACACCGAAGAGATCTTAGTACACATAACATATTTTATCCCTAAATTATATCGTAAGTTAAAAACATAAATGAAAAATAGTCTGGGGAAAATCTCTAAAGTTCCCTCTTCAAGCAATAAATTTCCCAAACTTATTTATCTAGGAAGGACTGAAATTTTCCTCACCAAACACGTTTTCACTATTTATGTTTCTGATTGGATGGTTGTTCCGTAAAATTAAAGTAACGGAAACATGAGTTTGACTTTTTATTTTATAATCAGAGGTATAAGTGTATCGCAAAATAGTAATTGAAGTACCTATAGTTACTTCCATGACTATTATACGATGACATGACATGAATGAGAGATTCTTATTTGTAGGATAACTGTATGATATTTTAGAAACATTTTTTGTTATAAGTAAAATAAGGTATTTAGTTATATTATAATTATACAGTATACCCAGTATATTAGTTTACTCTATTGGGATATTGTAATGCACTTCTTAAACAGGTATACCAACTGAATAACTAACATTGAAATATCAACAGGTAACTCCGGTATTGAGAACTGTTTATTTGTAGTGTTTTGAAGGTTCACTATAATGGGTTCAACTGCGTTTAGTATGCTGCCAACCCATTCTTTAGTCTACAATCATCGTAATTTCCGATTGATGTTTGAAAACAAAACATTCAATACCTAATTTCTGTAGTGAAACGACAGTTTTCAACTAACTTTGAATTTGTTTTTCTGTAAAGGGGGTGATTGGCATGTTGGCAACAATGTGAAATTGTAAGAAGTAATGCAATTTAAATAACAAAAACAGTGATTTTCCAAGTATTTTTATAGCAAAAGCTATGGGACTTTATTACGTTCTTCACAAAGATTGTAAATAAATAAAAAGGGACGGGAACACATCAAAAGATCTTTCATACACTTCACCCCAAAAATAAACCCCCTTTCCTTCATTAAAACGAAAGGGGGTACACTCAACAAATCGAAATTTCTCGGTCCCCTCCCTATAAACCCTTGTTTTACTACACCCCCTACAAAAGGGCACTCTCTCCACCCAATGCGCGAACAAAAGAGCATTTCCCAGCGAAATTGAGACTTCCTGCAACTAAACGACGACAAGATTTATCAGGGGGGAAGAGAGAGAGGACATTTAAGAGAGCCCCCCTCTTGCGAAAGGCGTGGCAGGGGACTCTCTTCGTCTCAAGGGGGAGTGGGTAAAAAGAAGGTGCTAGGGGGTGCAAAGTGGGAGCCAGCACCCCTGAGATCGATGGGATTAATGAGGTGGGGGATTATGCCCTTGGAACAGGTGGAGGTGTTGTTTCTGATGAGGAGAAGGGGTGGGTTATTAGGGGGTGTCGTGGAATGTTTTGTTTTTGAGGGGGAGGGGTGGTTGGGGAAAGTTTTCAATTGTTATAGTTCATTGGATTCTTGGAGCAGGTTTTGATGGTTGCTTGTGATGTGGTAATACAATGCTGAGCTATGTGTTTTCGAATAGAACTTCGTTATGATAGTAACTGGAAATAGTTCTGAAATAGTTTTTGAAGTATACCTACTGTTGAATATTAATAAGCCAGTGAGGTCCATAGCGGGGACCCCTAACTAATGGGTCCTTATCTCCAAATTTCAAATGTATAAAGTTTGAAACAAGAATAACTTTTGATATTTTCTGGAATGTAACTTTAACATTCTTTACCATTTGTTTTACCAATGGTAAAAAAATGTGTTTTAGTACTTTAATACAGGTAAGATAGAGCAGGATATCAAACCCCCAGAACAAATAGACGTCTTTGCGGATGGAGCTTGGATATTCCAAGTGGCATTAGAAAACAACAACAACAAATGGATATTACCATCCAATCATAACAAACTTATCACACGTCCTCACTTGTACCTTTTGGCATCTCTCACCTACTTAATTCTAATATATAAAAACAAACATATGTATTTTTTATTTACAACTTAATTATAAAAATAATTATTACAATGTAGACATTTAATATACAAAGTTCCTACAGTGAATGAAATTTATCTCACATTCCTTTAGCAAAACATTCCCCACTGAGTTAAAATCTATCAGCATCCCACAAAACCAAACCTTACATATCAAATCCAATCCCCCCAAAGATAACAACAATTCATAAACCAACTCACCCATCTAACGACCTCCCTTACCCCCATCACAAGGGATAACAAGTGGCTGTTTATTATCTCCTTACCCAGCACCTCCATATTTCCACATATGCGCAGCGTATATGGTTTACGACTCCAGAGGGCTTCTTGGTCGTAAAACGCCATCTTTTGTAGCAGAGGTTTCTCCTCTTTACGAGATCTCTGATCCAGGGTGAAAAGGACGCCTGTAGGTTAGGGTTAGGGCGGGGATAAATTGTGACGAGGTAACTATTTTATGTGGTGGCGGGATATAAATAGTTACTTTGTCGTGGAGATGGAGGGAGTGATATTATGGCGTTTGGATGTTGGGGTAAGGTCGTTTTTTGGAAAGGAAGGGTTTTTTGCTTGTTGTGTTTTTAGTAAAGTAAGAGCATAGAATAAATGACAAGGTTAACGGTATGGATTTAACACGTTGACTGACACAATATATAAAAATTTTTTGTCCGTGTGGCCACATTTTTATTTTTGATTTGCTTTTAAAATGATTTTAACTTATTAAAATTTGTGGAAATTTTGAAAAACAAAATTTTTATAATCGGCGTGAGTTGTATGTAACTCACGCCACTCCTTTAATTTTACATACTTTTATACTTATTACACTTTCAAATTTAATCATGGTGTTTAAAAAATTGTATGAACTATTGAATTGTAATTATTGTCATACGAATTAAAATTAAAACTTTTAGTTACATAAGGATTTAAATAACCATGCTGTATGAGCCTTAAGTAAAGCTATAAGAACCACGTGACACTTTAACTTTAAGTTCTTCCCATGATTTAAAAAGGAACTTAGTTAATACGAGCTCCACAATTAGCTCCACACCGAATTAGCTCCACACCGAAGGATAAATGGTAATTACAATTACTAATAAATTCGACGCTTCCTTTTAACTTAAACTTTTCTCAATAAATAAGCATACGCAATAAAAAAATATTCAGGAAAAATAAAAGTCATTCATATGATTATCTTTCTATTCAACCAACAAAATTAATCAACTCTAAAATTAACTAGTTCAACTGCAATTTTCGTGCAATTCTAAAGATACTTTTTAAAATTGAGGTTCACGCAGCAACAACGAACTAACTCCAACAGCTTATTATTGGAGTTAGCTCGTTGTTACTGCAAAAGCCTCAATTATCGAATATTTTGAAGAACATTTTACACATTTATTCGATCATTTAATTAAAATGACTCTTTTCTATGTTAAATAATTCATCATTTTCAGAATATCAGAAGAGGTTGCTTAAAAATATCCACCGACATCAAATTATTAACTTAAATTCCATTTCCCCCTTTAACTTGAAAAAAAAAACCCTTTCCCCAAAATACACCAACATAATCCACTCTCTCTCTCAACCCATTACATCGGTGTGTCCATTCGACAAAAAACAGTGGGGAACTTTCTTCCTGTATCTCTTCCGTCAAAAGCGATGCCAGATACACATCGAAGCAATTTATTTCCTCTTGCCGTCTTGTGAGAAAAAAAAATGGAATCAATAATCAAGAACGTTTATTTAAACGCCGGAGTTGGTTGCCATAGGAACCAGGGGACATTCAACTGAAGGTCCGTCAACATTTCAAGTTCGAATGGATTGGGGCGATGTTCAGCAGCGGATACAATGATAAAGGCGAAATATTTTCTTATACCCTCGGTCTTTTTAAAGTAGTTCTTTGATTTATAAATATGACATCATCAAATTTTGTGTCTGTGTTGTGTATTTTATTTATGTAACTATAGATAATGAATAGAAAAGTTCATTAAGTCTTGCCAACCATGAATCGATTGATAAATATACATTTTACCTAAAGGGTGTGATTTTTAGGTACGGTTCAAAAGCAAACTCTGCCATAGGTCAGGCTTGCCTGCACCTATGCCGGTCTTAAGCCCGGATAAAATGAGGAAGGTTGTGCGATGGGCTAAACACCCATCCACGTAAAAAACCCTAGTTTACTGAAACCGCAAGCAGGAGGGCTGAGCTTGCGGCCTCATACACCACATCGGTGTGAAGAGAGTCAAGTCAAGTCAAGTCAAAAGCAAATTAGGAACAGAACAAAGACACCTAAGGTGAATGAATCATGCTCATTGTATTGCAAAATAGAAATCGTCATTGTTTCAATTTCATGGTGTATCAAAATATTTTGAATAATAAGCAAAAAGTTATGCATCGCTATAAAAAGCATCATAAATTAATAATCTATGTTTCTTCAAAGCAATGTACAAAAAAGGGAATTAAATTAATTAAAAACATACCGTCGTGTCTTTGTTTAAAACCAAAATCATTAAGTTGTTCTGTTTATTCGAATCACATCACAAATAAACTTTAATTTGCATGATGGTAAAATTGTTTTATTGTTTCATAAAATAGTTTTTGGAACTCGATGTAGATTAAAGAAAGCTTGCCTTCTTCCTTTTTTTTTAATTATTTCTATTCTTTCATTTTTATTAAGAAGATTGAACTACTTATTTTTATACCCAGAACAGTAAAATGTTTTATTTTTAAAACAAATTCAGAAAGTTATTATTTTGGGGAACACATTTAAGACAAAAAATATTCTTTTATTGTAGTTTCATGCTTTCAAACCATTTAAGCAAATATAAAACTGGAATAGACTTTCTTCAAGTTCAAATAAATGATTTTATTGTACTGTTTTTACTTTCAAAAATACAATAAAATCTTTTGGGTACATAAAAGAGTAATGATTACTTTTTACACCTTACAAAGACATTAAAAATAAATCATTGGGGTGTTATTTTCCATTTATAATTAAAATCTTAGTGATTACCATACTAAATTTACCCCAACAATGGTTTATCTCCCACATTTAATGCCAACATTAGATGAAATGTATCGGTGCACAATAGAAAAACCACATTGAAAAAATTCGAAATCACATTAATTTACTTACAGTCTTAAGATTAAATAATTGAAAGGAGAGTAGTTATCCTACTGATCCGACTTTTAAACCCTTGCTATCTTTCTTCTTGGCATTAAAAGAAAATATAAAATTAAATTTAACATAAAATTACGTAAGCAACTAAAATGGTTAGTAAAACGTTATAAAATTAAATACAATCAAATTTAAAACATTATTTGATGCTAATAATAAATTTAAATTTAAAAGAATTATAACTCGTTCCAAGTACCTACTGTTAAATAATGGACTTTCGTTTTCCTTTTTAAAATGCCGGACCTTATTTGTGCGGTTTAGAAAAACGTGTAAAATAAGGTATTTCTTCACTGAATTAATGAAATTTTTATTACTAAAACGCTCTCTACAGTTAAATTAAGTGAAATTTTACACGAAACGTTTTTTCTATTTTCATAATCATAATAAAATACAAGCTTACACAATGACCTAATTTGCATTCAAGGGATAGTGTCAAAAGAAGAATTTTACATAAAACAATGGTGCGAATTTACTTAAAATATAATTATCTTCCCGCTTTCACTTAAAAAAATACAACCGACGTGAAATTTTCTTTTCAAAACTATTAATATGATCTCCTCACGTCTCTACTGTAGCAACAGCAATAATTCTGTAGTACTTAAAGCTCCTCCAATCTACAAATAATACTTTCCCTTATTTAAGAGAGCTCTTGTGATACCAGAGGGATTATCTTAACACTTTTTCCCCCCTCCCTGAAAAAAACCCTCACATGTTGATCTCTCTAGACACCATCTCTTCTTCTAACCTTCCTTTTAATGCAAGAGTAGTTTTTAACCACTAGCTACTTATTAGAGAAGAGGCTCCTTCAAGAAATTCAATCTCAAACAAAGGAAAATAATTTTCACAGGAAACATTTTTCAAGCTTTGAAGTTGGTGGGAGGGGGGGGAAATAACTCGTTTTTTTTAATTCTCGGATGAAAACCTTTTTAATCAAGAAATCAATTTAAGTTGCCACCAAACTAGAAGAATGTGATCTTTTCTTGTGTCCCCCCTGCTTGGGGTTTAGGAATTACAGGTCTAGTTTTATTTAATTTTGGGGGGAACTCTTCGTTGGGGGGGGGGGGTTACTGGGGCTTTCGATACACTGGTTGATTAAATCTATTCGAATTTCTAAGGAATTGAATTTTTCTGTTCGATTTTATATTTGTTGAAGGGAAAGTCTTTCATATAGTACTTTTTTTTAAATTTTTTAAGAAAGGGGACATTTTAAAATTTGTTAGATTGAAACAAGGTTATTTCTAATGGGTGGAAAGAAATTTTCTTTAAGTGAGCTTTTCGTTTGGATAAAGGTTTTGTCATTTTTTTTATCTTGATCTTTGTACTTTCATTGCATTATTAAAACTTAAACAAAATTTTAAAGTTCTTTATTTCTTTTTTAGTTGTGATTGATAAAAAGCATTTTAAAGCAATATTATTTGAGTAATAAAGTATCATGAAACCTTGAATTTGTTATAATAATTTTTACTGGATTTGACTATAAAGACGAGCATACATTTAGTTTATAATGTAACCCATTTTTATGATTACTACACTTTTAAAAATAAATGTTTAACAATATGAATTTGAGTTACCTGATTTTTAGTGAAAGTTACTTAACATTTCAATAGAATTAGTAAAGGAGTAAAGTTAATAGTTGCCGCGAATTTAAACGGATACTTTTAAATAGTAGTATTTGAAATAAAAAAAAATTCTGTTTGACCATACAAAGCACTTAACTGGGGATCTCTTCAAGACTATTTGCTGCCGTGATATTTAAGAAATCGTCTAGGTAGTCATAGAAGTAATGCATACCAATAGTAAAGTGAGTGTGCTGAATTTATTGAAATAATGTTCATCACTCCCCCTGGAGTTAAGGGGACTCAGTACCAAAATTTGGTCAAAATATCGAATTTGAGATTTTGCAATCAAAGTGAAGATAGTACCCTTAGAATTATTCCTACCAAGTTTTATAATGATATGGGGATTCTAAGTTTAAAAATTTTGAGATTTCTGAGGCCTAGATAGGCTTAAGAAGCCTAGTTTTCTATCTTTAAACGGCTTTTTCTCAAAACAAGGTTTTTAATGTTTAAAATCTAAAGGCTTTTTTTCTAATCATCCAAACCACTTCAAACTTTGTAGTCATTATCAGTAACACCTGTTTAACATCTTCAGGCATGGATTCATAATATATTTATTACAATTTTTTTACGGAGCATTAAAGTGGAAACTAAGGGTATTTTTTCGAAAAAAATGCCAAATTTCAGAGGTTTTTTTATTTTTCAGAAACTTTTATAGATAATCAAATTTCCATGCCTACAAATGACTATATATGTTTGATTTATGTTCAGAAAAAAAATCAAGTCAAAATAACATATAATAAGGGAGGAGTTACAATTTAAATGTAGGGTAATTTCGGGCATTTTTTTGAAGTTTTTTGTAATTCTTTTAAAAAATAAATTTTTGAACTCGCTTTTTTGGCTAAATATGAATTAGTATGAAGTAAATACATAATTTAAAACCTTAAAAGATAATAAAATCCAGTTATTAGAGAAAAAAAATTTTTTGGTACAAAGTCCCCTTAAAAATAAAAAAAAATATTCTATCAAAGACCACAATACCGCTGCCCTATCAAATTCGAACTTTCGACATTGCCGCCTAGTGATGGGCAAAACCAACAGAACCAAATAATTGGAGTTACAATTATTCTGTTAGACTCCTTAAATGATTCTATACCCAAGTATTCAATTTAAACGAGAGTTCAATGCTCAAAAAGTACGGATTCTGACCACCAACAGCCAACAGCCGTGTCATCTACCCAAGCGAGCGGCAATCAAGGGAATGGGGAAGCGACACGATCTGTCAAAAAGGCCTCCTCGATAATAGCGACCTTGTCACTTTTTTCTGTCCGGGTGTCGTGAGGCCCGCTAAATGACGTTAATTCTGGTCGGAAAAGAGGGGTCGTGACATGGGTTTGAGGGTTGATTGTCGGGTTGCGACGAAGGAAATTTTTGAGGGGACTGTTTGTGTTGGAAATAAGTGCGGTTGAGCTTTTTAATTGTAGCCCAGATGTTCAAACAGAAAGTTAATATAGTCGATAGATTTTTTTTAAAATTTAATTGAAACGAATGCGTTGGAGTAAAATCTGTAAAGCATCCATTAAATCAGTGTTTCAGAAACTTTTCAATTTCACGGAACCCTTGTGGCTATGTTCAAGTTTTAGAGAACCCCAGCTTTTTTCTAATATCGATAAAAACTGATAATGAATATCATATAAATTATTTATTTTGAAGAAATTCAGTTGGTATAACTTAACATAGAATTTTAAGCATAGATAGTTATTTTTTTTAGTTTAAAAAACAAACGTTAGAGCAACTTTTGCTTCGTTCATTCTCTTCGGCAACTCCGCTAAGTGGAATACTGTAAAATTTTCTAAACCTTTCAGCAATATCTAATCCAAAAATATTAAAAATACTACCTACTTAATTAAATATAAAGCGACTGCTTGCCTCATTACTATATCGAAATAACGTTAACTGTCAGTTCCATTTTCCAATAATAGCTAAATATATTCATAAAACGTACGTGTCTGAACTGGTATACCTTTGTCTTTTTATCAATCAAAATCTTAAACACGCATTAAATTCAAACTCTTCATTTTTCAAACAAAAAAATCTTATCTATGGCTTCAAAGCAATCATGATAAGTGTCATTCCTCCTACTGTGTACTTTCCAACGCAGTTACCAGGACTACAAGTATAAGCTGCAAAAACCAGAAAAGGCATAAATTATGTTATGGGAAGATAAGTCATTCAAATAACCGACATTGACCATTTTTCATGCGTCTGCTCAATGTCCAGATCAATGTTTTCCATCTATTTAAGCGTGTCGTTTAGCGTAATTCTTATCCATATTCAGTCGTAAATCAGATGGGTGAAAGATTTATTGATAAAAACAAAAGAAATCGCGTAATGGAATCAGAGTTTTTATGTGTGGTTAAGTTTATAATATGAAAGGAACAATAATTGCAATTTCTATGTATCTTTTTTTTAAATACTTATTACTCTCTCAAGGGGCTTTGATTTGGAAAAAAATCAGCATGAACATTTAACAGTTTTACCTCCATTAATTTAAAATGCATAAATTATATGAACAAGAATTCGAATGACAAGATCAATAAGCTTTACTAACACAGCATAATAGTAAGCTTAACCCTCTATCATGAAATATTATATAGGTACTTTTAGGGACCATTCACCTATTACGTAAACATCTAAGGGGGGGTTGCCATTTGCTTTTTTTCAGGAAACGGGAGAGGGGGATATGAATGATGCTTACGTAATAGATTAAAAACAATTTGCTTTCTTAAAAAAATTGGAAAAATCTATTTCTAAAAACTAAATTTTACAAAAGTAAGCTCAACCTGAAAATATTTCACTGTTTTGATGAAACAGCTTATGAAGAACAATTTCTTGGATTACAGTTTTATAAAACAATATAGAATGGTGAGAGGTATGCTTACTACGTAATTATAAGAAAAGGGTTTTTGACTTTTGCTGATAAGGGGAAGGGAGTCAAATATGACCAAAAATATGTTTAAGTAAGCCTTAATTTCTAATACAATACAATTTTTTTAATTGAGCTAATTAAAGCATTTCATTTAAATTATCCGAGATTTCAAAAATAGTAAATAAACTTTTGATACCACCAAAAAGTTTAATTTGTGTGTTAAAATAAAGTGAAGACGTTTAAATACTAATCTAATTTTACTTTAAATGATATTCAAATACATATATGGAATTGCCTAGACAGCATGAACAACTAGAAGGGACGAGAAACACTAAAGTTAGAAACACTGAGGGACACTGAGTTGGAGTAAGTAGTCGTTTTCTACGATCACAACAGAAACTTATGAGTTTGTAAAGGTAAATGATATTGGAATATGCCTTTACCATCGTGATAATCTTAACACAACCATTTTACTTAGTTTATATTAAAACTAATCTTCTCCCAAATTTTACTTCATTTATAAAATAACAACATTTTAAGTATTTTTTTAAGTAGATAAATGGAGTCTTTTAAATGCATTTGATTCTAATCTGCGTCTAATTTGAAAGAATTCATATTCTTCATTAATCCCAGAAGTTTTATATTGTATAGCAGACATTAGTTGTTTTAAGTAGTTAAAATAAAGAAATTTTCAACGGACTTTAACAAATCTGTCTCTAAAATAACAAACAGGAGAATATAAACATCGATAGTAAGAATGTATATCATTTTCTAGTAAAAAGACATTTATTTTTGTTATGAACCATCGTAAAAACACCTTGAAAACATTATCAATATACTAGTATTTTACGTAAAATTTTATGCTTTAAAATCTATCAATGATAAAAATTCGTCTTTCATGTCAGGAACAAAAAATGAAGGCAAAATTTTTGTTATAAAAAATAAAACAATATGGATTTCCATAAGAAGTTTAGGTAACTAAATTATTTGTACTTTCTGTTTTCCAGAATTTCCAAAATTTCCTAAACTTAGTAACTTTTGCACTAAAGCTGTTGCCACTTTATTGATTAAAATATTACACATCATATATGAAACCCGACGAGAACTTATACCGATTCATTCAAGAGTGAAACTTCTCTTAGAGAGTTTGACGAATTTCGTAACGACGCGACGAACGTTACGAAAATATTTGCAGAAACATCTTGAGAAATCCTCTCCATCCGGAAGTAACGAATTTATGGAAAAGCTCTTTCTCTCAGCCATTCAATAATAGCTATTAAAATCCGTTCGTCGGTTCTCTAGTAAAAGCTCCGCCTACACCGTAACCTAGGCAACTGTGATGGATCTCCGCTTCCTTCCTTCCGGGTGACCTTTCGCGCTTGGGACTATTTTGTTGCGCCCGCTTCATTAAATAGGGCAAGGTGCGAGGAGGGTAACTGAGTGAAAAGTCTCTTTTCCCAGACGTTGTTTCACGGTCCCTTGAATGCGAGGAACGCTTTTAAATTGCGTTAGTGTTGTGGGTCTCTGGAGGGATCTGCGAATGTTTTAACACGTTTATTAGGGAATATTTTGGGCGGCTTTTGTGTCAGATAAATTAGCCAGACAACTTTTTATCCGTCTGGTAAACCCGGTAATGAAAAATTATGGTGTTAAACTGTGTAGCTGGTAAAAGCTTTCACCACTAATTTTGAGAACAGAAAGGATCATGTTTTTGAAAGGTTACAGAATCACACTCATTAGAAGGATAAAAAAAGCAAATAGCAATGATCATTTAAGATTTAAGTATACCAATGGCATCTTAAGAGATAGCGAGTTGAGTGAATAAAAAGTTTTAACAATATATTTTTCTAATAAGCTAACAAATTTATTAGTTTAACTTTTCCAAATAAATAAAAATTAAAGTTGAATTTTGCGGATTTTATATGAAGACTAGCAAAAGAATTTCATAGATTTTTAATCTGTTTTAATAATGTTATTGAAGTCTTCTTAAAATAACTATAGCTCCTTATCACAATTTTTAAAAATTAGACATCCTCAAACAAAATTGAATGACGTGTAGAAGACAAATTTGGTTGAAGAAGTAATAAAAAGTGAGTACTACAATTGCAAAAAGCAATTTACAGTAAAAGTTCCTGAAAATATTTAAGACGTTTTTGAATAAGGACATTGGCATAGACATAGACACACATAAACACACAAAAAAGTTTTAATCATCTTTTGACAGTAGAAGATTTTAGTAGCAATTTTTTCCCACTTCCTAACTTAAAATTCATAGGTAATTACTGGATGTTATAGCTTTTAAGAATTTTAGTCTTAATAAATAATATTTTTTAACCAATGGGCAGGCATTTGGATTTATCTTTCTAAACCCGTTAATTTCCCTAAGACGTACTACCTACTCAGAATAACCCAGCTGGCACCTGTGGACCGGAGCCACGGAGGTGAGGTACTGCTACCCGCGCCAAACACGCAATCACTCGCACAACCCTTCTTGACAAACAATGTTAGTATTAAGCCTATAAATTGTCTTGGCAATGTTTTAAAAAGTAAAGACACATGTTAAGAAAAAAAGAAGAGCATCAAAATTTGTATAAAAATGTAAAAAAATTCTGAGGAAAAATACTTAAGGATTTTATTCAGGAGTTTTTAACAAGTGTACCTCAATCCTGGTTCTTCAATCACAGTTCCTCAATAAACATAATCCACGCCTACCACCTCTCTATCTACTCCCTACAACCCCCCCCTCTATCTAGTCTCTTTATGGATACGGGTGGCTATTTAGCCCGACACCCTCTCTCCAGGGTCAAAAACGCAACAGTTAGTCAGAGCGCGAATCTCACCCATAGCTGACGCATCCAGATTGGTCAATCCGACAAGGACGCGTCCTTTCCGCTACGGGTGTATATACAAGCCCCTGCAAATCCACCCACAACGTAATGACCCCTCGGAGGGGGCGCCCCATTGATTATCCATCTGCGTCACGTGGTCTTGCAGCTGTCTTCGGATTAACGATCGCGGGCGGGGTGGAGAGGGACCAGTTGATCTCGATCGTCTTCCAGGGGATGTTTGGAGGGTGGTTGGATTGGATTGACGAAGTTCTTGTGGTTGTTGAATTGCGTGATTCGAGGTGATGGGGAATTGCTGGGGGAAGGGGGTGTTCCTTTGATGGGGTTTTGCTTGGGGTGAGGGGTTGTTTAGGTCGGGGGCTTGTTGTTCACTAGGTGCTGTAGAAGAGTGTTTGGGAAGTGCATGAAGTTGAACCAAATGGTCATTATAATCTTTCATTTGTTTAAGTAAGCTTAAGTTTTTTCTATTTTAATTTTTATTGCACTCCCGTTCGTACTCTTTTAAAACTTTTCCAAATCACAGTTTTTGGGAAGCAGTTTTTCAAAATATATTTGATTTGTTCACCCACACACATGATTTGTGCCCCAGTCAAGGACATCCTTGTCTTTGTCCAACCCCCTTAATGATAAGGACATTAAACAAAAAAGCTTTCTCTATCAAAATTAAGGGAAAACTCACTTCCTTGTTAGCTGTATTCACCACTAACTTGACCGCAGGTTAATCTGGAATCAAGTTTTTTCGACAACTCTAATTGGCTTATAGCTTGTTTCCCTTTTTCAAACCAAATACAGGGTGATTCAGATAAGTGTTTCATAACTTCTAGGGGAGGTAGGGTACATCAAGACGAACAAGAATCGATGTCGGTTAGGGGGTCGCAAGTGGGGTCTAAGGGGTAAAAATCACGGGTGAAAATTTGCAAAAAACCTCGCATATCTGGGCAGAAAGAGATACAATTGTTCGATTCCGGCATTTTTTTACATTCAACCAATTCAAATTTTTCATATAAAAACGAGATGCAAGTGTTTATTCTAATCAAAACAGACCAATAATTGAATGAGGCATGCGTTGTAGGTAGATTAAATATACAATCGTCCTTTGGTCAGACTTTAGTTCTTGGTTTGGTTTGGTTTTTTGGTTACATATATTTTCCGGTATGTGTGCTTGATCTCAAGGATCCGCTTATACACCTTCGTCAAGTAAGACAGACACAACAGAATTTTTACTGGCACAAAGAAGGAAAATACACCCAGGGGCGAGGTGAGAATCGAACTCACGACGGAGCAGTGCGCAGACTGCTGGCGTGAAAGGCAGAGGAGCAAACCGAACAGGCCATCCCGTCCCCCGACTTTAGTTCTTTACGCCATATAACTCTAACCAACCAAACAACCAACAAATCTCTAGTATTAAGATGTTTTTGTCGTGACACTTTATACTGCAGTCTATCAACTTACAACGGATGCCTGTTTCATTTATTGGTCTGTTTTTGATTAGAATAAACACTTGCATCTCGTTTTTACATGAAAAATTTGAATTGGTTGAATGTAAAAAATGCCGGAATCGAACAATTGTATCTCTTTCTGCCCAGATATGCGAGTTTTATTGCCAATTTTCACCTGTGATTTTAACCCCTTAAACCCCACTTGCGACCCCCTAACCTATATCGATTCTTGTTCGTCTTGATGTACCCTACCTCCCCTAGAAGTTATGAAACACTTATCTGAATCACCCTGTATAAGTTTTAATTCCAAGTAAACCTTGGGTTAGGTTGGTGGTGAATCAGGCCGTAAAAACCACAAACTGCTTCTTTAACTATGAAACCACTTTAAAGTAACGTCACTGTTGAATTAAGAGTCTAATTATCCAACCGTCATCCAACCGAATTTTCGAAGAAAAACCATAAATATATGCATCAGGCTGAATATTTTCTTCCATTTCTTAAGGTTTTCATACTTAAATCGGTAATCTAAAAGAGGGAATAAATCCAAAAAATAGCAAATTAACTTTTTGTGCTCAAAAAATCTCCAAGCTATTCATGAATGGAAAAAGGAAAAAGATAACTAGATATGGCTCCTTGAATTTGACGAATTCGATGTCCATTTATTGTATATTTTAATTAAATTTGAGATTTAAGTTCAATGATCTTTCTTTTTTTATTATTTGTGCTGTAATCTAAGCAGCAATAAATTTTTCATCCAATGAATGTTTGGCTACAATGATATCTACCTACTCCATTGATACTGCCTTTATTACTCATTTTCATAACAATTTTTAATTTTAAGAAAGATTAATTCTTAAAACAAAAAGATTAATTTCTTTTAATCTTTTTAATTTTCCCTTTCGTGCTGGGAACTAAGCATAAATATTATTTAATTGTAAATTAAAGTGGTTCTAAGATTTTTTTCAGCTATAATTTTATAAGTTTGAAAAGGGAATAAGTCCAGTCCATCAACTTTTAACATAAAATATATTTGTGTGTGAATATACTTATTTTTTTTCGATGATTTTTCTATATTTATAATAGGGCCATGAATTTCCAATAAATATTTGGTGGTTATGCAATGAAAATTCCATTACTTATACAGTTTTACAGATTATTTCAAAACTTGTTTTGTTTTATTCCTTTTATCAAACTGACAATTAATTTAGACTCTTAATCAAAATGTTCCGTTAAAAATTTCTAATTAATTTTTAATTTTCTGATACTACATAATACTTGTGTTAATTACATGCTGGTATTAAAAATGCTATCCAAATATTCTCTTAACAAAGCATCTTTAAGAGAAATAGTTATTATATTATTATATTTTCTTTAAAGTAAAAAAAATAGTTGTATTTCCAATTATTTGAAAGGCACAAAAAGAGTAGAAACAGCCATTGAATAGAAATTATTACATAAAAGTATTAATTTCAATGATCAAAATCCCTTCACGCAAAAACTTTACTCCTGCTAATTGGAAAAGCGCCAAATAACCCTACTGCAGTTACCATTCAGTATAAAACAAATAAATTCTCTCTCTCGGCACAAAAGAAAAATGTTTAAACCGTAAAAACTGGCACTATTCTAAGAGAAAATTATCTTTTAAATTAAAAGCTCTGAGGGAAAAAACTTAACGGACGACGCTTAAAATTCAATTAGCTAAACCACAGAGTATAGATTCTAACAGAGGGTCCAAGCGGCGATTTTACTCTTTCGGAGACAATAGTTCCACCGTTATCGCATAGTGGCGCTGATGGTCCCAGTTGTCAATCGATATCATATCGATATCAAGTGGGAGGGAACAAGTCGGAACGAGTGATTCTGATTGGATATGGAACTTTTTATGGGAATTTCGCAATCACTGTTATTTTTCCCCAGATCAAGGAACTTTTCCCTAAACTTTCCCTGCCGGTAGTAAAATTTCCCCATAAATAAACATGGATGATTTGTAGTGTCTCGGTCTCATCAGTGATTGCTCTAGCAGATATTATTATTTTGCATCATTCTCCAAGTAAGTCTCATTTAACATTGTTTTATTCAATAACTTAAATCCTATGATTAGTTATAAAAATGCTTCTTTTCTAAAAATGTCTTTCTTTTGCTTTTAGAACACGTTTATGTTGAATTGTAAACAACTTCCTCCAGTTTTGATGATTTTCGTTTGGGAAAGGATAAACTGTAAGTGGGTAATGACTTTTTAATAATTTTCAAATCAATGTTTTAAAAAGCAAGATTATGTTAAGAATATTTGTTTATCAAATAAAAAAAGCAAAGGATTAAGACATTACTATAGTAAAAATTTGCCAATTATCAAATGAAAAAAAGTAAACAAAATGGGTGACTTTCCATTACAATGATCCGAAAGTTATTTAGAACTGTAAATGAAATCTTTATTTTTTTTACTAAATATCGTCTGGTAATACATATATATTTGAAGATCAATTATATGTTATTTAATGTTATAAATGGTTTGCGAGTACTACTTTGTTTCCTGAATTCATTCCTTGAGTTTTTATTAGTATGCAGTTTATTATTTTTATAAAGCAACTTTCCAATAGCTAATAAATTGCAAGTACGTTTCAATGCTATTCTTACCTTTTGATTATTTACTTTATCACTGAGTTTTGATGAGTTACTTTATTTGTGAAAATGTTTTTTAATCTTATATTCGTGCTTTTTGAGTCATGTTTTTATAATTAATTTGGAACTATGCTTCTCTGGTAATTACTGTTGACTTGTAAATCAAGTCTGTATCCTTTTCCCTTATTGTATGTATATTCTTCAGTTTATTGATAACTATATTAAATGAAGCCATGATAAACTTTTTTGCAGTTTTTAATTATTTGAATAGGTTTAAATTACCTTTCTCAAGTAGTATAATCTAAGTAATGGTTGAAATTTTGAAATATGTTTTAATAAAAACTATAACAAAGCATGGTTTGGGAATGCAGGCAATCACTTTAAAATACTTATTTTGAAAAAAATCTGATAAATTCATCAATTTTCAGGGGCTTTTGAATCTGCATTGGTTGAATTCAAAGCTATCAAGAATGATTGCATTATATTACCCTGCAGTGTCAAAATTGTTATTGAGTTATTGTTATTCAAAGTTATGTTTTTTATGTAAGAGGTTTTAAGCTTAGGTTGAGTATTGTGTGCCTGTGAAAGCAAAAGCTTTTACATAAGTCAGATACTAAAATAAACAATAATCTGATAAAACATTTAAAAATATAGAAATTATCTACTATCTCAAATTCTATTGTGGAATAGGTTGGCAAAATCCCTGAAGGAAGTCAAGGCACTTCTATGTCTAAATCATTGAAATTTCCTGTTAATTTTTTAAAAGGAAAAATGCTTTATTTGCAATGACTTAGAAATCACTACTAATCATTTTTCTTAGTCAAATTCTGTTATATTGTAACTGGGATTTTTCCCACTTGTGTCATTTTATTTAATTTCAATTTGTCTTATATTTTTGCATACATCCCTTCAACTAATTGGTTCTTAAGATAACAGAAATGCTTTACATGAAATTTGTCTAGTTTTTTGTAATATCTGTAAATATCTGTTCAATAAACTATTTTTTATTACTACTTGTATTCACTGTGTTGAAATTAATATGAAGTAATTATTTTCTATGTTTCTTCCAATCTTTTCACCTAAGAAAAATTATATTTGGGTATAATTTATGGTGTTGTTTTATTTATGGATAATAGAATTGTTTATATTATAAATCACCATATATTCATTCTACCTCACCTGCAATCCAGTTCAGTTTTTGAATATACTATAGCATAATCTAATGTGAAATAAGTTTAATAAATTTACTACTTTTGAATAACCAAAAAAAAATAGCATTTTGTTTGCAAAATGCTAAAAAATGCACTTAAATCATAATCACTCAGTTAATCAACTCATTGTTTTAGTTTAATGAAAAAAGATAAACTCGCGATAGAAATAGATAACAAAAACTTCAATTGGTGAAAGTAAAATTACAAAGATAATTCAATTTCTAAGTCTAGAAATTATTCAGATCAATCGCTGTAAAAGGCGATTTCCAATTCAAAAGCCGAAGTTAGAAATTTCCTCTTTCCCCAGCGCATGCTCAAAAGACACACGTAGCTGTTTGAAAACTGGGAAAACAGAAGAAATCTTTTTCCCTTTCTAGCGATTTGAGTGACAGGTGAGGGATGATAGCTGGCCAGGTGGGCGGGGTTAATAGAGAAAGAGGAGGTTGCAGAGAGAGAGAATGCATGCGAATTGAAGAGAGTCAATAACGTTCGTCCTGCACTGTCGTCCTGTTCTCTGGTTAGTTCCACCGTTATCGCATAGGGGCGCCACGTTCTATGGGAAAAACCATGCTTTAAAAGTTGCCATTAGCGTCTATGGAGATGGACCCTCTGTTAAGCTCTATACTCTGTGAGCTAAACAACAGTAACTACTACTTCGACTACAAAAATAAAACGTTTTACTCCTCCATTGAAGGGGTACGAAACTGAATTCCTTTTATGCTTAGCTTGCCTGTTTTTAATAAGAAATAGAAGTAAATGGAATTGAGTGAAATTTTGAGATGACTTATTTTTCTCTGAGCTTTCGCATTCTTTTAAACTTTTGGTAGTGACGGATATTTTAAAAGTGTAGAACGGTCTTTTAATGGGTCTCATTACTGAAACGTGATAAACGAATAAATCTTACGTTCAACCTTTATCCTTCCACGCTTACTTCGATTATTAATTTATTTTTGTTGAATTTTTGAGGAGTAACTTTATCAAAACATGTTTTCGAAATAGTTTCAAAATGCTTTCATACAGAATTGTATTATTTTTTTATTAATGAACTACCCTCTCATTTTTCAACAACGTTACCATAAAATATTTTTTTAATCCACAAATTTAAAAACGTTTATAATTATAACTATAATATTTATTTTCAGCATAATTGATTTTCTTTTATGCTATGCAAATTTTCATAAAACAACTTTGATGTATGAGCCTATTTTAAAATATTCCACGTGTATTAATCACAATTATTTAAAAACTTACTTTTGTTCTTAAAATTTCGACAAATAAAAACCTCTCACATTACACTTTTCTTATTATATAGATTCGTAAGAGTTTAATGAAAATAATATGATGAAAATCTTTACTTTTCGCAGATTTGTAAGATGTGTTTTTAAGTATGAAAATAAGTTGAAGTTAAACTATTTAACAGTTCAAAATGACGAATATTTGTTATGTTTGAATGATATTTTTAATAAGGTATAAAAGGCGTAAAATACAGCCATCACATGATTTCAATTTAAAATGTAGTACAACACACATAAACGGGAAAGAATTAAAACATAGTTTAAATTTGACATCCAATATAAAACTATACAAAAATTTCTAAACCTAAACTTCATTGAGTGATACAGATCTAGAATTATTAAAAAAATTTGAGATAAACGAAAATGTAAAAATAATTTCGTATAAGCCCCACCATGCAACAATTATATTTACTTTCACGGACTTATTGATTTCTCTTATTATAAAATTTTTATCGGTTAAATTAAATACTTTACAAAACATCTATCGAAAAATCTAAAAACGAATACTAATGCGAATATTAAAATAATTTAAAGTATTAAAAACAATCTGAATATAAATAACACAAAATATTAAATTCCCTTTGACAGACAAAACCTTCCTAGTTCGTTTACAAACACTTCACAAACTTTTCGAATAGCACGAACTACTCATCATTCTTACCCAAACACCGATTTTCACTTTCATTAAATTTCAATACCTCAACTATATGTAAGATCAACCCAAACAGGGCAAATCCCTACATCCCAAGAGATACATACGAACACCACAACGAACCGGCAGCACTACGAAAAATTGAAATTTACCGAAGCCATCCAATACAAGCATAAAAAAACAAGCCCATGCATAAATTAAAACCCCCATTCATTCATTCATTCGCGTCTAGTAATTCCGAGCCATTACAGAGGGGCCATAAAGGTTCACCTCTGCTCTCGTAATGCCTTTGTGAATGAGTCGTTATCAAGCCACCTTCGGGATCCCAAGCGTGGTGTTTCGAAGCCCATGATGGGATTTGTCATTGGGTTTTACGACCATGGTGTAAAAAAACATCTGCTGCCGATGTTCGGAGAGGATCCTCAGGGTGCCTTATCTGGGAATGTCAGGGTCTTGGTTTATGTGGTTTTGGCGTGTGTAATTTTGAAAGATATGTCAAAATTACTACTGTCTTACGTAAAGGTTTATGTAAATGACATACCTAACGTTTAAACAGAAAGATAATGTTACTAAAGGTTTGTTCAACTAATTATTAAAAAATAAAAGATATTATAATGATATTACGATCATTTTTTTTTCTTTCAATTCTTAAAACTCTGGATTTTTATATTTTGACTTATTTCTAATAAGAGCAAAATTTAAAAAAAAGTATTGAATAGGGAAGTAAATAAAGACATTTTAGAACATAAAACTGAACTAATGTTCTCTTCCGACATTTAATACTCCAGATTTACTATCTTTCCTTTGTATAAAACTAATGTATTCCAAGTTGGTAAAATTTAACTTAAGAATTTTGCGTCCTTTATTGGGAGTTTTGTTCTTTTCATTATGAATGCTTCATTTTGACTCAGATGTTCAAATATAAAGTATGAGAAGGAAATATATTTCCAAGGATGTTTTATTGATAAGCTCCCATGCTTTAGAAACAATCAACAGAAAAAAAGGGGTTTTTTTTTTCTTTTTTAAGTACAGAAATTTCCATATGCAACAACCTCAAGGGACATTCTTTTTATAAAAAAATGTTTAATTTTTCCTAAACTGAATCAAATTTTACATTTTAAATCCCCCTAAGAGTTTTATTAAGAGACAAATTTCAGAAAGAGCAGTTGTATTCCAGCTTAATAAAATATTTCTAGGAACGAAAACCCAATTGCGTGCAGGAAAAATCAGACCTTCCAAATTCCTACGGGAAAATACCACATACTTCAGATTTCTCTTCGGAAAAATATAAAGAAGAATAGCGATTCCTTTCACCACCGATGTCATTTTTCATGAAGTTTTTGTCCTTCGGGGAAGAAATTTCTAGTTTTTCTTTAAAAATAAGGATCTCGTGTTACCAAGGCACGGAGTTGATGTCATGATTTGTTTACATTCTGCAAACGTGCCCATTTCGGTTTCGATGTCAAAACGGAATGACGAATGGGAACGCCGAATGTTTGCCAAATGTAATGGATGTGAGAAATGGGGAAGGTATACATTTCCATGATAAATACGAAAAAAACGGGTAATGTCTACTTTTTACGAATTTGAGAAAGTTATGAAAGTTATCAAATATATCTTCATTTTTCATTTTACGTTGTTATGACATTTCCACTAAAATTTTTTCTTCTTTCCACTTTTTTTTTTGTCTAAATAAATAAATAAAACATTATTTTTATCAAATTACTAAACCACGAATAAGAACTTATCAACTCCTAATCCATATCATCTAATAGAGCATTCGCACATGACGTCACAGGCTTGTGACGTCAGAGGCTTGGATGACAGACAGTATGATGGAAAACTATAGGATGCACATCGTTTATTTGTTTACTTTTGATGTGAATTTTGAAAAATAAGGATGTTTTATGTTTTTCTCCAAAGTTTACTTTAAAGTAACCTTTATTTACTCTAAAATGGCATCTCTGCATATTATAAGTCATTCAATAATACTACATTTTATATTTAGCAGTGTTCTAATTGCTGAAACCATTTTTGCCAGTGTTCTAATTGCAAGTACCATTCACAATGCTACTAACATATTTTAAAATTCTTAATTATTTATTAATTATTCAATATTTAGTTTCAGTAGCATATTATAAGTATTTTACAGATGTATCGGACTCGCATATTGTTCTAACAAATGTAAACAAAAACATGTCACCTCGTAATAAGTCTTTTTCTAAATTTAGCTTACCACTAAAACACAAAAACTTATGCACTTACCTTCAATAACTATTATTCTTTCGTTCCGGTCTTTAACCGAGCCTAAAGAATCTTTTTAAATGAACTTATTTTATAAAAACTAAATGCAGCGCGTATTCTCTATGGGAGCCTAATGTTAAAGAAAAGTTGTCTGTCCTCCAAGCCAGCTTGATCACGTGATCGGAGACACGTGATTGAAAATGCTCTATAGAGTGTTTTCAGGTGACGTCACAACCGGTTATTTCTTTTAACTGTGTACTTTCTGTAGGGCTTTTAACTGCTGCTAAGGCCGTTGTTTATCTGTTGCTAAGGCGGTTTTTTGAAATGGGATCACGTGATTGCAAATGCTCCAATAGGAGAATTCCACGGCTAGTCATTTTCTGTAACTGTTAACCTCTGTAGGGCAAAAAACTGTAACATTTTCTGTTGCCAAGGCCGTTGTTAGGTCCGAGTCATGTGATTGAAAATGCTCTATAACTTTATATAAACTCGTGAGTAAAGTAACAAAACAATAGACCAGTAAAATTTCTATAAAAGAGCATTTTTTTAGCATTTTTATTAAGATTTTTAATTTAAAAAATGAGAAGGCCACACTAATTTAAAAAACAGATTCCGAATTGGCCGGGAAAAACACCAGTAGAGTAGTCCTATTTGAACAAATTAATAACAATAAGTTATTTTTGTTAAACAGTACCATTTAGCATAAAACCCATTTTAATTTCTTATTTGAGAATAAAAAAAAACTTCCTTTCAAATGTATAACATGATGTATAATGGACTCTAACCGTCTGACGTCACACGGAACCAACACGTGACCTACTGAGCTTGCGATTGGTTACCACAGATACTACACTAGTAGATCTACTAGTGTAGTATCTGTGGTAACCAATTGCAAGCTCAGTTGTAGGTCACGTGTTGGTTCCGTGAAGTCTCGAACCAGATAGGCGGTTAGAGTCCATTATAAGCTGATTTAAGTAGTGTGAGAGCCTTTATTTAACGCGATTCAAATCAGTACTGTAGAACTAGTTTTTCCTTTAGAAAACATAGTATGCCGCAAAACAAACTTAACAAGATTATTTCCCTGTTGGTTTCATCCTTTTTAGAAACGAAATGTTTAACTAGAAAGAAATACTATGGCACTAAATTTATTGATTCAAAGTTGGTCAGATGATAGCTACAATTTCATCTTGATGAGAAGACGTGTAAAGTTAATCTTGTTAAAACATTTTATTATTTTAAGTTATGGCTTTAAAAATTAGTGTGAAACTTATCGCTTTGCTATAAAATTCAAAATATTAAAAACTACATAAAACTTTTTTTATTTTCTTCTCCCCATCTTAAAAGGTTCAATTAAAGTGAATCGTATTCTTTAAAAATTAATTCATTTTCATAAACTCAAGATAATTTCTTTATGAAACAAAATCTAATTAATTTATATACTCTTAAATAAACTCAAGAACATGAGTTTCTTAGCATACGAGAGGATATTTTTTTAAAGTATGAATAAAGAATAAAAATGATTTTTTAAGACGAGGCTAAAACGCTTGACATTGATAAAACACTTTTCCAAACTTCGGGTCTCAAGAATAAATTTTGAGTGCATAAATTTCAATTTAAAATACTGTTCTATCTTTCCCCACTAAAAAATAATATTTTTCTCATGCTTCTTAAAGACTTAAAATATTCATTTTTTTCCCTAAAGAGAATTTAGAAGTTTTCAGGCGCTGAAATACATTGATGCAGAATGAATGTTAGCTTTAAATAATTATGTCTCAAACATAATTTTTTAAGTTTGATATAAAAAAACTGTTACTTAAACCTAAAAGTGTAATGATATCTCTTTTAAAAAATAATCATTTTTAACTAAATACATTTTTAACCATTAGAAACTGGAAATACTTTTAAAATAAACGTCATGATAACAATGTTCGTAAAAACGTTTTAACAAAAATGTATGTTAAGGTAACACTTTTATGGTCTTTTAGAAAACTCTTGTGAATTATTTAGTAAAGTTTATGTGTACAAAAAGTTTATCTTAACTACGTTAAAGAACAATAAAAAGATTTTCTTGTTCTGATGAATTGTAAAAACCAAATAAAAAATTCTTAGAACTTAGGATCATCTTAGGCCACAAAAAACTCCTCAAGACATTTTAAGATTTCTTATTGTCATTTATTTAAAAAGTGCTGTACAGAAAATGTACCTACTAAAAAAGGAAAAAAGAATAAATTCATATAAATATTTAAGTACTTTTAATTTTACTGAATTAACACGGAATGAATGTTATAAATATAATCATAATTAGAGTAATTAAAATGAAAAACTAGAAAAATGACCTGAACATTAACAAATATGAGAAAAATAATTAGAATTAGCATGGCAGAAATATCATCCTATTTTCTCTAATTTATATAATTTAATTTATACCTACCTACTGTTGTTTGTAAAAAAAAGCAGTAATCTTAGTTAATAATTAAGACTTTTTTAGGACATCATCTTGAAGTTAAAGTGAAAAAGATGAATGTATAAGAAATCTTTACAAAATAAATGACGAATTTAATACGAGAAAATAGTGTAACAAAAAGTAACAATTAATATAAGAGAGAATAATATTAAGAGTTTTTACGCTGTTTTTCCTATCGCATTCTTCTATTTGGTATTAAGAAATGTAAAACTATTTTTAAAAAAAAAACATCGTACATCACTTTTGGGTATTGCAATATAATAATATTATGCTTATTTCGTGAAAAACTCCAATTTCGTCCAAATCCTTGTCATCACAGTAATATAAAATTGTAAATGATAATTTCTTGATAATTTCTTTTTTAAACAGATAATATGTAAAACATAACCCAAGCTATCATATATCCATTAATATTGCATAACATATATAAAATCCTTTTCTTAAAGCAACAAAGCCCAGATTTGCTTAACTATCAAACTCATAAAACAGATAAGCATCATTTTCGTCATAGAATTCGCTAGTATTCCTCAAAACATAGAAATTACTAACATTCTCACGTGCTGATTCAATTGGAGAAATCCCAACTTTAGTTCCTTTTACGATCCCTCCCAAGTGTTTTGGATTCTGCTCTCCTTACCTTCATCTTCCGAGTCTGCCATTAAGGATAAACTGTTCATTTTTCAGCAGTTTAGAAGACGGTTAAAAAGCTATTAGCGAGTGAGGTCTTTAGAGGTTTTGCTGTTGTTGGCTCCGTTCTCCTCTGCTTTTGATGCGGAAAGCAAAGCACGCAAAATTAGGGGTATAGAAAGGGGTTGCTCATAAAGTGCAGGTTTATTAAAAGGGAAGAGTTACGTGATTAAAATTGATTCATGAAGGAGTGAAATTCTGTAAAATATTTAAAAGTATAAGGGGTGGATTTTCTTAAATGAGAAGGGATATCTGTGAGGGTTGAAACTCAATAAATATTTTAATGTGCAAAAGATTCATAAATGGGGGATTATTGAGATGCCTACTCAAAGCATCTACGTTCTAAGGGGGAGGAATATACACGTTGAATCCGTAACCTTGATAAACCGAAGAATTAAATTTTTTGAAACAAGAATGGGTTTTACATAAGTAAATCCATGAGTAAGTTTATTTAAAATCTTTTGTCTGATGTGGGAAAAAAAATATCTCTTGTTTTTTTAAAGTTATACAAATTTTACCGAATAAATATAACTTTTATTTTATTTGATATCAATTTCAGAACTAAGTAAAACTTTAAACTATTACAAAACGGAATAGTATCTTTTAAATTATGCCAAAAGAGGTTAAAAGTTGATTTTATCACTTGACCTAGGAGCAAAGCATTGTCTTATTCAGTTGTTTTCTGTTTTAAGTAATAATTGTTTTACATTTAACTGAATCTGTATTTAGTTTTAGGGAGTGTATTAATGGTGTGTTTGGTTTTCTTTAGAATGATGGTAACTTTTAACTTATGCCTTTCACTCAATACACACTTTAGGGGGACCTCGGGGTATAGGATCCGAGGTGTTTCTTTAAAGTTTAAGCCCTGGACCGTTTAAAAAAAATGTCCCTTAGTGCACCGAGGGATCCATAACTCCTGATGAGAGGTCTTCTTGAACAATCTACTTATTTATTTGCTCAATAATTATATTTTGTTTTAGCTTCAATTACGTCAAATTATACTACGAAACCCCCTTTTTGACACAAAAAAAAATAAAATTCAGTTTTTAAAAAATATTAAACTGTGTTTATTCGCTCTTATGAAAACGTAGAATGTATTCATCCTTACCTAAGGCAATTTTTATTTCCCTAATTTATCATGAGGTGACCTTAAATCACTTTCTTATTTTTCTTACCTCAAAAACTTTTAAACCTATATCAGTCTAGTTAGAAGGTATTCAACTCGAAACCCAGCCCTTTTGGCACCCTCAATCCCTATTAAATAATCCTCCCACCAACCATCTGGCTCGCACTTCACTTCAAATCCCCATCTGTATTTAAGAACATGGGGTGGAGAGAAACCGTCGAACGTTCTACCGATACCTATTAGCACCCTCCCCGGCGAAGCCCTACGTTACAATGAACAAAGTTCACCCCAGGGTATATCAAGAGTCACTTAGTAGTATACCTACCCCAGTACCCATGCGGTACCTGGCCCTATTGATTCAGCGTTTCCATGACAACGGACGCGGGGGTGGCTGTATCATACCTGGAACATCCGGCGCGAAGCATTGTTGGCGATGAAGATGGACGAGCTTTTGATGCGGTATAGAACGATTTCAAGAGGGAGTTTGGAATGCGAAGGGTGGTTCTTTTTTTTTTCAGAGGGGAGTTGATTCGACTTTTCGAGTTGAATGGGGTTTAGGTGATCTTCTCCTATCCATTGAAGGTTGCGTGAGTTGGGTTTTCTGGACTATTTCCGAGGGGGAAGATTGAAATGGAGTATTTTTTCGTGTTTATTGGAAGTCCGTTATGGGTGTGCATGTCTTTTGTAGATGCGTCACGATAGAGGGGAGATTATACTGACGCAAAAATCCGATAGTATATATGATTATATTGACTTAAAAAAATTACGTGACAATATGATCATTGTACGAATCTTTTTTTTCCAGTTATCATACTGTAGGATCTGCAGTATAACGGTAGGTAATTTAGTTGATTTAGGAAAGGATACAGAGTTTTGAAATGGGAGACAAGAAGATCAAAGAAATTTTATGCCAGATAAGTACTGTTAAGAATTGAAATCACACAAGTTGCATTTATTTCAAGGTTAGATACTAACACCGTATGTGTTAAGAATTCTTATTAGTTTTTTCCGTTATACAGCATTTGACAAGGATACTTTACCGTAGTCAGGTAAAAACTCATTAAAGAAAAAAATTTTGAAAGGGTCAACTTCCAAAAAAATCTAAAACTATCTCCGCAAACAAATATATTTTCAATTCTAGATATTTTCCCAACATATTTCTGTTGGCATTATACTGCTTTTGTATTTATATTCCAACCACGAGTTCCGTTATGGAGGCTATTTTCGCAAAATGCGAAAGAAATCCCTCAGAATGCTAAAATATTTTAGACCATTTTCTCTAAAATGCAAAATGAATATCTGAACGCTATAAATGCGTGAAGAATATACATAAATACTTGAATTTGTTTGAATATAATAAATATAGATTTTAAAGAAATATTTAGTATTGAATTTGCTCTTTGTGTAGTTTCTATTAATTAAATTTCCCCAACTAAAAAACAGTCGTATATGTGTCCAATTGGCTATTTTAGCATTTTTCTCAAGCTTTTTTTCCCTTCATTTTAGCTTTTTTGCAACCGTAATTCCAATAGAATATTTTCTTAAATCCTATGCAAGTTCAAGTTCCTTTTGAAACGTAAGTTATTAATTGCTTTAATCAATCAAAAACACGTAAAAATGACAGCTAACAAGAAACTGCAAAGTATAAAATATAAAGGGGTTACAGTAATGTTAAAGGTTAAGATTTTCATCTTAAAATCCTAATTCGGTCTGACTATTTTTCCCAAAAAATTTGAATTGTTAAAAATTAAAGACTCTTCGGGTTTCGATTACCTGTTCCAAATAATAAATGAAAAACTTTAAAAGCATGGAAATATTATTTAAAATTACATTTATCATAGCATTATAATCTTGTTTGTCTCCACACAAAATAAAATAAATGCTTGCAATAGTTTAAAAGCAAACTTCAAAGTAAAACTGAAATGTAAAGATCTCATAATAATAACATAAGTACGTAAAAGTGGTCAAAGCATTTGCCGATATTTATATCATTTTGCATTCTAAATTATCACATTCAGTTTTCTAGAAAAATAAACTACATATTTCTACTGACATTCTCATATCTAAGCTTACACACATGTCCCAGTAATTTCAAAAGCTTGACAATCCAACTTATATCAAAAAGAAAAGCGAAGTGTCCACTAAAGGTATCTCAGTTGAGACATTCCAAATATGACATAGCAAAAGAAAAAACTTTCATGTCTCTATCTTCCCAGACTGCCATCTCTTTTATTCGTACATCGCACGGAATTGCTGCGACTCAAAGTCTTTTTCTGGCAACAGACATCGGTTTAGAAGCTGTGTGACGTGCTTTATATCTACTCTTTCATCACTTCATAAAAATTGACGACACGAGAGAGATTTGTTCGTCATTCTCGGAATCGTAATGTTCGGTATTAAAGATAACAAACACTCAAAGATAAAGTAAATGTTTTAGGATTTTAGATTTCGCTAAAAATTCAAACGAATGATTTTTTTTTTAATTTATGTGAAGAGGGAATATTATTTATTTCTTTGTTTAAACATTACAAAATTACTATTACTGTACTAATACTGTTTTTAAAAATCGTTAGATATTTTATAGCCTTTCAGTTTATAAGTTTTTGATATTTATTATGAACAAATTCTTTAGCGTTCATTTAAAGATGTTATATTTACCTATAAAGGGTAGTTATTTTCCGTTCTTTATAAACCCAAGTATACAGTAAAGCTTAGACATACTTTTGAGCCTGAAACTATATTTTTACATTTGGCGTTCTTATTTCCTTAAAAATGACGATTCAAATATTTACAGTAGTTTTCATAAAGAAAAAAAATAAAGCTACATGGTATTTCATAAAGAAAATACTACAAAAAATGTCAAAGAAAGGGTTAAAGGGTCCTTAAACATCCTTACTAATTAGATGCGTTGGTGCCAAAACCACAACAGAACGTTAAATTTATATAAAATATAACCACCCACAAACCTGCATTTTTGATACATTAAATGTCAAAACCTTTTTACCTGCAAAATGTAGCACATTCTCCAAATGAGAGAGCAAATAGATACTATTTAATCAGGAAATAAAAAAAATTTCTTGAGCAATTTAATCTGACCGACGGAATAGTCTTTTGCTTAGTCATTCATTGACTAGATGAGATAAGGAATTAAACGCTTAATGCACTTACCACATCTGGGGGACGAGAAGCGCCAAGTGATTAACACTCGAATGAAAAAAGCGAATTCGATTTGCTCCTCTCGATTTACACAATAAGAGAACAATTTCCCCTCAATTCACTTCACTTCGCCTAATTCAGCGATCGTTTGCTAAGATCCTTTCGAACGGCAAACAATTGGGGAAGAATTCATTATTATGGAAATTTCAAATTCTTTTCTTGCCCGGATCAGGCTTCGGTGCTCCTAATAGACATTTTAAATTCCATTTTAAATTGAAAAGGTCTCTTTTTCACCGTTAATCTCGGCTGCTTAATGCATTTTTTTAGATTTCGTATGATAAAGTGGCAGATATTGGTTTCCATGGTAATTGAAACGTTAAATTACTTTTGATAATGCGAAAATGGTATCCGCTGTGTGTAAGAGAGCAATAAATACTTCACTTTTAATTATAATAAAATGAATTTATCACTTAACTATAAATCTTTTGATACTAAGTTTTAATATGACGAAAGGTATTTCGTCTGGTTGTTATAGAAACACAAAAAAAAAACAGATTTACTTATTAAAAGAGAGGGAAAATAACATACAAATAGAAAATTTTCGAATATGTTGTTACAAACTTATAAATATTTGAAGTCAATATAAATTAATGCACAAGTGAATTAAATATTCACAATACCCTACTGATGTTTCAACGCCATTTAATTTATACAATATGCTTTGATCTCCCTAATAAGAGCTGAACATACCTTTCCTTGTGGATGCTAGCCCAAATAATTTAAAACCAATAAACTTATGTTATATTTACCTACCATTGTGTTTTATTTTATTTTAAAAAATAACAATGAGTGCATCTATCAAAACACTTTCCTTCCCTTTAAAAGAATATGTTAGAAAAATTCAACGTGATTGCATAAATTTATCATACATTTCTGAGAGTAATAATTTTAAAATGAGCAGCAATCTGATTTTACTTAAAATGATTTAATTTCAATTCCATATCATAACATACTCACAATAACTGGTTTAATGTAATTTTACATAAATACAATGCAATTATAACTTAATGTATAAAAACCAATAAAAAACATCGCCTCAAAATATTTTTAGGATATAACGTTATCTTGTTCACCTAATTGTGCGAATTGAATAACTTTATAAAACGAAGGGAATCCGATAAATTTAGCATGTTTAGTTTTTACAAAGTAAATTCTTTTCTGATGAAAGTTTAACATTTCTTTAAGCTTAAACTTAACATTTCTTTAAATTATAAAGTGTTTAATAAGCCATTACTCATCGTATTTTCTCCTTCTTTTAAACACGTTCATACATAACACATAAAATATTCTTTATACGCATAGAAGTAAATACATAAACTTGGAAATATTCTGAATATTTCTATGAAATCAGTCATTTTTTTTCTTTCCAATCTCATCACTTTATTCCGTGTCATGTTTCATACTCCCCCAAATGCTGAGAATCATGAATTATTTATTCCCAACTGCAAGAAATATCGCGGGGGCTGAAATACTTTTTGTCTCATAAAAAGCTACTTCGTCAAACTCAATCTAATGAATTCTCCAGTGAATTTAGTGATAGGACTAAATTCACCGATATATATCTTGCCTTTTCCACGAATAAAAAACTAACCAAGTTAAACAGCATTTTTTTTTGTGGGGAAACTGTCAAATGAAGACTAACTCTTATATCGTTCTTTTATGACATTATACCATAGACACGCCCGATATATTATCTAAACCCTTGAGATATCGTGATATTTTAAAAGTAGGTAAAGAATTGCTTTGGTATTAAATTATTCTTTTCTTTGAACTGTTAAAGTAACTTACAGTAAAAATAACAGATGTCCTATTCTTTCTAAGAACGACTAAACGTCTTTAAGAGTTATAAACAATTTCTTAGTGAAATGACGTCTATTTATTGAACCCCACTCGCGACCCCTAACCTATACCAATTCTTGTTTGTCTTGATGTACCCTACTTCCAATAGAAGTTCTGAAACATTTATCTGTAACACCCTGTATAGTAGTTTGTCAACTCGTATCGCGAAACCCAAAGGAATGCTACAAAATAAAAAACTATAAAACTTTCGCTTTGATTCAAAGTAATATCTCTCTCAATCTCTGAAAATATTCCTCTAGCGATATAATTTTCCTCCATGTTTATGAGAGTTTGGACAGGTAATTCCCGATCGGACGCCCCAATTTTCAAGGAGTTATCGGTCGATATGAGAGAAACCGCTTTTCTTCAGCCCATAACCATTTTACGATGGAAATCTCGGACTATTTTTAGAAGCGAGCCTGGTTGTGGGAGCTTGTGGATTATCAATCAGATCCAGCACCGCCCGTGGGAGGATGTTTACGTAATAAAATTGGGGGATGCGGTTTCAAGGTCACCGTGTCGGTTGTCCAGATGGTTAAAGATCAGTGTTGCCAAACTTGGATCTACTATGGTCTGTTAATAAAAGCGGACGTTTCGTCTGCATCTACGGCAGACATCATCAGCAAGACTGCGATGCCGAAAGAATGTAAAAAATGAAGAAAGCCAAAGCCGACGGAAGTCACATGATGCATCCAGAGGAGAAGAATCTCATTGGTCAACGTCACAAAGAGGCTTGATTCTCGATTTCCGCAGGGCAGGGTGCCAAATCCGTGGAATTGTTAGCCCCTCCTCTTTTCGATTAAAATTATTCCGATGTTTGTGTATTTCGATTGCTTCTCTCACAAGTCGGGCTTGAAAATATGTCGATCTAGACAACACTTCAGTATTATCAAACTTAATGATATGGTCTTGAGATAAAGCATGCTCAGCGATTGCTGACTTGTCATTTGTCTTTCGGCATCGCAGTCTTGCTGATGATGTCTGCCGTAGATGCAGACGAAACGTCCGCTTTTATTAACAGACCACGATCCTTAAACCCGGAAGACTTTTTATTAAACTCTGATTCCGACCGTGTAAGCCTACACTATTTTATTGGATCTACTATGTTTATAAAAAGGAGCTTTAGTTGTTTTATTGCGTCTTGAACTTTAAAGTTTTAGAGGAGTTGAAGGTTACATACAGAAGAAAAATTTGAAAGCAACATTATTTAAGAATTATTTTTATGTGTTAATCATGCGATTTTTAAGTAAGGTAAATGTATGATCAGTGAAACGTATGAAAAGAAAGGGAGATATTTCTGAATTTACATTAAGGGTGAATTTTTTTTTACTCTTAACCAAGTAAAATGTAATAGTTTAATGCCTTGATATCTCCCTCAACCCATTAAAAAAAGTAGATGTCTCGTATATAAAATAAAATGATTTTCTCTACACGAATACAAATTTATGAGGGGTGGTTGATAAAAATTGATAAAAAAAGTTTGAGAAAAGTAGGTAATATTTGAAAGTCTGTGCATTTTTCTGCTTGGTAATGGTATCACCAAGTTAACAATCGAGAAATCGTTTTACGACCACATAATTTAAAAAAAAAAGTTTTTAAGTTTTCGTTTTTTCGAAGTTTGCTCTTTTTTATAAGAGGATTGCCAGGGAAAATTCTCAATTGTGGCACGAAAAGTCGAAAAAGCCTGGTAACCACTGCCTTAAAGTACTTTTCAACTTAACTTTGATATTTTTATTCAGCCATATCTTCATATCCAAGGCCAAGGTTATACTATCATAACTACACACATAACCAAAAAAAAAGCTTCTGCGTCTCTTTCAGACGAAAAACACTCGTCTCCGACATCACCAGAGTATTTTGAAGTGTCAGGAGGAATTTTCCCGGACAATCTCTCCCTCCTATCGATCAATAAGAGGAGAAAAGACAACCACCGGGATCCTTCGTTTTATTAGGGGAACGAGGTGTTCGGAAAACGACGTCATAAACCTGATAGACGCCTTCCGGAGTCTTCAATTTGGGATGGAATTAGCGGGGCTTTTTCTTCAAGACGTTTTTATTTTTTATGGTGTTGTTGGTGGTGTTATTAAAAGGAAGGGAGGTGGTGACTCGTACTACGGAAGTGATAAGTTGGAATCGAATCCGGAACTGGAATTATTTCCTATTGCGGAAATGGTGCTGAAAGGATGGAGACAATACAAGTTCTGAGAAAATTAAGTGAGATTGGATGTAGGAAATAGCCACCTGTATGGTTGTATCTTTTTACAAAATATGGTTTTGGAAAGACGAAGAATATATTGAGAAATTAAACCTATGATTGATAATAATAAAACGTGATTAAAGCAGACTGAAGTAGTACACTTAGGATAGCTATCAATAAAAAGAGATAAATGTCAACCAATATAGGTTTACTCTAACCAGGTGGATTTGGTATAGTATATGGCCCCAAAACTGAGAATTTTCCTTTTTTCCATCATAGGAAAACTATTAAAACGCCACTACGCCTAACACTAAAAGAGTTTTATAAAGTTAAATAATCACACTAGACTGAATAGAAAGTGATTGTTTTTATTGTAAAAAAACTTTTTTTTAATGAACCAATGAGTTTTTAATGAAGAAAACGAAGTATTGAGGACGTAAATAGGTTAATATTTCTAGTTTGCGCATTGAGCTTAGTTTACAAAAATCTCCTAGCAATATGAAACTTTTTTAAATTGTAGTTATTTGGGTCTAAAATTAAGCTTTAATGGCTTGAAATTGTCTTTTCTATGGGTTAAATAAAACATATATTTTTAAAGTTTAGTTTGAATGCTTTTTTAAGGTAGAATAAACTTAGTTATTATCTGCATCGATGCTAAGAATTTCTCAAATACTTAATTAAAATTAAAAATATCTCTTCAAGAGTTGAAAGTATTTCACAAAAAGGGGAAATAAATATGATTGCAAATCAAATTATAGATTTGATAAAATCCTCGAAAACCTAAAAACATTCAAAATAGTACTAGGTATATCCTATTTTCAAAATAGATCTAGAATATTTTTTCCAAGCCGAAAAGATTTTATATTAGCTCTATTCCTTGAAAGTGAAGTTTAAAAATACCTTTCATTCTAGTATATTTACCCAAAATAAACTACTACATTTCCTTTTAGGGAGAGATTTTATTTCCGGAATATAAAATTGAATCAGCCAGACAAGTTGACCAGATTCGACAATTTCCGCACATTTTTTAAAATAGCTAAAGTGGGTGGGGAGGTGCTTCGCGTACGAGGGAAAATACGTTGTGATGGAAAATTAGTTTCTCTTTACCCTACAAATAGGCAGAAGTAAAGCCTGAATCTAAATAAAACACACTAGTATTTTTATGTTGTTTACAATTTTCAAATAATAGGTTTTTTTCTTAGAACAAGAAATTATAATGTACAAAATACTTGAGATGTACGGTGATATACCTACTGCTAGAACTATTAAATTATTGAATGTTACTCTAAAGAACAAGTAGTACACTAGTAGAAATGATGGAATATATTATAACTAAGTGTGAGATATAGTATAACAACACTAATAAATAATTTATAGTAAAGTCAGTTGATTTAAAAACCGTTCTTGAATTTTTACTTCAATATTTATTTCATTACTATAAATAGACGAATACAAAGATATATGTGTTACCTTTTTCGATCGATTTCATTAAAACGTTTAATAAAAACAATGGAAATCTTAATTTTTACTTAAATAAAATATCGAATAATCAGATATAAGTTTTTTAAAACACGTTTTCTGCTTTCAGCTCAGAAATATATCATGAAACTACAATTGCACAATATAAATAACACGTATTAAAAAGAAACAAGAGTCCTTTTTAGCATATACGCTTCTAAAAATATCATCAAAGTTATTTTGGAAGCATATATGAAGCAACAGAGACCATTCTAAGATTCAAAAATGTTCCACAAATTGGTGTCAAGAACATTTCCCCAGGGGACGATCTGTGGACTCCACGTTGGCTTTTTTTACTCTCGTCATTCTGTACATACGTTCGAAAATTCTGAATTTGGAGATAGAAGAAGAAACACTCCATGACGATTTCCGTCCATTCCGAACCAGGGAAACGAAATGCATAACGGAAATAACGGACTTTTATGGCATCGTTTCAGTCAAAGGAGAAATCGTTTTGAAATTTGGGAGTGGGGGAGGGAATCATATTCGAATTTTGAACTTTGTTCCATGTGGAGCAGACGAAAATTTCGATGGCATTTACAATTCGGGATGAAAACTTTTTGGTGTATGAAATGATTGGGTGAGTAAAGCTATGAGTTGAACTCGAGTTGTATGATTTTGTACTGACTGAAAGTTTTACCTATGGTATTAGAAAGTTTGAATTTATATTTGTGTTCCAGTTTTATTTTACCGAATACATTTTTATGAAGAATATTTTAGAATAAGTAGAGTTTTATCCTTTCTCTTAAAGTGTCAAATGTTGAAAAGAGAACAGAAGCCTTAGATAGAAATTTCTGTTTTCATAAAGAGTACTGAAAGTGATTATTCAATACTTGTACTTGCATTGGAATTCAAAACAAATTTACCAAAAATCAAATTAATTTCTTCCACCTTATCACAATCAGTATAAGTAAAAATTTAATATGGTTCAACTTAAATGTCTGTATATGGCAATTATCTCTGTGTGATATTTCTAACCAGAAAATATGGTACTGTATTAACCTACGTTATTTAACAGTATTAAATTCAAGTTTGTAAATTCAATACTTAAAAGGGGAAATTTCAAAAGATAAAAACTTGGGCTTTTAATTTAAGTAATTATATACTATAAATACACACCTAAAAGATTTTGGAATGAACATTTAAATTACAAGAAAAAACCTTTGATTGGTTTTTAAAATACTCCTTAACTATATTTGATTCCTTTTTATGTTTTAATTTTAATAACTAAACTATCTATTGTGTAGAAAAATAAAAAAAATATTCAAATATGTTTAAGTAACTAGTTAAGTGGAAATAGTGAATCACCCCACCCCTCTTTTTTATTCTATTTAATTGGAATTAAAGGCAGTGCTTACAAAGAGTATGTTTTTGATATGAGACAATATCATGGAGTTCAATTTAATAACAAATGAAATGATTAGATAAACTCAAATATGTTTATTATTCTGTAAACTCAACAATGTAATAATAATTGTTTAATTTTGTTTCATTAGAAATTATTAGTTTGAACATACCTATTCTTGGGTACAGAACAACTTCTATTTTGTTGGATATCGTTGTTAAACGATAAATGTTTAAAATAACTCAAATAATTGTTTATAAAAAATACTTTTTGCATAAAGTAAAATAACAAAACAAGTTATCAAGTAAGTAAATGGGTTTTCCTCTTTATAAACATTTTAAATGTATAATACTAATTTAAACCTAAATTGTTATAGCAGTTAAAAACAATAATAACAATGATAAAAACTGATACAATCACATTTTCGTTAAAAAGAATTTCTATAGTGACTAAACATTAAATTACGATTAAATTTTGTATGGAACATAGTATAATTAGGTGTAGTTAACTAACTAGATATTAAGAAAATTATTTATACTACAAACTCTAAAGCATGATTAAATCTCAAATGAATAAAAATCTGTAAATGGAATTACCAAATGATTTTTCCAATAAGAAAGAGTGATATTAAGATTTAAGTCTGGCATTGGTTACTTTAACTACTAAAGACTAAGGAAAGAACTTATGCATGCAATGGAGTTACAAATAAATTTCAGCCATTTGATCCTCAGACGTCTGTACGTTTCTTTGTAAAGATTTATTGGTCACAAGCCAAAACATTTTAAGGTTTTATTAAAATGAAATGACCTTTCAAAGTCAATAGTATATATTTTTACCTTTTCTTGGAGAAACTTTTCGGGCAGAGAGAATAACATCAATAGTCAAACTTTTGTAACTAGAATTTGACAAGTTGAAATGGATTCAATTTGTAGTTGTAACTATTGTGAATATTATGATTTGTCACTATTTTTCATGCATTTCACTTCATTTCTACATATTTTACACTTTTTCTAACTTAGAAGGAACAATAAATTACAGTTATTTTCTCTCTGAAGTACTTATACAATCAAATAAAATATTTTTTTGTAGATTCAATTTTCAGCGCTTCGTAGTTTTTGGAAAAGTATATATTTAATCCATGATTTGAAGAAGCACTACGTAAGAAATTTATTGATCAACTCATTATGATAATAAGTGGAGAACCTGAAATGTGGTATAGTACATTGATACATTGATGTAGTACATTGATCCTTGATAATTTGATTATACTTGTTAGAACAATTATAATTGTAATACAAATTAATTTTATGTATCTTTAAGGGAAACGTAAATTTAGATAAAGCTTATGTTTAAATTCGATTATTTTTTGTGATACTTATTAGAGTGACAATACGTTTTATATTTATAAGAAGAGGAAAATTTTGTTCTAAACCAAAAGTTCTTTTCAAATTGTCCGATTGAAAGTCTGTCGGATTAATAACTAAAACGAATGGGAAACACGTAAAAATACTTTTGAAAAGTTAATCCTTCCTTTATTATAGTACAGTTAAATTTCACAGAAAACTGTTGTAATAGATGAATTATAATCAAGCACCATTAATCACATGTTTCTTTGTTATTTCATGAAAACACGCCATTCATATGAAAGATAATCATCTTCATTTTCTAAATCAATCGTAGAAAACTGTTCTACGAGACTGCGAAGTTATCAATAACAAAACTAAAAAAACTATCACACAATAAAAATAAAATTAGCATACCCTCACCCCCCCCCAAAAAAAAAAAGACTACAAAACTATTAGAACTGCCATCGCTTTAGAACAACTAATCATACAACAAGTAAACTCAAACCTGTGGTGCAATAGCCCAAAGCCCCAAAACCAACACAACAACGCAATACAGAGATATAATAAAAAAGGAAACCTTTTCCCAGTAGTAAACAAAGCAATGTTATTATGCGATAAATATATCTCAATGGAAGAACCAGCCGTTACGGTTAAGTATATCCTGAAATTTCAGCACCGCTTGTCCGCGAGTGTCTCCATGGATACTAATTGTCCATTAATGGTAAGCCACATTTAACTCAATCTGCCTCAGGATACCCTTCAAGCTAAGCGAGTGTAATGGAACTGTATTGTTTTCAGGTTTTCGTTACTTGTATAAGCTGGTGTTATTTTTGGCTGTTGCGCGATGAGGATTTTAAAATTCTTGGAAGCAGAAGGTAGAAAGTGTTATGGGGTTTAATGGAAATTTAGCTTATTTAGAAGATAAAAGAGGACTGCAGAATTCCGATCAAAACGCATTATTGTGTTCAGGGTTTTCCTAGATATGAATTATATTATTAAATATTATATTATTTAAATAATGCACCATTTAGGCACCATAAAATTTTCTATAATGTAGTATCTTTGAGGACCTCAGTTACAGTCCATAAGGCTTTATGATCAACTTTACGTTCAAACAAAGGTTTAAACTGGTGTAAAAATAATTTTTACGAATAAGCTTCATACTTGTCATTCAAGCAAAGAAAGAATTCAAGTAATGTGGAGTCAATTTATAATTCTTTTCCTAAATTTTTGTCTGCAACCAGTAGTTATTTTCTCAAAAGGCATTATAATCGATTCATTAATTTTAATTAATACTTATTATATCAAGAAAATATATCTTCAATGTTATTTTTAATGTTTTATTAATATTTTACAATTATTTAGTTTTAAAATATTTATGTTTATAAATCAAACACAAATTATTATTTGAAAATTAGTATACATCAAAGAAATTTATTCCATAGAATCAAGGAGAAATCCAAGAAACACCCATGAAAAGTTAAGTCAAGTCAATTATAAAACAAAAGGCTGTTTTACTGAAATCCACTCTAATGTGCAATCTGTGGAACAAAAGTCAACCCAAACAAACAAATCATTCCAAAGAAAACAAAAAAGTGATCCGCAATTTTCAGTCCATTCAACTCTGCTTCAAACGCACGAGACCCTCGTATAAATTCCAAAATTCTAAAACTCCACTTTACCTACCAAATGCTAGACAGGTCTGAAACAATCTATTCGTTTAACGAGGAATCGATTTTAAAATCGATTAGTCGATAGAGCATTTGGGCGAATCGGAGCCCTAGAACAGAATCGAAAAAGCAATCGCCTGCAGTAAACGCACTATCGGAAGCTGGTCGAGCCCATTTAAACATCACTGAAGGGCTTTTGGCAAGATCGTTTATTACAACTGCCCAACGAATAGAGTAGTGCTAGGAATAATATCTTATTCTTACCGACAGTAGAAAATCGAATGTTACTACTAGACACGTAAGAAAACGGGGGTTTAATGTATTCTTAATTAACTTTGGAATTATAAAAAAGCAACATACCTAGATGAAATGTCAATATTTGTTTCCTCAGATTTACCTCCCTAAAAAATTCCCTGCTTTTAATTAAATTTCGAAGTAAAAGGAAAATATAACTTTTATATATCTTATAGAGAATAATCATGATGGTCATAGTTTGTAAAGCTTGCAACTTGAATAATAAAGACAAAAATCATTTTACCAAACTTACTGTTCTAAAGTAACTTAACCAATTAAAGTAAACTTAAAAAAGTAAGTAAAGTAGATTATTGATATTGATACAATATAGGAATAGGATTATTGATACAATAAAGATCCAGAAAAGTTTGTTTAATCTAAAACTTCATTCATCAAGTACATGAAATTTGATTTTAAAAAGAGAGAAATTTTTAAAAAGTAGGTATTATACTTTGTATAAATGAAATTCTTGGGTAATACTTGTATGAAAGTGAAAGTAATCAAATATAAGTATTCAAGTTCTCGTATTTTTACTGCTTTAATTATATAATGAATAACATTAAAACAACCTAAATTTTAAAAGATGCATTTTTGATTCGTATAATTTACTGGTATCATTCTAAAATGAAACCAAGGATAAAAAAATTCAACGTGATTAGTACGAATATAATTAACACTTTTTTTTCCTTATGATGTATTGACGCATTAAATCTGACCATGAACATTAATTACTCGCTTTAATTACTCTCGGAGTATTAAATTTCCTAGAAAGAGCATTGACGTCACGAAACAGTCTTATTCACAGTCAGCGGGAACTGTACGGAATTCCTTAAATGTCAAACAAGCAAATTCCTTTATTACCCTATGTAAGCAGCTATTCCTCATAATTATTTTCTTTTAAGAATATTTTTGTTCGTACATCTTTTTTACAAATTATAAAAGTTGACAAATGACAAATTTAAAAACAAAAATGAATACCCTATTGATGTATTTCAAAACGCAACAAATATGTTTCATGAAATTTCAGAAATGTTTATTTTAAATGTTTTGACTTAATTTTATTTTTCAGTGTATAAGGTTTCATAAGTAAATAGGTTCTGTGTCTATCTTTTAAAATTAAATTTTATCACAACTGAAATAATATCTGAGAATAAGGTGTATGACATTTATCAATAAGCATTTTTATAACTTTGCCCCAAGTACGCGGGCATTATTAATAATGCCCGGATTTATCACATTGTCCGTAACATTAAATATAAATTTTTTCTTATTTTATTTGAAATGTATTATCTTGAATATCCTTCCAGATAAAATAAATCCGAGCTAAGAATTAGCCTCTGAAAAACATTTAAATATGCATAAAATAAATTGTTCACGAGATAAAATGGTAAACCTTTCTTCCCCATTCCTGAATAAATATTTCCCCAAAACAGGCATACAAAAAGTAAAGACATCTCCATTTTAAAATTCGAAATGAAGAAATTCCCCGCATAACTCGACCGGAATTCCCAAAAGCGAGGAAGAGTCCGTCTTAATTCGCATTTTCATCTATCTGGCAAACGATTTCTGGAAATCGATGCAGCTGGAAATAGCACAACCGATGCCACCGGACGAATAATAATTCAGCTGCCACGCGTAATGCTATCAGCAGAACAATGAACGGCGGCGGTTGTCGTTAACAAACGTGATTCGGAAGGCGTATTTAGATGGCTATTTATTTTCACGGTCGCTACAATTCGCTTTTCGGAACCTGGATTTATTGTTCTTTGCTACTAGAGAATAACTTTAAGAGCTTCTCTCCGTTTTGCTCCTGACGAAACGAGCTTGGAGAGAATGGGGGTTTTAAGTTACAGACAATGGTCAGATCTTGGCATGAATAATTTATTGGGTATATTCTTCAGGGTGTAATTTTCTTTGAGTTGAGAAACTAATGTATGTGGATGGAGTGTAAATTGGTTTGAAATGTTCGGGTTAATGTCACTGTTCTTGTGCAATTTTAAAGTTGAATAACTTTTGAAAAAAATTGTAGGGGAGAGTCGGGTAAGTTGGAGACCCTAAGACTTTTTACATTTCTAAGACAGAACTAACTACATTTGAAAAAATATTTTTGTACTAATATCTTCGTACAACTATTGCCTAATGACAGTTTATTTCCCTGCCATGTAAACAATTTATATTTTTGTTAATCTTGCTTTTTTTACTCCCATCACAAAGTATCCATCTTACCCGATGGTGCGGGTAAGATGGATACCAGTGGAGGGTAAGATGGCGATTACGTAGTTGATTCCATTTGACAAAATAAAATAAACTCGTTATGTCAAGTATAAGAACTATATTTTATTTTATGCCCAAAATTATGAATTTCCAAAAAATTATGAACAAAAATCACATATCCAAGACTTCTTTTTTGCTTCGGAATTTGACAGTCCAGTACAAGCCGCATGAGCCCACTTGTGGCATTTTGCACAATTGAACCACAGTTCATTTTTTCCGAAGTCATCACATATGATGCATACTTCATCGACTTCTTCATCTGAGTTATCATCTTCGTCCATGTAATGTATGGATACGGAGGAATCTGATGAATAGTCAAAATAAGTTTTTGAGCATTTTTTCTTCTCTACGACCTTAGTTTTATTCTCTACGACCTTAGTTTTTTTCTTTCCTTTTTTTGCTTCTCTTCTTTCCTTTTGCTTCTTCCTTTCTAATAAATATTCTTTTACAGGCGAACTTGTGGCATGTAGCGATGGAGCTTTAGTCCTTTGTTTCTTTACCTTTGGGGGAGCTAAAGGGAGTACCAGGATATCGGGGGCATTAGATGGACCAGCAATAGGTTGGATGTCGGCATCATGAATTTCGGAACTAGATGTGGCATAAGCCGCTGTTGTCACAGCAGGTTCAAATTCTTCAGCTGAGAAAATTTGTGAATTGAGGGGAACAATCCCCGCTGCTTCAAATCCTTTCACTGCGTTATTTAGCGTAGCCGCTTTGGCATACGCTTTGTGAAAGAGGCTAGGTACATTCTTCACAGCAACAGTTTGGCCAGGATTCATAGTTAAAAAATCATTGCACACATTACTGTAGGCAGTTTTCAAAGGACCGAAGAAACTGACGTCCAATGGCTGCATCCGGTGGGTTGTGTGCGGGGGAAAACCAAGGAGAGTGATAAAGTTGTCCCTGCAAAAATTTACTGCTTCTAGGGTTATGTGTGATGGGTGATTGTCCATCAACAGCAGAATCTGATTGTCAGCTGAAGGTCCTACATTTTTTTTAAAATGGCTCAGCCATTCCAAAAATATTTTGGCATTTATAAAGCTGGACTCTGGATTGCAGGCAGCTTGGGATCCAGGTGGTGCATCATGCAGCAAATAATCTTGCATGCGCACTCTTTTAAAAATAAAAAGTGGAGGCACATAATGTCCAGTTGCGCTGACACAGCAGACCACACTCACATTTGAGCCTCTCTCAGCCGAAGATACTTTAACCACCCGTCGTTTGCCTGTTGGTGTTATAATGAGAGGGGATTTTGTTGGTACAGTTGAGCAACCTGTTTCGTCAACATTGTAAATCTGGTGTGGCTCATATCTGTGTTTCTTCATAATTTCAGTCAATAAATTAAAGAAGTTTTGCACACTTACTTCATTAAATGCTGCTAATCTTGCCACTGAGGTCGCCTCTGGCTTACGTAAAGATAAATTAAATTTACTTAAAAAGTTGCTCACAAAATCTTTTCCAGCCATCCTTTCTTCTTTATTAAATCGATGTTCTATTTTTAGATGTTCAGCATAATCAAATACGATTTTTGCAAAATCTTTCTTTGTCAAACCAAATGCACGTCTGTCTATATCTGTAACATAGTTTTTTAGCAAGAGTAATTCTTCCTCAGTAAAAGTATTCTTAAATCTTCCAGCGTTCTCAGGAAATGGCTCTTTGTTCTTCCTTTTATCCACATAACGCCGAAGAGAAGTTTGAGGCAGAGAATATTTTTTTGCTGTTGTTAAAATGAACGCTCCTCTTAGTACCTCTTCAACAGCTTTATCCATACCTTCTTTGGACCAAGATTGTCTTTCCGTAATCCTTTTATATTTCCCCATCGTTTTGTTTCTAAAAAAATAAAGTTATAATCACTTTAAGGATGCTGTCATCAGTTATGAATTTTTTTTAAGTAATTAAACAAAATAAAAGTAAAAAAATGTCTTAAAATCTAGTTTTTACAGATAATATGTAATCCTTATCACAGAGTATAGAGCTTAACAGAGGTCTCATCTCCATAGACGCTAATGGTAACTTTTAAAGCATGGTTTTTCCCATAGAAAGTGTCACCCCCTCAACTGGCTGAATAAGCTCCGCCTCCTTAGCTCCATCGTCGCCGCCCACCCTCTCCCGCTCGCCTTTCACTCAAATCGAAAGAGGGGGAAAAGGAAAAAAAGCTTTCTTAAATTTCCCTAAATTTAAAATAGTTTTGTCGGTCTTCTTGCCATGATTACATCTTGGACTTTGAGTTTTTGAAACGCAGTTTTTCAAAGCACTAAAGCGATTTTCTAAAACATTTCCAAAGAGATAACAAGTTTTTAATGTCATTTTAGATCACTGACTGATATTTTTTTTATCATCCAAATGGATTATTTATTGATGCATATATTAAAACTTTATGCCTACATTTAAAATTGAATAGGCTTGAAAATATTAAATTTTAAGGAAACAAAAAGTACAAAAACATTCAGAGCAAGTAATCATTTTTATTAAAGAAATTATTTTCACACATCAATTTGAACTTTTACACATCATATAACTTGTTTTTCTACAAAACTTACTTAAACTATGAATTTTGCATTTCACAATTTGTGTTATTTACAGTGTGACTTAAGTAACTCAAATATCTCTAATTCATGCATTTTTATTGATCCCTTGAACTCTATTTTATGTCAGTTTAGTATTTTTATTAGAGTTTTTGGATAATTATAACTTTTTGTTGGTATCTAGAGTTTTGAATTATCCAAGTTACACTGTATTACAATACTTCGCACTCATATTCTCTTTACATAAATTAGGATTAACTGATTGTTTACATTAGTTAATTTATAACATGGCACAAAATTAAATTCATGTTTAACATAAATTCAACAATGAAATTAATGAAGTGATGACAAATCAAGAGCTTTTAACTACAAAAAATAACATAATTTTGGAGATTTTTAAAAATGATACCACAATAACGATAAATGATAAACAAAATCTGCTTACCCCATTGTTTCAAAAATAAACATAATGCAAAATAACAAGTTTTAAAAGAAAAACTAGATGTTTAAGTCTATTTAAAACTAATATTAATGATCTAAAAAAATAATAAATAACTACTTTAAAATATTTTTTTTGAGAGTTTAATTTTTAAATGAAAAGATTCATGGAATAGCATTGTTGTTAAAACAGTCTCCATGGAAACGAGAATGTAAAATCCAAAGATGATCATATTATTGTAGTTTTTAAGAAAGTTCATTAAAAAGTTTTCTGAGTTCATTCATTTAAAAACTTAACATTAAGAGTTGAAAATATACTTAAATAAATTACGAAACTTGCCGATTATTTGTATTCTTTCTTGTAGAAATTTTGCCATTTCATCCGCTCTGATGTGAAATTATCGGAGATGCCAGATTAACAATTAAAACAAAACAAAACAATCAAAGTTTAAAAAGAGAGGGATATTTTAATTCTAGCCAGGGATAATTTCACTACTTTAGGGAAAAAGTCTACAATCTGGGGAAAAGAAAGCAGCTCTGTCGTAATTAAAATGCAACGCCCTATATAAGTTACATATCCAATGAGGAATCAGTTTCAAGGTTTCGCCTTCTCCTGATTGGCAGAGGTGATTGGCTGGTGGAGTTTCAGCCTGAAGTGGCAACGGAACTAAAAGAGGAAAACTGCCTTTTGGACACTCTGTTAAGCTCTATACTCTGTGATCCTTATAGGCACAAATATTTGATTTGAGACTAGTAAATTGCCTGCTTTTTATTTGCGTGTAAGATGGAGACCACCATCTTACCCGCCATCTTACATATCCATCTTACCCGACGACGTCATGTCGAAATTAAAGTACAAAACGAGAATAAAATTAACCGTATTTTAACTTAAAAGCAACATTATATCATTAATCGAGAAGACTAATTATGTATAAAATTGAAGAAAAGCCCAAAACACTCACCAATTTAACGCAATCCACTAATGAAAAGGTTGACAAATTTAGATATGTTCACGCTGAAATAACAAAACACAAAATGGCGGCAGTTACAGTTATTTTTCCACGCTAGGAATGTAATTCAATTGAAAGATGGCCAACACTGAAGCATATATCCCAATAAGGGGCTGCCATCTATCGCAAATAAAGAGAAACATTCAAGTCACCATCTTAGCCGCCTCTCCATCTTACCCGACTCTCCCAATAATAATTTTTTGCTGCGATTTTTCTCCGAGAATTACCTTGTACCGAATTTTTAGGTAGTACCAGTAGTACTACTATAATGAAAATATGATTAGAAATTCGAGGAAAGTTTTTTAGCCATCTTACACATAACATGAAAGTGTTACTTTTAGAAATTAGTGTTATAAGTGTTGTATGGATGTAATAAAAGGAATTTTAAAACCAAGTTTGGTTACATTTTTTTCAGAAACGATAAAACTATTTTCACAATTTCATCATGGGCAATTTGTAATTTCTAACTAAAAATGTCATTACTAATGCCTCAAATATAAGACAGACATCTCAAGTTACGAACGGTGTTTAGAGGTGTTTTGGTTAAAAAAATTACAAGTATGTTTGAAATAAATTAGAAATCCGCATCAAAATCTATCAAAATAACAATTTTATTTTAAAGAAATAATTGCGAATTTTATTAGACCTGGTTAAGACTGAAAAATATTCAATCAGAAATAGTAAAATGAAAATATTCGATGCATTATTTGAAGAATCTGAGACTGCCTTGATATTATTATAAGAGATCCCCAGTACTTTCCTATTGTATTTAATTGATAAAACTTCAACACCTTACACATAATTGAAATTGTAAAAGAAACCATCCTAAAATCTCTCTATAAAAGATTCCCAATCCCTCTCTAGGATACTTTACTACCATTATCAAAATGTATCCCTTACACCCCTGGGTCCACAGCACACAGAAACATAATGGACCTTAAAAGGGAAGGTATACTTTCTCTCCTCTGAAAAGGGGGGAACACATATTTACCTATCCCCTCTTCCATGTCCTGGATGACTGACGTCACATTGCCTTCCGGTGGGGTATAACGGAAACGCATCATCTATTACTTAAGCTCTTCCATTTTGGCAACGCAAACCGAGTCTTCCGCACGTCACATGGGCGCCGCCATGTTTGTTGTCATTATCCATTATTTGACCGGCTCGTCAATCAGAGGAAAGTGTCACCCGTGTCATACCTGGGAGTGGGAGAGCAAATGGCTCGGTGAAAAATGGACAGTGCGGAGGAATTTGATGGTTTTGGAGGAGGGTTCTGGGTCAAATATAGCTCTGGATGAGAGTTGAGGGATGATGGGTTGTATTGCCATTTGGTAATTTGGAATGTAATGGATTTTTAGCACTTTTAAAGTTTTTTGTAAAATAAAACACTATTGATATTTTCAAGACGGTTTCGGTGGAGTACAAACCATACAATCCACAAGAAACATGAAAGAACAAACCGATATGAGCTTTCTTTTACAGCTTCAAAGGATGAAAAAGCTAGTGAGATATCTCAGATAAGACATTAAACTCTCTCTATTTCATAAACCATCAATCAACAAAAGCTACTGAGAAATTGAGAGCTACTGAGAATTGATTGTGAAAGATTGGACTTAAATCAAGCAAGCAGAAAAAAATGTAAACAAACACCTCCTGGAAAACTCTTACATAAAATAAGAACTACCTCATTGCAAAAAAGTTCCAGCGTTTTAGTTCAGTTTAAAATTTTCACAAAACTCAATTATAAATTTAATTTTTGCATAAATTTTCTGTGAGCTTATAAGAATATCCCATTAACATTTTAAGTTAATTACTTTTTGTTAGTTGTTACATTTAATAACTTATTTTCCAAAATACTGCATTGCGTATCAGAGATAAATATACATTTGATAAAAAAAAGTGTGAAAACATTTATAACATGTATTATTTATGAAACATACATATTTCAACAAAACATTTATATTTTCCTTCAAATCTTAAATACCACCAAAAAGACATCGAATCCAAACCACCAATCAGATTACTTGAAGAATTCCAAATCAACAAAATGGCATCACCACTCCATCAAACGATCTAAACAGCAATCTTTATCCCCATCTCAAAGGGAAACCTTTCAAGAACAGAAAAAAAAAATCATTCGACACCCATCGTAAAGATCGATTTTCCCATTCATAAAAAAGTAATAGCCCCTCGAGGAGGGAAGAGTTATTCATCTTTCTTTTCCCCATCGCAGTTCTCTTCGAAGAAGGTTGGTTGCATCCTCTGTGTTTACTATATTTATCCTCGATAATTACGGACTGGGGATCCTGCATAATTGATCACCTGTCTGCCTGATCTCGTTTAGTGGTGATAGTAATACCCGTTCAGTTTCTTTATAGCGTAGCCTCTGATGTAAAGTGTAACAGAGTCAGGGGTTCCATCCATACTGATTTTTTATTTTCATTTTTAGCCTCAATTGTAGTGTAAACTTATAAACAAATTAAGATATATGTAGGAAATTTCTGTTATTAGGTAAATATTACGATTAAAGATTTTTTTTTTTGTGAATACATTATTTTGGAGTGCTTTTAAACTGAAGAATGATCATCAAGAACTAGATATGTGCTGAAAAGTTTATATTTCATGAGAACATAACAAAATAGTTTATCTTGTGGGCTTTGCTAGAATTCATGGTAAAGGCACTAAGTTAATTTAGTATTGTGTTGTTGGTGTTGGCAATAGCAGCTTGGTTTTTCAGGTCTAACGAGTATTTTTTATTTTTGAAATTTATATAATTGTTGGTGTCAAGTCTTCAACAGCAGACTAAAGAGTTGGAAAATACCCAATAATTAATTAATATTACGTTGTTGTTGGCAATATCGCATGCTTGGTTTTTCAGGTCAAACGAGTATTTTTTATTTTTGAAATTTATGTAATTTTTGGTGTCAAGTCTTCAACAGCAGACTAAAGATTTGGCAAATTAACCTAGTACACCTACATATTTCCCTGATATTTTCCCACTAAATAAATTTGTTCTTATTGATTACCAGATCAATTCGTTCCACAATCAGAGCGAAATATAATAAAAGATACCACAAAAGCTTATGCGTTTTAACAACGTAATCAAATAATTGACAATTTAATAGAAAATATCGAGTTAAATTTGTCCTTTTAACAGCAGTTAATTTTTCATTTTAATTTCACACATTTTAGAAAGATACTTCTAGGTACATCCTTACTTTACTCATTATTACCCTTTCTAGAGAATAAAACGGATAAAATTTTAGAAATCGAATTAACTAATTCAATTGTAGTTTAAATATTATATCGATGTACTAAAAAATAAATAAAGTTATAAAAGACTGTAAAAAGATCAACCTTTTTTTAATTTAATAACTCTAAAAAGAAAATTTCGTCGCTGAAAAGAATGTTTCACAATAATTGTGATTGTGCTGTTATTTACAAAATTAATTGTACTACATAAGAAAAGTTATTAAAGTTAAAGCCCTGGATGGAGAGAGCCACTCGGCTCGCTCCATCCAGGGCTTTAATTAAAGTATAACTCTTTCGAATTTTCTAATATTTTTTACGTATAAAATAACAAGAACTTTGAATAAATATGAATTTTAATAATAAGTGTAAAGCAATAATTTAAATAATGATAGATTCTTTTAATTTAAGTATATATAAATTTTAAAAATATGAAATTAATATTTTTCTTACTTGGTAAAAAATAATACTAAAATAAATTCATTTTTATTTAAATTTACTCTTAAAATCTCATAAAATACATCAAATGGCATCGAATGATTTTAAAGTTGTAGTTTCGATCTAGATAAATATTTTTCCACAGTTATAGGTATTTATATCAAATAAAAATAATATTACTCATTTCAATTCATTGACATTTATATATGTTTTATTTTAAAATATCATCTTGTAATATTCATTAATACTTGTTTTTGACAAAAACATATTGTTTATGAAAACAAAAATTCATTCATTTATATTTTTCGTTTATTTCATTTATAAAACTATGCAAAATGCTTCAAAAACATATCTTCTTAATAATTTTCACAAGAGTTCCTAACTTTGGAGAAGAATATAGGCACCTAAGAAAACGATTAATATCCGCAAATACGAGTCTACAAGACAAGATTCTTTTCATTTCATTCAATTACTTGGAAACAGTTTCTGAGAAATCTTGAATCTCAAAAGAAAACTGTTTTCAAAATGCTAAATAAATATTTATATTATTTTATTGCTCCACAACGAAACATTCTCAGATAAAACTTTTTTGACACTTTAAGCCTCATGGCCATCAGATAAGTATTTCAGAATGTATGTGAAGTCGTAGATTTACAACTTGTAAAAATTATTTTATCTTAAAAGTAACATGCAGTGCCATTTTTATGTCGGATTTCTCTTGCGTATAAGTCATGTAGTGAAGAAATAGTGTGTTAAATGTACACAATAGAGAGTTGCAGAAATCACTTTCAGGGTAATGTTAGCGACATGTATCTGGCTCATCTGTGACAATGTGTTCTCATGAAATTCAAACGTAGTTGATGTAGAAAGATCCAAACATAACTGTCTATCTTGTTTAACAAGGTTGTCAGTTATGTACTCAAATTTTACAAACTATGCTTGGCAAATATCATTATACTTTCATCATAAGCAATATCATCAACTCATTTTCACAGTAATGATTAAGTTGGCAGAAATATTTTATGGAATGTATCCTTTTGTTTTATATGTTTCTCAGGGATTACAAGTCTAGATGAACTAAATAAATAGGGTTTTCTTTAGTGTTAGCTTCTTAGGTCATACCTTTAACTTTCTTGCTTTGAGATTCGTGGAGATAGGCTTAAGAGATGAGAAAATACGAGGAGAGAGTGAAGGTCAAGTGAACAGGAAAGGAATGAGATGAATTTTGATTAAGAATAGAGAATAGTAAGAGAGAAACGGATAAAACACAAATAGCTTCTTAAAACCGTGGCCTATATATTCCGGCAAAATTAATTCACAACAAACGTTTAGAGATGTTAGCTGTTTTCATAAAAGCACACTCGTTATACACGTGTTAGAACACTTGGTTCTTAATCTCCCTTGCTTTCTACCATTCAAGATTCGTTCTCACTGTGTTTGAGTGTTGTCACCAATCAAAATAAATCAATATTTAGCCGTAAAGATAAAAAAAAATAATAAAATCACGTTCCTTTCAAATGAACTAACACAGATACAGATGATACACATATCAGTCTCATGAACGATTCGCTAGTAAGAAGGGCACGTCCATATGCACATCCAGATCCCCTACATATGACCAACTGTACTCCTATATGAATAAACCCTGGATAAATGCCTACAACTGACTCTACCTCGTTGCCTCTACACAAGGACGTATCATACGACAAGGGTGCCGGTGTCCCTTCCATATGCCGTATCACGTGCGACCGGCTCGGACATAGGAATCGACTCACCTGTCTGCCCCTTGCCCAGGGTCTTCTCGATCCTGTAGGGGCCCACGTACTGGTAATGGTGGCCCTCCCCAGCGCCCGCGGGCCCTTCCCGCTGTGACGTCATGGGGGCCCCTGGGTTGGCACGTCGCGCGGCTCACTCACTATCAGCCATACGGTGCCGTAATCCACAGTCGGCACCGTCCGCCATAGCACAGGATCAATAGAGATGGCGGAGCGGATCGGGCGCCAAGGGTTGCCGTCTTTTGGGCGGGGAGGGCGCCAAGGTTGGCGGCGGGTTTGGCTCGCGGTTTTTGAGGGAAATGCGAGGCATGCGGACGGGCTTGTTTTGGGAGGAAGATGTAAGAGGGTGATTTTCTCTCGCGGTGGTAGAGTGGGGATCGGGGTTTTGGGATGTGTACTGATGGTGGAAGAGCGGAGATATTACTAAGTGTAAAACTGGACATGGATGTTTGATATGTCCTCCTTTTTTATTTACGCGAGCTTTATTGGCTTTGGAATTATTCACATATTTTGATAAAAAATTCATAAATATCTGTAAAGTAAATAACGAGAAAGTGTAAAATTTATTCCAGAGATTGATATTAAATCATTCTAAAATTTGAAATCGTGAAAACTTTTATGACTATTTTTTTAATCAAAAGAAACGTTCACCAAAATATTCTGAGATAATTTAATAAACTACTTCGAAATTAAACGAATAATCTTTCTTCCAATGGAGCCAAAAGTAAAAATAAATACATGTTTACTAACATAATGTCATTTTAAGATCCTATACATAGAAACAAGAATTATGCGCTTTCACATATTATCTCTCTATACACATATATATGTTCAGGTTCACCCTTTTTATTATTGTAGATTTTAAGTACTATTTTAATTACTTTGATAAAATATGAGATAAAAGCCTTGGGATGTTAAGCAGTCTATACAGAACTCCTTATAAGAATGATTTTATAAGATGCAATCAATCAAATATAATTATATCATGTGGATAAATTAATGGATAAAACAGTTTAGTTTAAAGAAATCTTTTTTTTTTTTCTCGGACATTGCCAATCTTTTTTACGGTTATAATAGGTACTCTTTAAATCAAGTTTAAAATATTTTCTTTTCTTTGTTATGTAATAAAACCCAAAAGAGGATGCCTATACCAATACAAAAGATAAAAATTATGTGGAATTGTTTTCAGTTAAAAAAAACTGATTACACAAAAATATTTTCCACTGAATTTTCTATCATCTTAACAATACCTATACTTTAAACAAAATATCTTGTTTATTCAGAGATTTCAGCAGAACAAAACTTAAGATTGCATAGTAAAAATAAGTCTTATTAATGAATTCAACTTTGACACCTTGTTTATCATCCTCATGAAAGTTGAAATGAAAGACCAAATTGTTTTGAAAGTTAAAAAAATGTATTCATCTGCCTTGATATATCAAGATTGTCGAGTTGAAGGTCATATAATTTTTATCTTTATCCAAAACCTTCGCACTTCTTCTATTTTGATGCTAACAAAATTCCATTCATTGCACTCAAGGACATATCTGAAATTCATTTTAAAGAATAGAAATAATAATGCTTGGATAAAAATGTAGCACTGCTTTTTGCTAAAAAGGTTCACTTGAGTATTAATTTAATTTTTCTTGTATATTCTCTTGAACTTTTCTAGATCTTTATATTAAAATGTGAGTTTATTTACATTAATTTCCTTATTGTATACTTCAACATTAACTTATCAAACAAAGAATTAATTTTAATTTTAAAATGAAATAAAAATTCACAATTTTATGTTATGTATAAGGGAAAATTATCACTTTTGTATAAATATATTAACTTGCATAAGCAACACAAATTAATCTTAGGGAGTTAAATGAATTAATTAGAGATAATTAATCATAAATGCATTAATCGGAGAGTTAAAAACTTATCATCTGCGCATTATTTTTAATAGTGCATCAAAAGGTGTTGCGTAGGAGCTGGATAGCTTGAATTGTATCGATAATTCGAAAAGTGAAACAACGTATCATAAAGGCTTACTAATGATTACAAAAATGAAAACCTCATGACACTATTAGTTATGATCCAAGTAATATATAACCTTTATTCAATCGAAAAAATATCCAATTATCATAACTCCTTGTTAAAAAGAAACAACAATAACATATTTAAACACAATCCCAAAGAGTTCAGTGTCCTATCTCGTAATAAAAACCCAATTTAATCCCTTCTGGACTTCTATTTCAGTCAGTGTGATAAAAGGGAGAGAGAGAAAACGGACAAACCGCCGCCGGTTACGCAGACACCTCTATCTCCATTGATACCAGTACTTTCTTCATGTGTGAGTCACCAATCCCATAGGTCACGCGATCCTGGGTTTTTGACAGAAGAGTCAGTCCTCTGCAGATCAAATATTTATGTGGCATATGAGGACCTGTGAGAATGGGTTTATGGTACAATAAGGAACTCACATGTGTCGGATTTTAATTGATGCCTGTGAGTTTTAAATAGATTTTTGTACGTTAATGCGGAAAATCTGAAAAATATATTTGAATTAGATTTAAATGTCAAAGAAAAAACACGTGACTTGTACAAGTGTGACATCATGGTTCGTGAAGTTCGTTTGTGTTCATTACATTCTTACTCGTTATGGAGTGAATTTTTATAATTTTAATTATACTTCTTTTCAAAATGGATTAATAATCTAAAAAAATATCAACATAAAAATCAGTCTTCTAGTTCCATGATAAAAATCTATAAAATATAGTTTGATATTTTGTTTGTTTACAAATATAATGAATCGAGGATGTCCACAAGCTTTTTCGTGCGTTTCTTGAAAGAAAACATTTTGAGAAATAGTTTTAATTTAGGACATTTCTTAATCAACTTTAAATTTCGCACATAACCTAAAGAATTGAATAAAAATATAAACGATAATAATGAAAGTTCCTAATTAATTTTTGTAAGAATTAAAGTTTTCCTTGTTGATGTTTTTAATTTAAAGGATTAACCAAGTGTTATTAAGTTAACAAAATAGTTTCAATTAGTAAAAATGATGATATTGATTCTTAATTAAAGAAATATTTTGCCGAGACATTTAATTTTTAAAATGCAGAAACACAGAAAAGGATGGTGTAAAGATAGGAATTTCTTCTCGTAGTTTTCTTTACATTATAAAACTATCATATTTCCTCTTAATTTTATTTTTTTTTGTAACTCAAACAAATATCAGAATAGTTTTTTCTTAGCACGATAAATAGCAAACGAGGTGATGAACATTGAAGGAGCAAATTGCATTGCTCTAGATATGAATAGGTATGAAAAGGGCATGTTAGAGTTACAATTTTCGTTTATTCACTGTGACGTCTTGCGGAGAAGCCCCGCAAAAGGAACTTGTTTACGGTGACAGGGGTAACGATTAAAGATCGAGAATTCGGGGGAGCCACCGGTAGAAACAGATTCTCTGAGGAGGACGCTTGACCGTGTGCTGAATTTTCGGTAGAGAGAGGGTTGAATTTTTTTTTATCGATTAGGGGACATCCATAAATTACGTGAAGGGTTTTTTCCAAAGTCTGGACCCCCCCTCCCCCAACGTGAGATTTACCTACAACTTTTTAAAAATGATTTTCTATCCTATTCATTTGCATTTGGTGCTTCATAGGAACCTAAAACCTTTACATTATTAATGATGTGGGGGGAAGGACATTATGTTATCATCCGGTCGAAATTCGTAAAATGACAGCAATAAATAGAAGTTAACTCAGCAGTTAAGACAGCAATAAATAGAAGAAGTTAACTGAATAATATTATTGAACATTTGCTTACTTTGCTGATAAAATACAACATTGTTTTTGCCTTCCGCCGAACCGTGGAATTCTGTAACTTTGAAATTTCATCGTTTATACTCATCCAGAGACTTTTTATCTGTAAATTTTAATTTCGCGCTTTTCCACAAACGATTGACCTCTTGTTAGCACGTTTGTTTGGTCTTTTCTACATGTCGCTCAACGTAAGCATTGTAAAATTCCTGGTACAAACTCATGATATTATGAGACAATGAAATTATTATGATATGTAAAAGAAATGGGAAAAAACGAACGGTTTGCTCAAACTGATACATCACCTCAGTATCTTATCTGTGTGTATTCCTTTCTCATACTTACAAAAAAGAAAATCGTATAATTTCTAACTTAAAAAGTTGACGTGAGATTTTAATCGACCCCCCTCCCCCCTTGGTGATATTTTTCCAAACCCCTCCCCCCCTTTTTGACCTCACGTAATTTATGGATGTCCCCTTACCCCCTTTCATTCAATCTTTCCAAAAACTGGCATACTATTTCTAAATCAACCAACCACGATTCATGCAATGGAACCCGTTGCATCACTCTCAAATCTCCAACTGAACTCTCAGTTCGATCGGGACAATCGCACCTCCATCTGAG